>JAPTHN010000004.1:32785441-33528775 GCA_026936325.1 Platynereis dumerilii
TTGGGACCACATCTGACAATCCCAGACCGCATTTTGGGATTGTTTAAAGAAGTAGCTCTGTATTGAAGATGCAATCAATTAATCAAATAATCAATTGATCAATTAATCAATTAATCAGCTAGCCTCTATCTATCTATATCCATCTATCTATATCCATCTATTTATCCATCTATCTATCTATCTATCTATCTATCTATCTATCTATCTATCTATCTATCTATCTATCTTTATCAATTTATTTTTCTGACTTTCTTTCTTTCTTACTTTCTTTTTTATTTTCCCAAAAGCTCATCAAAATGCGATCTGAGATGTTGAAATATGGATACACTGCACAGGTGCTTGTCAAGCTTATAATCCAAATTTACACGTTGACCAATCAAAGTTTTAGTGTTATAGAAGACAAAATCATTGACAACCAGATACAAGATAGCTTTATTTTACAGTTATAGTTTGTCTTCAACACTTCGTTTGTCAGTTTCATTTATAGCTTGGTATGTTTATATCTGTGTACAACAGCTGAGATTAATCATTAGAATGGACTGGGCAGCTACCATACGTCATGTAGGCTTCCATACGTCACGTAAATGTATTTTAAATTTGCAATTACTCACTTATTTTCCATTTGTGAACTCAGTGCTAAGGTGGTTTTGTTTCTAAAGTAGTATACCCTATTACCAGGGCTAAAATTCGGAGATTTATCTTGATAGTTTTAACCCTATTTTGAAAATTCAAATTTCGCTGGAACACCTCTGAATGAAAGCTAACAAGTCAACTTCAACACGAATTCCTGTAATGAAAATTATGTAACCTTAAGTGTTGTTATGAATTCTTACTTGGTGATCAATTTAAGTCATTAACTTTTGTGATCTACAGGCACTTCATGTTTAGGCAGTCACTATAGACAGCAGCACCAAACAGAATGAGCAGTTCTTGTGTTAAGTGAGCTTCGCTCGTATTATTTCATTACACAACAAAAGTAGGTGCTATAGGTACAATCACTGAAACTATCAAAGGGCCAGATATGAGCAAAGAATAAAAGCGGCTGGATTTCTCCACCTCATCCCAATAAGAAGAAGACTTGCATTTTTTGAATTGCTCAACTATTTTCTTTTCAGTTTAAACATGTAACACCATATACTTTGTAATTAAAATGTAACACCATATACTTTGTAATTAAAATGTAACACGATATACTTTGTAATTACCCTTATGAGATATATTGTGTAAATCGTCAAGCTTGCATTTGATCGTTGTAAATATTATCAATTAATAAAAAGATAGGCTTAGCTGGATTGGGTTGGCCTTTCATAACAATACAAACTATGTAAGTATCAAGTATATGAAATTGTATATTTGAGTTTGTAGCACTGATATTTCAAATAAATAATCCATATTTCCACACTGCGTATCCCACTAACTTCTTCTAGCGATTTTGATAAGATACATGTATGCTCAATCCAGTTCCATGGCATAGTGTTGTTGTTGATAAAACTTATTCAAATGTATACAGTTCTGAGCAAAAAAAGAATGGTCCTGAGTATATTATTTTTGCCAAGACAGAGCAGCACACGATTACTCTCAGATCAACAAATGAATGTGAGAGTGAATGAATTTGTTTTGTTGTAAAAGTGCTAAAACTGATAGCAGTTACACGCAAAATCCATGCTTTATATATAGCTGGATATCGTAACTTTTGGATTTATTCAAAACATCAAACTGAATAATCAATGTTGGGCAACAATCTAACAGCCTATTGTGGATTTGTAATGGTGTGATCAGTATGGGTTCCAAGTGACACAGCTGAAACTGCGAATATACCAACTGTGAAATCATTATGCTGATACTGACATCACAAGAGCACTGTGGCAGTTGAAAAGAACATGGCACACCTATATGAGATCTGTAATAACTTGTATTGAGATGTTTTTCATTTTGGCTATTGATGTGAAAAGCTGTTAAATATGAGAGGACACAAATTCAGCAACACAGAGGAGCTTTGCATTGAAATGTGAATGGGGAAATATAGACATTTTACAGTGCACTATTGGAGATGTCAAGTGAGTGAGTGAGTGAGTTTGTGTTTTACGCCCCATCAGCACCGGTGTGAGCTATTTAGAGGCAATTTGGAGATGTCAAGAACAGTAGCCCTAATTTAAAGACTTGTGGGCCCGATTTCACCAACATGTCCCAACTGTTAAAGACCAGTCTCAAGTGCAAAAAACATTTAACCAACATCTGAGTTGTACAAACTTCAAAGAGCTGAAAGATACAATAAATAAGGTTAATTTAGTTTCAACTGCTAAACATTGAGTGCATAGGTAATTTCTACTCTCAGTCAGTTGAAATGCGTAAAAATATAACCAAAAAAAATTATAATTAAAAATTAAGTTTCAATATTCCACATGGAAATTGCTGCATGACTTCCATTGCGAAGCTGCAAATACGGGAAAAATAATCCCTTATTTTTTTTCACCTACTTTCACGGTCAAAATGCAAATAAACCTACTTGGGACATGTCTCAATCAGACAGCTGGAAGAGACTCGAGTCCAAACACATTTCACCAACTTTTTGAACACCAGTCTAAACAACAAGAGTGACTGGACAGCCTGTGATTCTTTGGACTTAAGCCTGTTTGTTACTGTAGTTAACTGTTTTGAAGACCTGTCATATATGGTAAAGCAAGCTGGGTCTCTGATTGCCTTGTGCAATGATAAGCAGGAAATTTCAAGTGGCAAAGAGGGAGGGGGTTAGGGGGTTACTTCCCCCCTTCCACCTCAGCATTGACCTCTATATTAAATTAATATTTATTTCCTTTTTCATACCTCAGCCCTCCCTCTTCTGATGTTTTTCTGGATCCCCCTCTGCATCGGATGAGATGTTAATCGGCTGCCCCTTGCATCAGTGTCTGTGACGGGCAAATAAAATATCCCTCTTATGGGGTAAATGTGTAACATGTTAAGGACTCCCGCTCTCTCTCCAATCTCAAGAATCAACCCTCGTGAGCACCAAGAACAGTTACTCGGCTTAGAGAGCTGCGCTTACCATATCTATCTATCTATCTATCTATCTATCTATCTATCTATCTATCTATCTATCTATCTATCTATCTATCTATCTATCTATCTATCTATCTATCTATCTATCTATCTATCTATCTATCTATATATCTATCTATCGATCCATCTATCTATCTATTTATCTATCCATCTTATCTATCTATCTATCTTATCCATCTATCCATGTTACCATGTATCTATCTATCGATCCATCTGTCTATCTATCTATCTATCTACCTATCTATCTATCGATCCATCTGCCTATCCATCTATATATCTACAGAAATTATAGCCATTCTTTTCAAACAATAATCATTGTCCTGAAAAGTTTACAATTGCAGGGCTCATTATCTGTCATTTCTCAAGACTAATCAGACTTGCTCACCAGTGAGAACTGCTATTGAGACTAGCTCTGAGTAGGTCTTCACTGTCCACTGAATCCATTCCAGACACCAGTGAGACACGTTACAGGCTTTGTAATACGTTTTTATGATATTCAAATTAGATTTTTGCCATGTAATTCAGTGCCTCAACCAATCAGATGAACTCAATTTGCTACGTTTCACTAACCAATTGCAGAAACTCATACTTATTGAAATTGCAGTAACCTTCGCATGCATCTGTGAAATTCTGTGTGTATCATAAACATGATCATTTAGTTAATTTTTACTCATTATTATTACAACATTTTGGATAGTTCTTTTAAATGTATTTCTTATACTAATCCGTGTATTTTTTTAATGTATACCATGATACTCAATAGGTCTATCAGCTGTGGCACTGAGTTCTCACATAATATAAACTTAATGTAGTCCAACAGTTTGCCTCATTCAGGCCCATTGTCACTGGATATCTTGATGAAATTGTCCACTTTATTGTTAATAATAATAAATACTTTAATCTTCATTTATCACAAAATTGAAAGTTGGAGTGTGTTGCCTCATAACCAAAGAATCACATATGTATAATCACAGTCACACACATACAGAGAGAACACGGTCATACAGTTATACATTCACACCAAATAGATATATACATACTACCACTTTTATTAATTGAACATTTTAATATCAGGTGGAATAAATGACCTAGCATACTATTTGCTGGTTCTGCGTTTCATACTCCTCAAGTTCTGCCAGATGGTAACAATTCATAATAACTATGCAGCGGGCGTTCTACCACCTTTACAATACAACCATATCTTAACTTGCTGTATTTAATGTATATATCTTGTAATGACATTGTATTGATGTTCAGTTGAGCACAACCCTTGATGACGTTCTTTATTTTGTTTTTTGCCTCAGCAGTGCAGTTGCCATACCAGCAACAAATTGAGAATGAAATGACTGACTGCATGATAGAATTGTAAAATATATCTAAAATTCCGTCATCTATGTATACTAAATCTACACAGATTCAGTTATTTGTCTCCTCACTAATTGTATCTCAATACAAAGAACCATCAATGAACAGAATAAACCACAAGCCAAAATGAGGAGGGGACCAACGATCATGTTAACGTTTATAGTCGGAGTCTGTTTATCTTTTTCCAGCTCTCTTTGACAACGTTCTGTGTCGAAATACGATTTCACGTACTTGGAAATCCAGTGAGACATTGTTCCGCTTCTTTGCAGAGCCAAGATACTGAAAAACAAATCAAATATATATACTCTTGCTTACAGGGGCACCTCAAGACAGTGTGTTATTATAATACCCATATCAGTGTAAGCGCCTGGTTGCACATCTTTTGTAACATTTATATTCATTTTTTTATGCAACTGGGAGAAAATATCTGTTATGCTGCCCGCTGGGTTGCCAGCCAGCCCAAGTGTCATTCAGCACCTCCCAGCCAGCTGATATAAATCATTTTTTTCACAGCCAGTCACCTCAACTGCTTTCTCATTACCTGACTGCAAATTTCATCAGTTGGAAGCAAAAAGTTTGATGCCAGTTGACAACTTTGCTAGCTGGGAACATCCTAGCTGACAGTTTGCCAGCCAGCCGGAGCCTGCTGCATAACAGATAATTGGTATAACAGATCATGGGGTGCCCCTGTTGCTCATAGATGTGGAATACATTGATCAGCAATTTTCATAGAAATTGAAAACTTTGGAAGCTTCTGCCGGAGCACTTGATTGTCGAATTGTATGGCAACTACTTCCAGTGACTGTCAGAGAGTCGGGTGCATCTGAACAAAAATTAAGATTTATTGGCAAAATAGTATTCAGGGCTTTCAAAGAGGGATTCGGAAAGATAAATAGTCCTTGATAGTGGACTTTGCTAACATTTAAACTCCACAATTAACATTTTCTGCTACTTTTTCTGCAAAGAATTGTTCCATATTGATGTGCAAGAGTGTATTATAAAAATGTAACACTAACACATGGGCAGTTTTACCGCATTTGCATTCGGCCAATTTTGTCGGATTACTCAAGTTGAAATAAACTTTAATCAGTCAAGAATTGCAATGTGAATGGTCTAACTGTGGTCTACATAAAATTATGCTTTCGCTGATTTAAGTTGACCTTATCAATTATAAATTATACATGTAAAATAACATTCATTTTCGACACAAAAATAAAATCTTGATGACTTACTGTTTATCGAATTTCTCCTTGAGTCTTGATCCTTTCTGGACAGCAAAGGCTATATGTGATGCATAGGCTCTTTTTGTCGATACATGTACTCGACAGTCAATATTTCTGAATTCCATCAGACCTTCAATATTCGTAAATACAGCAACTTTTCCTGATGCTAAATTCTCAATGATACCTGATATGGGATCAACAAATGACAGCATTTCATCAGAATAAGGCAATATTTGATTCTTCCATATTTCTGCAAGTGGGCCTTTCTTTGCTACCTGGAAATAACAAAGGTTTAGAATTAATCATAATCTCAGATAAATTTGTGATATGGAAAGACTGGATTATAACTTGACCTAAACATATAAATTGGAGCTGTACATTGAAAGATTTAATTCTATTATTTTTGCACAGATGCGACTAAATAGATCAGGAGAGACATTCTAAAGGATGGTCCAAAATTCCAAACAAAATAAAAATATCCCAAAAATTGCTAATTTGGCTATGAGGGAGAGCGGTCAACTGCAGGTACTTGCAAATATAATGAAGTGAACTGGAATCTAGAAGGTTGTGAAAGAGAGAGGTTTTAAAAGCCCGGATTTTATTGCTCTTTAGCATTTTGACAATAGGCGTATCGGAAGGGGGTGGGGGGGGGGGTAACCGCCCCCAATCCTTCGGAAAGGCCCGAATTCTGGCAAGGAGGCTAGAAATTTGGCAAATGATCAAACAGATACTATTGAAAATCAGGGTTTCCTCACAATTTTAATTTTATTGGACATGGTATCAAATTTGGATTGTGAA
Organism: Platynereis dumerilii; assembly: GCA_026936325.1. Lineage (NCBI taxonomy): Eukaryota > Metazoa > Annelida > Polychaeta > Phyllodocida > Nereididae > Platynereis > Platynereis dumerilii. The sequence continues at coordinate 32,791,885 of JAPTHN010000004.1, forward strand.
ATTCAGGAAAATGTTGCTTGCCCCCCCCCATAGGGGAAGAGGGGGTGAAAAGTCACAGGGGTAAAAAGTCACAAGCCTTTTTGACCAACTTGCAGTGACCTAATTATTAAGCTTAAATCATCATTGAGAAGAAGGTCTGTAGGAAATATGAAAATTATGCTCATTATGCAAAGTCGGTTTTTACCCACCTCATGCATTATTGGGGTCCCAAACAGGTTTTATCGACTCTGAACTTTCCCTATTAATGTCTGGTCACTGTGACAAAGGATATTGTGCTACTGTTTCAAGGTCTTTTGGATAATAGTCTTTCATGTTGTGAACCGATTTTATAGCCATATGCTCACCAAGTTGCCATGATCATGTGTTGAATTTAAAAAACAGCTGAGGAGTGAAATGTCACACTGTGACATTTCACCCCAGCACTGCGATATTTTACCATAGGGTACCATAATTCAATATTCTGTATTAAGGAAAGTAAAAGAGTCCACACTTACTTGAAGCTTTTAGCCTACAATCTTATCATCATCCATTTCTGACGCAGGCATTGCTGATGGTGCATTGTCATTGCATGCTGATAGCTTTGGAAGGCTCACTATAAATTTCATGCACAAGGATGACTATCAAGTCTAGGTCTGCATATTACCTCATATAGTGCTGTATATTCATATCACAAAAATTGCATGTGACTTGTTACCCCGGGGTTGTGACTTCTTGACCCTGGCATTGGGTAAAAAGTCACATCAGACTTTGCCTTAAATAATTGTGAACTGACTAAAGCCTACTTAGAACACAGCAGCTATCATGTGATACAAACATAGTCAACTAAATACTGCATAGTTGTGCCAAAGGTCATTCAGATCTAACAAACATCTGCTCTGTTCTAGGGATTTTTGTAAATTTTCTTACTTCTGACCCCCGCCTCCCCTACAATCCGCTCGCCGTATGCCTATGTCTTTTAATCTGATCAATTCACTTTTTCTAAAATAAAAAAGAGTAATTTTTTTTTTCCAGTGAGGGGAGTGTGGTTTACTGCAGATTCACTTTGTATGCGTTTCCATGGCTAGCTTTCTCCCTGTCTACGTAGCTGTTTCAGCTTTCTTGATTGGTCTGTTAGCAAATCAAACGTCCTCTAAATCTGTAAGTTGAACACAGACAGCAATGAAAAACGTAGTATTCTGCTTCAGTGACCAGCTGTGCTTGGAAAGTAAATCAGATTAGCAGGAAAACAACAGCAATCCCTATCCCCACCACACACGTCACCAGCTTTGAAAAACGTTTATATGCCATTCAAATTAGATTTATGCTATGTAGTTCAGTCCCTCAACCAATCACATCAACTACATTTGCTACGTTTCACTATCCTTTAGCAGAAACTCATACTTCTTGAAATTGCAGTAATACCTGGAATCAAACTTGCTACCTAGCAACTGAAAGCCAAGCAGTTAAACCCAACCCTTAACCAAATATGAAAGACTAAGGATTTCACATCCTGTTAGAGCTTTTCCTGGCAATTATCAGCTGTAATCACTCAAAATTCCAACAGTGGACACTCAACATAGAGGGTTATGACAATTAACGCGCTTCTCAGAAAAACGCTGTTCAACGTGAAAAAAGTGTAATCAGAGACATTCAGACTCAATTTAGTGACTGTTCAGAATTATGACTGGGGTTGTGGGAGTTCCCGTCTAAAATTTACACCTTGAGTTTCATGCGGATTTTTGGCACCCACCCTTAGGTTTCATGCATATTTTTAGTACCCCCCAAACAAACAAAGCAATACTATAATAAGACCAAATGGATATGGTGGTATTTTGGGATGTACAGAGGACTCAGGATATCTTCACGAGTGGGAGTACATCTCAAAATACAACCATACAATTTTGGTCTTAATTATACCCCATAATGTAACTCCAAGGAAAGCTGAACTTTACTCTTGAAAGTGATCTATACTCAACAGCAGCATCAGCCAATCACAGCACAGATGCAGCTCAACTGATGATGTCACAATGTTGTACACTTAGACTCAGTTCTATAAATTTGTCTGTAATTGCCATCCAATCTTATCTAACACAAAGAGGATAGTCATGGCAACATATCATCTGTAGTTTGTTTCCCTGGGACATGATGTGTACTCTTGAGCTTCGATTTGCCAAAAAAAATAATTAATAATTCACATGTACACTTTTTTGTCCTGATTGCAAGTCATTACCATCAGTTCAAATATTTTTCCATAGATTTCATATTCCTACAGTAACTTTTGAGTTCTTCAAAGGTGTGAGGTCAAAAGATTTCAGCTCTCTTTGAGTGAAACTCAATCCTGCGCACTGCTCCACTACTGAGTACACTAACGTACGCTATCGTCTCCTGTCATAAAAGACCTCGGAACATTTTTTTCTATTCATGGTCTTTTCATTGTCTATCCATGTTATATGGCAACTTACAGTCATAAAGAAAATGTTAGCCGCCTATAATTATTGTTAACTTATCACTTCTCGTTGAAAATGAGCTTCATAACCTCGGCGGGATGAGTACGGTAACCTGATTTTGGTTGAAACAGTAACGTGTGGAAAAGATTGTTAGAAAAGATTGTTATGAGGTTACTTGTGGTAGGAGACGGTAACATACGTTACCATACTCAGTGGTGGAGCAGTGCTATAGAAAATGCCAGCTACCACGGTTTGTCAAAATGCACCTCCAGTCGTAATGTCTTCTCAAAATTAAAATCAATAGTAGAAACAGGATACTGAAATTCATACATTAACTGCATGCAAGCTGATTGGATAAGAAGTCACTGAGTTATGCCTCGTAAGCCGAGGACAGTAAAGTGTTTTCTTGACCACCCTGTATGTTAAAAAATGCACTGCTATAATTACCTTAAATCGTTCTTGACCAGAAGACCCCTTGTAAACGAGAACTTTGTAATCTTTTCTTGCTGCCAATTCCTCAATTGAGTCGATTGCTGGACGTTTGGCTGGAACTGCTGCTATTGCAACGAGCACTGACACAAATAGTGTTGTGATGACGACAGACATTATATTCCAACCAGCAAAGATATTCCTTATTGGTGATGATTGGCTATTACAGAGTGCCACACCTGATCAAAAAGAGTAATTCCACTAAAATTGAAATGTAATTCATAATTAATAGTTTTAGATGTACAATACATAGTATTACATACTTTGTCTCATTGCATGATGGGACTTCTGTTTCATGTGTGTGTGTTTTTGTGTTTTCAGCGGCATCTTAACAGATGATTTTATATTTGTAGACAATTGAGGTAGAAAATACATAATTTTTCTTGCAATTTTCATTGGTCGAGAATGACACCACTCTCTCCTGAAAAGTGACATGTAGCGTTTTACAAGGGTGACCATGGGATTCTAAGCCATTGATCAGGACTGACTTTAGCAGTTTCAAGTGCATGAGAGTTTCAGTTTGTGTTTCACACATTTTTAGTAAACACATTCTGCAAGTCGATTACTGTGCATTCAGACGATTGGGATCAGGTGATCCATGTAATGACTGTTTATACAGAAAATAAACATGTATAACTGTGAATGTAACATTTTCTCAGAGGAGGGGCTCAGCTCAGGTGGCAGGACAATGGGCTACCAATCACGGGGTCCCTGATCTGATTCCCACTGGAATTTTCGGTCAAAAAACGTACACCCCCCTTTGGTTTCATGCTTATTGGTACATCTCATACATTCAATGCAGATTTTTAGTATGTCGCCTTTTCTTTGATTAAAATTTCATGACCCCTTAAGCATGTTATGAGTAATAAGTACCCCCCCTTGAAACATGTGTGAAAAAATTGGTGCTCCGTCGGGCAAAACTCCCATTCCCCCAAAGTCATAAATTCCATTTAGCCTGCAAGGCACATAGATTCTGGACAAAAGGTAAAAATTAGTACTGCCCCCTTGAAGCATGTAGCACCTACTCAGGTAACACTCCCATCTCCCCTCAACCCAGTCATAAATTCTGAATCGTCCCTTACGGATGTCATAGACAATGCTTCTGGTCAAGGCATGATAATTTAGTGTAAATAGATGTGAAGCCATTCATAGTTTGCTTGAAACTGATCTAATATCAATTGAAACAATCAACAGTTGTACACAGGAGTGTGACAACAACAGTTCATGAAGAAATAAAAGAGTTAATGTGGATTGCAGTTTGATGTGTGTGAAGGACTGCTACAATACCAAGTTGGCCTTTGCAGTATACTATTGGTCAAAATTAAATTTATTACATCATACTTACTCTGTTTGAAACCCGAACCAAACATGTCAAATGTTATATCTGCAAGTGAGCACCACAGGCTCTTGTTCGCTGGTCCGCCATCCTTGGTCTCAATTAGATATATAACAAAACTGGATATCAGCCAAGACGCAATTAAAACTAAGAATGTGTATAACGTCAATGGTCGAAAGATCACAAAAATATCTTGGGTCAATGGCTGCTGGTAGGTAGCAAATCCAAACCCGTCTTCATTAAATGGCGTTAAAAAATCAGCAACTTTCTGTCTGTGGTATGTTGGAATAATGGCTGCCGCTGCCAGATTGGCAACCTGGAAAACAAAATTTTCAGGATAAATGAAAAGACTCTCACCCCTCCCCCCCCCCCAAGATATAATTCTAGGCGGTTCCTAAAATGGCTAAAATGTGATTTTTTTTTTAGGGTATATTCAGAATGTGCACCAGTGGAGTTTTTGCCCGAGCATGTGCAAATTTTTCACATGTGTTTCAAGGGGGGTACTAATATTTTCACAACATGTTTAAGCCTTATGCAACTTTAACAATTGAAAAACACATAAAACATGGATACGCTGAGTTTATCCATGCCTTTTTGCGCGGAAAAGCCTGCGAATCTTCGCACGTGAACGCCAAAGCGGCACATGGGAAACAGTTTATCCCATGTCTATGCACATTTTCTCCCCGATACTGTGTTTTTCCCTGGCCAATACAGCAGGCAAAAAGTCAATATCAGGGAGAAAATCAGTATATAGTGTATACGACGTTTTTTTCCCTGATATTACAGGGAATATACTGAAAACAACCAATCATAGAGCAGTATTCAGACACACCCCCACAAATCTGGTATAGCGTCACATTCTCTGCTGCTGCTTCATGACCTTTTCTTGTAATCTGGCAAGCACAAAAAACGTCCACTCTTTTGCAATTTGACAATGATCTATTAGGGCTAGATCACCTAACCATCAGATAGAGGCCACAATTTAGTGCCCAAAACCATTGAAACATTGAAATGTCAAAATTCAGGGTTGGTTCACTTTGCCTCCCGAGGATCCAATATTATATTTTAACGATTTTCCCGACAAAGGTGTCCCCCTTACAGCGGCTATAACTTGCCTTTAAGGGATCTCCTTGCTCCATAATTTTATATTATCTATCTATATAGATATATAAAATTCGCCTGCCAATATTCCTTTGTCACGGGTCTTCGCAGCTATGGCAGACCTGACTGTCACAATATTTTAGCACTGTGTTCCACTATGTCTGAACAACCAAATGGATGGACAATTAGGCCTTCAAATCAAATATTTATACACTACAATATGATAGGTTAATTAGGACAAAAGGACTAAAGCACGATTGAACTTTTCAAATTGATGTCAACATGGACCCACGTCTACATAAGAGGGGGGGATTTTGTTTACATTCACCATAAACACAGATCATGTTGACATAATATTATGTTGACATATTCACACAACCCCTGATTGGGTCAATATATAAAAAGACAATATCAATGGGATTCAATGCACCCTCTACCCACCTTCAGACGGGTACTCTGCTAGTTTATTATAAAATGATAAATTGAGTTTACAAGAAGTAATGTTTCCTCTCACCCCAGGCCTGGCCTTAAATAAATGGCAATTTAGTGCATGGTTGCTGCTAAGAGCATCTAGGGACATGCCAATATCACTCTTCACTAGACAATAACACTTTCAAGACACCAATATCATTATTTATTGGCATGTCATGTGACCGATCTCCTGCTACATGATTGGCTTAACAATTTTGGTGCAGAATATTTCTCTATAGGTTCTTCTTTTATTTACCTTATATTCTGGTTTTGTACAATGAGCATCAAATTGAGCACAAGAAAAGACCCAAAAATCTATGCAGTGATGGTCCCAACATCAAGTGCCCAAAGCAGGAAATTAGGTCTAGTGGACCCAGCGACAGAATTGCGCTTTTCCGCTTTTTGACTGCAGCGCTGCCAATCGTATTTCTTTCAAATTAACAGGCAACTCTGGACATAAGTAATAAGCTCAATTTTTTGCTAATTCGTGATAAAGACATATGCATTATGGGGTTAAGAACCTTCATAAGAATATTTGCAGAAATTGTGTAATTACTCCATTAGAAACATCTTGACACAATGTTTTTTAGTGCGCGTGAGGCCTCTATTTGAAGGCCCCATTTAAGCATTTATAGAATACTGCTTCTAAATATATGGTCACTAATTCAAAATGCTTAATAGTAAAATAGCCATATTTATAGTACAACCCAAGACATTTTCCGAGCTGATGCTCACCTTTGTACTCCCCATTTACGCCACAGTGGAAGGGCCCCTTCTAATACAGGGCCCTCTCATACCAGGCCCATAACCTAAAGGTTTGATTATATCATGCAGTCACAAACTGAAAAACAAGGCAAAAGATTGATATTTTGGTTTTCAAGGGCACATAGCGAACCTCTTACTGAAGACATTTTGCCAGCATTTGTCAACACTTCCCAGGGTTTCACTTCTTAGAAGTTCTCACCAATCTCATTCAAGCTAAGCATACAGCCTCACCTGCATTTAAATCGTGAGGATAAACTTTTGGTGGCCAACTGTGCCAAGAAAATTTATAAAGAAAATGAAGTTTTTCAGGATAAGGGAACTTAGCTGGCTACTAAGAACTCATGTCCATTAAGGCTTAGTGGAGGTCACTAAGAGGGGTAATCAAACCGTTTTATGCAATTTTTTTTAATAATCTTGTTGAATATGTGTGCAAACATATGTTTCGCTTCAGCAAACCTGCAATGTGACTATTATGTAATGCATCACAGAAATTCTTAGTAGCCAGCTAAGTACCCTTATCCTGAAAAGCTTCATTAAATTACCTTGTTTTCATGGGGTCAGTGCATTTTTATATGCCACACGTGGCTGGTGCAGCTGGGCAAATCCCGATATTGATCGAATGGCTCTCCATTTACGAAAATTGTGGTGTATGTTAAAATATGCAGAATTTTAAAAACTTCCAAAAAGATAAAAATAAATCATATGTGTACATCATTTATCTGAAATGGGCCTCTATACCCAACATTTTTCAGTCCCTTTGCCCCCATTTATTGTCAATTGACAATACTGCCAAACTTTTAGTGGGGCAACCGCCACCTGCTTTCTATGCCTTTTTATCTTGACATTTCCACTCAAGTACAAGCACACTTAAAGTGCTTTCAAGTAATTTTTTTTAAATTAATTATTTATTTTTTGGAAATTTGCTTGGGCCCCTCCCTAATGGTTGGGCCCATGGGAGCTGGTACTCTGCCACATACGTAATGGTATCCCTACCTTGGGCGGGCGATATGAGCTTTCCAACTCTGACAAAAATATGCAATTAGGATAGTGGGTACCACCCCCCCCCCCCGGTGCTCTCCCACACAATTAAATGTGCATAGGTGAAAATGCATACCCCTTTACAGTGCCACCAGTAGGTATAAGTGAAATTGGATTTAGTTATGCCACTGGGCCAAGCTATCAACAAGCAAACTGTATGTGAACTTCATTAAGGCTAGTAGATTCATTGATGCAAAGAAAACGGAATGACACTTGGGCCCATGGCTACTCTACCTTGTTGGATAGCAGTCCGATCAGCCCATCCTTTCCTGTGCCATAGGTTATGGCTGGAACAGTCTCATATCTGAAAGTAAATAGGCCAAAGTATGGAGGAAACCAAGTCTAAGGGCCTGGTACCAACATAGATAAAACAGTGGCAAAAAGACAAATTCAATGTCAACATTCACACTGTTATCAGTTCAGTAGAACACTTTCTTAGGAAGACAATTTTTAATAGGGCTGCACAATAAATTACAAATTTATCGTTTATCGAGATACAGTGTGTGTATATCAAATTTTGCAATACATTTACATTCAGCACCATTAATTTTAATGTGCGTGAGCAATGTTGTCTGTGGTGGCAGCTTTTGACCACATTGAAATTCAATTATGTTCAATGCTCTCTCTAATGTAAGGGTATTGACATGATATCTCTGTGTGAGTTGATCCCTCCAAAGTCTGGCACTGGTTCGGCTCAAAACTTTCCAAACAAACCTCGCGCACAAGTTATACTTACGTAAAATTAAAGGCAACCGAAAGTGAGGTCAAGATGTCAAATACTAAACCATGGTATGCTGTTGCGTTGTTTTCAGTTACTACTCTGTAATTGTAGTAGAGGTAATCCTGAAAAACAATCCTACATGTTGTACTGCCTCTTAGTTGTGGGGCAGCTGATGAAGAAACTCATTGGCAATCGCCTCAGGTAATCAGTTAACAAATAAATGTTTTCGAATATCTTGAAAGACTGCTAAACGTACGAAAATATTGCTTTACTACTATAAATTCTATGATTATGAATACAGCAAGTTTGTTGAATTGATCTGAGCAGTCTAAATAGCCCACACTGGTGCTGATGGGGCATAAAACACAAACTCACTCATTCCCCCCATCTAAGCAGTTAAATTGAGTTGGGCGCACAATTGATTTACTGCTTTATGTTTACATCACAGAAAGTTATTTAAACGCTTCCAATAGGAGCTACATTTTTCACAATCGATATTGAAATACCTGAAATTATTTTTATGAAAATTTTATTAAGCTACTTCAAATTGAAAGGTCTGCTGAAAAAATTGGTCTGAACTTCTGAAGCAACTCTCATACATAATGTACTACAAACAGCTTTTTACCTACCGGTGGCACAGCAATACGTAAATGCATTCCAACCATATAACACCTGATCACATGAGAATCATAGGTGCTGCAAACAACAGAAGAATGGCATCAGACTGAGGCTGGTGTGGAAAACAGTGTTCATACAAAGGAAGCTAATAATTCAATTATTTGGCCATGGTATGTCGTTTGTTTGATCTATCGATAGTTCATTAATTTGGCGTGAATATATAATAAGGTAATTGATGCTTCTGAATTTATTATGACAATAAACTAAATTGTAGTGGCATTGTGAAAGCAATACAAATGTCATCTGGAACCAAAAATTATTGGTGCATCATAATCTATTAGCAAAAACGTTTATGTCAGTTTTGTATTTTTTATCAATAGGTCCGGAAATAGGCTGAGAAACTAGAAAATGCTAGGGGTCAGTATGAAAGAATAGTTCTATTGATCTTTATAGGTTTTTCTGCAATTCTTAAATATCATCAGAAAACAAATATCAATTCAAATGCCAAAGTCACATGATGGTAATGACCATTTCCTTGAGCACTTCGCATCTGTGTTCTCTGCATACGAACATATATTCTTGAAGTATATACTTAAGTTGGGAGAGCTTGAGCAACACCTGCTATCACTTCTTTTATCAACTTGTGGAAGAGCTATACCCTAGAATAACAATTTTTTTTGCATTGGAAATTGGAGCTTAACATCTCTGAAATTGCAGATTAACTGAATACATGCTTTCAAGATATTGAATCTATCTACAAACAACACGGTTGGGATACACCCTGCTGGAAGTAGAATGTCTAAGCTCTGATAGAGTGATTTCATCTGACTGATAATGTCAGCTTTAATGAAATAATTTCAAATTGTATAATTACATAGTTATCTCATAATTTTGGAATTATTCTAGAACATTTATTCATATTCATTCATCAATAATGTATATTGCCAGGATACACAACATTATTTTTATTATACTTTGTTTTATATATGATATCAACTCATCGAATTATGTTCAAAATTCTAAGCAATTCACTGTCATCCCAGATGATATACCAATTGGAACAATAAACATTTACCTCAATGAAAACAAGATATCTTCAATAGATGGAAATGAATTCAGATCAATGCCGACTCTAAAGCAAGTTCATTTGGTGAATAATTCATTATCTTATGTCTCGGATGATTCATTTAATGGTTCCCCAATTGAATATCTTGACATCAGTGGAAATCTACCATTGAGTAAAATACCCAACATAAAGTACCTTAAAAGTTCTCTGCAAACATTGAAATTAGATGGTTGTTCTCTGAATATGACTTCTAACACAGTCTTCCTCTATGATAAACTGGTTCATCTGTCTTTGAACAATAACCAAGTTACAGCCCTTCCTGACATCACACGCATGAACAAGACACTTCAAAGTCTGTACATGAAGTATTGCAAAATCACTGAAATACCTGTGGATTATTTTAAAAACTTTGAAAACTTGGAAGTCCTTGATTTGGGAAGTAATAACATTGTAGAAATAGTTGATTTCACCTTCCGAGATCTGAAATCCTTAAAAACTCTAATTCTCGAGAGAAATCGAATCCTTACCACAATACACCCAAATGCATTGAATGGTCTAATAATGATGGAAGGTTTGAATTTATTCATCTGTCCAAGTCTCCAAGCTTTCCCAGTTATCAAAGAATACAATAATTTGGAACATTTGACAGTTGCTCGTTCAAAGAAAATTGTTGCAATTCCCAATGAAGTTTCCAACTTTTCACACATGCATGGATTTAACATTATTGGCAATGGTATAACCGAAATACCGAGGGAACTTTTCAAAAACATGAGGAACTTAAAGACTGTTCAACTTCAAGAAAACCACATTACATGTGTGGAACACAAGACCCTAGATGTCATAAAGACACTTTTGGGATTGAATCTTGGCCTTAATCCGATGGCACACTTTTCTGTTTCAAATTGCAGTGCAAGTCATCCTGTGGAAGAAACTCTTGATCTACCAAACCTTTGGTTTCTGCAGTTATCAAAATGCAAACTGACTAAAGTACCAGATGTTTCATTAATGCCCAAGTTAACTAACTTATACTTAAGTGACAATGAGATTACTGAGGTTCCTCCAGGACATTTTAAAACAATAGCTTGGTTGAACTGGCCCTTTCTGGTAACAAAATTGTTGAATTGCCAGACCTCAATGGAGCGCGTGGATCATTGAAAGTTCTATTGGTGCGAAATTCCAAGATTACATCAATTCCTGGCGGTTACTTTAAGGAGTGCGCTAAACTTGAAAACTTGCATATCGAGCAGAACCTGATCTCAACAGTGTCCCCTATTAGCGAACTGGGAAATTCCCTAAATAAAAGGAGTTATACCTCTCAGCTAACAGGATAACTAGCATCAACAGTACAGATTTCCAAAATTTGACAAAAATTCACACATTGCGCTTGGACTCAAATCAAATAAGCAGATTTAATACAAAGGTATTTGAAAACTTGCAATCGCTTGTGGCACTTAATCTAGATGGCAATAACCTGACAACACTTCAGAGTCCCTACAAATGGTGTTCAGAATTAACCTGTCATGACCTGTAAATAACTATGAAGACAAATCCAATCATGTGTGACTCCAACTTGTGCTGGGCAAAGAGATACCCTTCCTTGATCTCCATATCTGTGGAAAGTTGCTTTGGAAAACCTTGGACTGCCATTACTCTTGAACTTCTTGCTTGTGGTGGTAAGTTACAATGTTAATCCAGACTGAAACAATGAGTCGGTGTAATAACAATTTGAATACAATGTATATCCTCATGGAGTCTTGTTGTCTTTATTCCACCTTTAGCTCATTAATTTCTGATATATTGATCATCAGAATCAATGGAGTCAGTCATTCTTTAGGCCAAGTGTCTTAAATTTTACTTGGCCTATCAAATGTGACTCTATATTCATTGAATGCCATTCTGCAAAATCAATTTTTAAAAAAAAGTAATTAATGCTTGAAAGATACACTTGAGGTTCGAGAAAATGTTCATTCTTCTTTTAAAATAATTATGTTGAACTGTTCAACCTTTGTTTTCAGAAGCCTTTCCCGAGTTTTTAAATAACTTTGATTTTTGTAATTTGCAGAGGTCTTTGAAATGAAAGCCACATCCTGGACCACGTCGACTGTTGGATTTGAACCCCAACCACCTCCTAGAAGCAAAAAGATGCGGTTCGCCCATCTGCCGTCTCAGAAATATTGTGCTTTTTGGTGTGTTGAAAATAGTTGCTCTGGCTTCAAACATCTTCCTTTTGACAAGGACTCTCAAACTGGAGAATGTATCATCTATTTGTAATGACATAGGCCTACATTATATTGACAACAGTTGGTACATGAAAATGAACAATTAAAAATAATACGTGTATATGGTCTACACATTGTGCAATATACATTGATATTGAAGAATAATATACTTAAAAATGGGTGATTAATAACGAAACACAATGTGCTGAAAATGGCTGAACTGGCTTCATACACGTTCCTTTTGACAAGGACTCTCAAATTGGAGAGTGTATCTTCTATTTGAGATGCTGTAGTTTTAAAGATTTGAATTGAAATGAAAACACCCTGAAAAAGATATTGAACTTTGAAAATTTAAAGTAGTTGTAACTGTTGTTAATAATTGTAGTTTGGTGAAACACAACTGTGCAATGTTCACAGGTATTTACACATTTGTAAAGCTATGGACTTTTGACTCATACAGTTATCCTTTTTGAATTTGTTTATTCTTCTTTTTTAAGCACAATTACACAACACTTCATGTATCAACTATCAATAGCTGTTTTATTTCGATTTTACTCTGCATTCATTTGAAGGTGTATTAATTCAATCATATACGGCTTTAGTTAACTAAGCATTGTAGTGGTGTAATAATATCAAATACAAATTAAATGTACATTGAAAATTGCAATTATGTTCCTTCTCTTTTGCTTTTGGGGTTAGTAAGCTTTTTTCTCGCTTTTCTAAGTAAGGTTTAAATGTGTGGGCCGCCCTGCTGCACCTTCAATAATAGATTGGGGACACTTTTCACACAAGATGTCCAACAACAGCCTGCAGAAAAGTAGAACACAGCATGATGATCATTGCTGAACCAACACTCTTGATTCAAACTGCGTACTCCATTAGTGCATAAAGAAATGAACCCCAGTTACTAGATTGCTTCCTGACCTCCATGCCAATTTTTTTTTCTAAATATAGCAAATTGGAGTGTCATGATAGACACGACTCTGAAGGACTATAACTTTTGTTGGAGTGTATGTGTCAGTTTGGTGTGCTTAAATGATTTACTTGTAATATAATCGCAATATTTGGCTTTCGTCAAATGTTCCCAACTCCTGGGGAATTGTAAATCCCCACACAAATTATTAATTATATGAGGCTCTAAGACAGCTGCCTACAATCAAGTCATATTATTTCCAATGTATATCAATTTAGGGAACAGATTCAACCTACACTGTATGTTAGGTATTAGTGCTCCATATTAGATAATTCTATATCCAAAAATGATACTGTAATGAATAATGAGCATTGCTCTCTCTGCTTCCTTGCCTGTTTCAGTGCCTTTGTAAGCTTGCTTGGCGAGTAATGCGTTCTGAAATTCACAAGAGGGAAAGAAATTCCATGACTCCTCTTTTCAATTTTATTTGTGCACAAGTTTCTTCTTAATGAATGATTTCATTGGAATTTATAGGCCTCAGTGTTGAAGTCGAGGCCAGGACATCCGAGACCGAGACCGAGGTATTACCACGCGAGACCGAGACTGATGCATTGACCCTCCGAGACCGAGGCATCAGCTATTGAGGCTGAGACCAAGGCCGACTGAAAAAAATAATGTTTGACTGCTAAACTATTTTAGCTAAAGGTATTATCGACATTTGAACATTGTTTATGAAAAGGTTGTCACAGTGCAATAAAAGATTCACTCAGTGACTGAAGTAAAAACAGTGTAGTGAAGACAATAAGAGTACAATCGTCACATTTTTGAGGGAAGGGGTTTGGAATACATCTCACCAATTTACTTCTAAAAAAAAGTGCAGACTGAGCTGGTCCATCTACCAGGAATTCATTCATATGCATCACAAAAATTGGTGCCGCCTTACAACTTGACACTCTGCCTAAAATAGACCATCCTCCAACAGGTACCCTGCAAAAATGAGGCAGCTGCCAGCCTATTTCAATTCAGTTAAAATACCTCCTGCTTTTAATAGGCGAAAGCATGCCATGATTTAGCAGGGTCACTGTGCAGGAGGGTGAAAATAGACATAAATAGATTTTTTATCAAACAGAAAGGATTCTATCAGATTCTAATATATAGGATAACAGATCCCTTATGAAACATTAGATGAACTGAGAGAAAAATTAAACTAAACTATCAGGAAAATTTTGTTTGGCTGTTTCAGAAATATTGTATTTTAATATTTCTTTGGCTGGCCTCGGATGTGCTTGAGACACATATCTGAGGCACAGAGGCTCCGAGACGGAGTCCAAGGCCAAGAATTGGTTATCTGAGATCGAGACCGAGATCGAGGACTAATCTATCAAAATGTGGCGTGAGGCCGATCTCGGGGACAAGGCCTGCCTTGAGGACTTCAACACTGATAGTCCTACATTAATCATCCCCCCACTGCAGGGTTCTTTTTCATGCACCCTGCCAACAAGTTCTACAAAATTCTGAAGTTTTAAAATCCTTTAACAGCTTTTTTCGGCGTTATTAAAATAATTATTAAATTTTATGGTTTTTTACAAAGAAACTCATTCAAACAATTAACAGGCAACAATGACACACTGAACGATCCATTCAATTACTTTTAGCGATCTCAAACTGTTAATTATGTCTTTCGCACCCAAGGAGAGTTACTACAGGGGAACAAGAAGTGCAACGAAATGGCAATGTGTTTGGTGTTCAAGTAGATTTGCCACGTTACAAATTTTCATACATGACTGAGCAAATTCTGAGTATCACACTTCTGGATTATTGCTGTTAATGTGAAACAACACCCTTCTTCCACAATAATCTAATAATTATGTTGTGCTTTGAAGCAACTGTCATCAACCAGTGAAAGTTGTTGAGAGGGCAACGGTTGGGTCTCATGGAGGGGGGAGACTTGGAATTTTTATTTTTTTAAATAAATAAATGAATCGTTATTTTATACTATTTCTAGGTTGTCCTGAAATGAATTATTTCTGAGGGGTGGAGGTATTTCTTAAAAGATAAATATTTCGATACTTTGCATTCTTTAAATAAATAATTACCTATTACAAGAATGCAGAAAATGGTACAATCCCATATCCTAATTTTGTATATAACTACTTTGTCCTTGTGTCTTGCCAAATTGTAATTAATTTCACGGGGAAAAATATTCTCATTAAAATGTAATTAAATAATCTCTTCCTTTTTCCTATCATGGGGAGGGAGTTAGCTCAGTTGGTGGTGCTATGTATGGGCTTCCAGTCAATGGGTCCCAATGTTTGATCCCACCTCTCGGCAGCTCAGCTACTGGACCTATCTTGGACAGCAGTTACAACCATCTTTCGCCTGATGGCCATGACACCTCCTCTTATTTGCATGTACCAGTGTGCAAAAATGCAGGATTAAAAGCCCAATTCATTCAACCATTTTTCCCTTTATGGCATTTCAATGTCTGCAGTTGCGACAGAGAGATCAATTGATAAATTTATTTATTTATTTACTAAATCAGTTGTTCTGATTTCATTCAATCACATAAAGAGGTTGTGCAATGTATAGATATTTAATCAAATTTCAAGATGTAGACTGCAACCATTCAAATGGCATATCTTTGCAACAGGGTATAAATTCAAAATGCAGCAAGCATGTGCCCCCACACATGCACATGCACCCACCCCCAAATAGGAATATGCACACATGCATGGGTCATGCTAACATGCACAGAGCATGCGCATGCACTGGGCATGCAGACATGCTGGAAGCATGCACATGCAGAGGACATGATCGAAGCATGCTCATGCAGGAAGCATGATGACATGTATATGCAAGATGCAGATATATGAAGGACTATTGTGCAGTTTTGGTTTGACTTCTTTAAAGTTAATCTCATAATCTATTTCCTGGGCTTACTGTATGAAGGACCAACCCCCAAATGCATGAAGGCTTGTATATTTTATCATGAGCTTCTAACACTGACTAAGCTGAGTGCTTTCACATTCATAACTCATGACATTTGTGCAACTTCATATCTTCATTCTTCAACAGCTCACAATCTGGAAAATACAGACGTTGTACAGACAAGGGCCAGTCTCAAGACAAGGGCCCATCCCTCCCTCCTCGGAGCCCAGGGAAAACAATAAACTACTACTACAACTACTACTAAACTTTCATCCCAGCACCACTCATGCAGCTGCAGTTTGCCCAGCACAGCCATGCGCTGGGCATGGGGTTGAGCACGACGACCTGTCGTTGCATGGTATGTCAGGAATGTGCATGGCTTGTTTTCAAGCATCCAGATGACAGTGACATGCACCACTTCTGGGCTTACAAGTCATGACTTGTGTCCTGTTGTTTGTTTCATAATAAAGCCAAATCAAAACATTCAACAGTCACAGCCACTTGTAGATCGTACATGTAGTTATAGTAATAGGCCTACATACCATAGCTATTAGCTACCTTTATCTAGCATGGGTCGTCGTGAGGGATCCTTTCAGGTGTCAGAGCTGATTGCACTTTGCAGTGCAGTGTTACTGATGTTTTATCCATGGATCCTATGCTTAGGCCTATACACCCGGTTTTTTCCAATGCTGCCCAACGAGAATAATTTATAGGCCTATTTATTTCACCAATTGAGCAAGAAATTACTAAGAAAAGCGACTCTAACCCCAACTCTAAGAAACTGGCCTGCCTTGGCCAAAGCAGTCAGTTCTGGCTACTCTATAAGCCCCCCTTGGTTATTTAGTAGGCCTAAAGATAGATCTATTGATCTACCAGGCTATAGACTGGTATACATAGTTTCATTTTTGGCCCAAGGGTCTAATTGACACCCCATGCAGCCTCACTTTGTTAAATTTGGGCGATCGCAGATCTCGTAGATCTATGTATTGGTGCACATATCAGCAGATTCAGTACTCACAAACCAGAAGTGATATTTTCCCTAATCCACAAATATCTGCATAAATCTGCATTTTGCTAAATGTCAGCATATTTGCATGTCCCTCCAGGTCTGAACCACTCCAGCACAGCAGATTCTCTGGGACGAGGTCTAAACACATGACCCGGCCTGCACGTTTCAGTGTGTTTGCACATTCCTGTGTTTCTGAATGCATGGCCTGCATTACTGCATGTCCCTGCATGTCCCTGCATGTCCCTGCATGTTTTGGGCATGTTTTCAGCATTTCTGCATGTTTTTGACATGTCTGCATGTTTTCAGCATGTCTCAATGTTTTTGGCATGTCTGCATGCTATCGGCATGTCCGCATGCTTTCGGCATGTCTGCATGCTTTCGGCATGTCTGCATGCTTTCGGCATGTCTGCATGCTTTCGGCATGTCTGCATGTTTTCAGCATGTCTCAATGTTTTCGGCATGTCTGCATGCTTTCGGCATGTCTACATGTTTTTGGCATGTCTGCATGTTTTCAGCATGCACCCACATGCATGCTTGTGGGTGCATGAGCATGTTGAATTTATATATTTCTCTATCTTTGTGACACTACACAGTATTGATTTTTAGTAGTATAACAGCTTATAACAGAGAAATAATTTTTGGGGAGAAGGAGAACCCCCCAGGGGTGCCGGAAGGAATCGCGGGCGGCAGGGGCGGTCAGATGAAAAAGGGCAAATTATATTCACGCCAATTTTGCATGACAAAATTTAAATAAAGAATCAATGATAATTTGGATATATACTTACTAATTTCAGTAATTTGTGCCTAAAATTAGTAAAATAAGGCCTAATAATGCTTTTTTTTCTTTAAGACCTGAAGGGCACCCTTGCCCCCCCTGCCCCCCTTGGACAAGGGCAGGAGGGGCAATTGCCCCCCCTGCCCCCCCTGTTCCGGCACCCCTGGAACCCCCCCCTCCCACCTCACCAATGAGTGTGAAGTGTCAAGTGAATGCAATATGTACTCCTCTCAACAAATTTAAGGATTAAAGTGTTGTCTTCAGCTCGGGAAATATTTACACTTAGTGCTCACTGATGCTTAGAAAAATTGCTTGTCACAAGACCACTTGA
This sequence comes from Platynereis dumerilii, assembly GCA_026936325.1. Taxonomy (NCBI): domain Eukaryota; kingdom Metazoa; phylum Annelida; class Polychaeta; order Phyllodocida; family Nereididae; genus Platynereis; species Platynereis dumerilii. Next base: position 32,810,091 of record JAPTHN010000004.1, read on the forward strand.
ACAATAGACCATATGATCATTTCGTTGCACTTCTTGTTCCCCTGTAGTGATCCTTATGTTACAACTTCACAAAACAGTATATCATGTGGTCAGGGTAGGCTCAACAAGCTTCATGGTCCCACAACCACACAAATGGAATTCACAGAGACATTGTTGCACTCCACTGAACTGAGGTTCGAAACAGGTGATTACAACAAACAGTCAATGCCAAACAATGCTAAACAAGATAATCCAGCTTTCTATTTTGTAACAGGGCCCTTTAAACATCGTCAGAGCATAAGAAAATGTGTTAGAGGCTCACAGAGCCAGGGAATATTTGCCAAAGAACTTCAAATTTGAGCATTTGTGCATCCATTTATCCACATGGAATTGTTCATGGACTATATTTATATTGCATGGGATATCTATATTTGGAATTGAAAACAGGAAAAATCGTAGGATACAGATTCATAGAAAAGGTAAGATATAAATTCTCCTATGGCCATGTCAACACAGAATATTTTGCCAACTCACATTGAAACTTTGAAGGCTGTAAATCAAATATCAAAGATGTTTCAAGGTTACACTTTGCATAGGCTTTGTCCACAGTGACTAAATACACCAGTTCTATTTGTTTTCTACAGCTGACAGCACATTGATTATATATGAATTGACTTTTTCTGAAACATGTGCTTTCTCCAAGCCAATGTTTTGATCAAACAGGAAGTCAAGTATGAAGCTTACTGAGAAGTACACTGAGAAGTGAAGATGACATTAATAGTTATTTCAGGAGTTTCGTGTGACTGGCGCTTTTAGATTTATTGCTGGGCAATATGTTCTTCAGCTATGACACTATAGGTCAACATTGAGAAAAAAATGGATTTCTTAAAATCAATTGCAAGATCTGTCACTAACATTACTGCTTCATTCAAGCTTGGAACTTTGAGTTGGATAATGACAATAAAATAAGAAATCTCCAAGCCGGAAGACAATAATTATGGTCTCATGCTTGATATGTTCAAAATGCATTGGCATTAAAATCAAATAGGATGATAAGATCTGATTTTCCGGCTAGATAGAATAAATAACAAAATACAACTGATTGCCAAAAACTCGTCATCATACTTTAATTGAAAACAAATTATCTTTATTTGATTACAAAGTTACAACAATTCATGCAACAGCTTACTTGTAATTAGGGCCCTATGTCGTTGCCGACATTCGATATGATACGTATCATCGATACACTTGATCGATACACGATTCGTACCGTCGGTCCGCAAATTCGGGTCCAATCCACATTTTAGAGAAATCTGCTAACTGAAAACGATTTTTTTCGCAGCGGAGCCGACGTCAAGATGACGAAATGCTCGAGTTCATTTCATGATTTTGTGGACATTTTCGTCAAATCTCCACAATAAAATGACTTTTTTGGCTGGATATACAGTTATTGAACCGAACCAAAAGTGCTGCTTTGAAAACCGGTACGGGAACCGGCCAGACTGTACGGGTACAGCCGGTATTTATCAAACCGATGTAGACCCCTACTTGCAATGACTTTTTGTAGGGACCATCTCAGATCTGTGTTATAAGCTCCAAATGAGGAAAGATTTGACAGTGGAGGTCCCTAACTAAAGGGGCAAAAATAATCAGCCAAGTGCTATTTGTCATCAATTTATGTGTACTGCAGTGGTGGAGCTTCTTGAGTTTCTGGAGGGGGCCACTAGGAAGTTGGCCTTGCAGATATACTTTCCCTATAGCAGGAGTACCCTCCAAATTTACCTGCAATATTAGGAGGATACTCATGCTACAGCAAAGGTAACTGTGACTACAATTTACAAATCAAGTATATATTTGCCCCTCTTTATGCTCAGTAGCTCCTTCACTGCATGACCTTGGGAGCTGTCATGGTTGAGTGATTGGGGACCATATCCAAAGCACACCTGGAGCATAATACATTGGGGACCATATCCAAAGCACACCTAGAGCATAATATTATCCCATAGAGATTTCCTTCAAAAAATTATATAGCCTAAGTGTATAAACATTTGAGACAACATAAGACAAGTGATAAAAGAAAACACTGTATGAGAACATTAGATATTCAACTTCTCACAAACTGGCCAGTCTAAAAGTGTAATAATCCAAATATTATGCAACCCACAATTAGTTTGTTGTAATGGAAATAGAAATTTCATGTTCATGACAAAGAATTTAAAAGGGCTTCTCATTGCTTGGTTTGCCATTTATGTTAATAACACCTGTAATTAGGCATGCCTAATCATGATGTAACATGTATTAGGTTTGTTATATCACACACTCACAGTGGTACATTGGAGGTATAGATGCAACTACACATACATAAAACATTATTTGAACATTTGGAAAATAAAATATGTGTTTGAAGAAACCTCAGGTCCCTACAATTCTTTTTTTAAAGAATTTCTTGTTTTATGCAATATATGCAATGACATTTGTTCTGCAACTCATGTTAAATTTCTTCACTGTAGGCTATTTTTTAATATTTATATAATTATATGACTCTAAAGTACTCTTTGTTCATATGTCATTTATAATTGTACAAGTGAAATATTGATCGCCTTTAACCTGTATGGATAGGTCCACATCTCCGTGAAAAGAAGAATGATTTTTTTTTATTAATGAAGAGATGATATTGCATAGATGCATCTGCTTATATTGGAAATATAGTTACAGTTTTGGATTTCAATAATAAAAGTGCTAGGAAATGTGAATCAAAAGAAGCCTCATAGTCATACATAAATACATGATAGTTCTTTTCTATCATTCTTCTTCGCTTGAATATACACTCTTGCTCATAAATATGGAATGGTTCTCCATCGAAATTGATAACTTACACGGCCAATTGGGCAGCGTACGTAAAATATACAGTACTCTTTCTTACATATTTCGTACGTAAATCGGTTGTTTTCACGTATGAACAGTTGGTTAAGTTGGTTTTTGGGGCTTTAACTTGATTTTTTTGCTGATTTTTTTTCTAGATTGGCCAATGCAAGGTCTAAACTTAAACCATTTATGATAACAATATTGCACAAAAATGGCCAAAGTAACTGAAAATTACCTGTGTGAAATTAGTATGAATTCGTATGATATTCGTACGAAAATGTACGTACGTACTACGGATCGGCTCTTTTTTGTGAGTTTCGACTTTCGTACGTAGAATTTACGTACGTAATTCGTACACTGCACAATTGCTAGTGTATACAACTTCTGCTTGAGCACATCGCGGTTTAATTGGATCCTCAGGAGGCAAAGTGAACCAACCCTGAATTTGGGCATTTCCATGTTTCCATGGTTTTGGGCATAAAATTGTGTCCTCTATCTGATGGTTAAGTGACCTACCTTAATTTCTAATAGCAAGGCTATTTTCATATGGGGTTGAACCAACCCAATGTGGCCAAAACTCAGTTTAGTCGCAAGGCAAAGTGAACCAAACCCAAGGCATTATCCTACTTTAGCCCCCTTGAGGGTTTAAACATTTTATAGGTATTTCCATAGATATTGATCAACACAAACTGAAACTGAAAAATAACTAAATTATGTTTTCAGTCTGTATATCACAGAATAAATACTGTAAAAGTGTGAAGGAGATCATTACCAAGAATACTCACAGTTATATGTTTCTTAAAACATTCGAACTGAAGTGTGATATATCAATTGCAAAATACTGTCTTATATATACTCCCACTTTAGCCCCCTTTCCCATTGACTGTACCATTGAAAAGGGGGCTAATGTAGGAGTATATAGACAGTAGGATATAGCATAAACTGTCTTATTATACTCCTGCTTTAGCCCCCTTTTCCATTGACAGGACCATTGAAAAGGGGGCTAAAGCAGGAGTATATATAGACAGTTGGATATAGCAAAAACTGTCCTATTATACTCCTGCTTTAACCCCCTTCTCCATTGACAGTACCATTGAAAAAGGGGCTAAAGCAGGAGTATATATACAGACAGAATTGTGCTATATTTTGGTGGTATTTCTACTGTATAAGCGTCATTGTGTTTATACACAATATGGCGTTTACACAGTTATTGTAACAACGAAAAAACGTGTCTCTTTTTTGGTAGTATTTCTACTGTATAAGCATCATTGTGTTTATACAAAAGATGGCGTTTATACAGTCAATGTAACAAAGAAAAACTTTTCTCTTTCTAAAAAAAATAACAGAAAAATAACAGAAATAAATGTCTAACTATTTATCAAAAAACTGTTTTATTATACTCCTGCTTTAGCCCCCTTTTCCATTGACAAAACCATTGAAAAGGGGGCTAAAGCAGGAGTATATATAAGACAGTATTTTATATATCCTACTGTCTTATATATACTCCTGCTTTAGCCCCCTTTTCAATGGTACTGTCAATGGAAAAGGGGGCTAAAGCAGGAGTATAATAAAACAGTTTTTTGATAAATAGTTAGACATTTATTTCTGTTACATTGACTGTATAAGCGTCAGCTTGTGTATAAACACAATGATGCTTATACAGTAAAAATTACCACCACTATTTCCCATGAAAAAAGGGCCTAAATGTTTAGACCCCTGAGGGGGCTAAAGTAGGATAATGCCAAACCAAACATCTCAAGGCAAAGTGAACCAACTCATATATCTCAAGGCAAAGTGAACCAACCCAAGTTTTGATCATTATTGCAGCAATTTCACTCCCCAGAATGAGGCTGATTAATCAATTTTCAATCAAACTTTAAGTACCCTCCCTGGTTGGTATTAGGTCATTTTCAACCATCTGGCTGACCAGAATTGCCTTTCATTGTGTTGAGAAGTCAATATTACCGTAAAGTGAACCAACCCAAGCAACGTCATTTTGCGGCAAAGTGAACCAACCCATATTTTGAACTTTCTCTGCAGAAAACGCTCTTCGGAGTGAGGCTAATTAATTAATTTGCCATCCTGAAGTTATGATGGTCATGAAAGATCTTAACTAAGTGCAATTATTTATTTATTTGGCCAATTTGCGATGGATGTTTTCATTAAAATCGCTATTGTCCTTGTGGAAAAAATTTAAATCATAAATTTATTTTAAAAAATAGTTAATTTCAAAAGCCCTAATCAGGTTGTATCATTTTAAAACATATAACTGAAATAGCTTCAAAACCATGTGCATTACAAGTATGGTCAAAACTGTTTTTGCCATTTCCCGAAATTTTGAATTTCAGGGTTGGTTCACTTTGCCTCCCGGAGATCCAATTCAATCAGTGACAACTTCCGAAGCCTGCTGAGGGAGAACGGGCTGCCGTTTAAAAATCATGTTACAGCATTAATCCCATGAAGGTACCACCACAGCAGGGATAAATATTGGAATTCAGGGGGTTTACAAAAGTGGGGGCATTCAAACAAAAATTAAAAATTCCTGCTAAAATAGTAGATGAGACACTCAGAGAGGGATTACGGAAGATAAATTTTTAACCTTTTAGCATTCAAACTCTGAAATTTGCATTTATTTGACACAGTTTTTCCAACAAAGGTATTTCATGTTCATGAGCAAGAGTGTACCACACATTTTCAATTGAATATCCACGCATCATTGCAGACCTCTTTTATTATCGTTTTCATAGCTATGTGTTTTTTGAAAACTTCGTTTTGCAGTTAAACCGTGACATCATCAGGTATCTGTCAATGTGATTGGTCTAATCTTCAATCTGTGACATATCAGTTCAGAGTTTGACATCACAGTTTATGACAAAGGAATTTAAAACTGTCAGGCAATGTTACTATTTGTGTACAACCACAAAAAACAACGCATGTCTAAGCTGAGTGTTGCACCTCATTGTTTTCCAAACAAAATTTGTTGCTGTTTTTCACAAGACACCAGTCATCATAATTTCAAACAACTTTTTTTGTCAGTAATTGCAATTCTCGTTTGAGGCTAAGTAGTCTGTTTGGTTCAGTTACAGTGCATAGTGAAACATACATCATTCATGTGTCACTGCAATTTGTCAGTTTCCTGAAATCTGTGCTTGTAATAAGCGAAATTATTCAACTAATCCCTGACATCACAGTTTTGGAATGAAGCAAATTGCAAACTTGAAAAACACGTAGCTATGAAAACGATAATAAAACAAGCAAACAATGCCAAACATTATGTATAAAGAAAGTTATACACTTGTAGTAACACATCGATGATTTCTTGGATAGCGCACTCTAAAAAATGTTGGGACAAAATTGATATTTTAGATTCAAAATGGTTTTTTGAAAAACCAAATTTCAATGCAAAACCAACATGGATTTTTAAAAAAATCCATGTTTTTTTTTGCATTGAAATTTGGTTTTTCAAAAAACCATTTTGAATCTAAAAAACCAATTTTGTCTGAATTTCTTTAGAGTGCACAGAAAACATCTTCCTAGTGAGGTCATCTAAATTAAATCTAATATCACAATTTTCGTGATGTTATTTTTGATGACTTTTATACTAGGGGCTAGTAATTAATTATCTATTTAGGCTTGGGCGTGTGTTTCCAGTGTCAAGCGGCAAACGAACCTTTTCTTTCACCAAAAGTCCGACTGTCTCTGACCAGCCAAGTACTATCTGGTCGACCCCAAACTGTAAAGGACAGCAAGTTATATCTCTCTCTTTATACCACATGTGCAACTTTATTCAATGCAATATTAAATATATGCCAATTGAAATGGCTTCAAATACATATTGGGTGATCTGTTACTGCTCATAGGCTTTAATGCCAAATATATTCTTCAAGACACTGATTCACACTGAAGTTTCCCAATTTTTCTTCAGCAGGTATGTCCGTAGATTCTGAGATTCCCTGAAATTAAATAATGAAGGGTTAATAGCATTTCAGAGGGATACTCCAGCTGGTGTTGTAAGTTCTTAAATCTGACTCAAAAGAAAATGATCTGATTTTGATTTGGGTAACCCAACCTCATCATGCGGTTTTTCTTCTGTAAGTGCCTCTGTTGATTCTGAGAGTCTCTGAAATTGAGTAATGAAGAATCGATAGAAAGATTCAGAGGGTTTGGGTTGGCATTTCACCAGATGGGTTGTGTTCTAAGTTTCTCGAATCTGACTGAAAGTATAATGATTTGATTTTGATTTGGGTCATTCAAATGTCACTGTTTTTGTATTTTTCAGCATCATACACAAAAAATGTGTGGCTTTCTGTTTTTCTTATCTTTTTACTCTGTAGAACTAAATCTCGACCAACCTTTTTGTTGTTGTCTTGGATAGCGATGAAACTGGGCAGCAACAGCCGATTACGCACAGTAAAAGTGACACCACAAGGCATACACTTGCGAAAACGATGGTGATACCACTGATATGCCCTACATGAAGCCGGTTTTCATAATCCTGAATGAGGAAAGAGAGCATAAACATGAAGCAAAAGTAATCTAACTTTTTCAAGTTATTTTAAGGAAGCTCCTTCACATGATTATCAATATTATATTTCATTTCAATATTCAATATCATACTTCATTGTTTTGTCTTTCTTCTATGATATATTCTTTATTGCTTCCAAATATTAATCCTTATGTACTCACAGATATTATTCTATTGCCCATTTTCTGTGTGGCCTTGTGCACATCAGCAAGCTCTGAGTTCTGAACACGCGGCAAGGCAACTTATATAAGAGTTTCTAACAATTCCTGAGGATTGATTGTCAATTCATCAGGTTTGATTGTCCGTTCATCAACATTGATTGGCAACTCATCAGGATTGATTGGCAATATATTTATTACACACACTTGATAGGTGTACATTGAAAAAATTGACATTTTGGTAATACAATTTAAAACAGAATGTATATATACAATTTAGTATTCACATAATAAATGCAAAAGTTCAAGTTGTACAACAATCGTAAATTTTGTAAGTCCATTATCTTCAATGTCTTTGATTGCCTGAACAATGGCCAGATCTTCAGACGAGCACCTGCAGGAGTTGAATTTGACAGAACACTTCACATCAGACAACTGAAAATAGTTCTGAATGTAATTTAAATTGTCACCTATTATTGTATGAATGTTTGTGTCACCTCTGGCTGCAATGAATCTGACAAGATCATTGTCACTTTTTGCCATCATATTGTAGATTCTCAGGAACATCGCACAAATTTTGTCATGTGGGTTTCTCATTTCTGCAATGTGGGGGAGAAACCGACAGTGCGTTTTTGGAGGTAACTGACCCAAGCGTCTAGCACAGCGGTTCCATGATGTAAGAAAGTCCTTGAAATGTTTATCTCTCAGCCTCCATGCCTGTACTCCATAAAAGTGGCAGCATTCAGGCCCGTAGGCTAGGGGGGGTAAGGGGGTAATAGGTCACCCCCCCACTGGCAAAGGAGTTCCACCCAAGCTAAAAAATAAAAATTAAAAAACCGAGTCTGGGCCTGGTATTCGAAGTCTGTTCCAGTATTCAAATAAATAAATTAAATATAAGTTCACTAATGAAAAAAATTGTCAGGCATCATTGTTATATACTGTGGTGACCTCAGACAGTTGCAAAATTTTCAAACTAACATGGTCCAAAATTGGCAGACATGAAAAGACTGAGGCACGCACATACAGGTCTAACTTGTGGCCTGGTGCCCATGTCCTGATCAGATCACTGCGGGGGGCCTCTGCTATCTTGACCTTAAATCCTTGACCAAATTCTTGGTTGCTGCCATTGGCATGAATCAGCATGATAGTTGAACTCTCCTTTTTCCAGCTCTTCGGTGTCCCTGCGCACAAAAAATAAATTCCGGAAATATCGGCATTTGTTGACAATTGTCAATGGGGCTGGGTTTTTTCGAGCTCCAGAACACTTCTAAATCTTCAGAACACTTCTAAATCTTCAGCTATGTATTATCCCATTTCTTAATTAACTGTACACTATATGCAGAAGAAAGAAATATTCTATTCAACAAAATTCGAAAAAATATACCTAATTTGTATACTATGAATGACGAAGAAAAATTCATTGCGATTATGACTTCAAAAGAAAAAGTGATCATAAATGCATTGGGTCGATATATATATAACTGTATGAAACTGCGAGAATAAGAAACTCATATTTGTGTACTATAAATATTACTATGTAAATTTTAATATGAAATTTAGTAGGCCTATACCATATACTTACCAAGTTGAACAGAGAGATCTAAAATTAACATTTTTTAACTTGTGCACATGTACCTCATAAAATGGAAACTCATTAAAAATTGTATAAATACTAAATAGAAACATTACCGGTATACTGCTTTATGTAAATAATGTTTGTTGTAAATTATGCTCATTTTGATTTACTTTTTTTGTTAATGTTATTTAAATTATTGTTTGATATGCCTATGGGTTTCATGTGACCCAAATTGTCAAATAAAATCTTGAAAAATCTTGAAATCTTGTATCGTAAAACTAGCGGGATCCATGGATAAGTTCTAGAACTTGACTCGGCTGGGCTAACTCAGTGTTGCCAGGCTGATTAAAGCGTGGACTCCAATGGTACGAAATGGCAGCTTGTTTCCGATAAAAGTTTTAATGTGCGCTGGGACATTGGAGAGCCGCAAAAAGGAGAGTTCCACTATCAGGCCCTATTGGCTAGTGATATATATTATATATTGTTTAGCAATACTCGCTGTTAGTAAATAAAGTATATAAAGTATCGATTGATTGATCCATCAGATCATCGTCGATTCACATGTGAAAGTCCAACATTACAATAAATTGATGTTACAATTTCATTCTGTGAGGCATCATTTTTTTACCATCAAAACCGCTCAGAATTAGTCTCAGACAATCTGAAAACATCGGCCCCCAAACCCCCGGCCGTGAGTTTGGTCCGCCTTAGTCTCTGTCATCACCCCCCCAACCACAGGGCAGCCTACGGGCCTGGCATTGACTTTTGAAAACTGACATAATTATCAGACGATTCATAAAATTTGGGGCATTTTCAAGAAGCGTGTTTGTCCTCCCAATTAAGTCACTCTTTTTGGCAGATATTTCTTTGTGCTCCCGGAGATCACTTGACAAATAATTTCCCAAGTGTTTCACATCTATACACCAGGACAGTGTATTCCCATTGAGGAGCATATCAACTTTCGGCTTGTTTTTTCGACTAAAAAGGGCACATACAGATTTTTTTGGATTGTATGTCATTCCAAATTCATCACCATAGGCCTTAGAGTTCTGTAACATGATTTGTAATCCTTCGGCTGTTGAGCTGAGAAGTGTCAGATCGTCTGCATAAGCCACTGTTGCACAAAAATGTTCACCTATCCAGCAGCCTATTCCGTTGGCCTTAAGTCTGTTAACTAGTATATCCATATAGCAACAGAAAAGGATAGGAGAGGCAATACCCCCCTGACAAATACCGTTACTGGCACTAAAAGAATGTGACGTTACTCCAAGCCATGCTGTTCTGACCTTTTGGCTAGTATACAGATCGAGAAGGAGCCTCAAGTCAATGGCTGGTATATTCCGTTTAATAAGAATCTCAAAAAGTTTATCCTGACGGATCTTGTCGAAAGCCTTGCTTGCATCAAGACAGCACATATAGACATCGGAGCCATTGTTTATGTAATGTTGAATAATTTCCTTTACAACTAAAGTACACATACTTGTACTATGGTTCCTTTTGTAAGCAAACTGTAAATTGGATGAACAGAGTCTGTCAACGTTTCTGTCTATAAAAATAAGGTCAAATAATTTTCCAATGGACGATGATAATGCAATTCCACGATAGTTTGCATCATTCCCCAAATCACCTCAATTATCCTTTGGGATCGAAATAATGGTAGCTTTCAGTAGTGCCTCCGGCTGGTGACCATGAACAAACATGGCTGTGTATAATCTGGACAGTTCATTGAAAAATCCATCACTTGCATTAATCAGGTGGCTGGATGATAACCCCTTATCCCCATCACCTTTCCTTTGTTTCAGACTTTTGACAGCTTTTCTCACCATCTCAACAGTCACTACCGTATCCACTATGTTGTCATCAATTGATGACAGCCCACTGTTAATATAGTCCCTGACATTGTTCATAATTCCATCGTCATTTGTCACACTATTATATACTGTTGCATAATTGTTGGCAAAAAGCTGAGCTATGTCTTGCGGCTCAGTCAATGAATTAACTGATTCAGGGGTTCGATGACAAGAGTTGATTTTCCTGATTTCCTTAAAGAAATCTCGGGAATTATTATCGCTCATGTGTTCCAGAAGTTTTTCTTTTCGTAGTTCATTCTCTCTCCGCTTTATGCATCTCACTGCATAGAGGTACTGCTTATTGGCATCCCTGTGGTAATCGTACACAACTCCTTGAGTAGGCTTTCCAGCCTGACACCACATCTTGTACCAAAACGAGCACTCCTGCTTGTAGGGCCCCACATGCTCATTCCAGCCAGGTTTAGATTTTTTGAACTGATTAAAATCGTTGGCAGTACATTATCAGCAAATAAACAACAATCTATCAAGTCATCACAAAATTTGTCAATTTGCTGGCGATGATCCAGTCTGCTGCACCTGCTATCCCTGCAGCTAAGTGCCTGGCATTTCGGTAAACCACTTAAGAGTCATTGTCAGAGAAAACTGCAGATTTGGTGGCGCGGGGGGGTCAGCGGATCTTGATGAAATTTGGTGGACTGAATACTTATATTGAAAAACTAAATTACCCCAAAGGATTTTTTTCCAGATGTATTTCCCTCTGAGCTGGAGCTATTTGAATAAATTGAGCAAATGACGGCCAATCGACAAAATTCAACTTTTTGGCATCCTTAAATTTAGACATTTCCGCTGTTCAATTTTTCGCAAAGTATCTAAGTTATGGCAATAATGGTTTTACCCGTGGCAAGACTAATACTCGGAGATACTTCAGTATAAATTTCATCTCATTTGGGTTTTTCACTGAAGTTGCAGCGGAATAACTGCATATTGCTAACTTGAGCATCCGTCCCTGGGTAATCTGGTATAACTGTGGTAAAATATAGGTCTTGTCCACCAATTTCCAAAAATAAAACCGTGGTGCACTCTGTAAACTTTTTTTTTACACCATCTTGAAAATGAGGTGTTTCCAAATTTTCCAAAAACATGAAATTTCAACATTTTGTCCATTTCTGCTGTCCATTTTTTTCTCAAAGTAAAAAATCTATGTTATTCATTTTTTGCACATGGCATGACGTGTGCTTTGGGATACCCTAACAAACATTATTCCATGACTAGCCATGCATTGTCCCCAATAACACTCAAAAGGCCCAGGGAAATAACAACGTCATCTCAGGGAAATACAAGTTATTTCCCTCAAAAGACGTTGTTATTTCCCTCATATGACGCATTGATCTCTATATGTATAGAGATCAATGATATGACGTTACCCCCAGAGCCCTCTTGTGTTAATTCACAAATTACATGTTGGCTTAGCCTAAATGGGGAGAAAGAAACCAATATTACTACTGATATTATGGCTTGTTATTAAAAACAGGTCATGGAATAAAAACATGTAAAGGATTAGTTTTGTTTTTATCACCTGATTCACCAAAAAATCAGTTACAAAAGATCACCAGCTTGAATACTGTGACAATGGACATGACGTCATAGTCCCATTGTTTGGATTGTGACATCATCAGCACTGCTGGTGACGTCACAATACAGTTGCTAAAAATATCAACCATGGAGGATGATTTTTCTGACACTATCATAAGTCCTCATAGTCTGGCTGGTTAGAAAAATTCAGAAGAAGTCATGGAATAAAAACATTATAACATAGATTGTTTTGCATTAACCCTCGTATTCTCCCTGCCAGCCAATATTTTCCCTCGGGCCTAGCGGCCCTCGGGAAAATATGGGCTGGCAGGGAGAATACTCGGGTCAATACAAAACAATCCATGTAATAATATATACATTCAGCTTATTTAATGTTTTAGTTAAAGCTGCTGTAGCCACTGAGCAGTGTTACTTTTCTCAAAATTGCCAAATTGCCAAATGTCTGCAAATTGGCAAAATATAACTTCATATAGCTCACTTGAGCGTGCTTTCATGGCTAATCTGGTATAACTATGTTGAAATATAAGATGCATCAGTCGATTTCCAAAAATAAAACAGTGGTGCACTGTGTAAACTTTTTATTCACACCCTCTTGAATATTGGGTGTTTCCGCATTTTCAATAAAACGTTAAATTTCAATATTTGGCCATTTCAGCGAAATACAACTGCATACAGCTAACTTGAGCATCCATTCATTTGTTATCTAGTATAATTGTGTTGAAATGTCAAATGTATCAACCAATTTCCAAAGTTAAAATAGTGGTGCACATTGTAAACTTTTTATTCACACCATCTTGAATATCGGGTGTTTCTGTATTTTCAAAAAAAACATTAAATTTCAATATTTGGCCATTTCAGTGAAATATAACTGCATACTTCTAACTTGAGCCTCCATTCATGGGTTATCTAGTATAACTGTGTTGAAATATAAGAAGTATCAACCAATTTCCAAGAATAAAACAATGGTGCACTGTGTAAACGTTTTATTCACACCATCTTGAATATTGGGTGTTTCCGCATTTTCAAAATAAATATAAAATTTTAGCATTTGGCCATTCAGCGAAATATAATAGCATATAGCTGACTTGAACATCCCTTCATGGCTAATCTGGTATAACTATGTTGAAATATAAGATGTATCAACCAATTTCCAAAAATAAAACTGTGGTGCACTGTGTAAACTTTTTATTCACACCATCTTGAATATTGGGTGTTTCAGCATTTTCAATAAAACGTTAAATTTCAATATTTGGCCATTTCAGCGAAATATAAACTGCATACAGCTAACTTGAGCATCCATTCATTGGTTATCTAGTATAATTGTGTTGAAATATAAGATGTATCAACCAATTTCCAAAAATAAAACAGCGGTGCACATTGTAAACTTTTTATTCACACCATCTTGAATATTGGGTGTTTCCTCATTTTCAAAAAAATGTTAGATTTCAATATTTGGCCATTTCACCAAAATACAACTGCATACAGCTAACTTGAGCATCCATTCATTGGTTATCTAGTATAATGTGTTGAAATAAAAGATGGATCAACCAATTTCCAAAAATAAAACAATGGTGCACTCTGTAAATTTTGTATGCACATTGCCTTGGAAATAGTGCGTTTTGGCATTTATAATTCGCCATCTGATTGTTACATCTGCCCACCAGGCACCTAATGCTAAGAATAGGGTACCTAAGTAAAATGTTTTGACTTCTTATGGAGTCAAGTACGATAAATCCTAACAGGACGGCTTTACCAGCAGGGTTGACGGATTTAGGTGCACTAACCTTCAATTTTTTGTTCATGATTTCCGCAACACTGTAGGAATAGTTTTCTTTTTTGCATGAAATTATAGAAGGAATATACCCATCCAAAGGACTAAATAATATTTTTGTACCTATTCCAATTTTCCAGGAAATACAGCTTTATCCAAAATTGGATGGATTTACCCTCCTTGGCTCTAGTATTGTCAGGCCGATTTATGCAGAAAAACATTGACTTCACATGCGTCAGATGCTGTTTTCCCAATGGAAATAGTAGTCCTACAGGGCGAAACCTACATCAACTTGTAGGAAATTGAATTTACAACATTGTTGCATTACTTAAAAGTTGCTGCACCCTAAATTTATGGTGCTGCTGTGGTAGTACTACATGCGTTATATTTTCGCAACAATTTAAGTAGAAATAGGATTGAATGGAAATTCAACCCTACTCTGCTGATACCTTGTCACCAATGCCTAAGAATGATATTTCATTTACTTATAAATAGTTAGACATTGTCTTATTTTTACACCTGAGTACTTTCATATATAACTTTGTATACAGAGATAATCCTGGATTCAGAAATTGAGCTCTAACCACAATATGATACATGATAATTATATTTGTGCATTTTCACTCATTTTTCCGACTTTTGTTAAAAAAATCTCCCTCAAATCGGATTTGTTACTCAGAAAATTATACCATGTTAATACAAATATCAAGAATATTGTTTTCAACAACTTCTGAAACTTTGAAAATGATCAGATAATTGAGAGCTGAATTATTAAGCTAAAAACAGACTCCATTTTGTTATAGTTACTCTCATAATCTCTGCCCAGCAGGATGACGTCACATTTCAGCAGCATCTGAAAATTGTGATGCAGGGCCAACTTTGACGGTTCTGTAAAACCATTTATATTCCCACAATTGGCTCCTATATACCCTCATTGTAAAGGCGATGTATTCTAGTATTTTCCAGGACTATAGACTTTCATTTCAAATCATTTTCCGTGTATTGGTAATTTGTTAAAGTTATGGTACTTTTGCATTTCATGAAAACAAGGTTTACTTATTCACATCTCACAAATTAGTTTATGAATTGCACCACGATTTTATTTTTGCTATTTGATGTACTAGAGTAACTCTATTCACCAGTATATCCACTTTTTTATGAGAGTGATGCTCAAGCAAGTAATATTGAATCAAAAGTGAGCTATTTTCCTTTTTTACCACAAAACTAAAAAAACGGGATTTTAGCATATTTCAAAGTGGAATAAAATGAAACCTGCAAGAGATATAGCAAAAGTGAAAAGCTATACAACTCCTAAATGTAATTTACCTAAAATTTCAACCTTCTATGTTTAATAGCTTGGCCGCTGGGAATTTTCAAACATTACCTCAAATTCAAAGCTGAAAAGTGCAAATCGGCCAGAATCGGTCCAAATCGTCAATCTGGGTTGCCATGGCAACCAGGCGATATATTAAGAAAATGACCGTACCATGGAATTTAGTTACCTATAGGGGTAAAATGAGCCAAGTATCGCGGAATTTGGTCGACCACCCCGTGCCACTTTTTTCTCAAAATCTGCAGTTTTCTCTGACAATGACTCTTAAGAGTCTATCTATCTCCATCTGGTAAGCTTGTTTGAGCTCATCATCAACTTTATGCCAAGCAACGCCTTTTTTAATAGTCTCTGATTTTCCTTGCTCAGCAACACCAGCAACGAGAGAGACACACTGGATCAAAATGCATATTGGCCAATGATTTGACATATTTAAACTGCGATCAAGAACACCTGCATGCAAAATGTCATCCCACATATGCGAACTCACGGCAAATCTATCAATGCACGATGATCCACCACAAGTATCCAAGTAAGTAAAATCCACAGGGAACTTCGGAGAACTCCAAACATCAATTAAGTCGCATCTGCTTGAAGTATCCAAGTAGTAAATGTCATGAGCATTTTTTCTGCAACAGTCAGCATTAACATCACCACCAAAGATTATCCTCTGTGATGAGTACTTGTTTACCAGTATTTCTAGTAAATCACAGGTGTTGAAAAAGTCTTCACTTACAACAGATTTAATATGGTTATCCACAGGCATATATCCATTAATGATGAGTAACTTTTCAGTACCACAGTTTAGTTCCAAAGCGCATAATCGTTTGGACTTTTGGGTATCCACAAGTCTAATTCGGCTGGAAAGTTTTTTGTTCCACAGAAGGGCGAGCCCTCCGTGAGGCCTACCCTATATAAGCTGAGATTCATCTATACTAGAAACTCCATAAAACGAATAGTTGCCATTTATTCCTGCTAATTTTGTGACATTTGTAGACAGCACTAAGTCTCTTGTAAAAGAAGAATATCAACATTCTCCTCTTCAAGAATTTGGCTAATAAACTCCATTTTTAAGCCTCCTAGTCCTGTGCTATTACAGGAAACTATTTTCAGCGTTAATCCTGCCATAATTAATTTTCCGTGGTTCTAGCTGGAGCTTTAGCATCACCGTTTTGAGGCTTTGGTCTTGCCTTATACCACTGCTTGTAATATATCCTGCTCGGCCAAAATTCCCCTATCATCATTTTATCAAACTCTGATGACTTGAGCGTAAGCAAGAAACGCTTGGTTTCCCAACCCTCACTTGAAGTGTCTTTAATTTCCACCGGGTCAATGGATTTGTCTTTGTCTTTTATGTACTCTTTCAGTTGATCCACACTAATGTCTGGATGTACGTTTGTTAACTGGACATAAAACACCTCAGGTCCAGCTTTCAATGATCCTGACCCCTTTGAAGTTCCAGCTAACCCACGGGTCTGTTGCCTCTTCTTGATTGGGGCAGCAAATAATCCACCTCCAGGTCCAGAAATTTGCCGAAAATTATTGGCTCCATCGTTGACTTGTTGAATTGCACTTGCGACAACATCAGCACCAATGGCTGATGTTGGTGACTGACGATGGGCTATCCCAGATGCACTACCTGGGGCCATGCTGTTACGTAATCCATGAGAAGTACTCGAGGTCATGGTAGCATAACTTGGCCTCATAACAGTTGGCTCTTGCTTTTTGAGATCCCTGATTTCATCTGTATGAGCCATCACATCAGTCTGAATGCAGGTCACAATGTCTTGCAGTTGCTGCATGTCTCTCTTCAATTTTGCCATGCTGTCCATTAAGGTCATCACACACCCTCCGGCTTCAGGTGCTGCTGGTGGCAGACGTGTGATATCTTCAACCACTATCTTGGGCATTTCCGTAGACTTATCAATTGCTACTTTGTTAAAGATGCAGATGATATCATTCAATTCAGCCTCTCTGATGCTCCTCGATGTTGAATTATGTCTCAGGACATTGCTGTTAATGAAATCCAATCTATCTATCTTTTCATATAGAATTTCCTTGGCCTGGCTGATATCATTATCATTAAAGAATCCCACTACTGCCAATTTTAGCTGTATAAGAGAAGATCGGTTGATGTAAGTCTTGATGTAGGCCAGTACATTGTCCACAATCCAGCTTTCTGCTTCACAATGAGCTCCTACTGTGCCATAGCACCTGTCACAAACAGTGGTCTTGGCCCCCTCTTCACTGCACTTGGCACATTTCTTCCCTGGCATTTCTCAGCTTTCACAGCTTTCACACTGTATTGTCCACCCTTGTAGTGAACAATTTTTTTAAAAATAAAAAACAGTCTTAATTGTAACTTCTCCTTTTCCGATTTTCTCCAAATTTCATATTCATCTTATCTGATACGTTATCCACAATATCAGCAACTTTGATAAAGATCCAACTGGTATATCCTTGCAAATACTCTTGACTTTTGCAGAGCAAATTTTCTGCGACATGATTGATTGGAAATTCATCAGGATTGATTGGTTATTCATCAGGATTGATTGGCAATTCCTCAGGATTGACTTGTCTCGGCAGATTTGTGGATTAGGACAAGAGGGGTAGGTATCAACTTGTTATGAACTAAGTGTCAATGCCACAACATTAGATAAATACGAATGAATTTTAGTAAATACTTTACCAAGTAGTAAGATTGGTACCATTGCAAGATAACCACAGTCAAAATGCCAGGAGCGAACAGGGCGGCACCCAGGAAATTTAAAACAGCGTAGATTTGGCTCTAAAAGTGCAAAATGTAATTTTTAGATACAGGGTGTCTACAGAAAAAGAGGACAGTCACCTTTCTACATTTTCACACTCATATAAGTTCAGAATTTGGTGATAAGTATAACATAAGAATGGATTTGATAGTCAGCCATATTAGGTCAATTGCAAATATGTTTATTTGTGAATTAGATCACTACTAAAGGAAAAATGCACGCATGATATGCAAAAGTGCTTGCATTGCTCTAAGCTGAAAAAGCTCGTCCCGTTTTCCTCATTCTTGATGAGAAATTTTTCACCATTCATGGTGCTTGTGAGAGTAGGAATGATTCATGTGTGAGTAGTGGGACATTTTCTGATGCTCCAGCTGCAGATAATTCAATTCAGGACCTAACACTTGGTCTTCAACATGGAGTCATCTGATGACAAGAAAATCACAAAAATGTCTCAAATAAGCCATTGACCAGAGTACAGGAATCAATGCAAATGTTTATAATAACATTCTGAAATAATTTGGGGTGCCATGGCGTCAGACGAGAAACTCTTTTGTTGGCAAAATTATCATCCTACAAGGTGTAGCACCTGTTCATACTGCGAAGAAGACTCAGGGGTGCCTCAAAACAAGCCGCCTGAGCCAGGTAGAGTGCCACCCCTTGTCTCCTGAGCTGGACCCAGTGGATTATTCAGTATGGGCAAATTGGGAGACAGAATCCAGCAAGTTATCGCAACCCTCGCATTAAAGTTAAAGGCCTCTGCCATGTCTGCATGGGGCAAAATGTTCACGGAGAGCATCAAACACGCTTTTGCATCATTTATGTCTCATCTGCAGAAAGTTACCAAACCAAGGGGTGCGAATAATGGGTAATTTGACTGTTCTGAATATGCTGTTCATATACATGTACAAATCATATTTTGTTGAATACTGATGCTTGGCACAAAATAAAATATAAACAAATCCAATTGTGTTGACTGTCCTCTTTTTCTGTAGACACCCTGTATTTAGCAATATTTAAAACATAATTTTTAATTTCAAGAGTAAATATGAGGAACAAATATATGTAAAAAAAGAGCAGAACATTTTAAAAATCAGACAATTTTCCTTTGCTTTGGTTGGTGATCACATTCTTTCATCTCAATAATATCAGTTGGTCAATTTCCTTTTAGTATTTTGTTTTTCTATGGTAACAAATATATTTTAAGGAAAGCAATATTTCGTATTTCAGTATTTGTGTGTGATTTTTAAAGGAATTTTCCTAGACTCTCCACTTTCAAGGACAACATTTATAAGGACTTATAAGATTATTCATGGATCAAAATGTGTAGTCTGCAATGACTTACCACTCGTGAGTACTCCATTGGCTTCTTTGATAACATACTCCGTCCAATTAAGCCAGTGATGATGTACTGGAATTATAAAAAAAAACATGCATGAATCAGATGATTTAAAGCAGGACTTTTTAAAGGTTCTTACATACTTATTTGGTCAATGTTGAGTGGTTCTTTGCTCAACGAACAAGGGGAATATGGGCTGGTTTGAACCTCGGTCCTTGAACTCAATTGGAGTGAGTTGGTTGTGGCTGTGGCCAGTGAGGGTGGCCATGCACTTGTGTGGGCAGGAATTCACACTCCTGTCAGGTGTGAGCAGCAACATCTCCAGCCAGATTCCGCTGGACTGGATGACTGGAGAAGCAATGAATACCACAACAAGGAAAAAGGTGACATCAGGAGTGTTGAAGATCTCCAGTCATAATACATTGTGAATTTCATTGTAAACCGCACCAGATTTAAAAAGGATAGTAGTTATGGCTCAGTGGGTTATCAAATTACTGTCTTATACTTCTAAGAATAAAGCCAGTTTACTACATTGAATATAATTTGATATAACAAAGTAGCCTCAATGGTAACCTACTAAACTCTTTTGAAAAATTAATGCCACAGTTACTCATCCTTTTTGGACATTTTCAATTGATATGATTTGAAGTTTGTGTAAAACTATTAGATATTTCATTTGTCAAATTTTACACTATTCTGCAGATCTATACCCGGACCAAGGTATCGCAACTTCAAAGTTTTAACTTTTCAGACGTCTGATCTCGTCTCATAATGGTGCAACACAACGTCAACATACCATGATCCCAATCCAGAAGGCGGGCAGACAGAGGTATTCCAAGAACAAGTGTGATTTCTTTACTTCCTTGTCAATGTCAAACACATGGCATAAGGATTGTCCTTCACATATCTCAGGTAAATCCCAATCTTGTCTGCTTCTAAAATCAGGAAAATCCAAATCATGATAATGTTTCAGATGTGATGCAGGGGGGTCATTATTATACTTGTACAGGTCAAACGGAGATGTTGAAGTGGTATAGCCAGGCTCTGCATTGCCGTCTGCTCGGGATCTTGTCACTTTTGGCTCCGACCGTCCAACTCGGAGATGAGTTTCTAGAACAATGGAGAATAAAATGCGATCTTGGATTATGTTTGATAGCCAAATAAAAATTACATGGAGGCAGAGATCATTCTAGGAAATATTTTTGTTTGACTGCAAAACTGCCAAGCGCAAGTTTTTTGGATAAATCATTTAGTTAAGAACTTGAGTGCTCTAAATGATAGCATAATTAATGCATTAACCGTTTGTTCTTTCAAAAACAAATTGAAACGTTATAATTTTCCTGCTAAGGGATATGTATTGTTAAATTTCTAACCTTTTCTCCCCAATGTGATTACTTTGTATTGTGTATTTCCGATGAATAAATCTAATCAAACTGAGATGATTCTTTTGCTTTGTGTGGTCTATTGAAGTTTTTTAGGATAAGGGAACTTAGCTGGCTACTAAGAACTTATGTCCATTAAGGCTTAGTGGAGGTCACTAAGAGGGGGTAATTATGTAAGGCATTACAGAAATCATAACATAATCATTTAAGGGGACATTCTTAGTAGCCACCTTAGTTCCCTTATCCTGAAAAGCTTCATTTGCATTTGTGACGATAGTTCTACCTGTGTTTGACTGTTTCTCATTCTGGTTGTCCAATACCCTGTTTTTTGTTTGATTTTGACACTGCTCGATGAGCGCCTTTTTCTCATTCTTGGCAATGATGGTAATGTTCTTCAGTAATCTTTGGTTGAATTCCCACATGTCTTGTCTATCTTTCTCTGCAATGTTGGTCGTGTTCTTAACCAATTCCTTGTAGAATTTCGCCATGTCATTCCTCTCCTTCTCGGCAATATCGGTCAGGTTCCTTATCAACTCCTTTCGGTACTGAATTAATTCATACTGTCAATGGAAAGTGATTTTAATTCATATAAAATGTCAGTGCTAATTTTAGACATTCAATTTCACGCTTGAATTTATTCAGTAAAAACCATATGATTTTACACATAATTTACTCCAGGGTCATTTCATGTCAGCACAGGGAGTGACCCCTGCTCTATCACCTCCAATTTTCTTGAAATTTCACACATCTCTACAATATAGCAGCCAAACACTGAAGATCAGTTCACTGTGAAAAATGCATTTCTTGACTAATGATAGCTGAAGAAGTGTCATCTTCTCTACTTCAACATGGGAAACATAGAGGCTGTTTGATTAGTCATGATCAATAGAAGGCCATTTGACTTGTCAAAACTGATTTCAGAGTGAAAATTAGATAAATAATCCTTTCATTTCGCTGTCACCAACAAGTGAGATAAGTCTCCTTTATTCAAATTAACATTGAAAGCATTGGGTTTGATCATGACAAATCATCGGCATGATGACACACGAAGTGCCATTTTCACAGTGCCACAGTCCACTCTAATTATATATCAAAGTGTTTCGCTGTAATAAGCTTATATGTAAAATGTGAGATTTAAGTGGTTCCTGCCTTCCTGGTTGTAATATATATATGTATATAGTTATGCAACAAAATGTGTGACAGTTTTAGGATTAAGCAAATTACAAATAAAACTGGAAAAACATGTAGCTATGAAAACAATAATGAACACAGCCCTATAGAGGGGTAAGTATGCATTTTGAAAACAAATCCTTACACTTAAGGAAATTATGGCACCACTGGCAATTTGATCTTTTGCATCAAGAGCTCCAACAGCACCCAAAAGTGCAATCACAATGAAGTAGGATCCGATAAAGAGCTGGATAGCTGACATCAGTCCAACAAATGTGACTTGCCATTGGCGTTTTTCCTTTTTATTATTTGTCTTTTCCTTTGTTTTTGTCTTTTCCTTCATCACCTTCAATGCTGGAAGAACCAGTGAAAATTCTTTTAGACGAAATTTAAGGTAAAGAAGAATGTTCATAAGTGTTTGAGCGTTGAACAGAGTCATGATGAAATATACAAACTAGAACTCATACCGCGAAGCGGAATGAAAGGAAGTGGTCATCTATCTATGTGCTTACAATTTCCACCACTTGCGCCACTGTCTCAAAAGTATGATACTTCTGATTGCCTGATGGGCCAATTAAGTCCATTGCACCTCTCGCTTCTGTCCAGTGGCATATGTAGGGGGGAGGCATTGGGCCATACGCCCCTGTCCTCAGGCCCAAAATTTTCATGGAAGAGATAAGAAATATCGCAGAGCTCCGCTTAATGGTGCTTATTCTCCCAATGTATAGGCCCCCCTCAGACCATTTCTAGATCTATACTCTCCTTCTTCTGTCTTCACACTTTTGGTATGATCATCCAAAATACCACAAGCAAAATCATTTAAAACATTCCTGATGTAAGTTAAACCTGGTTTCTGTATCGTTTTAGGCTATTTTGGCTCTGGTTTTACCCTTTTTGGAGGTCGTTTTACATTCTTAGATTGTCAAAATGATGCACTGGTTCAACCCATTTCAGCAAGAAAGATGAAGGTTGTGACCACTTGCCTTAGAAATAAAAACCTGCTGGCAGATTGCAAATTATTTCAACTTTTGAAAAGTGTAAATTACATTAATCACATTTAAATTATAATGCCACCCCTTCAAGAGAACCATGGACTCTTCTTCTCTCCAGAGCCAATCATAGACCAGCTAGCATGTGACGTTAGGTCTTGAGCAATTAGAATACCCCTTACATTTACACTGCTGATTTTGTGTAAAATGTGGGCCATGTAGGTCCTGCGGACCATCAAAGAAACAGTTGTGGGGGCAATTATTTATGTATTTTTTAATTTCTTTATTCAGCCCCCAGAGATGGGGAATGAGGTAATAAAGGACTCTGCAAGGGATTTTAAAAATCATTAGCTATCATGCAGACCAAGTGCAGACTATGCGGACCAGCTGGAAGGCATTCAAGGATCTATACATTCTCCTACCACAAGATAGGCCTATTTAAAACTTACATAAAAGTAAAAGAAAAAATGTATCTATTATTATTTTTTTTAAGTTAGCATTTTTGACATTTTAAAATAATTACTAACTGATGTTTGGTCTGCATTTTCTGTTTGCATTTGGCCTGCATCTTGGTCTGCATTTGGTCTGCATTTGATCTGCTGAGTAGAAATTTTAGTCAACATATGAAAATCAATGGATTACAGAGAGTGTCATTCACTGAAACTGGATTAGGGCCTAAATTCAATTAATGGAGGCATCTTCAATGGCCATTAAAAGACAAAGGTGTGATTTAAAGTGCAATTAAATTCAATCTCACCATCATGTCTGTATTTGGCAGGTTCTTTTAATCAATTGAATACCGAGAGTATGAACCCAACAGTTATGTCACAATTATATTTCCAACTAGTCCAGGCTGTCCATGCCAATTATAGTTCATCCCACAATTGCGTCCCGTCCCGCGCCCTGGACCCGCGATTTAGATTGTCCCTAACAGCGCGAATTTCAAAGCAAAAGTGATTCTGCAGAGTCCTATTTGAGCAAATTTGCAAGGGGGAATTGTCAAGTTAGAGAGCAAGGACGACATCGTGAGTACCCACATGTGACTTTTAATTAGATAAAAGGCCAATGCCGACAGTTTGTGGAGGTTAAATGGACCCAGAAAAACCCAAGAACTGAGCAAAAGTTTTGATCCTTCAACTCCAGCATTTTCTCAACATCGACAATTCCAAAGAGGAAGTGGGGACCACTTCCTCTCCCCACTTCCTCAATAACTGAGAACTGCACCACAAGAAAATAAACGCATATATAGATTGGAACTGTAGACAATTTTTTTAAAGTATGTCAGCTTGCCAAAAGGTAATTTTCATGCACAGGTTGTAAAATGATTCTCAATGCTACCATTTCAAACGCAATATACCCTGGGAATCGCTGATTTTCCTATCCTATATGTCATACATATGCCTCACTTTTTAGCATCTTTGCCTTAATTTTAAGCTTCTTTTTTTTGTCTTTGGCAGAAACTCTGTTATTCAGATTTATAAAAGAAGCTAAAAAAATTGATTATGACCGGTCATACCTTTAACAAATGCCAATGTGGGATCAATTTTTTTCCAGGCATGATGAAAGATGTCGGACCATGAAAGAAAGTCCTGTTCCTTATCTTCCATGGGTAGTGAGGTTTGATCACTGAAAATTAAATAAAATGAGTTTGTTATAATGTTACAGTGCTCGTCATATTTACTTGGAATCTCAAGTTATTTTCTTTGCTGTTGAAATGTGCTGTGACAGATGACTCTATTCTCTAGCGTCACAATATATATAAAAGAATGTGGCGGACAAATAGGCAGTTCATGAAACTTGTATTTATACTGAGAGATTGTTAATCTCAAGACTTCTCGAGAATTCTCAGTCTTATTGGAAACACTATGCCCAATGCATTCTGATAAAACTTCTTTACAGTGCATGAATACGTATTCATGAAAAGATTTTAAAAAGGGCCCTGAGATATGTATTTAAAGATTCTGATCAAAACTATTGTGGCCTTTTGTCTAGAGCTGTCTTAGATATTTGTACCTGATGTGACTGAGGGACACATTTTTGAATGTACACAAGATATGCTTTAACCGTTTGCCTCCTATCAGCTCTGACTTTTTTCAAGAAAAGAGAAATGTTGATAATACCAGTAATGACTTTTTATTGTTACCAAATTACAATACTGTTATGTAATTGTAATGCTTTAGATCATTTAGATTCCGTGGTGCTATGATTTACAACAAACTTCCCAATGATAATATGTAAATGGCACAGCCATGAAATTCGCGCGGTTATGTTACCGTTTCAGAGAAATTGAAAGACTTCTTCTTCTTCTTCTTCTGGTGTGCATTCTCCCGGGTCGCCGGGTTAGCTCTACCCTGGATGGGGAGCAGCACTTCATGTCTTGGTTCCTAGTGGTTTGGTCATCGTTCTTCATGGTTCTCCTGGTTGTTACGATTTGTGTGCTAGTTTGCTTGTTCCATTAGTGTTAGTAATTGGTTGATTTTCTGTGTCACCATTTTTTGTATTGTTATTGATTGTGAAAATAGCAGTTGTTTTGTAATTTGGAGATTGTGTTGGCTTGTTATTTCACATTGTTCCAGTAAATGTTCTTGTGTCTCTGCCTCGTTTTTGCATAGCCTGCACTTCTGGTCTGGGTATTTGTTTTTGTAGTTGCCTTTGAAGTCCGTCATTCTTGTTCTGGCTTTGAAAAGTATGCTTGTTTCTCTTCTTGTTAAGTTATTTGTGTATGTCGCTTTTTCTTCTCCAATGTATCCATCTTTCAGGTATACTATTTTACTTTTGGTGGTGTCTTTTGTTATTTCTTTTCTGAATTGTCGTTGAATTTTTCGTCGTATATACTTTTTTGCTGCACTTGGTCTCATGTTTTCGAGGGTTGTATGGTCCATATGGTATGTTTCCATTATTTTGTCTATGTTGTCTTTCCAGATGTTATTTGGTTCAGTTATCAGCTGTTTTGTTAGTTGTGTTGGGCTTTTAGTTGTTCTATAGTACATATTCAATTTTTTCTTGTCTATTATTCGCTGTATGTCTAGTAGATTTGTTTCTAGGTATAGGGCTTCTCTTGGCGTGCTATGCGGTGTCATGAGTATTCTTCTTATTATGTTGTCTAGTATCTTGTTTAATTGGTTTGTTTCCGTCTTGTTCGTTATCCATGTTTCGCATCCGTATGTTATGATTGGTATTATACATGTTTCCGTTAGTTTCCATATTGTTTTCATTTCTATTTGGTTGAATTCTTCATTTCCTAGTAGGCTCATGATTGTTTGGTATGCAGCTTCGGTTTTTGCATTTATGTTTTTGATCTGGGTCTTTAGTGTGTTTTCGGAGTTTATTGTTATTCCTAGGTATTTATAGTTGTCGACATATTCTAGTTCCATGTCTCCTAGTTTTAGTGGTTGTTTTATTTCCTTCTTCTTCCCAATTTTTAGGATGTTAGATTTGTTTTTTCCGAATACTATGTGGTATTTTTTCGCGATATGGTCCGTTGTTTTTAGTAGTTTCTTCATTTTGTTATGGTTGTCAGTTATTAGTGCTACATCGTCCATCCAAAGTAGGATGTTGGTATCCGTTATATCTGGGGGTTGGTTTGGTTGGTTATTCTGAGTATTGTTTTCTTTTGCTATTTCGTCCATCATTAGCGCGTATTGTATCACCGATAGTACTCCTCCTTGTCTTATACTGTCATTAATTTTTATCTTTCTTGTTGGTCCGTGTTTTGTTTCTATGTTGGCTGTTAGGTTTTTATTTAGTGCATTGATTATCTTCCAAAGTTTGTCTCTTGCTCCTTCCTTGTTCATTATGTACATGATTGCTTTGTTCCATGCCTTGTCATATGCCTTCTCTACGTCCAAGAATGCTATGTATGTTGGTTTTCTTTGTTTTTTGTTTTGGGCAACGATTGAGTTTAATATTGCTAGGTGGTCTGTTGTCGATCTGCCTTTTCGTCCTCCTGCTTGTGATATATTAAAAAATAGACACAAATTTACCAATACTAGAAACTATTAGATAAAATAAATTTTAAAAAGAATAGATAGATAGATAGATAGATAGATACATACATACATACATACATAGGATAGCAAATAAATAGGATTGAGGATAAATAAAATTGATAGATAATCAGCTAAATAGTAAAAGGAAGACAACACTGAAAGCTGCCAAATTTAAGTCTATGCTAGATTGTTGATATTACATAATAATGATAACAAAAACAATAACATGATCTGCGTGTAGATTAATTGCTCACTGTCACATAATCATCAGTTGACAAAAATTATGTAACTTTAATTTTGTTATGTGTTCTTGTTGTCTGTTTTGAAATGAAATGAATCACATTCTAATAATATAATTTAGCTTTGCAAGGCTTATAATTAACTATTCAATAAAAATTATGTGTACAGGGAATATTATTGGAGAATATAGAATTTTTAAGACACTTTTGAATATGAATATGTCATGTTTTGTTAAATTCGAAACTAAATCATTGATAAGAAGCTGGTCTCACTTGACCTAATTTCCTGCTGTCGACCATTGATGTTGAGACCATCACTGCACAGAATTTTGAAACCTTTCTAGTGCTAAATTTCGCTTTGCGAAACGGCCTGCGGCCGTTTCGCTACGCGAATTTTAAACATTTTAAACTGGAAGATTTTAAGAAGGTTTTAAAAGACTGGAAGCCATCTTGCCAATGTGATGCTTGCATTTTATGTACTCTTTGATTTTATGCTCTTACTTAAATGTCATTGTATATATTTTAATCATTTTATTCATTTCATATTGTATATATACACAAAACGTATTGAAGCTTGTAGCAATGGTCCAAGTTTGGGTTGACGGCCTGTCTCATATATGAACTGTGGATAAAGGCGCATTGCTTTTCTGATGGTGGTGGTTCCTCGCCAAGTTCACCTTCTAGTCGGAGAAAAATTTTATTAGCGATTTATCATTTTAGGCGATCGAAAGCAATTTTTGCTTGTACTGAACAGTTTCTTTACTCAATTCTAAATAAAGTTTTACTTACTTACTCACATGACATGAAGCAATATCTCACTCACAAAATTTGACAAAAATGCGATGTTTATGTTAGGAAATATTCGAATGAGTGAGCAGGACTAATGCCCAGGGCACTGGAAAACTAGAGGCCATAAACTATGTTTTTTTTCCTTGTTCTTCAACCAGGAAGAGAAATACCAGTAACTTACTCATGTTCATATCAAAAGACACATATGTATACAAACATAAACGACATGTGTTTCAGGAATATGGACATATGGTATCTAATCATAATAATACTCATAGCAGGAATCTCATCTCACTCATAAGGCTTTTTTATCTCAACCCATAAGACCTTCATTTACACTCCTAAGCCTGCCAATTCATCTGAAGTTCCCGATAGGGCATTTTTTACCTATCAACATTCATTATTTCCATAGTTACACAAATATATCTTGGGAATTTTGCCAAAAAACACGTTTTTCACTTGAATTTATCCCACCTGTAGATTTATCTGCCACAGCAAGGGCTGTAATGCATTTGATATTATAGGCCATTCAATTCCCCATCTTTCGATATGCTGACTGACCTTCTATGGCCAATATAACTACCCAGTTACCACATATTCCTATTGGGAGTTTCACAAAAACCACATTTTCCACATACAAATCTGCAAGCTATATATTTCTCTGCCACATCAAGGCCAGCCATGCATATCATATTGCAGGCCACTAAATTCCGTATGTCCAATATAACTACCCAGCTCCCACAAATTAAATTGTGTCATGCATTTCGTAAACATCTTATTTTCCAACAACTCCACTCTCTCAGGGTTTGTAGTGCTGTAGAACCCATTGTAGTACTTTCACATTACTTCTAATTGAAATTTGACTTGAACCTGCAAATAACAGCTGGCTTCACATTACTCGAACCTGGGAAGAACCTGGGTCTCGCTGCATTTTTGAAAAGCACGAAACCCAAACCGGGTGAACAGCTAGTATCTTTATTATATGATTATAGTACTGGTATTGTATGCAAAGTGCTTCGAGGGTTTAAGTCATAATTTTTTCAACTCAGTGGAGTAGCCAGAGGGGGGCAAGGTTGGGCAATTGCCCCACCTTTGGCTATTCTTGCCCCCCCCCCTCTTGCCCCCTCTCTGGCTCTGTGGTAAAAATAATAGAATTAGCCTGAAATGTCCAATGCATGACCTAGTTTTGCTCTTCTGCTTAGGGTCCCTCTACCAAATAGTGTTTCAAACGCCGACCTAGTTATTTAGTGGATCA
This sequence comes from Platynereis dumerilii, assembly GCA_026936325.1. Taxonomy (NCBI): domain Eukaryota; kingdom Metazoa; phylum Annelida; class Polychaeta; order Phyllodocida; family Nereididae; genus Platynereis; species Platynereis dumerilii. The sequence goes on from JAPTHN010000004.1 coordinate 32,839,616, forward strand.
AGCGACTGGTGGAGCCGAAAAAAATGCAGGGCCTCGAAACATCATCTGGACTCTCAAAAATTTATCAAATTTATTCAACCATACATGGAGGCCTTCCATGAACTATAGGTCTACAAGTTCTGTAAAATTGCAGTGATGATCCAAGTGTTCAGTACTTCTTGTGAGCGAAGCTCTCTACCATGAAGAGGATAAAAACCTTTGTGAGAAATGCAATGGCAGATGAGATGCTCTCAAACTTAGGAGTCATCCATATTGAATGATGAAGGTCAAATTCATTTGATTTGGATAAGTTTCTAGTCAGATTTGCAAACAGTCACAACAACAGAAGGATCAAGCTTGTTTAAGTCATATCAGAGACTGATGTTGCTATATTCTATTCAGCAATAATTCTATGTGAAATGTAGTGTTTCTATTAGTATTGCACAGCTGTGTTCTTATTAAGGATCCAGACAGTTTTTCATTATGCTATATGACTCTCATTACATTCCTATAAATATAATCATATTAATAAATAGTTTATAGGCCTAGTTTGATGAAATATGCAATTTTTCTGTTTTAGTGTGATTACATTGCTAAGATGATGATTGCTATGTGAAGAGAATCATAACTTCTTTTTTTTTCATATTCAACACTAAAAGTAGATTTCATTGTAATTTATAATTGAATTCCAGTTTGATAAAAATGTCACTTTTCTGATTTTTTTCTATGAGTTTCTCTCATCTAAGGATGCAATCATCTAGATTCAATCAGTGTTCGAAATAAGAGGGGGTAAAGGGGGTATTGACCCCCCCAATGCTATAAGGACCCCCTCAAATGTATGTTTTAGAGGGACCCAGGGGGGGGGGGGTCCTGAAAAAACCCTCTCAAATACTGAATGTGCATGATTTAATCCAGAAATGAGGTTTTCAAAAGTAATTTTCTAGGATAATACATGCTTGAAACACTCAGAATTCATTTCATATAATCCTTTCTGAAACCCCTCAGCTTCTAGGGGCCTCCGGCGGCCTGCGGATCTCCAGCAGACTGTGCACCTCCGGCCCCAAAAGCTTCGACCCTTCGGGCTTTGCCAGTGACAGACCCCCCCCCAAATGACATGGGCTACTTCGACCACTGGATTCAATATTTAGTGGCATTCAATTGAGCAAATTTATGTGAGATTATAATAAATACCTGGACATTCAGCTCTAATACCTTGCAATGATATGCAAATACAGCAAACAATTATATTTCATGCAATTCATGTTCACTTTAACATGTTTACTGATGATTAAAATGACCGTTGTGGGAATCAGGTGAATTTAGTTGAAAAAATGTTGATAAATGTTGATAAAATTGGTCATGTATCTTCCCCCCCCCCCTCAAAAAGTACATTAACTGCCCTACCCATTGCCCCATCTGTGGCAGAGGTCTGGCTACACCACTGTTTCAACTAGAAAACCAGGGGCAGACTAGCCTATGTGGCAGTGTGGCAGCTGCCACGGGCTCAACCACTTGGGGGGGGGGGGCATGCCAGGTGCCAAAAAATGTATAAATTTCTTTATTTGCGACTGTGATACAATCACATTTTTGGATTAGGGCCCCCATGTGAGAGGGCCTTGTATAGAAAATGGCCCTTCAACCTTTGCACAAATGGAGTTATCCCAAAAATAGGAATGTGGGGGCCCATCGTCCTATTTCGCTAGGGGCCCAAAATGCTGCCAGTAGGCCTACGGCCCTGTTAAAAACAAAGTTACTGTTATGATTGTCAAGACCAGTGGCGGATCCAGGGGGGAGGGCTAGGGGGCCCGTTCTCCCCCCGACCCTTGAGGCGGAAATAACATTTTGAAGAGAATATGGAGCAATGCGGGCCTGAAAATGCTTAAACGACTGGGGGCCTCCGGCGGCCTGCGCATCTCTGGCGGACCGCGCACCTCCGGCCCCAAAAGCTTCGACCCTTCGGGCTTTGCCAGTGACAGACCCCCCCCCAAATGACATGGGCTACTTCGACCACTGGATTCAATATTTAGTGGCATTCAATTGAGCAAATTTATGTGAGATTATAATAAATACCTGGACATTCAGCTCTAATACCTTGCAATGATATGCAAATACAGCAAACAATTATATTTCATGCAATTCATGTTCACTTTAACATGTTTACTGATGATTAAAATGACCGTTGTGGGAATCAGGTGAATTTAGTTGAAAAAATGTTGATAAATGTTGATAAAATTGGTCATGTATCTTCCCCCCCCCCCTCAAAAAGTACATTAACTGCCCTACCCATTGCCCCATCTGTGGCAGAGGTCTGGCTACACCACTGTTTCAACTAGAAAACCAGGGGCAGACTAGCCTATGTGGCAGAGTGGCAGCTGACAGGGGCTCAACCGCTCGGGGTGGGGGGGGACATGCCAGGTGCCAAAAAATGTATAAATTTCTTTATTTGCGACTGTGATACAATCACATTTTTGGATTAGGGCCCCCATGTGAGAGGGCCTTGTATAGAAAATGGCCCTTCAACCTTTGCACAAATGGAGTTATCCCAAAAATAGGAATGTGGGGGCCCATCGTCCTATTTCGCTAGGGGCCCAAAATGCTGCCAGTAGGCCTACGGCCCTGTTAAAAACAAAGTTACTGTTATGATTGTCAAGACCAGTGGCGGATCCAGGGGGGAGGGCTAGGGGGCCCGTTCTCCCCCCGACCCTTGAGATGTAAAATAAGATTTTGAAGAGAATATGGAGCAATGCGGGCCTGAAAATGCTTAAACGACCCCCTTATGGGACCGAAACGACGATCTCCAGGTCTGGATACTCCACTGAAAACTCTATATATATATACAGTGTACGTTGATCCCCTAGGTATAAAACATACAATTTAAATTGTCTTAAAACACTGCTTATGTAGAAGGAAGGTAGTAACATAATAAGGCTAGTCATTCTTGTGGCAGGGGTCTTATAATGTACCAACCACTGTACTCGATAAGCTATCATTTGAAGCTGCTTGCGTAATTGCAACTGACTGTGGAAACCTATATAATAATAATAATAATTTTATTCTTGTATAGCGCATTACATGGCATAACGCATCTCAATGCACTTTGACAACAAAATTACAATGATAGTATGTATAAATGAAAACATAAACCACATAAAATTATTTACAATAACATAAACTAAAATAGTGAGTCTTGAGACCTTTTTTAAAATCAACAAAGTCTGTTTTTCTCCGAAGATAGGGCGGCAGCTCATTCCAAAGTTTAGGGCCTACTGTAGCAAATGCCCTATCACCGTAATTTTTCAAAGTTCTCGTTGTTGGTCGAACAAGTGTGATGGCGTCACTACTCCTGAGGTTACCTCGCCCCGAGGACTTGATGTTTATTAACTCCTTCAGATAAAAAGGAGCCACTGACCAGTGAACACATTTGAAAATAATACAAACAATTTTAAAGTTTATTCTAGCTCTTACTGGCAACCAATAAAGTTGCTCCAGAATAGGACTGATATGCAGGCGGTCTCTCTTCCTAATGCTGAAAACTAATCGAGCCGCTGCATTTTGAATGGCCTGTAATTTACGAAGTTGGTAATCCTGAATGCCAATAAGTATGCTATTACAACAATCGAGACGTGAGGTAATAAAAGCGTGAACCAATTTCTCTGTCATTTTACGATCTAATAAGTGTCTAATCTTTCCTAACCTCCAAAGGGAATAGGAAGCAGCTTTACAGATGTTTGCTACCTGCTGTGACATAGTTGCATTTACATCGAACATCACTCCTAAATTTCTAACAACAGAAGACTTTTGAATCACAGATTCACCTACATGAATAACATCGCAATCAGGAGGAGACCTCTTAAACCGTGAAGTAAAGCAGACTATCTCGGTCTTAGCATCATTAAGGGCTAAAAAATTTGCCTGAATGTTAAGAGCAAATATTCAATTCAGCCCTTGAATATATTTAGATTTACTTTGAAGTTAAGGTTATTCATCAAGGGAGAGGGAATATATTGTGATTCTTCAGCCTGGGGCTGAATAATCAGCTCACACGTGATACATGAGGCAAACACTCAAGCAGTCAAACACGATGTGATAAGAGGCGTCATGACAGAATACACCCCCCACTCCCTTTTGTTATTCCCGTACTATAGGCTACCTCCAATTTTACCCAATGCTTCCGCCCACTAACCCCTGCTGGCCCTAGCTGCTTGCCCCTGCTTACCCCTCACCTGCCCCCGCATATCCCCCACTTACCCCTGCTTACCCCCCACTTGCCCTGCTTACCCCCCGCGTACCCCCGCTTACCCCCCACTTACTCTCGCTTGCCTACGCTAGCCCCCGCTTAACCCACTTGCCTCCGGCTAGCCCCACCTGCCCCCAATTATCCCCACCTGCCCCCGATTCACCTACCTTTCCCCCTAATTACATTTTCTTGTGTTAGTTTTACCCCATAGTGGGGAGGGGGTGTATCCTGTCATGAGGCCTCATAAGCAGACAGACAAAGAATGTGGGATTTATTGCAATGAAATACAGACTTGTGATCGGCTGACAAAGTAGTCGAATAGTAAAGCAATATATATGTCAGCCTGCTTTTCCAGCATTAAATTTTAAAAAGTGATGGTGAATTGGCTGGTCCCAGCAAAATCCTCACCACTGAGAGAGATTTGCCCCCATCAGTAAGCTTGTGCCCTTTGATTCTTCATTTCATTTAAAATTGGTAAAATGTGCCAATTAACAGTACCACTGGACGTAAATCTGTGGAATAAAATCTATTATTCAGTTTTGAATTATCTATTTGAGAGAATAGCCTCAATTTGAAATCTTCGCAGCAAGGCACATCCCTCCCTGTGATGCGATATGCACTGATAATAAATACCCTATACAGGGATATTACATAAAAGATTTTGCTATAATTTGCTGACATCTGAATCAGGGGCGTCAGAACGAATTGCGGATGGCAGGGGTGGTCAGACGAAAAGGGCAAATCATATTCGCGCAAATTTTGCGTGACAAAATTAAATAGAGAGTCAATAATAATTTGAATGTGTACAATAATTTGAGCCTAAAATTAGTAAAATTATGCCTAATAATGATCTTTTTGCTATAAGATCTACAGGGCACCCTGGCCCCCCTTGTCCCCCCTGGACAAGGGCAGGAGGGGCGATTCCCCCCCCCCTGCCCCCCCCTGTTCTGGAATCCCTGAATTCTGAATATTGATGATCATTTCCCTTTACAATACAGGTGGTGCTTTCAGTAATCCCATTACAAAGTAATTGGATTACATAATCAGATTGTATATAGGAGTAACTATATTGTAAGTAATCTTTTCGAGTTGCTTCAAAAATTGTCATCCTCGGATTGCAGCCTTTTGAGGTATATATTTTTCAATATTTGGCATGTACACGAATTTGCATACCTGCAAAAACGAACATATACACGAATTTGGCATTCGTGTAAGTGTGAAATATTGCAATTCACGAATTTGTGTAGGTGCAAAAACGAACATTGCAACCTTAAACTTGGCTAAAACTAACTCTAAACCTAATTTTAACACTAAACCCTAATGATATAGCACTTCCACGAATGTTAGTGTTAGCAGATACACGAATGAATAATAAAGCACATACACGAGTGTTAGTTATTACGTGTACATGAGCACCTATGCTCGTTTTTTCATGTCCACAAATTCGTACATGCTCGTTTTTACACCTCCACGAATTCGTGAACATGCCAAATAATGAAAAATATATACATGGCCTTTTTTGTGTTAGTTACTTTTTAAAAAGAGCTAAAAAAATATTTGTGTTGCAAGGTGGCTTCGCTGCAGTTGAATTCAAAGGGTTTGTGCTCCTTTTCTAATACAACATTTTGATCACAAATGTGTTATTTCATTTAATTAATCATTACTAAATTCGCGAAATAGCTTTAGTTGTTGGTTTAAAATCACGACAATTTTGTCCAGAAGATAGAAATAACTAAAAGAAATCGAACTATCTATTAGTTATCTTGCTCTCACAAGTTATCTGTAACGTAACTAGACTACTTTTGTCACAAGTACTCTGTAACCAGTGACTAGTTACTTTTTCAAAGTAACTTAAATAACACTGAATTACTGGTATGAAAGAGGACCATAATTTACATTACCTTGCCTCAGCCATGATCTCCTGCTAACTGAATGGATTGCCAAAACAGTTCTTTTTTTCCATGTTTTGCACTGTGTGTGCTGTCATGCATGACTCCCATGTTATTACTCTTTAATATTGCAACAATATTGGTAAGAGCTTCAAATGCCACGAAGTGTAGTACAGCAGTGGTAGCGTTTCAAGCCCAGCTGTGTTGACAATAATGAAATTAGTATACGTTATTCACCACGGGAGACATCATCCCAAGTCATACCATGACAAAATGGCCCATAACCTTTGCTAATTCATGAATACTTAATTAACTGACCCAGTTTTGGCTCAGCCAATCAGGGACTGCTACATCAGTTTGTAATCATTGCTTCTGTTTAAATAATAATAATAGGCATCACACAGTTACAAATGGAGAAATTGTGTATTGTTGAAAGGTGCTATCACAGTTCTGAAAATTCCATTGAATTGTGTATTTACACAGTTCTGAAATGAAACTGTTTGATAGTTTGCTTGTTTTACACTGTTTTTCTCATTTGCCAGTAATCCTCTAAGTGTCCATAATCGGACTAAATCTGCCTGCAAAATGCTTATGACCTAAATAAGCAGCCAATCACAGAAGAGGTTGAAAATAGCAGAAACACCTGTCCATTTTAGCAGGGCTTGCGTGGGGAGGATGCACGGGAGAGGGAATATATGATTTAGCCCCGAGGGCTTTAACCCGAGGTGTGATAAACACATATTCCTGATCCCATGGTGAATAACCGGCTTATACCTTGAGACAAACACTCAAACAATCAAACATCAGACGATAACAGGACAACAGAGAATATGGGAATTATTTCCTAGAAATACTGGCATATGATTGGCTGACAGAGGTGTCGAATGGTATAAAAACAGTTAAATATCTTACAACGGAGATGACTCTTGAGCACTTTTTTTTTATTTTAGAAAGATTGGTCCTCTTTGAATGCAAAGATAAATTTGTAAGTTTATTCATCTAACTTTGGAATTTAAAATGACAATATCTAAAAATAGTGATGCACAGTGTGTAAATACATGGGTACCTGTTGCCACCATTTTATCTATTGAAATACTCAGTGACACTTATATATTTGCAAAGGTAATAAAATTAGTCGAAATATTGTTGAAAGTCACCCTGTTTTACTGTATTTATAGAGTGACTTGAGCAAAAAAAAGTTTAGACTTGTGTGAATATACTTTAGCAATGTACCCTGCAGCTGAAAATTACACAATCTTTATGAAATAACATGATATATTCTTGTTTTATTGCATCCTAGATCATCAAATTGGTTTAGTCTAGCTAAATATGAAATCCCTCAATGATATTGGCCTCGAAGTGACACCAATTTAGCAGTGACTCACAGCAAAATGAATTGGTTACATGATTGCTATTTTGAAAGATTCACTAACGTAGGAGTAAGATAATACGTTTTGTTGCATTCAGCACGCAATATTACAGTGTTTTACAGTTTGTATACCTGTCACGCTGATCAAAAGCCTCCACCATTGGTGGAGGGACAGTCAGAGATCGGATGTCAGCTCAACCAAAAGTTCACAACTAAAATCAGTATACCTGCTCATGCCAAGTCCAGACTGATGGGACAAATCTGAACTCTAAACAGGGGATCTTGGCAGGTCTTATCAAAGTCAAACATCATAAATTTTGACAAAGAAGTGCTCTCTTTAAATCTGTGTAAACATGCTTTTAATATTTCCAAAAACTCAAAGTAATGATTTGAAGTTTTGTATTTGGTATGTATCCCCCATGTAGCATGATAAAATTTGATCTATTGCTTATAATAAATAAAGGGTTGGGACATCATTAAAGCCTGTGTAGAGGTACAGGTTTAGATGGGGCCACATTTGGCACAAATGAAACAAATAACTGTCATCGGTCGTCTGCTAATATTTAAAGTTATAACTGCTCGTACAACTGGCTACAGTCTGTTTGTCCAAAATAGAATGTACAGTTGGATACCATGTACCATTAAGAGGTGTCCACAGGCCCGTAGCCAGCGTGGAATGGTGGGTTGGTCTTTTTTTCAAAATGTGGACCTTCAGAACTGAGGCCTGTAGGGCCGAACCATTTGCGCCAGGGGGTCTGGGAGCCACTCAAGGCCCCAAGAAGCCAGAGGTTTTTAGACTACCTAGGATGGATTCTGAGCTTGCAGAAGGGCATACATGTATATCTGACAATTTTGCGCCCTAAATAAGGAGATTTTCCATTTAATGTAAAGCTCTTCAGTTCAGATCGCATGTTTAAAAGATGAATATGAGTTGCCCCCCCCCCCCCATGGTCAACCAACTTCTGTGTCGTTTCGACGGGGTACCCAAATTCTTAATTATCATAGAGGCACAATAACTGAAGATACCAAAAATGAAATACTAAATATTGTGTCCATTGCTGCCAACTGTACCTCCTTATTTATGATCATTACAGAACACAGGTGAAGATAAATACACATTTACTTCATTGTAAAATTTAGCCTGTTTTAGTATTGATCTTGCATGGTAGCTTCCAAATGGAAATCTCAAGAATTTGAGTATATTTATATCCCCGATTGCAGTATTTGGCATTTTCCCCCGGGGCATGCCACCAACCCCATCTCTCCTCATCAGAAGTTCCAAAACACAGTAAATATAGCATATTATATAGCATATCACTTTCATGTTTGAACAAGTCGGCAGAAATATAATTTTGATTACTTTAGCATTTTGTATTTTGATCTGAAAGGTTAATCTGGCGAAATAACTGCTGATATCATTATACCATATTTCTTCGATTACAGGCCCGGGCGCTTATTGTGTTACAGGGGCCTAATAGTAATAGCTCCGGCGTTAATATGAGCGATGCGTCTATTTGAGACAGGTATTTATTGTTTTAAACAGGCTAGCAATCAGCCAACATCTTGGTATGCAAGGGTAGTCACTGCAACGCACGCAAGTAAACCTTGCATGGAAACACCTGGGCAGCATGCAAGGCACTCAATTAGGGTGTGTATAGTGGCTGACCCGGCGTGTATTTGAGCCAGGCATATATTATTTTAGCGTGGGTCTTTGACCCTGCCTCTAACCGAGACAGGCTTCTATGTGAGACCAAGGCTTCTATTCGAATAGGACATTCTGGTACCCTGAACAAAGGCTATTCAGAATATGAATTTTGTTTAGATGTCAATTCGAAGTCCTATCCCCGACCTACATTTCAAGTACCTCACTGACACTAAGAGACCATTCAGAATTTATGACTGGGGGGGGTGGGAGTTTTGCTGGAACTTCCCGTCAAAAATTGATACCCCCCTTGAGTTTCATGCAGATTTTTAGTACCCCACCCCTAGGTTTCACGCGTATTTTTAGTACCCCCCCCTCGACATATAAAGCAGTACACACATATATATACTGTTATACATGGCAACGCGTACAGATTCGCGTCATTTCGCTGACTTTTGCCCGTAAAAAAGGCCAAATAAAATGAATTTATGCGTGTTTTTAAACATTTTTTCTTTGTTACAATTTCTTACCCCCCCTTGGAAGTGTTGTCAAAAATTAATACCCCCCCCCCTTGAAACACGTGTGAAAAGTTAGTACCCCCTTGGCCAAAACTCCCACCCCCCCCCCAGTCATAAATTCTGAACGGTCCCTAAGCCTGTGTTATTATTTGCCCAGGAGATATCGAAGCTCAAAAATTCTGTGCCAACCAACCCCACCATGGGGCAGGTTGGCACATAAGGGGGCAGGTTGGCACATAAGGGGGGCAGATTGGCACAAGTAACATAAGGAAATCAAAGAATGTGAAATAAAACTTTTTGTATTTTTAACATGTTCTATGCACAAAATGGAAAAAAATATTACCATATGCACATTCTTACCATAAGGCCTGTTCTGTATGCTCAACAATCCTCAATTATCATCTTTAGGCTAAGCTAACTTATCTCAGAACACCAATGTACAGCGTTCTATACTCAGGAAAAGTTTAGTATTATACAGTCCCTACAACTTACAGTTTCATTTAATTAGATAATTCAATGACTTACTGGTTTGACTTAAGTTACATTCACTTAACACAGTGTGCCAACCTGCCCCAATGCCCGTGCCAACCTGCCCCAGCCTGTCATTTTCTGATGATTTGTAATTTCAAGGAAAACTAAGAAAATCATCTGGAAGAAACATAGCACCCTTATAGTCAACATTTTTCAAAGCTTATCAATAATTAATGAACTACATGAGGCCATCAGTTATTGATGCACACCTTTTTCTGATTTATAGAAAGACGGCTTTTGGGTATGCCAACCAACCCCTGTGTGCTCAACAGCCAACACGGGTAAGCCGTCGCCCAAGATGGTTGATTCTCCTTCACTTTTGTATCTTTTCAAAAGTTCTTAGCCACATAGGCCTACCTGCAGCCCAGTTTTAGCCATTTTGGCTGACATATATGCAATGCACAGGAATGAAACATAATTGTGACACTTTGTCAAATTTGGAATTAGTGAAGTTGAACAAGCTTAAGGGGAATAGAGTATGGACCTTTCCATACTATTCATGGAATGGTCAACAAAGTTGTCCAAAAAGATTTCAACTCTGTAGTTTCTCACAATCATAGAAATTGTGAATGCTTCTGCGGTGCGAAAATTTGGAAAAGGATGTGACAAACGTAAACATGTCAGCTTGTACAGAAAAGTTAACAAAAATTGCAATACAAAATGCTTTAAGTAATCGACCATGGTGTCAGACCACTTCCATTATTTCCAGACTTCAGACATTGAATTTTAATGGATATGTTTTCGGGGCAATTTGCATTGGTTGTGAATTTTGGTTTTTGAACATGTTGCACAATAAGTGGATCGACTTATCCAGTCATTTCACATTTGTAAAGGTTATTCACCACGGGAGAGGGAATGTGTGAAGCCACTTCAGAGTTACATGTAGATCAGGTGGCTACTTGCAGCCACTTTGGAAATGGCGGTCAATTCTTCAATTTTGCTGCTTTCTGTGTAGTTCCTATAGAATACAAGTAAATATTGTTTTTTTATTGCTTCTCTAAGTATTCAGTACATTACTATAAAATTTTTTGGTAGCTTTGGTCTATCTTCAGGCTTGTTGGAATCCTTTATGCTAGAAATAGTGATTCAAACACTGGATTTCGCGGGCAATCGCGGCTACAGATGGTTACACCGATTCTCTTTAAATCCCAACATAAGTTACATATTTGAATTCCTTGTAAGAAGAGCTTTCAAATAAGTACCTGCATCAATGGGTTTCGTAAACTTGGTAGCCGATGGAAAAAATGAAAATAAAATGATTTTTAGATTTTGTTTTTTCTTTAATTTTGACAAGGAATTCACGGAAACCATTGATGCGACCATTCATTTGAAAGCTCTTCTTCAAATATATAGTCAGTTTTAAAATCAATTGAGATTCCATGAAACTATGGGAGACCGCGAAAATGAACATTTTCTTCAACAGTTCTAACAAAAAGGACCCTGACTACCATAAAATTCCTCAGTTCAATCCAGAAATCAATCCAAAGTACAAATAAAAATTTGAAAAACATTATTGGACAATTTTGCCGTACATGCATTCTGCTCATGGCGCAGAGTAAGGGGGGATTCTCAAATATTTTGTGTTATGATACATTCAACGACATCTAATTTTGGCATGACAGCTGAATCTGACACTCATCAGCCTGCCTGGCAAGTGATCCAAATCAGTCCACCAAGTTGTTGACATTTTGGCTGTCACTATAACAAATTTTACTTCAAGAGGTGCAAACATAAGATACTGAGTCTCTGGTGACAGTATTAGGGAATTACTGCCTAAACCGCAGGTTAGCCTGTAATAATCCATACCTCAATCCACTGCTTTCGTTTACTTCAAGAGTGAGGAGCAACAAACTCGCTACGAGCAGCAAACAAATCCACTTCTGAGCAGCCATGGTTCCCGAATGTAACTGCGCAATTAAGTGTCAGGGAAAATAATATTGCGAGTTATAAGAAATGTTGCCTTCACGCTGGTTGCCCTTTTGCCGCCATGTCTGCATTAATAAAAGTTTAGTTTCAAAAATGTTCATCAAATAAGATATGTGATGCTCTTCTGCACATCAAAAATAATTACATTATAATTTAATCATAACAATTTTATACTAAATTTATATAAAAATGGCCTGCATGTCATACTGTCTTGGTAGCGCCAACCACCGAGTGCTGTCAAGCAATTCAAATTGTTTAATACTGCAAGATCAGAAGAGAGAGTAGGGTGGGACAGGCAGCCCCCCTTAACTTCGAGGTACAATTTGACCAACTTTTTATGGGCGACTGTTTGAATGCTTGTGATATGAGGAAGTGATTATTTGACTCTACTTATAACTAGTGAAACAAATGTCTGCCAATTTTCATCTAGGAGTTAATGCCATTCTATAAAAAAAATTGCAAATGACCTTCTCGAGCAACCCATCAGGTAAGAAGCCCCGCTGTTTTAATCCAAAGGCAATTTTTTTGCCAGCACATACAGCTTGAAAGTTATTTCTTGGGGTTGTTCTTTCCTTTTTAAGGCATTCTCTTTACTTTTGATGAATTTCAGAATTTTTCTTTTCATACCTTTTTTGCCATTTTTTCCCTGTAATAATTCTGGGGCACAATTTTTCTATTTTAATTTGCTATTCTACATAGATTTAAGGCTAGGTAGACATTAATAAATAGTTCCTGAAGCAGCATCGAGGCCCAAGTGAAAGTGGCCTCATGCCCTATACCATTGTGGGGCCTCACACATTTATTTATTTGACCTAATTATTTTGAACAAAAATACAAAAAGCATATCCAAATCCAAATCATATTTGTGTGATGGTGATAAAGTGGAGCAATAACTTTGGATGTTTGGAAATATAATGATCGATATCCAAAGTTATTTCTAACAACCCCTTTCAAAGAATTAATCAAAGTTACAAAAACCATGCAATTTTTTTTTGTTTCTTTAAAAACTACTATAGTTTGGTGCTGTTTGTCCTGACAATTTGTGACGTCAACCCTTTGTGCTAAAATTTGTTTAGGTTCAATCCTATCATTTGGAAAATCCTCAAAAATGTAGTTTAGATATAACCCTGGGGGGAACCCGCGTAACCCAGGCTTCTTCCCCAACCCACTCTAATCATCTCTGAAATTGTGATACCAAAACAGAGCAAAAGGACATCACAATGATGACATCATTAGGTTTATTGCATAACACACTGTGAGAAGTTCACAAAGTGCATTTGGTTGAAACTGATATTAAGTTTCTTTAAATTATACAGGGTAAAAAATGAACATGCAACTATCCCAAAATGTGCAGTGATCAATCTGAAATGTGCAGTGATGATTACAAATTGTGCAGGTATCATATTCGCCATTTGTGCTAAATTATTTTGAATAGCCCACTGTGTGTTTTCAACCAATTCTTCTAATACTTTAATTTAAATATATATACATAAAAATAAACATGTTATTGACATCAGAGTTTTCTGTTCTGGTTATGTATAAGTTAATGTTATGCTGTTAGTGAATGCATTTCAATGTCCTCCTTCTCCACCTCCTCCTTATTTCCTCCTCCTCCTCCTCCTCCTCCTCCTCCTCCTCCTCCTCCTCCTCCTCCTCCTCCTCCTCCTCCTTTAGCTAAATTAACACCAAAACCATCCACACCACACCGGTCCAGGCAATCCCCCCTTATGCTGCTTCATTACGACATCACGTTTCTTCCTTGGGATTGAAGACAGCAGTTGTTTCATCTTCCCTGGAGAAGATGGCTATGAAAAGGATTCCTTCCTGTAAAGAAAATGGAATTTAGTCAACGGTGGTAATATAATTAATTGTAAATTTTCCAGTCCGCTAGTCAGGACCACTTATATTAGAGGCCAACCATGCAGATGGTTACTGGAGGATAGCTGTCTACAAGTTGACCGCTATTTGCTGCCACCTGGGGTGCAAAATTCACGAGCTCCGGTGAGGGGTCAACAAAATTTCAATCTCTGGAAGAAACCAGACAGTGTATGGAAGAAACCAGGACAGTTCTATCATTTAGTGATGGTCTAGTTTATTTCCAAAAACTCTGTAACTGTCTAATCTTTGCTTGGTTTCAATTTTAAGCAGAGCTTGTAAATACCAAAATAAGTTGGAACTATTTTTTATCATGGAGTTGTTGCCGACATACAATGCCAGTATAGAGGGGGCCACTTGTAACATGGACAAGACGTTTTGTTGAGTGTTACACAGCTTTTATGAAATTGTAAATTATATTGTTGTCCTAGTTAATAAATCTCCATAAAGTAACAGAATAAATACAAATGCATTTTTGATGTCACAAAGCAAAAACATTGGCTTTGTATGGACATGTGAATAAGTGAGAGAGCATTCTTTTTTAACACTTTTCTGACCACAATTTAACATGCACAAAATGGCATAAGTAGATTGAATACCATCAATCGTCTGATGAGTAAAATCATCCCTTTCACAGGCAAAGTTTATGCTAAAGTTTCAAAACTTTCTTTTTGTCTCATTATTTCTAAACATTATCATTCAAAGCAGTGGACTGGATCTTTGCCAGCAACCATGTTTTGTGAAAGTAGTTGGCATAGTAATATGGACAGCCGTTGTGCAACCTGATCTTGTGATCTGTCCAAAACAGATCAAATTATTGTTCACCCAATTCGATTTTCCAGGGACTGTCAGCATTCTGCTGCCACTTGACAGTCCCGAACAGAGACAGCAGAATATATATTCCAGAAGAGATCAAAAGTGCATGTTAGGAAAATTAATTATTTTCTAACTACGTGACATCTCCAATTCTGGGGCACAATTTTTCTATTTTAATTTGCTATTCTACATAGATTTAAGGCTAGGTAGACATTAATAAATAGTTCCTGAAGCAGCATCGAGGCCCAAGTGAAAGTGGCCTCATGCCCTATACCATTGTGGGGCCTCACACATTTATTTATTTGACCTAATTATTTTGAACAAAAATACAAAAAGCATATCCAAATCCAAATCATATTTGTGTGATGGAGATAAAGTGGAGCAATAACTTTGGATGTTTGGAAATATAATGATCGATATCCAAAGTTATTTCTAACAACCCCTTTCAAAGAATTAATCAAAGTTACAAAAACCATGCAATTTTTTTTTTTTTTCTTTAAAAACTACTATAGTTTGGTGCTGTTTGTCCTGAAAATTTGTGACGTTAACCTTTTGTGCTAAAATTTGTTTAGGTTCAATCCTATCATTTGGAAAATCCTCAAAAATGTAGTTTAGATATAACCCTGGGGGGAACCCGCGTAACCCAGGCTTCTTCCCCAACCCACTCTAATCATCTCTGAAATTGTGATACCAAAACAGAGCAAAAGGACATCACAATGATGACATCATTAGGTTTATTGCATAACACACTGTGAGAAGTTCACAAAGTGCATTTGGTTGAAACTGATATTAAGTTTCTTTAAATTATACAGGGTAAAAAATGAACATGCAACTATCCCAAAATGTGCAGTGATCAATCTGAAATGTGCAGTGATGATTACAAATTGTGCAGGTATCATATTCGCCATTTGTGCTAAATTATTTTGAATAGCCCACTGTGTGTTTTCAACCAATTCTTCTAATACTTTAATTTAAATATATATACATAAAAATAAACATGTTATTGAAATCAGATTTTTCGGTTCTGGTTATGTCTAAGTTAATATGCTGTTACTGCATGCATTTCAATGTCCTCCTCCTTCTACACTTCCTTCTCCACTTCCTTCTACACTTCCTCCTCCTCCTCTGTTTCCTCCTCCTCCTCTTCCTCCTCCTCCTCCTCCTCCTCCTCCTCCTTTAGCTAAATTAACACCAAAACCATCCACACCACACCGGTCCAGGCAATCCCCCCTTATGCTGCTTCATTACGACATCACGTTTCTTCCTTGGGATTGAAGACAGCAGTTGTTTCATCTTCCCTGGAGAAGATGGCTATGAAAAGGATTCCTTCCTGTAAAGAAAATGGAATTTAGTCAACGGTGGTAATATAATTAATTGTAATTTTTCCAGTCCGCAAGTCAGGACCACTTATATTAGGGGCCAACCATGGAGATGGTTACTGGAGGATATAGTGGGGTGCGAAAGTTTGGGCACCCTTTTAGTGGGGTCACATTTTTTCAAATTTCAGACAAACAATTTGCAGAATCTTTCCAACATGAATTGTGTGAGTGAAGGATACCCATGCACTCAATTTTAGCAAGAAAGAACAATAGAAATATAAAAACATAAAATAACATGGGTCTTTTTGTCAAATTCTACATGTGCAAAAGTTTGGGCACCCCAACAGATTCTGATCTTGATTTTTCTACAACTCTACATTAAAGCAATATAAAATCTCTAAAACAAGTTGGATAATAATGTAGGCATCCCAGAACTTCATTTCTTGTGCATTTTTTATTGTTCTCGCCAACAGAGACTCAAAACGTTGCATCTTTGTGGTACCTATGGCATCAATTTGCACATGTCCAGTTATTGAAAATTTCTTCGCCAGGAGACCTTGTTAGCCTCTCCTTTACCTAAAATTAACAATTTTATCTAAAATAACCAAAAATATTTAGGATCCATTATTTATTTAGGTTCTTATACAGCAAAATTGAAAATATTAGTGTGCAGTTCAATTCTTGTTGCCAGCCAGGGACTATTTTTGCTGAGACAATTTCAATTTGGGGTTAATTTTGCTTCTATTTAGTCAATTTTTCTATTTTGTAACTGCCGAAAAATAGCATTTTTCTCACTTTTTCAGTGACTTTGTTGTGTTTAGAGGTTTAAAGTCTGCAACCAAGTTTCAGATTTTTTTTTTACGAACCCGTCATGAAGTCTATCATTTGAGGTATCCAAAAATCTCATAAATATTTTTGTGAGCGAAGTAGTTATTGTTTTATGACCAGATACATTTCAATCATGCAGGCCAAAAGAAACACAACAGACTTTAGACATCAAATTCCAGCCATTTTCTTTGCTTTTGCAAATAAAAACCGTATGATATAACAGTTGTTGCACAGCACTTCATGCAATAAGAGGTGCCATAAAAACTGATATTTCACTTGGTGCTGTGCGATAACTGTATAACAATCCATTCCTCATTCCACTGCTTTTGTTTCCTTCAAGAGTTAGAAGCAACAAAAAAATCCATGTTGGTTTTTTGCATTGAAATTTGGTTTTTCAAAAAACCATTTTGAATCTAAGAAACCAATTTTGTCTGAAATGTTTTAGAATGTATGCGCAAATAAGTGTCAGAGAAAACAACATTGTGAGTTATGAGAAATGTCACCTTCACGCTGGTTGCACTTTCGCAGTCTGTGCACATTAAAAATTAGTTTCTATAAGGATGTTCATCCAATGAAATATGCATGTTCTTCTGCACATTAAAAAAATAGGTGCATCATACTTATTAAAATCAATTTTATACTTATACTTGTAACTTCTATCTATCTGTTGTGTGCAGGCCTGGGTCTGCCAGGTTGCTCACCCACTGTTAGTGGGGGGCAGCACTTAAGTGTTTTTTCATTATTTTCCAGAGTTTCCTGGCTGTTTTTTTTAGTTCCTTTGTTTCTTCTTGGAAGATGTCCTTGGTTTTTACCACAAGTTCCTTGTTGTTTGTGTGGATTACTTGGCATTTTTCTAGGATGTGTTCTTGTGTTTCCAATTCATTTCTGCAGTTTCTGCATTGTTGATCTGGGTACTTTTTCCTGTAGTTTTCTTTGATGTCCAGCATCTTCGTTCTTGCTTTGAATATTAGGCCCACTTCTGTTCGAGTGCACTCCAGCATGTATTTGGCGCAGTGGCCCAGTTTATCTTTTGCCTTGTTGTCAATGTAGAACTTCGTTTTTGTTTTCTCGGCTCCTTCTCTTTTCAGATTCTCGATCATCTTCTTTTTGATGGTCAGGTCAACCCGTCGCTTTCTTGTTTCTTTTCCTATGCACTCTAGGTTGACGTTTCCCATGGCGACATCCTTCGTTTTCTTTGCTGATTTCCACCATCCCTTTTCACTTTCTTCTTCTCTGATGGCCTCCAGGAGTATGTTGCTGTTTTTCAACTTTTCCATGTACAGGATTTTGTTGCGATCGACGAGGTGGCTGGTCTCCATTAGTCCTGTTTCCAGGTAGAGTGGCTCCCGGGGAGTCGATCTGGGTGTTGTTATACACATCTTTATCAAGTTATCGATGATTTTCCTGAGGTCTGCTCTTTCCTTTTTTGTGCTGTTTACAACTTGGTGGTCACCAGCACCAAATGATGTTAGTCTGTTCGAAATTTTTTTAATACACTGTACAAGATCAGAAGATACTCATAGATCAATATATGAACTAAATAAAATGAAGCCGAGAAGAAATGAATGACATAGAAAGTCAAAATAATGCTGCACTCTTGTTGGTTACTGCACTTTTGAGCTTTTTTTAAGACTGTTTTGCTCAATCATAGGCTTTTGTGCAGTTCTGCTCCAAATTTCCAGCATCAGGCATGCATCTTAGAAAATATGTCAAGGAAAAAAAAAAGTTTGGGGGGTCACTATATTTTTTAATAGTAAAACATTCAATTATTAGCTTAAAATGTGATAAAAACACTAAAAAAAAGGCTGAGGGATGAATTTTTACACTAAATGAAAGCTGACAAGTAGCACTATGTGATTCTGGAGGCGCCTTTTTGAATTTCGTCTGTGTACTCCTTTTTTTGTCTATTAAAAATGAGAAAAGTTTCAACTAAAACCGCATGGAACAGGCATAAAAATAAAAAAATAAACGAAGAGCCAGCAGGATCTTCTATAGTGCTTCTACTCTGCTTTCATTTGACACCTTATTTGCATTTCTACCATTATAGTTCATCCCTCGGCCTTTTTTAAAGTTTATTTTTCATATCTTAAGCTAAAATAGCATTTTTCACCATTAAAAATACAGTGACGCCCCAAAAAAATGTTTTTTTGCTTTGGTAAAATGCTGATTTATTCCCATATTCATGCATACAGGGTGGTCACGAAAAAACTATATAGTCTTTTGCTCGTGAGGCACAGCTCTGTACAGTTCCGTCAGTAAGTTAGTGAAACAGGTGATATTTTGCCATTTCCGTAATGCCGAACATCCTGGACCAAACTCCTTCTAGAAGCATGTGTTCTCATCTGAAGAGAGAAACACTTTTGGGTCACAAAGGCCCATATTTAATGCATGTGGGATAACAATGGCTGCCAATTTCTGTGCTGTACTTGGAGTTAGGTATGGGTGAAAGTCTTTGACATTAGAATAAGTGAAACACAACCCTAATGTTATTTCAATGGGAGTTTGGTGGAAGATGTTTAGCATTGTTTCAATGACTAAATATCACTTGTTTCACTAACTTACAGGCGGCACAGCTCAGTGAGTTATTATCCGATCAGTCTTATACTTGCATGAAGTTAAGGAAGGAATCTCAGCATCATGTTTCTGCAATTGATTAAATCAATGATAAGGCACTACGATAGGAGGTGCATTTTGACAAATCGTAGTTGCTTGCAATTTCTATCAACTTCTTTCACTTTCAAGCTGCCCACAGAACATTCCATGAAAGCTGGAATCATGAGATCCTTTAAATTACTGTATGAATATGATAGCCATGATAAAATATTTGAATTGATCATGGTGACTTGCATTCAGGAAAGCCAATGGTGTGAAAATGGCTATGTTTCTTTTTTTTGGGGGGGGGAAACCAGAGCTCAAGATTACACATTATGTCCTAGGGGAACAAAATGCCCAAAATATGTTGCCAGGACTATCCTCTTTACATCAGAAAATATTGGACAGTAATAACAGACAAATTTATAGAACAGTGTCTAAGAAAGAGTGTGGTTGTTTCTTGACCACCCTGTAATAAATCAGTTATAAAAGCAGAGGTACCTCAAGCCATAATGTTGTCTGGCTTCAATTGTGAAAAGCAGCAAACTTGCAACCAACAGAAAACACATCCACTTCTCAGCAGCCATGGTTCTCAAATGAATCTGCGCAAATAAGTGTCCAAGAAGACGGCCAAGCTACAAAATTTAATGAGACATGTCTCCTTCATGCTGACTGCACTTTCACAGTGGTTTCATTTCAAAGTTAGCTTTTCAAAAAAATGCATGCAATAAAAAACACATTTCTGCGTTAAACATATTAAAAAAAACCTTATGGACAAGTGAAGGTGACCATAAAACATCTTCTGACAGTTTTAAAAAAACTTTCATAATTTATTTATATATATTATTCAAACTTATTATTTGGGTCAGCACTTAGTCGCTATTCAAAATTTAAGAAAGAATGGTATGCTCCGTTGCTACTTTTTGCATCAGAGCCCCGCAAAGTGGGCTCATTTTTGCATTAGAAAAACTGTTCCATCAACTTTCCTAAAATAAATGCATAATATAACGATGTGTGCACGTAGCAGTCAAAGCTGGATCATTTTATTTTAAAAAAGTGATTAACAAAAATAAATATTTATTTCTAAAGTAGTCTCTGTGACTCTCCTCCTCTTCCTCCTTAATCATCTGCCTTACTCCTTAATCTTCCTCCTCCTCCTCTTCCTCTCCTCCTCTCTTCCTCTCTTCCTCCTCTCCTCCCCATCCTCCTCCTCCTTTTTATCCATCTCCTGTTCCTCCTCCTACTCCCCAATTCCAGCCAGCAACATTTAGTCTTATTCCTCCTCTTCTCCTTCCTTCTCCATCTTCATTTTCTCCGTCTAGCCTGTTTTGGACATAGCGTTTCTTCCGTGAGAACGAAGACAGAAATTTTGCCAGTTTCCCGCTGGGGCCTTTAGGTTGTCTCAATGAAAAGGATTCCTTCCTGGAAAGAAAACGTAATTTAGTAAGTTGGCAGGATAATTTTAAGTTTGCGAGATTACTGATAAGGACCACCTACATCAATAGGGTAGGGCAGTCTGAGACCAGACTTCTTCCTCCCCTCCCCCTTGCTTAAACAAAAAGCACCACATCATAAGGTTCCATCATTTGGGGTGCTCCTAAGACAGAAGGGAAGTCCAATGGGAAGAAGAAGAAGCTCCCTCAGATAATTGTGCGAGCTGTGCGAGCAGTCTGATTAATTTCAGCATGAATTAGAATCAGAGTGGGGGGAGATAGAAAATGATAATAAAGAATGACTTAACTGCTACACACTCTGTATATCCTTTCCTTCAAAATGCCAATTTCTTGTGGGAACAGTCTACTCTGACTCTGAGGTATAGAAGTTGGGACTATTTGCCTGGGTGTAACAATAAACTCCCTAAGTGGCAGTTAAATGTTTGAATCCAGGCAGATTATATGTGTCGCCACTTGTGGCATGTTTGACAAGGGTGACTCCACAAGCTTCTCCACAGCCTTTGTTCAAAACCCTTCCTGCTATTTATGTGAAAGATTCATAAATACTGGGCTTAATTATATCAAATTGAATATTTTATGGGGATACACCATCTCTATCAGCTACTTCAGCTGTAACACATTACAGGACCTCTCTGATGTTGGATGAAAATTGAAAATTGCCGACACGTCAGTCAAAATGACTGATTTGAGGAATCTATGTATTCTGTCAAGACAGTGTTCTAGCTGACCATGAAATTTTCATGTGTCTGGCTTTTACTGCCTAATTTAGTCCTCATGGACAATTGTGTAGTAATTTTCCTCAGTGATATGTTGGACTATTTGCTTTTCGAAATCAGACTGTCCTTCCACTGCGTGGAGGCTTAATATTCAGAGGGACAGGTTCAGTCTGAGGGTAGGGGGTGGGGAAGGTTTACCTGAGTGGGTCTATGTTTGACGGCTGTTTCAATCGTCCTATGCCTCATTGCCATGTCCTCCTCCGCATAATTAGCACACCATGCATAAACATTAAACGCAGGACCTGAAGCCTCAATCATCCATCCATTAGCAACCTACAGCTGAAACTTTCACTTGGGACAAGGGAGACACACACCCGGTGGTTATTTTTTGAAATTCTAGAATTTGCATGAAATACAAATAAATTTTCTAAGTACGATTTTTGAGGATTGAAAGTGTTGTTTTTGTGAAAATAATCCATAATTATGCCATAGTCAACCGGCTGATTAAAGTCCAGCAAAATTTAATTTGTGGCATATTTTCGCCATTTTTTTCTTTACAAAATAGTCTCCCTACAGCAAAAATCGTGTGGTGCCCCCACATAGAGTGGGTCGGGGCAAGAAGCCCCGGGTTAGGTGAGAGGCCCCCCCCCCCCGGGTTATATCTAAGCTTACATTTTTTGTGCTTTTTCTTATTGATAGGATTGAAGCTAGAGGCTTTAAGGTGATGTCACAAATTTTCAGGACAAACAGCACCAAACCATAGAAGTAATTAAAGAAACAAAAAAAGGTGCATGGTTTTTGTAACTTTGATTAATTCTTTGAAAGGGGTTGTCAGAAATAACTTTGGAAATTTTTTAAAGTATAATGGATATCTGCGGTAAGAAGGCCATTTTATATTTTTTACAAAAAGGGCCTTAACTCCTTTATTAAAATTGGTAGACATTTGTTTCACTAGTTATAGGTAGTCAAGTGATCCCTTCCTGACAACATAAGCATTTAAATAATCGACAACAAAAAGTAGGTCAAATCGCACCTCGAAGTTAAGGGGGGCTGCATACCCCGCGCTACTCTACTATTTTCATAAAGTTATCAAGCTATGCACAAACTTCAATTATTCAGTTATTGTTGTTTTTTCTGAGGAAAGTTTATGGAGCCAATTATTCCCGGTGTGTTATTTTTCTAGCATTTTTATGATTTTCTAATTACTTATTTTTTGACTCATGGACACTTTACTCTGACGTAAAAATTATCATTGAAGGATATCCTTTTTCCTTGAGTTTCTGATAGCTGCTAACCAAACGAAAGTACAACAAAATTTGATGAGGGATTTTTGTTGTGGTCTCCTGTAGCCCTTGTCTTTGAGATCAATTTGAGGGAGAACACGGGGTAAGAGAGGAATCATAATTTTTAGGGTTTCTAGTGGGCAGGTTTTTCTATGTTTATAATATATTCTGAAATGGGTCAGATGTATGTCATGATGAAATATCAAGACCTTTTTGCTCATGCATGATAAAGTTCCTAAAACAAAATACCATTTTTTGAGAAACTTAGATACTGCAACTTCAGCCCATTTTGCCCCTTGTGTCAGAACAACATCACATGTGCCAAAATGAAGAAAAAATTTCCCAAATTTCGTAAATGAATTAAATGAATTATGCAAATCATGCAATTTTCATACCGGAAAAAAGTGGTAAAAGGATTAGAGTACTTCAGCGTTTTAGGCTTTCACAATTATAAAAGCAGAATTCCCATACCTCAATCCATGACTTGGCTTGACTTGAAGAGTGAAAAGCAACAAACTTGCTACAAGCAGCAAACACATCCACTTCTGAGCAGCCATGGTTCCCAAATGTAACTGCGCAATTAAGTGTCAGGGAAAATAATATTATGAGTTATGAGAAATGTCACCTTCACGCTGGTTGCACTTTTGCAGATGTTTTTTATTTCAAAGTTGAGTTTTTTAAATTCTCTTCAAGTAAAAAATAAACTGCTACACTCTGAAAAATAAATCTCATGCGAAAAACCTTATTGGTTTTTGGACTTGTCCTCAATGTCATACCGATTTGAGTTGTCTATATCTACATGGTGCTGAAAGTGCAGGTTTTTGGGAAAACCAAACTTGCAATTGTGAAAAAGCGATTTTTGCACAAATGGTCTCCCAGACTCCCATGCAGTGAAGCAACTTTTCTCAGAGTCTCTCAGTATTTGGTTCACTGGTTTAAAGTTCTTAGGTGCTTTTAACCAAGGTCCCCTTTCAAATATAACAACCAAGGCTGGATTTCTTTCCTTATATTTTATTGTCAGTTGCTTTAGCAATCTGTATTTTATCTCGAGACCGATTTAAAGTCCAGAGATTTCGTTGATCCATTGCCTGTGGTCGCTCACTCTGATGTAGAGGGTTGGGAAGGCCGTGTCACAAACAGCACTGCCTCCAGAAGTGTCTCCGACCAAGACGAACTGTCCGTTCTGTCTGCACACTAGGGGGCCACCACTGTCTCCCTGAAAAGTAACAAAGAAGCAATTTTATAGTGCTGAATCTTTCAGCAACCATATTCAATTGAACAGGGCACAACAGAGTGTTACACTTAAGGCCTACATATATAATATATATCTATAATTAGCATGGGCTACATTCACAATGAGACACCCAAAAGGACACAAATTTTACGCCTTTTTTAGTGTAGCGCAAAACTAAAACCCAACGAATAAATGAAAAATCCATTCGTGGATGTCATATGTTCGGAGAGTAGGGTCACTGCCACATCCCATGCAAGGACTTTAGAAGACACCATTGGCTAACACACATTCATCCAGGGAAGTGATCACTATACTCTGCTGGGTGAGAGTTCACTTCACTCCTAGTTCCACACCTTTAAAGGAGTATTTTTACTCCTTTTCGGCTGACAGTGTACTGTACACCCTGTTACAATTACCGTTTCATCAGCCTCAGGACAGTCTGTCACACTCTTTTGCTTATTTTTCCTTCACTGTCGTTATATGTACAATGCTTGTGAGTCAACTTATGTTACATGTAAAGGCACACTCTAAAAAAATTCAGACAAAATTGGTTTTTTAGATTCAAAATGGTTTTTTGAAAAACCAAATTTCAATGCAAAAATCCATGTTGGTTTTGCATTGAAATTTGATTTTCAAAAAACCATTTTGAATCTAAAAAAAATTTTTTGTCCCGACATTTTTTAGAGTGCAGCTTTCTGGATGCTTCATCCCTGCTCCGAGGTGTCTGGGTGACCTGTGACCACGAAATACGCAAAATGCATTTCTGTTGTTGCCCTGAAGCAACTACTGGAGCACTTTTTCCAATTAAAAAGAAAAGTCCAAAAAAAATTTTCGAATGTTGTCCTGAGTTCCAAAAATTTTTTTGCTAATTTTTTTTCAAAAATTATCTTTCCCAATATTTTATTCCCACATTTTTATATGCCTTGCACTGCAACAGTGCATGGGCCCTGATGGGCTTTACCAGTATATGCATATTATTGAAAAAGAGGCACTTTGAAGGAGAAAACATGTTTGACTCACATGGCAGGACCCTCTGGTGTAATCCCCAGATACGCAGATGACGTCACTAGCAATGTTCCTGCCGTGGATGCTTGAACATGTCGCCAGAGGGACCTCCTCTACGTCAGCTTCTTGAAGAATGTCTGGAGCTCCGCCGCCTGAAACAACTCCATGACAATCAACATAATCCGATTGAGGATGAACGGTTTGATGATGGGGTTTTTTGTCGATGGCGTCACTAGGCCACACATAATTGATTCTTAGCTTTGCGGACCCGCCGACACAGTAGATTTCCTGCTGTCGGAAAAAAAAATTTTTTTTGACATTATAACATTATGACATTATATTTTTTCACTTTTATTTTTCCTACCGATCGACCCCAGAAAAAGTGCCTTGAGAGGATCCAAGAAGCTAAAGGTCAATTATGTGTGGCCCTATGGGTGTGCACATACTCCCTTATTGGAACCTTCCAACCTTGGCAAAAATATGCGATCAGTATAGTGGATGCCCCTCCAGAGAATCCCATGCCGCCCGCAACCCAGGTATGTCCCCCTCGAAAACCCCTAGTTACGCCACTGCTTTTCGTCTTGTATTTATATGCTTTACCAGGTCAACATAAAAAATGTATCTAGGCATGTAGGGCAAAGGCCCATCAGACTGCACTTATTATCATCGCAACAATTTGCCTAAAATTATTGTAACAATATGTTGATTATGAAAATATCGCACACTTTCTATGTAACTCGATCATCTATTGCAACATCATGACCAAGTTTATATATACAAAGTATCAATTACGAAAATGTCACAAACTTCTCATCTACAAATGCATGTCTCTTTCCAAACAGATGTCAATGAAAATACAATATACATTATTTTGGACAAGACAGATGTACAATCTACATGTACTGATTTTATTTTAAAATTTTAAAAATGTAGAACTTGAAACCGTTCACCAAGGCACCAGTCTCCTTCACATGTCACCACAAACCTAGATACTATTGAAACATGCCCCAACAAGATGCCCATCATAAACATTTAATGTGTGCATAACTAAACAGCATTTCATTGGGTGAAACAAGGTTTTGCATGCTTAAAGTGAAACCAAACGCAAAACCATTACAGTCCTTGTCACACATACGTGGAATCTCAAGTTTTTTTTTCTATGCTGTTGAACTGTGATGTCAGAGATGACTCTATTCTAGCATTGCAATATATGTAAATTAACTACAAGCTGTGATGTCATTTCAAACTGGGTCATATTCCCCAGCTTCTAGCCAATGTTGATCCTCCTGAACTGAGCGTCACAGTTTCAACACAGTGTCAGAGTAAGAGTTTTATCAGGGATAGCCCCTACTCTAAACTTAGAGCTCAACAAGTTCACAAAAGTGTATGTGCTGCCCTCTGGAATCAAGAACAGAATCTACAATCGATCTGACACTGTCAGTGAGCTCTAACAGATTTCAGATTCAGCAACTGTTGGTTTTCTGTAGTGTTGTGGAGTAATGAATTTGTATGTTGAATTGGGCCTAAAGTTGACTATTGAATAATTTTTAATCAGCCAGTTCATGCTTTGAAACATACTTTTGCTGCAAAGTGGTACCCATTGTGGAACTTCTTTTTTCACGGAACCATGCTTTTTCTACCCAGCAAGATGTGAGTAGTCCCTGTTTGGCAGCCAGCCAGACAGCCACGCACGAGCACCCTCACTTCTCAGTATAAGCTTGTTAAGCTTGCCCTGACCAGTGACCACAACATACATTATTTGTGAAGTTGTAACAAAAAGATTAACTCTTCTTTGGTGTTACAGACATAATTAACTGTTTCAAATCTCTTAAAGCAATTGAATGAATGCTTTAGTGTTTCATTGTTTTCCGTTTGTTGTTTCAATTAGTTTCGTTGGAGAACGCCCTAAACTATCATTTAAATCATGCTGGCAATAGCTGTTAAAGGATTTGAAATAATTTTATGGTGCTCATTGGCAGTGCATGTGCACTCGTTGATCCTTTAACAGTGTTGATTACGATTTGTTCACATGTTGCTGGCAGCTCAGCTGTACGTATGAGCACAAGTGATGAGGTCCCTCTACCCATCCTCCCCACGCAAGCCCTGCTAAAATGGACAGGGCTTTCTGCTATTTCCAACTTCTTCTGTGATTGGCTGCTTATTTAGGTCATAAGCATTTTGCATGCAGATTTAGTCCGATTATGGACACTTAGAGGATTACTGGCAACTGAGAAAAACAGTGTAAAACATGCAAACTTTCAAACAGTTTCATTTCAGAACTGTGAAAATACACAATTCAATGGAATTTTCGGAACTGTGATAGCACCTTTCAACAATACTCAATTTCTCCATTTGTAACAGTGTGAAACAGAAGCAACAATTTCAAACTGTGATGTAGCTGAGCCAAAACTGGGTCAGTTAATTAAGTATTCATGAATTAGCAAAGGTTATGGGCCATTTTGTCATGGTATGACTTGGGATGATGCCCTCTACCTAGACATGACCTGACCTACTCGAATATTAATAAATGTGTCAGCTGGAGGTCATCCGATTTCTGGCAGACTCTCCAGCTGTGCTGTTCGTTCAGAGTCTGTGAGCAGACTGGATAGCCCCTACAACTACGTCATCACAGCTTGATAGCCAATGGGCTGACCGTACAAACATTGATATATTGAAGGAAGCATTAAATTTTTGATCCCAATGATTTATCACAGCAATCACCAGTCTAATCCTTCCAAATGGCAGCTTGCTGAGCATTCACAGTAGACAACTGTCGTAATCCCCACAGAGTTGTTTGATAAATCTACAGACTTGCTAACTTACAACTTTAAACTTTGATGGAAGATGGTAAAAACAGAAGGCTTTGACAATTTGTTTGTAAACACATGGCTTATGTCATATATATTTTTATCCAAATATGACACTTTCACGCATGGTAGTGAGCGCACATACACGCGCGTGTACATGTAATTGCGCGCATCATTACGCGTGTATATGCGTTCACTATCACTTGTGTACATGTCATCCAGCACACCCGTGTATGTGCTATCCAGCGCACGCGTGTATGTGACATCGTGAATAAGCCATCCAGCGCAAGCTTGGACATGCTATCCAGCGCAAAACTTGGACCTGCCATCCAGCGCAAGCTTGGACATGCCATCCAGCACAGTTTACTTATCTGGACACAGGAGCCCCTGTGGCAGTGGCGTAGCCATGGGAGGCAGAGGAGGGGTTTTGGAATAGGGTCTATACATGTTGACTTTTAGGTATGGTTCTTGCAACACTGTTTCATTAACTGGTAATGGCAAATACACCTATCTGGTGTTGCCAACCACATCATATTAATTATTGTCAAGTTATGTAATCGTGAATTGTTTTTATGTGATCAATAAATCAATCATTTATTTTATTTATTCAATGACAAATAACTGCCAATGCCAATGCTTTCAAGACAGCAAACATACTGTTAGTCCTATGCCAGACTCAACATAACACTATATAGCTTGTCTTTAAGAAAGACACAATCACAATAAACACAAAACAAAAATGTCAAATCAAGACAACCCCCCTGGCTACGCCACTGCCTCAGGGTAGTGTCCTTTCACTAATTTGAATGTGCGCTGTAAAGCATGTATACTCATGCGCTGTATGACATGTCCACTCATGCGCTGTGTAGCATGTCCACTCATGCGCTGTAAAGCATGTACACGCATCCAAAATCTTCGCGCGTGCGCGTTTTGACACATCCACGCGCGTGTAGGTGTCAAATCTTGCACATCCACGCGTCCTAAAAGCGTGTATGTGCGCTCTGGAGCATGCGTGGATGTGTCAAATTTGGATAAAAATATACCTCCTTATGTTATGTATATTTGTTCTGGCAGCCCATTGGCTGAGAGGCTGTGATGGCAAACTTGCATGGGTTTTCCCAGACCCAATTTTAACTCTGACACTGTGTTGAAACTGTGATGCTCAGTTTGGCGGATTCGCATTGGTTAGAAGCTGGGGAATCTGACCCAGTTTGAAATGACATCACAGCTTGTAGTTAAATTACATGTATTGCAATGCTAGAATAGAGTAATCTCTGACATTACAGTTCAACAACATAGAAAAAAAACTTGAGATTCCATGTAAATGTGACAAGGATTTTAAGTAACAAAGAGTAATTTTTGTAGGCATAGTATTGGAATGGTGGACATCCAAAGTTAATGTGCCTATCAAGCCCCACGTTCCCATACTATAAAAGGATAAAATTTACCAAATCTGGTGTTTCCCCATCCAGTAATGACGCACTCAACGCCCTCCCAATTACTGCCAGGTTCAGCCATGGAGATTGCTGCAGCAAATCCATTTCCACCGATATTCATGCCTCCCTCAACGAAAACCAAGCCGATGTCCCCACCATTGAAGATGCTGCCACCCCATCCTGGATTCTGAAAACAGTGATGACTTGCATGGTAATGTGACTCTTTATAGACGGGACAGAGCCAACGGCTCACCGAGCGGAGCAAGGTGTCTCGTCCCTTATGGCCATCATGCAAGTGGAGTGATCCAGATGGTTCAATCAAAAAAAGTGATTAAGACATCCCATAATATGAACCTGGAACTTTTTCTCATCACTTCTTCTAAAATATTTTCCACCACAAAAAATTTTTTTTTAGAAGAATTTTTTTTTTATTCTTTTCCAAAAAAAAAAGTTAAATTTTCCCTCAATACTTTTTTTTATATTTTCTTTTCTAGATTATTACCTTTCCATCCTATTTCTCTTTGTCCCACTTTTTTTCTCAAAACTTTTTATTGAACAAACCTGAATACATAATGGATTTCGAGAAATAATTTAGATAATTACAATTTCGAGTCTTTAAAATTTTTTTGTGTCTGGGCGGTCCCGTCTTCATGCTTTGGCATTTACATATTAGACTTTACTGATCTGCAGTGAATGAGCCTATCATATTTCCAACTGGCCATTCTGTCAGTTACAGTCAACCACTGTCAACGAATGATGAATACTTACATTCAGCTGCTAATGGACATCAATGACCTCAGTTCAAGAAAATTAAGTCTCCCATACAAAACTTGAATAATCATATTTGTCAAAAATCTCATATCTGCAGGCCTGAATATTGACACTGATGCGGAGTATTTGTAGCTTGGTTGCTTATTTCTGCCAACTGTCACAAAAATCAGAGAAGCAATCTTTGAGATATTCAAGTTTATGTAAGTAGTCACATACATGTATTTTAGTGCATTATTACTTATTAACCATTTTCTTTCAAACAAATAATATTGCAACATTTTCGATAATTTGTACTTACAGCGTAAGCGGCGGACCATGCGTAAGTCTCTGGGTTTCCTTGATTTCTGCTGACGATATCATGGGCTCCGATTACCACATCATAACCTGCACTACAAAAAAAACATTGACATGCCTAAAGAAATGTAATCAAGAAAAAAACAAAAATAATAAATTAACTACTTAACTGACCCTCATCCATTTATATCTTACTTTTTTTTTTCAGCCTAAAAATCTGACAAACATGATTCGCAACTAGACCAGGTCCTGGCTCCATATCCCCCATGGCCTTCACATCTATCTATTTCAAAAACCAGGGGCCCAATTGTGCATACGCGCATGTGGGGACACCTGTGGGTGGACTTTCTTAACCCTACAAGAATGGACATTTTATTACAGATTGGTCCACAAAACACTTCCAATTCACTTTTTAAGCACTGCCCTTCAAAGACACAGCGACCTTCACCAATATCTAACTAGATATAATAATCGTATGGTGATACCTAAGCTAAAATATCAACTCTCCCTTTGTTTAGTAAAAAATCGACTACCTCGTTTGATAAATCAAGCTGCAAACTCAACACTAGAAAAAGTTTACACGCACAGTTTATTTGGAATAGGTTTCTATCTGAAAAGGGTATTCATCAGTGCCTACTCTGATTCTTGCGAGATAATAAATTGCTATATTTGTAGAAGATAGATTTTTTTTCCTCCTTAACTTAACTTAAATAAAAATAAAAAAAATAATAAAAAAAATACAACTGGCATTCATAATTATCGTTAATCTCCTCCCCCCCCCCCCCCCCCATACACTTGAGCACTGTTTTTTGCCTTTCCCCATCTTGTTGTCTCCTGTAAGGATCTTAGTCCAAATTGGTCTTCGGCCAAGAATCTTTTTGAATACTCCCATGCTTGCACACATAGTCAAATTTATATTCACTGGATAATCAAATTTTCATACATATTAATGGTGGTTTGCAGACAGCGGCTTCTGCCTTATGCAAATCCCCGTTGCTTCAAGGTTAATTTTATTTTATATTAATTATTTATACTTTCGTAGATGTTCATTTTGTAACCATTGGATCAAAAATAAATACATTCTGTCTGTCTGTCCTTCCAAAATAAACAAGGCTGAAGGCTGAAAGTGCAGCAACCCAGCTGACAAATGTATTTGGGATGTGCGATATTTATTGTTTTACGGTAATTTTTGACAAGTTTAGGAGGATCTTTGCATATTGGGAAAGGATGAGCATTGTGCATGGTGTGGTGTTTGAGATATTTGACGGACAAGATGAAATGGAGGCTGAAACTACACTCTAAAAAATTTCAGACAAAATTGGTTTTTTAGATTCAAAATGGTTTTTTGAAATACCAAATTTCAATGCAAAACCAACATGGATTTTAAAAAAAATCCATGTTGGGTTTTTGCCAGATCCATTGCGATGCTTTTAATAAAAAAAATCCATGTTGGTTTTTTGCATTGAAATTTGGTTTTTCAAAAAACCATTTTGAATCTAAAAAACCAATTTTGTCCCGACATTTTTTAGAGTGTAAATCCCACCATCGCACAGCATGGCGGAAAATCAATATACTTACATGCTGAAAGGGATACAATGAGCAGCTGTCAGGACCCAGTTAGCAGAAATGATCGAACCTCCGCAACTGTGAGAGCCGGAACGGGTGAGCGAAACCTGCCAGGGATAGGTGCCTGGAAAAAGGCAAGACTAGAGTTTTTGCTGCATGTGTACGGGTGCCATGATTGCATACTGCACAGGTCACAATTAGGTCATCACAACAACAATGAATAAACGTGTGGCAAAACCTCCCTTATAAATCGAGTTATCTTCCTTTCAAAAACGATAATGACAATGCGACAGCCTGGCCAGAGTATTGTGCACACTGCATGTTCTGGCGCAACGACACATTTCCGGGAACCAAAACAAATAATCATGTTTTCGTGGAAAAACAATCCCTCCGCCAAGTGGAGGCTGTGGTCAAGATTTTAAATGTATCTCTATCTATATTTATAATAGATAGAAGATAGATAGATAGATTTATTTTTCCAAATTTTTCACATTTCAGCAATGTCACACATGTATATAGACAGTAAAGTATAATTTGGAGGGTCACACGAGAGTACAAAAGAATGACTGTGATTGTGTGCCTGTTTTCTAGTGAAATATTAACGTTATTACATATATAGAAAATAAATGTTTTAAAGAAAGATATTAATGTAATGATTTACAGTGCAATATGATATTAGTTATTTCGATTGGTGATTTATGGTAAATGAGTATGATGTGATGATGAGAAATATTGTTGACAAATTCTTCTTTGCATGAATAACAATTTGAAATGTAGCAAGCTACATTATACTTAGACAGAAAGAAAGTTTTCAGCTTGTGTATGGATAATATAAATCATAGTGACAGGGGCATCCCACGCAGGATGTCAGGACTGTCAGGTGTAAATGACTCTGAAAAAGGAAAATATGAATTTTGACTGCGAAAAATACTAAAATGGGACAAAATATATACAAGAAACCGGATCCACTGCGAAGCTTTTAATTATAAAAATTTTCAGACAAAATTGGTTTTTTAGATTCAAAAAGGTTTTTTGAAAAAACAAATTCAATACAAAAAACCAACATGAATCTAAAAATCCAATTTTGCCCCGACATTTTTTAGAGTGTAGACTTCTGACCGACAAACTTCAAGTACCTCAACAAGGTCAATTTCAATTATGTCTGGCCTAAGTTTTTGCAGCAGCTGTTAAATCTCACTTGCACCTTGACAAGTATGTACTAAATTCGCAACAAATTAATATTTCAATGTCAAAACTGCGTGATTACAACTGAAAACAATTTAAATAGTTCCAGATGTTAGAAACAATGAACATTTTACTGATAAAGTTTATGTTTGTACAATACCCAAAATGAGCCTACCCCAGCAAGCACTGACGTTTATAAAACATTAAATCAATGTTATATAAAAATGTTAAAAAACGAAAAAAATGTTTTCAAATGTTTTTTTTTTAATGTTCGAGCGCTTGCTGACGCAACTTTCTTGCCTAAGACCTGACAGGTGTTGAATGAGCCGGCACATGTTTCAAAATGGCCAATGAAAACTACGCAGCACTATGAATATATGGACGATAATAAGGTGCCGACGAATGTCACGATTTTGACTGACACATAAATTTTTGTAATTTTTTAGTGTAACTTAAAATCGTGACAGTCGTCGCCAACCCATTGAAGTGGCCAACTTCCTGTGATCTGACCAATCAGAGAGTCCGATTTTTGACACATTAAACTGCTTGAAGTGTTGCAATGACACAAACGGAACCCAGCGATGTTCAATAGTGCGCAGATTTTAATTTTGTGATTTAAAGCAGAAAAATCCAAAAATATGGCAATTTTGCCAACTCTTAGGATCAAGGAAATGGGAGGTACATCAATTGTATACTTCTCTGCAAAACGTCTTTTTATTGCATCAATATAACTACATTGATCGCAGATCCAATCCTGATAGTCTAATCTTACTTTTCACAAGGATATTCCAAGGTACCATGCTTTGACTGTGTAGCAAGCACTAATACTGTATACAGCACATATTTTTTCCCAAGTTTCCCAATGAATATTCTATAAATGACTGAGAAAACTCCTATATAATTCCTCCATTTTACACTGAAGTAGCCAAAATTCCTATTTCACTGTGTTTTTTCCTAAGTTTAGGCTGATAGGTCTGCCATAAATACCTGGAGTTGCCCAAGTTTAGGCTGGTAAGTCTTCCATAAATACCTAGATTTGCAATGTCCCAGTCGCCGATGAATATCCCATAAATGACTGAAGATCTCCCATACAATTCTTATATTTTACACTGAAGTCGGACAATTCCTATTTTTCCATATTTTTTCTCAGATTAGGCTGGGAGGCCTGCCATAAATACTGGGAGTCGCCATGTCCTGGCCGCCGATGAATATGGTATAAGTGACTGAAAAACTTGTATATAATACCTATATATATTTTACACCGTAGTCGGAAAATTCCTATTTTTCGTATTTTTTTCCCAAGTTTAGGCTGGGAGGCCTGCCATAAATACCTGGAGTTTCCATGTCCTGGCCGCCGATGAATATCGTATAAATGACTGAAAAACTCCTATATAATACCTATATATATATTTTTGACACTGTAGTCGGACAATTCCTATTTTTCCATATTTTTTCCAGGTTTAGGCTGGGAGGCCTGCCATAAATACCTGGAGTCGCCACGTCTTGGCCGCCGATGAATATGGTATAAGTGACTGAAAAACTTGTATATAATACCTTTTACACTGTAGTCGGACAATTCCTATTTTTCCATATTTTTTTCCAGGTTTAGGCTGGGAGGCCTGCCATAAATACCTGGAGTTTCCATGTCCTGGCCGCCGATGAGTATGGTATAAATGAGTGAAAAACTTGTATATAATACCTATATATATTTTACACTGTAGTCGGACAATTCCTATTTTTCCATATTTTTTTCCAGGTTTAGGCTGGGAGGCCTGCCATAAATACCTGGAGTTTCCATGTCCTGGCCGCCGATGAGTATGGTATAAATGACTGAAAAACTTGTACATAATACCTATATATATTTTACACTGTAGTCGGACAATTGCTATTTTTCCATATTTTTTTCCAGGTTTAGGCTGGGAGGCCTGCCATAAATACCTGGAGTCGCCACGTCTTGGCCGCCGATGAATATGGTATAAGTGACTGAAAAACTTGTATATAATACCTATATATATTTTACACTGAAGTCGGAAAACTTCAATTTTTCCATATCTTTTCCCAGGTTTAGGCTGAGAGGCCTGCCATAAATACTTGGAGTTGCCATGTCCTGGTCGCCGATGAATATGGTATAAATGACTGAAAAACTCCTATATAATACCTATATATATATATCTTACACTGTAGTAGAAAAATTCGTATTTTTCTATATTTTTTCCCAAGTTTAGGCTGAAAGGTCTGCCATAAATACCTAGATTTGCCACGTCCTGGCCGCCTATGAATATCGTATAAATGACTGAAAATCTCCAATATAATTCTTATATTTTACACTGAAGTCGGACAATTCCTATTTTTCCATATTTTTTCCCAGGTTTAGGCTGGGAGGCCTGCCATAAATACTTGGAGTCGCCACGTCCTGGCCGCCGATGAATATCGTATAAATGACTGAAAAACTTGTATATAATACCAATATATTTTTTACACTGTAGTCGGACAATTCCTATTTTTCCATGTTTCTTTCCATGTTTAGGCTGGGAGGCCTGCCATAAATACCTGGAGTTTCCACGTCCTGGCCGCCGATGATCTTCAACCGAGATGCATTGGCAGCCGAAGCAGCTATCAGGGCTAAGACAACAAATCTCAACATGGTGGCCTGTCACAGTTAGAAGTATGCTGAAGTAGTGTGCGAATTTGCTTTTGAAAACTGCTTCTTTTATACCAAATTGTATCAATGATTGTATGAATGACTAACTCCAACACAATGGTAATTTGTATTATTTATCTAATCATTTAATCACCTTATGTTAGGTTTGTTAGATTTCTCACTTTAAAACAAAGGCTCATATCATGAATAATCATAAATAATGACTTTCAAATGTGACTTTAGCGGAAATGACACAAGGCAAAATAAATATACTAAATAACATCGATTGAAGTAATTACACATTATATGATGACCGATTTGATCAAATTTTTCATTCGTATGTTTTATTCTAGGTAGGCTAATTAGGACAGGAGCATGCCACAGCAATGAGGCGAAGGATGATTGAAACAGACATCTAACAAGGGCCCAGGTGACCCAGCAAGAGCTGGCAGGAGCTGGATTCAAACCCTGGATCCAGCGATTGGCAGCCAAGCACACTGCCACTAAACCAGTGTTGCTAACATCATCTCTGTTTGACGCTATGACATAGTCAGACATACACACTTTCTTGATCAGTTTTGCAGCCAGTTGAATGGTGATTGAGGTCAAAGTTGAACGTCTGCTCTTGTTTATACAGTAGCGGACAAAAGTTTAGGCCGTGTCAATTTTTTGGCAATATTTGGGAAAATAGGTGCTCAGCTGAAAAATTTCTGCATGGATTTTCTTGCCTATGTGTCAAGGAAGTTCTACAAGAGAGAAAACTTGATCTATTTTTAGCACTTCCTTGAATATGTGTGATAAACAAAAATTTCAGGTGGTCTAAACTTACGTCTGATGCTTGCTTGCATCAACAAAGGCCCTTAATGGCATTGTGCATTACCGGAAAGGTGGTTAAATTATTCAATGTTATTTTAGACAAATTATTCAAACATGTTTCATGTGATTTAAAGGTAATTAGTCATGAAACAGGAAAAAACACATTTTTAAATAATTTTTAAAAATTTCAATGTGGACATAATAATGGTGATTCAATGAGCCAAAATTCTTAATAAACAAAAGGTCAACTAAAAACAACTAAGAAAATATGTGTCTGACTCATTTTCATCCTTCTGATGGAGTATGAATACACTCGACACCCGGTCATACTGCAAAAATGGTTTTTTGCCTGGTTTTGTCTAAGAGACTCCTATTTGAAGCATCATAAAACATTGAAAGGAGAGTTTTCATTCACCTGAGTATGTGTCCTGATAAAATCAACAAACTTTTGTTCTTTTCCCACAGTACAGACAAAATTACAGACGCCACTCTGGAAAGTGTACTGAAACGCAATGTTATTACAGATCTCGTATAAGTGTGCCATGTTCCATGTGAATATATGCACAGCTGATGTCAGTATTGCAATACTGACATCACTATTGGCACTCCAAGCTTGAGTGTTGATTCCAACTGCTACCAACAAGTCACGCTTATGGGCTAAGCGTGAATAACAATTGATTAATCTGCATTCATTGGTATGGTTGTTTGATTCTGTTGGAGCAGGTGAAACTGATATGTTTGAGCCACTTGCTTGATCCATCATGGACATTCATGGTGTCCTGTTGTGAAATTTCTCCTTGAGGGCAGCACCTTGTGGCTTTTCAGCCTTTTAGGTGAGATCTTTGCCAAAGAAACTGTTCAGAATTGATGACTGGCATGGGGATGTCTGATCATGGGGAGATTATTTGGAAGTGAACATGGCGGTGTTGCATGGGCATGCTAGAGGACCAGAAATGGGGAGGGGGGGGGGGAAGTTGCTCCCCAAAAATTTGGGAAAAGGCCAGACAAGGAGGCTAAGAATTCGATCATCAAATAAACATTATTGGAAATCAGTGATAAGGATGCGCCCAAGCAAAACTCCCCCCCCCCTTAGGTCTTAAATTCTGAATGGTTTCTGAGTATATTATTTTTGCCAAGACAGAGCAGCACATGATAACCTCTCAAACCAACAAATGAATGTGAGAGTGAATGAATTCGTTTTGTTGTAAAAGTGCTAAGCAGTTATACACAAAATCCATGCATTATATATAGCTGGTTATTGTAACTTTTGGATTTATTCAAAACATCAAACTGAATAATCTATGTTGAGCAACAATCTAACAGCTTATTGTGGATTTGTAATGGTGTGATCAGTATGGGTTCCAAGTGACACAGCTGAAACTGTGAATATACCAACTGTGAAATCACTATGCTGATACTGACATCACAAGAGCACTGTGGCAGTTGAAAAGAACATGGCACACTTATAAGAGAT
Source organism: Platynereis dumerilii (assembly GCA_026936325.1). Taxonomy (NCBI): domain Eukaryota; kingdom Metazoa; phylum Annelida; class Polychaeta; order Phyllodocida; family Nereididae; genus Platynereis; species Platynereis dumerilii. The sequence goes on from JAPTHN010000004.1 coordinate 32,877,819, forward strand.
CTGTAATAATGAATGGACCAGATTTACGCCTTCCATAAAAGTGGCTGTAGTTTCATCATAAGTAAAGCGAACAAACAAAAGTTGTTTGATTTTATCAGGACACATACTCAGGTGAATGAAAACTCTCCTTTCACTGTTTTATGATGCTTCAAATTGGAGTCTCTCAGACAAAACCAGGCAAAAACACCATTTTTGCAGTATGACCGGGTGTCAAGTGTATTCATACTCCATTAGAAGGATGAAAATGTGTCAGACACATATTTTCTTAGTTGTTTTTAGTTAACCTTTTATTTATTAACAATTTTGGCTCATTGGATCACCATTATTATCTCCTAAGTTGAAATTTTTATAAATTATTAAAAACTGTGTTTTTTCCTGTTTCATGACTAATTGCCTTTAAATCACATGAAACATGTTTGAATAACTTGTCTAAAATAACATTGAATAATTTAACCACCTTTCCGGTAATGCACAATGCCATTAAGGGCCTTTGTTGATGCAAGCAAGCGTCAGACGTAAGTTTAGACCACCTGAAATTTTTGTTTATCACACATATTCAAGGAAGTGCTAAAAATAGATCAAGTTTTCTCTCTAGTAGAACTTCCTTGACACATAGGCAAGAAAATCCATGCAGAAATTTTTCAGCTGAGCACCTATTTTCCCAAATATTGCCAAAAAATTGACGTGGCCTAAACTTTTGTCCGCTACTGTACATAAATATTTAATTCTAGTCCAGTAAACTAAAACTTACATGTAGGTAGGTTATAAATAGCTGTCTTCACGTTACTAACGTCAGTATTTTAGTTCTTGACAGAAATGACATAAGCAACATTAAAATATCCATTTCCATGACCTTTGAAGTATGACATGAGAAGTAAATCTAATGAATTGAATATTATAACTCATTAAAAACACACTTATCTTTTGACACTAACCAAAACACAGATGCCTGAGTTAGAAATAGCCAAGTTATTAACATAACGATATTTGACAAACGGATTGCAAAAAACCAAATTTCAATGCAGAAAACCAACATGGATTTTTTTTAAATCAACATGGATGTTTAAAAATCCATGTTGGTTTTCCATTGAAATTTGGTTTTTCAAAAAACCATTTGAATCTAAAAAACCAATTTTGTCTGAAATTTTTTAGAGTGAATGCTCAAACAAATTAACAGGAACAATAAATCTTTAGGAAATTGGAAAGATGCAAATTATGTAATGGGAGGTTTTGCTATAGTTCACAGTTTTGGTATTCACACCCTAAGCTGTGGAATGTTTCTTATTCCCGCAACATTTTCCTGTCTTCGCCGCGCCCTAACTCATGATATATGTCGTCAATCGACTGGATTTTGGTCAGAAATCAAGGTAAACATTCCATTTGAATTTGCTGCATAACAAAAAACGGACAACAGTCTTACTTTTTTTTATGGCAGCAATTTGCATAAAAAAGGAAAACAATCTTACCATATCACTCCACCTAGAATCACATAAAAAAGGTCAATTAACTTTTGTAGCATGCGTAATTACAGACTCCATGAGTCCCTCCAGTATTTTTGTCAATGACGAAGTGTCAGACGGTTTCCTTGAATTGGACTGTTTGGATTCTCCAAAAATGTTAACTGATTGGTTATGTAACTTCTCATAAACATAGCTTTTTGTTTATCCCAAAAACACCTTGTGTGATTAATTATCAAAACTTGTTATGTCACTTTGTTTTGATTTTCCCATTGTCCACTAAATAACTTGCAGAGGCACTGACAACTTAAAAGTATAAAAATTCATTTTGTTATCCAATGTTATTGTAACAATTCAAGATTCCCTCAGTTTGAAGAAAACAATTGGGTTACAAGTTTACTCTACCATATCTTGCTCATTTGCATGCTGCCAGTGCTCATTTACATGGCCAGTTCCAGTAGACTGCATAATTACATCAGCTGATAAGTGATAAAAACCTGAAGTTGGTGAATCTGGCATGTAAACAATGTCATTATAATAAGTAGGCCTAACATTGTTTTATTGCCCATTGAAATGATGAACAAAAATTGGTCTTGCATAATTATTACTAGGTCACACACCTGATATTCTGTATTGGGGTCATTCCCATTAAAAGTCTTGACTCATTGTGCCATCATTTCAAATGAATTGTCAAACAACAAAGACACAATGGATAGTTCACAAATATCTTCGGAATTTTTCCATCTCAGGCAACACTTCCAGGTATGCTAGATTTTGCAATTATACAGTGCTCTCATTGGCTGAGAGCCGTTCGCATATAATTTATGTAAGACTGGAACTCAGCAATGACAATGAAAACAGGGGCGGACTGGCGGCATGTCAGGCGTGTGGCAAAATAAGTCAATAGGCACCGTCATCGAAGTTATTTCAATTTGAGAACAGTGAAATGTTATAGACTACGGATATGATCTGGTAACTTTTTGTACTTTGGGGCTCACTTGTTAGAGGATTCTTTTCTTTTCAGTTATTTTGGTTGAATGACATTATCACCCGGTGGCAAAATTTTACTTAATGGCCTTTTCTTGAAGTTTAACCTTTTCGCCATCTTGCATGGGCCCATGGCATCTGCCACTCTCAAATATTGCCAGTCCGCCCTTGAACGAAACGGTGGTCAATTTGCTGACTTATCACAGTAGCAGTTCATGTATTTGATTTTGTTTTATTTCAGAAATTATTAAGCAGATTGACTAGTAATTCGGGGTCACTGTGTTTTGTCCTTTTGCTGCTTCTTGTCATCTTGCAACTAAACAACGAGCAAAAGTCCGGTGTTGTGGTGAAGACCAAATTAAATGTGACACATTGGAAAGAAGATAGCTCTGAGAAAAAGCTCACAAACGCAGAGATGACTTCATTTAAGGATTATAACACTGCAAACACGAAAACATTTCATATGGTGTGCTTAACAAACAGAAAAGTGGAGTTAACATGGTCAACGACTTGTGCTGACAAATGGGTCAGTAATTATAGCGAGACACCCACCTTCTTCTGCAGGGAATGTCTGCATGCTCAAAAATATATTACGGTCTATTTACAAAGTGAAGAAGAAGTGCGTAACCACACAAAAAACAACTACAGATATGACGTAGGATACGATCTGGCGTTCAAGCACAAGAATCAGTTGCCAAAGGATTACGTCATAAAAGATGAGACCGCTTATTTCCTCGGACGTACTTCTCACCCACAAGAGCCGCAAAATTTCTTCCATTTTGTCAAGCAGATTTACTTCCCTTTATACTGGTTAATGAGGTCAACCAACCAACTTCATAGCCAGGCAAAAAATGTGGTCTTCCATGCTGCCCCTTATGCTGTATGTGACCGAGACGATAGAATTATATATCATGACCCTGATAAGTTCAAGACATTCAAAGATTTGTTAAAAATCAAAAACAAGCTAGAACTCAGTGCCTTTGTCGATAAGCCAGAACCACATCAGGTATGTTACCGAAATGCCATATTTTCAAGCCACTTCTTTCTTGATAAGGCCAAGGAAGCCATAGACTATTTTAAACAATCACAAGATGTTACTGACGAAGTATGCCAGCCGAAAACACTAACCCTCATCAATCGGGCCTCGTACCGGAAAATTGTGAATGCAGATAAATTGATAGAGATAGCAAAAGACTTGGGATATAATGCAAAAGAAGTGTTTATGGAGAAACTGACCATGAAGGAACAGGCCCAATTGATCCACTGCACGAATGTCCTAGTTGGAGTGGCAGGAGCTGGACTTCATTGGGGATACTTCATGAAGGATAATTCTAGCGTTTTTGAAATCGCTTGGCCTGACAAAGAATGGCACTTCTTCTTCTCTGCAACAAATGGAAGTAAGTCATGCAATGAAATAAATCATTTTGTTTTGGTCATTCCATTCAAGCAGTAGGGAAAGAATTGGAATTCTGGAACGGTTAGATGAGTAAATTTACTACTGCATGCACATGCACAGGTTCCTTTGAGCTTTGGTTTAACTTGCCAAGGCTAATCTGCTCATCTAACTGTTCCAGAGTTTTCCATTTTATTCATATTCTTGGCTGTGTTTCAGAGGCAACTTTTCTGTCTACCTAATCCATATATCAGAGGGTAAAATTTAGAATAGTGGAATAGTTAGATGAGTAATTAGCTACCCCTAGCAGTGTTTTAGAGACTTTTTTTGAGACGATGCTTCAGCCCTGCGCTGATATTATGCTTTGACACTCTATTTAGCTCAATTCTCCATTAATATTTGAGTACCTCCCACCAGGAGACCAAAGGCCAATCTGGAAAATCAGGCTGTGTTGAAACGTCAGCAAATCTTGGCTAGCGTCGTACATAAACAATTTTCTTGTTTCTGTCTCTCTTATCCACTTATCATATTACCCCGGATCGCCAACTTTACCCCCCTTTCTATGGTATCTTAATAAAGTTAGGGAGAGGGTTGGTCTAGTGGTAGCGTGCTGGGCTGCCAATCGCTGGGTCCAGGGTTCGAATCAAGCTCTTTCCGGGTCACCTGGGCCTATGTTGGACGGCTGTTTCAACCATCCTTCACCTCATTGCTGTGTCCTCCTCCTGTCCTAATTAGCCTACCAAGTGCAAAAATACAGGACGTAAAGCCCCAATCATTCATCCATCTTAATAAAGTTGCCATTTTTTCTCTCCTTTCAGCTTATAGATCCGAGGAAATGGATGTCATACGGCCTTTGAAATTCCATCAAATCTTGGCGAAATGTGGACTCTATCCTCCGGCAGTGAATATGTACATCAAAGAAATGTTTTATCGTGATGAAAATTTGTCTTATCAACAATCGCTGGACATCTTGCAAGATGAAAGGAATTATGACTATAAATCGAAAAATGTGATAAGTGTAGGAAAACTATGCAATGCTGTTGTAGATGAAGTAGCTTTCAAGGATGCTTTAATGGAAACAAATTGAATATGGTACTAACCAAAATATTTTCATAAATCCCATGCCCTCAGGAAAATTTGCTCCCTCCAAACCGTTCAGGTTCTTACCCTCGCCCCTCTCAGCTCTTGTCGGGTCACCTGGGCCTATGTTGGACAGCTGTTTCAATCATCCTTCACCTCATTGCCATGCCCTCTTCCTGTCCTAATTAGCCTACCAAGTGCAAAAATACAGGACGTAAAGCCCCAATCATCCATGCATACCCTCGCCCTTCCGTGCCCTCACTTTAAATTAATTATAAAATGAATCCAAAAATGTACTGTTATGAAAAGTTTGTTGCCATATTCGTGTTAAAATAATTTTGAATAAGATATAAATTTTAAATCAATCTATAGAACTTAACTCTTATGCCTAGATCACACGAGAGTGGTTAAGTGACGGCGAAGTTGTAGAGGTGCCAGGAACTCAAGTTTCGCCAACTTTCGGCGTTTCAAGCCCATTTTGGACAATTATATAATCAATTAGAGCTTATAAATCGTCGTTGATGGTTCCTATTACGACGAGGCTCTCGTTTTCTACGCCGAATCGCTCGTAATTTCGGACGAAACAAGAAGAGACTTGTGTCGGCGAGTTGTGAGGAGCCTCGTCGCAGTTCCATTGCTTCAATGTTAAACTAGATTCGCCCAAGGAGTCTCTTGGTTCGCCCAATCTGCCTCTTACTTCGCCCTAGCATCCACTTCCTTCGCTCTAATCTTCAATTACGCCCAAGCAAATACCTTTTACGGTGAAGCAAGTACCTGTTTCGGCGTTTAAACAGCCTGTTTGCGTCGGCGAGTTGTTCTCTTTTTTCGCCGAAGTTCCATTGACTCAATGATAAGTAGCCTCGCCCAAGCTGTCTCTAACTTCGCCCAACCTGCCTCTAACTTCGCCCAAGCTGTCTCTAACTTCGCCCAATCATTTTGGGGGTCTTTCTGGTCTTTTGCATCGTGGCTTCTTCCTTCGTAAAGATTCAACCGGTTGAATCTTTGGTGAAGCAAGTTCTTGCCTCACCATAAAGTCACGTGACTTCTAGGAACTTTTGGCGAGGCAGTTTAAGATGCGCCGTAGACGAAAATATCGTCGCCAAATTGTTGAATGTAGGTTAAAAACCTCCCTCTTTCCTGGAAAAGCAAGAAGCGACGCGACAAGAACGCTCTGTTACGTCTCCGTGTGATAGGGGCATTACTGTGCCAAGTGCAGAGCATTTTTGAAGAATTGTCGACTGGAAGACCAACGGAACTTCATAGCACAATGATTCGCCGCATATAGATCTGCTGAGATTAATCAGATATATTTATAAGAAGAAGTGCTTGGGAGTTTTAAATTTTGACCTGGCTACTAATTCAGGACTTCGTCCCATTTCCACCTCAACAAGTTTGAAAAATTATAGATTTTTGAAAATTGGAAAGTTAAAAGATGAAGTTTATGGAAAGAAGAAGCCTCACTTTCAAATGCATTCAACCACACATTATGACTACTAAATGTGGGAAATTTAGTCTCCCAGTGATGCCAATTTGGAAATTACTGGGAGACCAAATCTGTTCACTATGAGACCATTTGGTCTCCCAGTTACTATGTTAAAAAAACCTTCAGCGAATAACATCTTTAGAATATTACAATTACACAATAAAATTGGTGTGTCTACCAAATTGCGTATGGGCATGCAATAGTGGTCAGGTGACCAGGGAAGTATCCAGAAAGGCCAGGGCGGGGGGGGCATTATAGGTGATGAATATGTGGTGCTCCGCGATGTTTCCTTTCTGTTCCATGTTAATTTTGGGTCTGAGGGGGGCCATACCCCCCCCCCCAAATAAGCCACTGGTAAAGTCATGGCCTTCAATCATCTCCATTTTCCTGCTGGCTTGCCATCTGCCCATCTGCCCATCTGCCCATCTGCTAATGTCTTGGTTTGTAAAACCAGAGAAAGGCCTTATTAGACTAATTTATGCATATTATGGTACAGTTTCATGCATGTAAAGTATAGGTTTTCAGGTGACGGTTGGAAACCAAAAAATGTAACGTTATATTTTTCTCAAGTTTTTCCAATCATTCAAAAGTGTTAAATACACATCAAAAAGCACTGCTACATTGTATAGGTGATATGTGTAGAAAATTTCATTGCTGTATGTGCATTAGTGGGCAAGATGAATAAAAAACTTTTTATGTTTTTTCTCAATATTACAAAAGGTATAGAATATCTATCAGTCAGACCATGAAAAGGCACAACTAGACCATATAAGCCATACATGTGTACCAAACCTTATACATGTACATGCAATAGTGACCGAGTATCAGCCCGAAAACCAAAAAAAAAAAATTATATATTTTTTCTCATTTTTTTCAAAAAGTATAGAATATCTGTCAATGAGACTATCAAAAGGCACAACTAGACCATATAGACCACATCTGTACCAAATTTCATCCATGCAGATGCAATAGTGACTGAGTCTTGGCCCTGAAACAAACAAAAATAATTTCTACATTAATTTTATAATTTCAAAAAGTATTGAATACCTATCCGTCAGACCATCAAAAGGCACAATTAGACCATACAGGCTATATGTGTACCAAATTTCATCCAAGTACATTTAATAGAGGCCGAGTGCTGTCCCCGAAACAATCTATCCGCCCACTGCCCGGCGGACGGACAACAATTTTACCCAAGTGATTACAATACCTTCTTCAAACTTTGTTCACTGAAGGTAAAAATTCTCTGGTTCCATTGAGTGTATACCACTGGCAATTGTGCAGCGTACGAATTATGTACGTAAATTCTACGCACAACACTCACAAGCCGATCCGTAGTACGTACGTACATTTTCGTACGAATTTCGTACGAATTCATACAAATTTCTGACAGGACTTTTTATTTACTTATGCCATTTTGGTGCAATATGGTTATCACCAGTTAAGACCTTGCATTGGTGTTTCTAAAAAAAATTGGCAAACAAATACAGTTAAAAAGCCCAAAAACCAAGTTGACACGATCGAAATCCATACAAAAATGTACGCCTGTTTTACGTACGTACATTTTCGTACGTATTTCATACATAAAAACAGTCAATTTACGTACGAAGTATGCAAGAAAGAGCACCGTACGTTTTACGTACGCTGCACAATTGGCCATGTAAGGGATAGCTGGGGAGTGCAAAAGAATGGAAATGCATGGAAAAGTAGCGAGGTGCAAGTGTAAGCATCTACTGAGAAAATTTGCAGAATTTTTTTTTTTGTCAGTTCAAATTTTATTCTGCCTTTGCCACATGTTGCAAATTAAGTTACCTAGATACCTGATGCAGTGGTGTAGCCAGGGGGGGGGCAGGGAGGCAAGTTGTCCCCCTGAAGAGATTTTGGGGAAATTTTTGCAGAAATATGTCACAAAAGAGGATGGAGAAAGGGGAAATAGGAAGAAAAATGGGGAAATATTAGGCAAATTGGGGAAATGTCAGGCAAAATGGGGAAATGGTCTGAAAAATGGGGAAATCATTTTTAAAAATGGGGAAATTGATAGAAAATCGAATTTCATAAAAGGAAATGGGGAAATTGAAATCCGAAGAAATAGATAAAACAGATTAAAAAAGGGAATTTAAACTGAAAGTTCTATCTAATTTACCAATTTCTAAAAATCATTTGGCAATGTTTCTTCCCCGATCCCCCCCCCCCCATGATATTCGGGCCTGTCCACAAAAAAATCCGTAACGTAACCAATGCATTTAGGTCTAATAATTAGACGGGCTTTTGAATGTGTGCCCAATGGCAGTGGCGCAGCCTGCGGGGGGGGGGGGAAGGGAGGGATGTCTCAAAATAGAATGGAAAATGGGGAAATAATAAGAAAAATGGGGAAATATGAGGCAAATTGAGGGAATGTCAGACAAAATTGAGAAATTTTCTGAAAACTGGGGAAATCATTTTTAGAAAATGGGGAAATTGATAGAAAATAGAATTTCATAAAGGAAATGGGGAAACCAAAATCCGAAGAAATAGATAAAACGGATTGAAAAAAGGAATTTAAACTGAAAGTTTAATTTAATTTCCCAAGTTCTGTAAATCATTTGGCAATGTTTCTTCCCCGCCCCCCAAATGATATTCGGGCCTGTCCTCGAAGAATTCCAAAAAATTTCCAAAACGTTACCAATGAATTTAGGCCTAATAATTAGGCAGGTTTTTGAATGTGTGCTCAATGGGAATTTTGAAGGGATGCATTGACCAAAATTCATTTAGATTTTTCTTATTATTAATTTCATTCTTTAGCCCAAGTTATTTGTAAATATTTTTGATCATAGTATACAGCGATAACGATAACGATATACTTTATTTAGTCTAATATGGAAACTCTTGAGGTAGCGAAGTTTCCAGTCAAGTTTCCCTGATTTCCAGATTTCTGACCTGACTTTTCTAAAGTTACACGTCATTTCCCTTATATTAAAATACCCAAATGTTTTCTAAATTTCCCCAGAAATACTCATTAACTTTAATGAAAAATATTATCTCAAAAATGAAATTTTCTCCATAATTTTTGTTGAAATTTGTGGTCTCATATATATTCATAATTTTGGGGAAAAATACCTGATTTCTTCACTTTTATGTTGCCTTCAAAATTTTGCTGGATTGTCACCAATACATTAATTTTCTCAGCTTTTTAAAAACATTTTCCATCTTCAATATTTGATTGAATTTTCGAGATATATATGGTGCTTTATTTTCCTAAGTTTTTCCATAGAAATTCACAATTATAATATAAATGCCTCTAATTAGTCCTGGTTAATTATCCACCATATAATAGAATCTTACTTCTATGATTAATCGATGTAGTTGCTGTATTGTAGGCTACTTGACTAATATCTTAGCTAGCAACCTGCCTGCTGCAAGCAACCACCAACTGCTGATGGTAATCTAATTGGTTGGCAAGAGCTCTCAAGATGAGCTTATTTACCACTAAGGCACTGTTTAGAAAACACAAGTACCGCTGCAGTACTGATTAATTTGGGGAATTAACAACTGTCAGCCGGTACTGTTTAGAAGATGTTTGGTGCTGTGCTTTCCAACGTGTGCAAAGACTCGCTTGGATCAGCTACTAAGTATTCAAGAACTTGATCAGGGTCCCTTCACTACTGAATAACTGATTTCTAGTTTAAGGTATAGGATTATACTCTAATTCCCTGTTTATCTAGTCGGGTTCCAATGAGCTCTCTTCCACTGGATCTTAGCTGTAGCTGTTGATATCTCTGTATGCTTCCTGTACTGGAAGAGCTATGACTGCTTAACTTAACTAGTTGTGCATGCAGAACTCAAAGACAAGGAGACAGAAATGTCAGTTTGAACAATGCGTATATTTTCACTTTCTTGTATACAAGGTTCTTTTAAAGCCAGTATTCTGGGAATGCGGCAGCTAATTCCCTGTAAGCACACCTAAGTATTTCCTATTCACTTGCTATGTCAATGATGAATGAGACAAGGACAGGGTTATAAAATGATACTCACAATGAATGCGACTGCTTGTGCTGGCTTTGCTTCCTGATGGTTGGCTTCCTCAGGATCTGATGGCTCTTCGAAGAGGGACTTTGAGAGATGTCAAGTTGCCAAAGTTCCAAAGACTCCTCAAAGAGGGACCTTGTATGATGTTGTGAAGTGTTGCCAAGGCTTCAATACAAAGACGACTGAGCTTATTTCCTCAGCCTTTTATATACTAGTTGCCAATGTCATGTGGCCTTGAGAATTACAACGTTGATCCTACGATTGCAACGTTGTTCTTACGTCATAAAATACTAGTCTTTCTTGTTTGAGTGCTGAAGCTGAGGCTTACCCCTTTTGCAAGCCCAAGCTGTCAGCTGCACAGTGATTTATCTTGAGCTAGGGTGAACTTTCTGTACCCTTACTACTTTAGTTTACAGAGTTGTCTTATCTTTTAGATTCTGCGTCAATTTCACACAGTAGTATCCATAATGCCAAATAATATAATATTGTTTTCACTATATTATATCACCCCTCCTTCAATTGTGGAAAGAACATGTCTTTCCAATATCTTAGCTTTGTTATTATTTGGTTGTCCCATTGAGCATCAGATCCAGGTACCATCCACAGTGAAGCGCCGCCAGCTGCAAAGCAATCATCATGAGCGTATTGTAATTTCAGTATCATCTTTATCGTTATGTTATTTTGAATAACTCTTAGGTGTGCTTGTTTTAGAAATTCAGGTTTAAATTATGGCTTTTTACAATGTTAGAGTACAACTGCCTTAATTTTCTTTACTTATACAATTCATATAGATTAAATTCATATTCTTCTTTCTTCTTTCCTCTGTCTCTTCAGCAATGTTCATTATGCGAACGGGTTTGTTCTCCTCATAGTCTTTGTTCACAGTGTTTTTTCTTCGAGGGTTAAGATTGAATACTCCTCAATCCACAACGCAATGTCAAGCTACTTCAGGATCACCCAACGATTGTGCTGCTTCACAAGTTTCTTCAATCCTCACCATTTATCGTTTTTGAACTTCTTGCGGTCTTTCACTGTCTTCTGCTCACAGTCTATGTTCTTCTCGGTCAAGGTTGAATACTCCTCGATCCACAACGCATTGTCAAGCTACTTCAGGATCACCCAACAATTGCGCTGCTTCATAAGTTTCTCCAAACTTACCATTTTCGTTTTCTCAAGCTTGTTGAGGCACTTTTCTTCTCGGGTCTTCTCTTCATGATGTCATCTTCCAGGTTAGCGTTGAGTACTCCTCAATCGATATCACAAGTCAGAGCTACTTCAGGATCACCCTGACTGTGAAATTTCATGCGTTTCTTCATTGCTATCCCTTCTGGTTGTTATGTCTCCCATCTTGGTCAGGTCTGTCTGCTCCTTCTTCTGTGTAGGTCATCCTTCCTTCTGGTTGGTCATCCTTCCTTCTGGTTGGTCATCCTTCCTTCTGGTTGGTCATCCTTCCTTCTGGTTGGTCATCCTTCCTTCTGGTTGGTCATCCTTCCTTCTGGTAGGGTTATTCTGAAGTGAGACTCAGCAGAACATGGTTATTTAAACAGTTCCCTATCCAATCATTTCTCAACCTTCATTCATCATTCATGACTTTACCATTTTCTTCATAATTGTTGCCCCTTTTATACTATCTTCATTACAGTTGTTTCCCTTCATACAGTTCAATAGCAATTACTCCCAATGTTGAATCTGCAAGGTAGCTTTTCTCCCTTGGGTGATCAGCAGAGAGCTGTGTTACAATGACTCTGGGTTAGGTGTACTGTTGCCTTCATTCGAGCTACTGTTAAATTTTTCTGGTTTTTTTTTTGCGCTGCCTCCTCTTGTGTTTGGCGTACTTCCGCAGAATGTTCTTTTTCAACCCAGGAGCAATTTCTTGTAAATTCTTTCTTTTATGTCAATATTGTTTTATTTAGAATTTTGGTCATTAAAATAGTTACACGACTGGCACCGCCATCCAGGTAGTTACAGGTCTCCCTCGGAGTGCATGTCTATCAATTCTTCCCGCCAAAAGAGATTCTCTTATGAGCTGTCTCCTGCCAGTACAGTCAGATCGTCATCCCTATCTTCTCAAGGTCACTTGGTGGTCAAAAAGGTCTCACCGTCCCACGCGGACTTTTACAATCAACCTGCCCCCCCGAGAACCGCCCTTGGCTGCAACGGTACCTTGTATGGTCCAACTTTTAGCCTTATGATTTGCACCCCCACGCCACTGGGGCCCCAGCTTCTCCTCCCGTGTTTTGTTATCTGTGTTGACATCCGAAGGCCAACCTCTGCTCCCCCTCCAGGATAGCTCGGGCGACCTCACTTTTTGTCTGAGCCCAAGAGTCGCCGTTGCTCCCCCTCCAGGATAGCGCGGGTGAACTCAAGTTTTGGCTTTTACAGATTTATTAATCTGGTCAATTTTCCAGTTAATTCACGGGTGGATGCCGGTCCCAATCTTACCAGTAACTGTAGGCTTATCGTGGCTTCCAGTCAGACAATCCACTGCACCTGCTGTCGCTTCTGCGCACGTCCCGGTCTTAGCTAGGTCAATCTTCATCAGTCATTCAGCGGCAGGGACGATGATGCCTGGTGTCCCTTCTGCAACCCATCGTTTCCAGTAGATTCAGACTCTGGTTCTGTACTGAGTCCCGTACGAGCCCTTATGATCCCAGGCTAGTTACTTTGACAAATATACACCCCCCAGAGCCCCCGCCTCCCTTTCAGGAAGGGCCAGTCTGTGTCTCCCTTTGTAAGAGAATTTAAATAAAGTTTACAGAGGACACAGCTTGCAGTAACATTTTCAATGATGATGTTTACAGTGCTATTTTACATGTGATTTTTGTAGCAAGATCACATATATATTCTCCCCCGTCTATGTGTGAAAATTATTTACTGCTCAAAAGATGCCTGCAAAACTGTGCTATTTGGAATGCTCCAAGGGATGATGAAGCAGAACTGATTCTGCAGAGTCCGCCAATGCTCCACTGTCTGGCATGATTGTTTGAACCACTCTGTCAATTTGTTTGATCAGTTCACAGCATGAACAATAGTACTATTTACGAGTTACTAGTGTCATGTGTTGTAAGTTCATTTGTTTGGAGATTTTTGAGGAGGCAACATGGATATCCTTACTGCTTGTTTGTACCTCCTGGTTCTTGTATCAGGGACAAGAGGTATGTTCTTTTCATTAGTTTATGAACCATTATGTCTAGTGATTTTGCTCCTTATTTTGTCTAAAATAAGCGTCTCTGCTGGTACCTTTCAGGGTTCTAGCCCTTGCCAAGTCATAAATTTATAGTGTGTTTGTCACAGAAGGTTGACTGGTCTACTTTCTTTGATTGACAGATGTACTTTCTTGTCAATGAGGGTCATTCGTTTACATGTTGTACTGTCATGTATGTTTGGTAAAGTTTTGTTTCTCAATTTTTTTAGGTCTCCAGTGTTGGCAAGATGCTGTGGTTGATAATGATCTTACAGTTGAAGTTATCAGCACTTGTGATTATAATGGACCATGTGTTATCCAGCGCAGTTCCCCAGAAAAATATTGCTATGAAATTTATACATTCTGTTCAAACATATATTAATACAGTAATATATAAGTATTTCTACTAATAGTCATGAATTACTGTCACATCACACCAATCATTCAATCACACCAATCATTCACTAAGATTATACTAATACATTTTAAAAGTAACGATTATCAAAAAGTTAATACAATATTTTGGCACTCTCATACTCTATTGGTTTTGTGAATCAATTTACTTTTCACATTGTCCTTGTCATTGTTATTAAAAGTTATGTCACCAGTTATTTAGGTTATGAAAATCGGTGACAGTAAGTTCAATAATATCAAGCTAAATTACAATTTACTCTGTTTATAATTGTTGGTGAAAAGTGCATTTCACCACGTGTGGATGAAAATGAAAATTCAATTCTTAGGAGATTCATAATATGTGTGAATCAGTGTACTGTTCACAATGTGTTTTATGTAGAGTGGGTTTTACAACAAGGTGAATCAGATTACAATTCACCTGGTTAGTTTGGTTACCAAATTTAAACACTTATCATCAAATTAATTAAATTCACTCATGCACTTCAAAATATGATAAAGGTAATTAACTCACTAAGCTAATGTGTATGAAAGCATTCACTGATATGGACCTAGATACAATCCATATTGTAATTACAGTTAGGTGTCACTTCAAAGTACTATTCTAGTAGACAAACGTTTCAATAACAGCAGTCCAAAGTAATAAAAATTCAAAGTACTATTCTAGTAAGTAACCATTCCAGTCATCTTCTTTTGACATAAATATTTTTACTGTTTCACTTCGCATAAGTTATCATTTATGAAGTTCGAGCACAAAATATGTCACAGGATTATCATTACTTATTTGAATTTCATTAAATCTTTCATAAGAGGAAGAACTATTTTTGATTGTTTCTATCCTATTGCTGACAGCTCTCTCCCAGGTGTGACACCCATACAGACACAATCTAATGTGTTGGCTAAATGTTTGCATGTTACAACAATTGGTTGACATGATGTACTTTCATGCCTTTCAATCTGTGATAATATATATCGCTGATTGTGATTTTAACCAATTCAATGATTTGATATTTTTGATAATACAACCCGAACCCCGGTATCATCTATTTTATGTGCCTTATTGATTTCCAATATGGGATGTTTTGCTATAACCCAATTCAGTAATTTGATTAAGTTTTGGTAATACTACCTGTACACCAGTATTATCTACTTTTATATGAATTATTGTGCTCCACTATGGCAGGTTGTGTACTCAACCAATTTAAAACGAGTTCTTGATATTTTTATAATACTTCTGGTACTCCAGTATTATTGACTTTAAGTATTATTGTAATTCAATATATAAAGTTTGTTTTCAATTTAACTCAGTTGAAGATGTTGTGATACTAGTTGGTCAATGCCTATCAAGCTCGGACCTAATGTCCCTTATTGTGAATCTGTGCAATTTAATGTTAATGTTTCTGATTTATCCCACAATATGATTATGTACCTATCCTGCCTTTGGTAACCAGTTTACTGTCTTATCAAATACAGTAGGTTATTCCTCCAACCAGTACAGTTAATTTTTGTATTAACGCCAATAGTTCTGTAATCCTGTTTAGTTCTTAAACATTTTGTGTTGTTCACCAATATTGGAAACTACCTAGTTCAATAACGTGATAATATTAATGTCTTTTATTCAGTATTATCTTATTTGTATGTCTTTTGTAGATTAAAATATTAGCTTAATGTTTTGATAATACTGCTCTTCCTCCAGTATTAATTTATTTGTTGTCCGTCCTCTCTCAATAAAAGTGTAATAAGCTAATATTTTATATAGTTAATGTTTTATAGATAATGCCACTCTTCCACCAGTATTATTTTATTCGGTGTCTGTCGCTTCTCAATAAGGTGCGTAGTACTGCGTACTAGTCTAATATGCTATTAAGTTATGTTTTATTGATAATACAACTCTTCCACCAGTATTATCTTATTTGTTGTCTGTCGGCTCTCAATAATGTGTGTAATAAGCTTATATTTTATTTAGTTAAGGTTTTACTGATAATACTTCCCAAACTCCAGTATTACCTTATTTGCTTGTTTGTCGTCGCTCAAGTACTATATTCCAATGGTTTATTTGTATATTGTTTTTTTATTGATAATAATACTACCTATATACTCCAGTATTATTATGATAATACTACCCAAACTCCAGTATTATCTGTGTTTTAATAAGTCAAAAGGAACTTTATATCTCTACCTTTGCACTTGTTACATGCAGATTGCCCAGTTCCAGGAATAAAAACCCCAACTTGTATTGGCACAGCTGATGCTAAGTATCTCACTATCCTTGGGCCTATCTCGCGGCCAGTATAGTGATAATTTACTGAGCTAATGGACTGTGGCTAGTCTGAATGCCTTAGCAAATTTACTCTCCCTGGTCAATTAAGTCCAGAGGTTGGCCAGTAAATTTGGGAAGTTATATATTCACCTCACTTATAACTTCCTGATAACACTACCTCACACTCCAGTATTATCTAATAATTTTCAGGTACCTTTGATAAATCCCTGAGTCGTAATTATTTTATAAACTCTCAGAAATTTATGTATAAAAAATTCTTGACTGATACTAGTATGCTGAGTTGATGTTGATTTTGTTCAAAGATATATAACTGTACTATCACTAAATCCAGATGAAGTTGGTACTTGACTAGACTGTAGGAACGGATTTCTCTCACCATATAATATAAATGCCTCTAATTAGTCCTGGTTAATTATCCACCATATAATAGAATCTTACTTCTATGATTAATCGATGTAGTTGCTGTATTGTAGGCTACTTGACTAATATCTTAGCTAGCAACCTGCCTGCTGCAAGCAACCACCAACTGCTGATGGTAATCTAATTGGTTGGCAAGAGCTCTCAAGATGAGCTTATTTACCACTAAGGCACTGTTTAGAAAACACAAGTACCGCTGCAGTACTGATTAATTTGGGGAATTAACAACTGTCAGCCGGTACTGTTTAGAAGATGTTTGGTGCTGTGCTTTCCAACGTGTGCAAAGACTCGCTTGGATCAGCTACTAAGTATTCAAGAACTTGATCAGGGTCCCTTCACTACTGAATAACTGATTTCTAGTTTAAGGTATAGGATTATACTCTAATTCCCTGTTTATCTAGTCGGGTTCCAATGAGCTCTCTTCCACTGGATCTTAGCTGTAGCTGTTGATATCTCTGTATGCTTCCTGTACTGGAAGAGCTATGACTGCTTAACTTAACTAGTTGTGCATGCAGAACTCAAAGACAAGGAGACAGAAATGTCAGTTTGAACAATGCGTATATTTTCACTTTCTTGTATACAAGGTTCTTTTAAAGCCAGTATTCTGGGAATGCGGCAGCTAATTCCCTGTAAGCACACCTAAGTATTTCCTATTCACTTGCTATGTCAATGATGAATGAGACAAGGACAGGGTTATAAAATGATACTCACAATGAATGCGACTGCTTGTGCTGGCTTTGCTTCCTGATGGTTGGCTTCCTCAGGATCTGATGGCTCTTCGAAGAGGGACTTTGAGAGATGTCAAGTTGCCAAAGTTCCAAAGACTCCTCAAAGAGGGACCTTGTATGATGTTGTGAAGTGTTGCCAAGGCTTCAATACAAAGACGACTGAGCTTATTTCCTCAGCCTTTTATATACTAGTTGCCAATGTCATGTGGCCTTGAGAATTACAACGTTGATCCTACGATTGCAACGTTGTTCTTACGTCATAAAATACTAGTCTTTCTTGTTTGAGTGCTGAAGCTGAGGCTTACCCCTTTTGCAAGCCCAAGCTGTCAGCTGCACAGTGATTTATCTTGAGCTAGGGTGAACTTTCTGTACCCTTACTACTTTAGTTTACAGAGTTGTCTTATCTTTTAGATTCTGCGTCAATTTCACACAGTAGTATCCATAATGCCAAATAATATAATATTGTTTTCACTATATTATATCACCCCTCCTTCAATTGTGGAAAGAACATGTCTTTCCATATCTTAGCTTTGTTATTATTTGGTTGTCCCATTGAGCATCAGATCCAGGTACCATCCACAGTGAAGCGCCGCCAGCTGCAAAGCAATCATCATGAGCGTATTGTAATTTCAGTATCATCTTTATCGTTATGTTATTTTGAATAACTCTTAGGTGTGCTTGTTTTAGAAATTCAGGTTTAAATTATGGCTTTTTACAATGTTAGAGTACAACTGCCTTAATTTTCTTTACTTATACAATTCATATAGATTAAATTCATATTCTTCTTTCTTCTTTCCTCTGTCTCTTCAGCAATGTTCATTATGCGAACGGGTTTGTTCTCCTCATAGTCTTTGTTCACAGTGTTTTTTCTTCGAGGGTTAAGATTGAATACTCCTCAATCCACAACGCAATGTCAAGCTACTTCAGGATCACCCAACGATTGTGCTGCTTCACAAGTTTCTTCAATCCTCACCATTTATCGTTTTTGAACTTCTTGCGGTCTTTCACTGTCTTCTGCTCACAGTCTATGTTCTTCTCGGTCAAGGTTGAATACTCCTCGATCCACAACGCATTGTCAAGCTACTTCAGGATCACCCAACAATTGCGCTGCTTCATAAGTTTCTCCAAACTTACCATTTTCGTTTTCTCAAGCTTGTTGAGGCACTTTTCTTCTCGGGTCTTCTCTTCATGATGTCATCTTCCAGGTTAGCGTTGAGTACTCCTCAATCGATATCACAAGTCAGAGCTACTTCAGGATCACCCTGACTGTGAAATTTCATGCGTTTCTTCATTGCTATCCCTTCTGGTTGTTATGTCTCCCATCTTGGTCAGGTCTGTCTGCTCCCTCTTCTGAGTAGGTCATCCTTCCTTCTGGTTGGTCATCCTTCCTTCTGGTTGGTCATCCTTCCTTCTGGTAGGGTTATTCTGAAGTGAGACTCAGAAGAACATGGTTATTTAAACAGTTCCCTATCCAATCATTTCTCAACCTTCATTCATCATTCATGACTTTACCATTTTCTTCATAATTGTTGCCCCTTTTATACTATCTTCATTACAGTTGTTTCCCTTCATATAGTTCAATAGTAATTACTCCCAATGTTGAATCTGCAAGGTAGCTTTTCTCCCTTGGGTGATCAGCAGAGAGCTGTGTTACAATGACTCTGGGTTAGGTGTACTGTTGCCTTCATTCGAGCTACTGTTAAATTTTTCTGGTTTTTTTTTTGCGCTGCCTCCTCTTGTGTTTGGCTTACTTCTGCAGAATGTTCTTTTTCAACCCAGGAGCAATTTCTTGTAAATTCTTTCTTTTATGTCAATATTGTTTTATTTAGAATTTTGGTCATTAAAATAGTTACACGACTGGCACCGCCATCCAGGTATTACAGGCCTCCCTCGGAGTGCATGTCTATCAATTCTTCCCGCCAAAAGAGATTCTCTTATGAGCTGTCTCCTGCCAGTACAGTCAGATCGTCATCCCTATCTTCTCAAGGTCACTTGGTGGTCAAAAAGGTCTCACCGTCCCACGCGGACTTTTACAATCAACCTGCCCCCCCGAGAACCGCCCTTGGCTGCAACGGTACCTTGTATGGTCCAACTTTTAGCCTTATGATTTGCACCCCCACGCCACTGTGGCCCCAGCTTCTCCTCCCGTGTTTTGTTATCTGTGTTGACATCCGAAGGCCAACCTCTGCTCCCCTCCAGGATAGCTCGGGCGACCTCACATTGTGTCTGAGCCCAAGAGTCGCCGTTGCTCCCCCTCCGGGATAGCGCAGGTGAACTCAAGTTTTGGCTTTTACAGATTTATTAATCTGGTCAATTTTCCAGTTAATTCACGGGTGGATGCCGGTCCCAATCTTACCAGTAACTGTAGGCTTATCGTGGCTTCCAGTCAGACAATCCACTGCACCTGCTGTCGCTTCTGCGCACGTCCCGGTCTTAGCTAGGTCAATCTTCATCAGTCATTCAGCGGCAGGGACGATGATGCCTGGTGTCCCTTCTGCAACCCATCGTTTCCAGTAGATTCAGACTCTGGTTCTGTACTGAGTCCCGTACGAGCCCTTATGATCCCAGGCTAGTTACTTTGACAAATATACACCCCCCAGAGCCCCCGCCTCCCTTTCAGGAAGGGCCAGTCTGTGTCTCCCTTTGTAAGAGAATTTAAATAAGGTTTACAGAGGACACAGCTTGCAGTAACATTTTCAATGATGATGTTTACAGTGCTATTTTACATGTGATTTTTGTAGCAAGATCACATATATATTCTCCCCCGTCTATGTGTGAAAATTATTTACTGCTCAAAAGATGCCTGCAAAACTGTGCTATTTGGAATGCTCCAAGGGATGATGAAAGAATTATTCAGCATTATAATACAAAGCGAGACACGTTACAAAGCCGATATATAGTAGTTAGTCTACTTAGTCTAGTGACAACGCTTTTATATTAACACAGGCTTTTATACTAGTCAACTGTTTTTATTAATTTAATTCTTGAAATACAAGCTTTTATGTGATACAATGTACAAATATATATTTTCACATAATAAAAAATTTATGTTTTCAATGTTTTCAATGTTTTCAACAATTTTGGGGAAGTGCCCCCCCCCCCATGAAATAAATCCTGGCTACCCCACTGACCTTATGAACTCTAGTGGTTTGTCAATTATATTGATTTACCCCATTTTTAGTAATTTTATAACTTTTCCAGACCGAAAGCGCCTAGTGGAAAATTTCGGAACTATTCAATTTTATTTGATTATCTGCGCCATCTCGTGTTTTGTGGCGGCGAAAAAAATTACAGGTACGCAAGATTTTCAGGACTTGCAACCCACTGACAAGTGGTGTGTGGATATTTAGGAGTGAAAAATCTGGATATAGTGACAAATTTAAGTCCAGGTAAGGGTAAAAGGAGTTTGTAGTTTCTGTAGAATGAGTACTGTTCAGTTATGCGCCTTGTGAAACTTTTAAACCATGTTTTGAGTGACATTTTGGTTGTTTTGTGCACCACCAAAATCATTGAAAATGACATAACTGAACTCTTGCTGCTAAAATCCGGGTAATATAAGTACACAAGTACTTAAGAACTATACAGTCTGGTCAATGGTACCCCTCCCATAGTTTGACACATTTAGGTTGACCTAGTTTCGTGGATCTTTGTGTTATTGCTGGAATGTTAATGACACAGAAAACAGGCCCAGTGGCTAGCTGGTAGCATGTGAATTTATGTATTTTTACACAATACACACACATTGTAGGTTATCAGCCATGTGCACATTCATTGATGTGGAATGTGTCAGTAAAACACAAAGTCATTAGCTTGTACTTTCCCGTGTTACGATAATCACAGTTAGCAGATTTTTATGGATACATGTTACTGATTTCAGTAGGCCTGAGGTGGCCTAAGGGTGAGCCTGAAGTAAATCAATGATTGTGTACTAAATAACCCGTGGAATGTACAGTATAGGCCTGTAGTAATCACATCAAATTTAACATTAGTTAATGTCATTAGCAACAAATTAAATCTGACAAATTAACACAGGTCTAAAATTAGCGCAGTTTTGGGTTTGACACTAGGCCAACATTGAATGTTTCTTAAAAAGAAAGAAGCTTTTTTACCCTTAATATGATAGTGTTTTATTATTTAAGGTCAAATTGAGCTTTTACAAACAAAAATTTTATTATCAGCTGATTATAATTCAATTGATCAATACATAGATGTTATACCACCTCTTGAATTAAAGTATTTATTACCCTCCCCCCTCAAAATGAGTAGGTGTTTACATGTACTTTATACCTATTGGCCATAAAATTCTATCATGCACCAAAAATCCAGGATATATTTATCGTGACTATATAGATAACTTTTTAGTAGAGACATTTAGTTTGACAAAGGAACATGATAAACTGGAATTTTACAAAGGACAATGAGGTTTGTTAAAGAATATTGGCAAAATGATACTGTTTAGAGTGTTTAAAAGCTATTTTGTATTGTTTGTGTATCATATATATAATTGTATTCATTTTTGTGTCACCTGTTACATGATATTGTGTAAACATAAGTTGACACAAATTTGTGTGTAAATAGACATATTTTTGCCACAACTATAACTATTACACATAATTATGTACATTAAAGGGCTTTATTCTGACGGCTCCAGATAATGGCGGATATAATTATAAATGTAAGCTTAACTGTGTTTTTGTGTTAAATCCAGATTTTAGGCCATAGACTTACAATTAATTGTTTCCAAAATTCTGTGATAGTGAGTGCCATTTTACAAAAATATTAATCATGTCAATGCTCCAGACATAAGTAGGGAGTATAATACTGTTACTTTCTATTAAGTAAACAAAAACAATCCTCTTATCAGATAATAAAGCTTGTAGATAAATGGCTAATGTACGCCAGTCACTTTGATCGCTGTTGACGTTGGGAAGGGGGGGGCGGAAATTCTTATCAATCTAATCTGTTGAGTGTTGACTTCTTCTGATTCACGTTCACTGAGCACTGAATTGTTGCATCTCGTAATAAATTAGCTGGGATATTAATATTAGCCAATGTTTCCTTAGACTGAATACACTTAAAATTTTTTGGATAGTACGGAAAGTGGGACATTTGAATTAAAAATTGACATTCATGAAATCATTGTCAATACACTGTAATAAAAATATTTGTGAGAGCTCTTACTTTGTCGTAGTTTCTCAAGAACTTGAATATTTATTTTATAATTTGACACAATGGTTGTGAACCTGTGTGAATGTCGCATGTACAGTATGTCTAAACTGCTTTAGTAGTTTGTTCTGAATTGGTTCACCAAACATAAATTGTTTACTTTAACGTCTTCTGATACAACAAGCCTAAGACAAATGCATTCAACAGAACAGCGAACAGTAACACTCTAAATAAGTAAATACCATTTGGTAATTTGTTGTGTCACTGCACATTGTAAGTCTAGCACAACAGATTTGCGAATAGTACCTTGTCCAGTTAACTCAGTTTCTTTTCATGGATTTTTGCTTGTAAATTAACCATATTAAAAAATGAAAAATTTAATAAAATCATTTTCAGTTAATCAACAGAGCACCAATGTACAGTAAATAGATAGACAGATAGATATGGTGCGCATTCAGTGGTTCACCCCCATGTGAGGGATCTTTTACTTGCCTAGCACAGACACTGATGCAAGGGGCTGCAAATTTAATGTCTCATCCAATCGACATCCAACTGGGAATTTGCTCATGAACATGAAGAAGATCCGCTGAAAATTTCTGGTTCCCCAGCCGGGGTTTGAACCCATGCATGCAAAGACCTTCAGCATGTTCAGCGGAGCAGGCGGGCACCTTAACTTGCTCAGCCACTCTGCCAACCAGTTGTTACATAGTACTTAAGGTCATCATCTTGTTTGTATGTTTACATGTACATAGGACTGCCATCGATACGGCAATAATCGATGCATCGAAAAAGCCGTCACCATCGATAACATATCGATGCAGAGCAGCAGGTATCAAATATATTATTTACATACCATTTGGCTATATTCATTGAGAAAATATTGCAAGAAATCGAATAGTATTCACATTGTTTACATCCAAATCGCGCAACTCCATTTTTTGTTCTCGTTTGGACGAGACCACATTTCAAAATGACGGGCGGGAGTGATGCAAATTCGGAATTTTTGTGATTTTCAGCTCAAAACTCGCTATTAAAGTTGCGATTTTGTCGTTTCTCACGGTTTGCGAAAAGATATCAATACTTCGGTGCAT
Organism: Platynereis dumerilii; assembly: GCA_026936325.1. Taxonomy (NCBI): domain Eukaryota; kingdom Metazoa; phylum Annelida; class Polychaeta; order Phyllodocida; family Nereididae; genus Platynereis; species Platynereis dumerilii. The sequence goes on from JAPTHN010000004.1 coordinate 32,901,502, forward strand.
TGGAAAAGTTTTTGCCAGTAATCGCATTGAAAAAAAGTTGTTTTCAATGACATCCCTATTTACATGACATTCTAAACTTTTCTTGTAGAGTGATGCGGCTGATGGTATCGAGGTGAAAATGGCTGACGATGTTGAGATGAAGCCGTTGGAGGACGACAATCTGATCGGAGACGGAAACGAGGAAAGTGGGGACGAGGATAACCCCCCTGAGATAATGGAGCCGGAGATCGTCAAAGGTGAGATAGACAAATATTTTTAGGAACTACGTAATAATTAACTCCAGTGGTCCCAGATTCCCCAGCGTCCTATCGCCCGAGACGCCCAGATTTAGGGAAGGACGCCCAAGATTTGCCGGTAGTTTACAATGAAATTAGAATTAGAATTATTTTATTTTTAATGACAAACTGGGCGCCCAGTCTGTGGTGAAGGACACCCAAAATCGGACAACGAATCTAGTACCCTGATAAACTGGTATAGAAATATGATGATAAGACATGTTAACACTTGCTGGAGGACTTGCTATAGTAAACGGTAGAGATGACGACTTACTATAGTCCTAGTAAACGGTAGAGACAACATTTAATTGTGAAATGAATAAATTTCGTATCACGGAGCTCTAGGAATTATTTTAGATTACCATGATTTATTTTAGATTATCAAAAACGACAGTTTTTCCCTTTCCAAAATTTCCGTAGAGATCAAGTTATTTTCAGTTTTATGTGCGTGTTTGACGAATGACAATGTTCAGATGTTCACAACAACATTTTCCAGAAAAAGAAAAAAAGGACGTTATTATGTGTAAGTCAAGAATCTGCCAAAAAGTTTGGACTCCCTTTTTCATATTCAGTGATATTGATACGCATTTTGAAATTCCTTGTTCAATGTCCAGCATATTTTAACAGTTTTGTCAAATTGTTAAACATGTTAAATGTTGCCTGTTGAAGATCCGAAATGTCCTAATGTTTCTAAAAATGTCTACCGGCTAATTATCAATTCTTGTTGAAAATTGATGCCTGCTTACTAACTTTATTATTTCCCGATTCATGAATTAACTTGTTCTATTAATTTTTAAAAAATTAGTAGAATCTATAAAAATGAAAGATTGTCAGATGATGTGAACTTTTTGCTAAATACTAGTAATGGTAAAGAATTAAAAAAAATTATGAATGCTCTCAGCAGCTGTACGTGCTGAAGGTTATTACGGACTCTCAAAATATTTAAGTGTATCTATACAGGTATTCTGAAATCATGATAGTAATTATTTATTCTGGACCTGGCTGTGTCAGATTCAACATGTTCTCTGACATGTCAGTATATATAGGTCATCTTCCTGCTCTGTCCTTGGCAGCTTAGTCAGAGCTGCTGAATAAATAATCTACATGCTGAAGTAATTCATTGTTGACCAGTTCAGTTCGGTTAGGCCAGACATAATTGATCTTTAGCTTCTCGGAACTTCTCAAGGCACTTTTTCTAGGGTAGGTCGGCTGGACAAAAAAAAAGTGAAATCTCAATTTTTTATAATGTCAATTTGATAACAATTGTGGGTATGCTCAATTTTTTTTTTCCGTTGGCAGAAAATCTGTTGGGTCGGTCGATCCGAGAAGCTAAAAATTTTAAAAGTCTGGCCTTACAAGATCTTCCAGAGCAATGTGCAATGTATAAGTCCACTTCTTGTCCATTCAGGAAAAGGATTACTACCTGGATTAGCTTAGTTTGTCAGTTGTGTAGTTCATTGGGCTCTAAAGTACTGGGTTTTGGCCTCTGGGTTCAAGTCCGACTCTGACCGGGTTACATCGACCCACGTTTGATGTTGATTAACTTTAGCTCCTCATTAATTATACTACGCTTTCAGTAACAGGGATCAGCTGGGCAGATTAAACACAGTGGCGTATTTAGGGGGGGGGGGGGGGGGGCTATTTAGTGGAGCAGCAGAAGGCCAAAAAGTGCAATATTTGAGGAGATAGTGATCACCGGAGTAGAACACAAAGTGTCATATACCAAAATTTTCCTTAGAATTTCTACTTTCAGGAATTGACTTTGAAATGTTATGAAACTTATGGCGAAACCAACGGCAACTGTTTCCATGGCAACAAGTCTATCAATTCAGAGAAGGTTATGTACAACATATAATAAAGATGTTGTCTGATCAATTCAACTCTGTGAATCAATTCAACCATGCATTGTGGTACCACTTGGTGTGGGCCACATATTAGGAAAAAATATTTAGTTTAGCAGTCCCGTTGTTTACCAAATTTAGACGACTCTAGCGAGGTCCCCTAGATAAGGGGACGATAAGAAAAAGGGTCCCCAGCCTGGGGTAACGTGACCTTATCAGGAAGACACCCTTAATCAGCTCTGGCAGTGCTTAACAGGCAACAGCAAGCAGGGGGGTGCAGCAATAAATTTGAAACTTGACACCAAGATCACATGTGGTTTGAAGTATCTAATCTGATTTTATCAGAATTTTAGACTCAATCTGTGGTTATGTGCCCCGTGGTAATATGGGGCCACATTGTCACTCAGACACTGGTGTTACCATTATCTGATGACCATGAAGGATGGTTTTACTTGGTCAGTTGCCAGTAGTTTATCAATTTCACACCAGAGGTGAGGGTGGTCAACCTCCTCATGACAGGGGGGTAGGAGGGGGTCCCAGGGGAGAGAGGGGGTCCCAAAGGAAGGGGTGAGGAAGAAGCTGCAAGACTCAGCAGCCCTGCCTGTCAAACTGGACAGCAGCAGCTGGACCCTTGAGTGGCCTGAATCAAAGATAATCATTTACACATTTCCCCATGAAATTATGATGGAAGTAGTCTAAGCCAATCTCTACTCATGAATGGAATTTCACAAAGATTTCTTGTGGTACCAGAGCTGTTGGCAATTTTAATTCAAGATTGAAAAAAAAACCCAGATAACCTAATGATTTAAGCTATTAACAAAAAATATGTGCAATCATAGGCAATCTTTCATTATTATAGTGGCCAATGGACTGTTCAAAGTGTTCAAAAGGGACCATGCTCAATAAATAACTCCACTTACCTATGTTAGATTATGTGTTATTCCCATTTCACAGATATTATAAAATGTTATCCTTTTTTATTTTTTGTATGATGTCCTCATTTAAAATCAACTTCACTTCTTGCATGAAATTCTTAACATTAACAGTTTCTATTCCATAGTCATTTTAGAATAAATGAAGTATAATGTTCATGCTTGTAAACATCTTGCAGCAGCAGTGTTTATCAAATAATACTTTTTTATGATATCTTTAAAAGTTTACTTCCAACTTGCAAATATCCAAAGCCAGAGCATATCTGTCATGTCTCCTTCATATCTGATTAACAACTGAGGAACGAGGGTGTTTATCACCAATCAGCACACTGACCACTATACCCTCCTCTCCTCATGAGCCCCCCCCCCCTTCTTCACCAATCACCCCTCCCCCCCCCCATCTGATGGCCCCAATTGGCCAATTTCTTCATCCATTAATGTGTACCTTTATGCTCCTCCCCTGCTTGTTTGTATGCCAATCAACAAATTTGAGTACAATATCTTGATTTCTGTATTACAAGACAATGGGATGTAGAAAATCTTATGAATTGCCGCTTCTGAGGCTGACCTTCAACTGTGTTTGATATGAATGCATGATTATGTGGGATGTTATGAAGCTAACTTAAATTTCTTTCTTTTTTTAATATATTTTTAAAGAATTTTCTGTTATGTGTTGACACTCACTAATTTTGGACAAAAATAATGGTTTGTGACAGTCTGGATGATATGCAGAAAATGAATTTAAAATGTATTACAGATAGTGTATTCAATTTTGTGCTTGTTTGCAAGTGCACCTTTATTGCTGGCAGAAAGTTGCAAAGCTTGTCAACAATTTTAAAAGGTGTCGCACTGTTTCAGGAAGAAAGATACACATTGTAGACAGATATATGTAGGCAGATAGAAAGATAGAAAGATAGATAGATAGATAGATAGATAGATAGATAGATAGATAGATAGAAGATAGATAGATAGATAGAGATAGATAGATAGATAGATCGATAGATAGATAGATAGATTATAGCAGCCCATTCTCTACCCCAGAGTGAAATACATACTTTATGGACTTCATTGTGAAAGCATATTAAATACTGTATTTCATTACATAACCTACTGAAGAAAATGAAAGACAATCTTCATATCCACTCAAATTGTTCATACTCTTGACCAATATCCTGAATGAATATCTATCTTAGTTCATTCTTGCATAAATGAAACACCAACACCATTTTTGTAAATAATAAAGATTGCATGAGGTTTATTTTTCAGTAATATCAATATTGAATCACGTAGCCCTCATTTCCAAAATTGTGGTTGGTTTGTTAGAATTTAATCAACTCGAGGGGATGGATCCTGGAGTCTTTGTTGGAGGGGGGATGGATCCTGGAGTCTTTGTTGGAGGGGGGATGGCAGTATGTTCAGCACTGGGGCCTTGGCACTCTGGCCCTCCCTGAATCCGCCACTCCCTGAATCCGCCACTGGGGCTTGGGGGGTTATTACTTGACCCTCCCCCCTTTTTTTGCAGCTTTGATACTCCATGCCTGCTTTACAGATTAGGTCAATATTATCGGGATGGTGTCCTACAATCTCATTATCATTTCTTGCACCATTTCCATTGTAATACATGTATAATAGCATTTATTAGATAAGTATAGCTGACCTATTTACATAAATTTGTAAGTTCTAAACAAAATTGATGGAGTGTATTCTTATAACTATTACAGAATTGTTATGAGAACATTTTGCGATATCTTAATTGTTATCAAACCTCAAGACTTTTTCCAATTAGCAATAATTCACCAAATTTAGCTTTAATTTACTATAACCATGTTCCGCAATAATGTTGATTTTACCAATTTCTGTTATTTATTCATATACATTTTTGGACAGTGGTCCTATAGACCTATTTCCCATGGACTTCAATGGCATGGGGAATTGTTCCCGTGTTTTTTTTAAATAAAGCATCCATGACTTTCTTGAAGTAATAAAACCAACTAAACTCTTTTTCCTATATCCTCAAATTTAATTTGTGTTATTATTATTTTTTTTAAGTCATGGCATTAGTACAAAATTAGCACTGCCTAATTTTTGATGTTCACTAAAACAAGTTTTGGGACCTTTCAAAGTAAATTGATTGCATTCCAAATTAAGCCCACCCCCCCCCCCCACATCAAATAGAGGTACTGAGCAGGTAAGCAGAAAGGTGCCTGTCCAAAATAATAAGGGCCCCAACTGAGTTCATCATTTCTTGTAACATGAAAAAGAAACTCAATACAGAGGGCCGCCCTCGAATATAGCTCCTCCTCAAATGAAGCTCTGCTGGAAGGTATTCTAAAATGTGTAAAGAGGGGTCCGGGGTGGCTTCTAATCCAATAAATATGGTAGATACACTGTATTCGATTTTTTTTAATAGAGGAAGGGCGGATGAGTGAAGGGAGAAGGGAAGGGGAGAAGGGAAGGGGAGAAGGGAAGGGGAGAAGGGAAGGGGAGAAGGGAAGGGGAGAAGGGAAGGGGAGAAGGGAAGGGGAGAAGGGAAGGGGAGAAGGGCAGCGGAGAATGGAAGGGGAGAAGGGAAGGGGAGAAGGGCAGCAGAGAATGGAAGGGGAGAAGGGCAGCGGAGAATGGAAGGGGAGAAGGGAAGGGAAGAAGGGAAGGGAAGAAGGGAGGGGAGAAGGGAAAGGGGAGAAGGAAAAGAGGAGAAGGAAAGGGGAGAAGGAAAAGGGAGAAGGAAAAGGGGAGAAGGGAAGGGGAGAAGGAAAAGGAAAAGGGGAGTAGGGAAGGGGGGAAGGGGAGAAGGGAAGCGAGGAAGGTGGGGAGGGAGGGAGGGAGGGATTTAATATTGTTTGATAACACCTTTAAAAGAGAAAAGGGTTGCTTTGTTATTTCAATTACCACAATAATCCGTGTATAACTGGTAGATATTACGTCCCAGAACACAACAAAATGTTTATTCAATCATGTGAAATACGACAAAAATCTGCAGCTTCAATAGCCTGAAAGCTCAAACATTTCACCATAAGTTCAATGTTACATAATTGCGGGTTTGATGACGAGGAAAAGCAGGGTAAAAAGAGGTCAATTAAGCAGAAAGTATGTCCATTTTTGGCCACTACCGATACCAAAACATTTCTATATCGCAAAATGAATGACATTCTTTATCTTGTACATGTTCCTTCAGAATTACATTCACCCTCCATTTTGAAGGTGACAGAAGTCCATAAAGTACATATTTCATTATATGTGGAGAATGTGTTGATAGATAGATAGATAGATGATGAATAGATAGATGATGAATAGATAGATGATAGATAGACAGATAAAGTGCTTCCACATTATAATTCTAACTTAACAACACATACATGTATACACTGAAGGCTGACAATCGATTGGTTTTTCAGGGGTACTCTTTCTTTTCATGGAAATTTCCACTAGGCCTATCCCATGAATCTTCACTCCTAAAATCTGATTGCTCATCAACTAACATACATGTGAGACATTCCAGTGTCTCAATATCAGAGACCCCCTGAGGTGACCTCTGTGGGCTCTTTGAAGAGGGTCAATTGGCGAAGAGGCTGATTACAAGGATGTCTTGCTTAGAACTTTATTAAGACAAAGTGGGGCTTTTTTCGAGTTCAGGAAGGTTAAGCCTCCATATAGATTTAATCCAACATAGTTCAAAATAATTCAATATACCCAGAACAGAAGTTAATTAACAAAGGTGGATGTATATGAAGAAGAGCAGATAGAAATACAGAAATAAAGGTAAATAGAAAATTTGCAAGACCTGAACAAGATTGATAGAAAGAGAGAAAAGGAGATCTTTATAAAATTATAAGGCAAACAAAAACATGACAGGAATGAAGGCAAGTAGAAATATGGAATTAAATAGAAGTTAGGGAAAGAGAGATAGATTTGAGAAAGAAAAGTAGATTGAAAATTGAGTCTCTGAGAAGGAAAATAGGACAGACAGAAATAAAGAATGATGGAGAGAAAGATTGGATGGGTAGAAAGACAGAACAGAAAGGAAACTCGGATTGTGAGAAAGACAAAATAGAGAGAAAAGAGAGAAACATACATGGATAGACAGTCTTATAAAAAGATAGACAAAAAAGCAGATAGAAAGATTGAGTGGACGAGAGATAGAAATACAGAAAGAAAGAGAGAAGATGATCTTGATAGAAATAAAGGGAGACAGAGAGACAAGGGGAGAGATTGAGAGGAAGAAAAACCGAACAAAAGAAGAAGGAAGATTGATTGAAGGATTTGAATGGTTGAGAGAGAGAACAGAAAGAATGAAGATAGAAAAAAAATAAAGAAATAGATATACAAATGTATCAGGTTAACCCATGAAATTATGTGGTACCAGACCTATTCATCTAGGATTAGTTAAGGCCTACAGAACATTGTTGTTGCAGATTGATTATTGTCTCTTAGCATAACATGACAACAAAATCAACAAAAATCCATGGATTCAAAACCGGCCTTTGGTGATTGTATATTCGGGATTGATATCATGAAGAGGGTGATTTATATATTATTACATGGATTGTTTTGTATTGAGCAGTGATTGCAAGACTGATAGCGTTTGCTGCAAGCCATAGAAACTTCTAGGGGAACCCCTTAACAAATCACCAAACCAAATTTCATAAATATAGGTGAAATAATAAAGTTGCAGTAGGCAATTCAATATATGGTGGCCATTTTGGGTAGCCATTTTGGATTTTTCCAAAAAATTCTCAGGGGAACCCTAAGTGAATCCCTATACCAAATTTCATAAATCTAAGTGAAATAGTAAAGTCGTAGTGGGCAATTCAAAACATGGTGGCCATTTTGGCAGCCATCTTGGATTTTCACAAAAAAATCTGATAGGTTGTCCATCCACAAAAACTTGCATGCAACATTTTCTCCCTACAAGGACATAGGCTGGATTTTATGTTGAAAATGTATACCTAAATTTGTACCCCCCTCCTACTCCCATATCATTGGTATTGTGCTAGTATTACTAAATCAGTGTTCAGTCTCAGGGGCCGGATTTGCCCCACAAGTGCCCCTTTGAAGCCCAATGAGAGATAACAAGAAAATGTTTGCTTCATAAGCAAAAGCCGCTCATCAGTCAAAAGCAAATTCTTAAGGATACATTCATTATTCAACCATTTTGGAAGGATAATTATAAAAAATTATATTTGTGACATAATCAATATTCCATTAACCCTGGCAAAATTCTCTACTTCCACACTTTTGAATGATAATCACTATCAACTTATGTTTCAATGACATAAAATAGCAACTTGCAAGGCAAATTTTATATAATGTTCAAGTGTGCTTAGCATCAGAATCAGAGAGGCCGGATTTGCCCCATGAACAAGGGCCTGAATTTCCCAGAACTTCACGAAAATAGGAATAGGTCTACGTCATTTACTAAATTTGTATTATTGTAATTGCTGAAATCTCTTGCACATGCAAAGTTATTGACTAAATGTTGCTTTTTATGCCAGTAAGTAATGCGTACATTTAAATTGAACTTTGAAACACCTCAGTTTAGAAAGTTTCAAGTTCCTCCCTTCTTAACCATGCAGTTTTAGACCAAACGAACATATTTTTGCAGCCTAATCTCAGTTAGTCAGTAAGCTCCAAGTACAGTTGCAAAGATTTGTTATGAAAATATTAATTGTCAATCAAATTTAGGGCCATGAGAAAACATTTTATCCCAAAGCCCAAGGGGCCGGATTTGTTACAGACACATGCATATTCCTTATCCCAAGGTGAATACCATGAGACAAACACTTAACCAGTTAAACATGAGACAATATATTAAGTGGACAACAAAGAATATGCCATCATGGCAGTGAACAATAGGCTTATATATGATTGGCTGACAGAGGTGTCAGATGGTATAATCACAGAGACATACACCCGAGCATGGTTAAAGATACTCCTTCAGCTTTTTACTGGCCTATGATAATATAATAATAATATTGATTTATAAAGCGCTAATTTCAGTAAACTGCTCATAAGCGCTTTTTCAGATCAATCAGTTGTAGGAATTCTGAAACAATGCGTCTTTAGATTCTTCTTGAAGCTTTGTCATGTCTGCAGTTCTCACTTTTTCAGGCAAACTGTTCCATAGCTTTGGTGCTGCATATAGGAAAATGCCCGATCTTCAAACTTATTTTTGTTGCATGGGGCAGGTTCTGCTAAGAGTAGCTTGTGGTTGCTTCTCAGGTTATGCTCCTGTTGAGATTTACTGCCATTCCTCGTTTAAGCTTCGCTCTCCGTACAGTTATAAAGTTTTAGTTAAACTTTTATGGGAGTCAATTGAAAGATGGCAAGTGATTAACCCACTGTCCTCTCATCGTTCTAAATGTCTGTCCCATACAAAATTTTGTCACTTTAGCACAGGATTTACCCCTGAAATATCTAAATAGTTTAACTTTTACTCCAGTCAGGTTATGAACTATCACTTACAGCAGTTTTCGAACAGGCTTGGTCAGTTCACTTAGAAGACCCTACAGATTGTAAACTTCGATAGCCCAGACCTACTATTAAAATCACATTAAAACATCAGTCAAGATACTGCAACTGGTTGACCTTGGAGAGATTTCTTTGTTTTTAAGTAGCAAATGGTCAACTTTTAAGGTCAGCAGAGTAGTTTATGGGTCTACCCAGATGTCAGGGTGGGCATTAGCACACTTCCAGTCTCAGTGATCTTCTCAGTGAACTGACCAAGCCTGCTCGAAAACTGCTGTAGTATAATGTCTTTTAAATCACTTCCAACCTTTCCACCAAACTTTCAGAAAGTTATATCAAAACATTTGAAAAGTTTGGAGAGCGACACTTAAATGAGAATGGCAGTAATTTGTACAAGTTCTTGAATGTATTGTGGAGTCTGATTGTTTATTGCTTTCCATGTAGTTGTCATCAATTTCAACTGAATTCTTGTTTTGATTGGTAACCAGTGGAGTTTTTTCCTACTATGGCTATGTGTCGGATTGTGTCCTGCTGGCTGCTGCAGTACATTACTGCCATTCCCGTTTAAGCTTCGCTCTCCAAACTTTTCAAATCTTTTGATACATGTATAGCTTTCTGAAAGTTTGGTGGAAAGGCTGGAAGTGATTTAAAAGACATTACTGAATGTTGGTTCATGACTTGACTGGAGTAAATGTCAAACTAGTTAGATGTCTCCGGGGGTAAAACTCGAGGACACTGGGTTAATCACCTGTGAGGTTTCAATTGACTCCCATAAAAGTTATATCAAAACATTTGAAAAGTTTCGAGAGCGAAGCTTAAACGGAAATGGCAGTAATGCAAGCAATTGATGACTTGGTGTTGGAAAAAGTTTTATCACAAAAAACTACTGCAGACAAGAAACTGCTTTTGCATCGAAAGTTTCTCATTTTTTGAGATAAAACACAATGTAAATTTTAACTAGATTGAATTATAACTTTAAGATGCACAAATTCAAGTGATTAAAATATCACATTTTGACAAATTTTTGACTTTCTTGTGTTCCGTAGTTTAAAGTGTGTTTTTTTTAAAATAATCATTTGAAAAACTAATCAATGAGGTGATTGCAAAAATTGTTTGTGTGAGTCCAATGGTTACTGATTAGTGAATACATTTATAGCAGGTTCATTGGAAGAAACAAAAACTTAGTCTGCAATATTATTATGTTTTTGTCATGGAAAACATTTGTGGACTTCAGTTTCAAAAAACGTTTTTCCAGCTTCGGTAACTAATCAGTCTATCTATCTATCTATCTATCTATCTATCTATCTATCTATCTATCTATCTATCTATCTATCTATCTATCTATCTATCTATCTATCTGTTTATCTATCTGTTTATCTATCTGTTTATCTATCTGTTTATCTATCTATCTATCTATCTATCTATCTATCTATCTATCTATCTAGTTATCTATCTCCTCCATCCCTCCCTTTTTCTTCTAGCTTTAATTTTTTTTTCACTGTTACAAATTTTCGGTTTTTTCCCTACAGTCAAAAAATTACTAAAATGCACCATAATATTAGATAGTTTTCCATTGGCATGAGAACTGGCATCCTGAGACTGGTCACTAAAATCAGATCCGTTGTCCAAGTCCCCCCCCCCCAATCCTCATTCACCCTTTTGGACAGAACTGGGGTGGGGGGGGGGGTGTTGAGAGGCACATGTGTCTTGTTAAGGGATTGATGTTTCACTTCTCTAATACAATGTATTATTGAAACAGAAAATGCCCAGGATTTCATCTTCTAGATAACTTGGAACTTACATCAGCATGCACAAAGATTTACAGTCACTCACCTCATTAACTTTCATTTTCCACAAATTGTAATTGACTTATCTTGGACACGTTTGTTTAAGTGAGTACATGCTGTGTCTGATACAGTTGACTCTGTATTCAATGAAGATAACATAATTATGAGGAGGAGTTATGTAATTCATGATAGATTTATCCAATTGAATTCTATCCCATAGCAATACACAATATCTTTATGACTCCCTTTTCAATGTGCACCCTGTGAGCTGACTGTCTGTAGTAAATGCACTATTTGATATTGGCTTTGCATTTCACAGAATTGATCTGTGCGTGTATGTATGTATTTCATCTCAAGCTAAAATCTAAGAATGCCTGTTTTAAAAAAAAGGATCTCACCCAGTATCTATCCGGCTATCTATCCATCCATCTATCCATCCATCTTTATAGATATCCATCTATCTTTGTAATCTATCTATCTATATAATACCATCTATCCATCCATCTATCTATCTTAAACCATCTATCTATCTAACAAAATCTATCTATCCAAATATCTATCAATCTGACCCCTTATCTGTGCTCCTGTCTTTATATGTAATTGGACTATCTGACTATATATTTACTCATTTATCTACATCTATTTATCTGACCATCCATGTCCATCAATCTCCCAGGCACAACTGATCATCATTTACATCACTAGCTTTTATTTCCCTATAGCAGTTGTGCTCGTCTATGACTGGCAATTGCACATGAATAGCCACATAAACACAGATCAAAAAGATATTGTGTATTGTAAAATGGTAAATTTCTTTCTGCAATGCCTATCCAAGGCTGTTATCAATCTGGGTCCTTATCATTTTGCCCTTATCTTAATTTGGTTCAAATATCAAGTTCTTGTGATGAGCACCCTCCTGCAGGAGGATGGTGATGAGCCCTGCCATTGTAGATTGGCTCCCTTTGCAGGTCCCTGTTGGTGGTCACATTGATGTACATGAACAGGGGGACATTTCTCAGATAGAGCAGCTGATTTGTGTGAAAATTAATATTCAATAGCCAGCTTGTGGAAATTTCCATCCAAGGAAGATAGATACATGTAGGTTGGTCAGGCTGCACTAGTCTGTTTCACAGCCTCCTGTACGAAGATTGAGCCAGTGGAACGGGCTAGGACTACACTTCCAGTTAGGCTGAAGACAAATCCCCAAATCTCTTCCATCATCAGTTCCATGACAGACATACATTTAACTGATTTGCAAAGAAATTCATAGCATACCAATTCTTTTAAGAAACATTATTCACACACGATTTGTCTGGTTTTAGACTCCATGTCAAAACTAACATGATCCAAGTTTTAAGAAAGTGAATGCAATAATGTCCGATGTTATGCTTGTAATTAAAATGTATTTACCTGAATCCATTGTAAGACCTTTATATGGTCAGACTATTGACTAACGTACAACACGTATATAATTTTCAAAATTATCTATGATAACCATAGTATTTTATGCAAGGGATCCTCATCAGCCATCGAGGAGTCCCAGTAGCATTTGATGTGTAATTTCTGTACTTCTTTTTTAACATATTTGACCTAAACATCATGTCATATATCAAATGACCCTCTCCACATCTGACATCTAAATATCCAATAAGTTTTGGGTTATCTCCTTGTTGAGGTTGGCACATGCTCCTGATAAGCTTGGGGGAGCTTTAAAATACAATAAATTAAAATAATGCTAATAATCCTCCGCATGTAATATTTATTCACATTAACACCAAGGACAGTCTTTATTTTTATGGACATTTCCACCAGCTGTTAAATATATTCACTTGTTCCATCCCTCACTTGCTCCATCCCTCACTATGCTCCATCCCTCACTATGCTCCATCCCTCACTATGCTCCATCCCTCACTTGCTCCATCCCTCACTATGCACAGCCTCTCATTATTCTTCATCCCTCAATTTGCTCCATCCCTCACTATTCCCCACTTCACACCTCTCAATAAGCTCCACATCTCACTGTGCTCCATCCCTCACTACTCTCCACTGGTCTCTATACATGCATATATATATATATCTTATGAAATTTATGTGCATTGTACTTTGCCAAGCTGGAATGAATGAAAGAATGAATCACTGAAATGAAAGACAATAGGAAGGAAGGGAGGGAGGAAGGAAGGAAGGAAGGAAGGAAGGAAGGAAGGAAGGAAGGAAGGAAGGAAGGAAGGAAGGAAGGACTCAAAAGGAAATGTAGTTATGGAATTAGGGAAGCATGAACAAAGGCAGAAAGGAATGAAGGCGGGGTGAAGGAATGTAGGAAGGGAAGCAATGAAGGAAGAAAGTGATGAAGGGAGATAAAAGGAGAAAAAGCCTTGGGAAGGAAGGAAGGAAGGACGGAAGGAAGGAAGGAAGGAAGGAAATACTGGGAGAAGACAGAAGGAAGGAAAAGGAAATTTTAAAGAAGGCAGTTATAAAGAAATTCAGAAAGACAAGATGGAACGATGGTGTGGATGAAGGAATAATTTCAGGAATGAAGGAAAGGAAGGAAGAAATGAAGTGAGGCACAAAGGATTTAAAAGAAATAATCTCTAGGAAGGAAGGAAGGGAGGAAAATAATGGAAAAAGGAAGAAATTTATTAAATATGGACCTGTGGGCCTGTATGATTGTATACCTGAATCTAGGCATAATGTTGAAAACTAGACTCTTGTAGGCCAAAAACTGTCTGAGCTGCTCTTCTTCAGTTTTTCAGAAAAATCTTCATTAACAATATATAAAACATATGTCTTTAATCACTTAAGATACTTTGCTAATTGCCCAGGGTTCACTGAGTGCACTCCACACAATCATGTGCTGGACCCTCCCCCCCCCCCTTCTCTTGGGAGGCCCTCTGGCTGAGAAGTCCCAATCTTCAATTTTTTTTCCTGCCACTAGAGGAACCAGCTGTTCTTTTTTTTGGCCAACAGGTGGAACTCAGTTCACCCCCCCCTCCTTTCCTATTTTGGAGCAGATAACTCCATTGTTTCTTTTTATAAGAGGCATGAACCCTCACATAGCAACTCACTGTTTAGAATATTAGGTTGACTATTTTAGGTTTATAGATTTATTGGTAAATTTAAACAAAATTGCTCAGTGTATTTGGCGAATCCCTGCAAAGCAAAGCGAATCCACAAAATGACAAAGCTAAGTTTGATCAGATCTTTAAAATTTGAATGATTGCAGCATATCTACTATTTTGCCTGCAGAATTGGCAGACCCAATTTTGGAATGTGCAGACAATTCTACGTTTTGCTATATATCAATTATATGATACCAAATAGGTGTGTGATGTTTCTGAAAATGACTTAAAAGTAATCTTAATCTATAGATAGATAGATGGATAGATAGATAGATGGATAGGTAGATAGATAGATAGATAGATAGATAGATAGATAGATAGATAGATAGATAGATAGAATTTCTGTGATCATTTATAAATACCCTGCATTTTTTGTTACAAATTCTATTATTAATATTTTCTGTTGACACAGCAAAATTTTCGTTCTTATGTACTCCCTGACCCTGCCAATTTGATTGCCTATTAAGTATGTTATGCAATGACACGTGGCAAGGTCTTTTACCGCTGGAACGTGCTGACTCAGCAAAAAAAGAAGAAATTAATCTCTCTACAGACACCCAGAAAATCTGCTGAAGTGTCTACAGATATATAGACAGATAGATAGATAGATAGATAGATAGATAGAAAGATACTTACTATCTATCTATTTGTCTTTCTTCATCTGGCCATCTCGATCTATCTGCCTATCTTTCCATCTATGAGATTAACAGGCCTATTTGTAGTATTTGATGGTACAGTAACAATTCAACTTTTCAGAAGTTCTTTGCCTGCTGCTCCACGAGACAGGGAACCAACTGACCATGTATGCGCACCATGTATGCCAAGGAATTCTAGTTGTACAAACTAGACCTAGAACTAAATAATATTCGCGTGAGCGAATGGGCGGCGTAGCCGCCCATTCGCGGAACGCGAACTTATCACAACAGGTGCCTGATCAGATTGTTTACTAACCTCATTTGGTCAAGCGCCTGTACCTGCGATGCGAGAGTCATTCGTCACCTTCAGATTTAGTTTAGTAGGAACTTAATCCAACTGAAAACTTAAGTTTATCATTCCAATGTATCCAAATATTTTAAATGATGTGTAATAATCACTTCTGTGTGCCCAATCCTTGAATTTGACAGAAAAAGGCCTTAAGTTTCTTCAAGAAACATTCGGCAACGGTTTCCGTAATTCTCCACCAGATGGCGTCAGGAGTTGTGCAGGCTGCACAGTGGCGATCCTATGATTTGGTTTAATTATCTAGATCACTTGATTGTTAAGTGAGTTTTAATCGCACACATAAGTTCTAGATATCGTTTTAAAGCTCTTGAAGAGAGCTGATTGATACTGGTAGGCCTACTACTGTTGCTATAAGATCTTGCTCACGCGAATCTTTGGCAGTGCCAATTACATATTATAATATTATGTCAATAAGTCACAAAATAGTCACAGGCCTGTAAAATTCAGATATGACAACCCCCTATTCTATTGATTACCTAGGGTAACTTTGCAGGAAGTGAGAAACCAACATAGCCAAAAAGGTTTCCCCAGAAGATAACACTCACAAACCCTTGTCCCACCTGTGTCATTTTGTCAACCTGAGACATCTCCCCCTCCCCTCATACATGTATCAGCCTTGTTAGCTGCATTCCCTTCATATCTTATATCAAGGGGTAACTACACTATCTCAAGATTTGCAGCACAATCTGCCACCTTGTTATCACCATGTGTTATTACCTTATTGCCACGACCCACTCAGCGTGAGCATCAGAACAGACATGCAGAAGGCATTGTTACTGATTGTAACAAAACTGAGTCGTGGCAGGGCCAAGACGTTTCTTGATTGCCATGTAATGGAGTTTGGCCACTGGCCAGCCCTTTGAAGTTTGCTGCTGGAATGTGCTTAGACAGCAGGAAAAGGTGGGCAGAAAAAGAAATAAATAAACAAATATATATATATATATATATATAGAAATTATAGATAGATAGATAGATAGATAGATAGATAGATAGATAGATAGATAGATAGATAGATAGATTATCATATTACATAGCTCAATAGATAGCTCAATAGATAGACCAGTAGATAGACCAATAGATAGACCACAGATAGCCCAGCAGATAAACCAATAGAAAGACCAGTGGATAGCCCAATAGATAGTCTTAAAGTTAATTGTCACTGGAAGTTTTCTGTTGACAAATAAAGATAATAATATTTAGGCTAAGATAGATGAAAAGACAGATAGATAGGATGAAAAGACAGATAGATAGTTAGATAGACAAGATTCAAAGGTCAAACCACACTTATTATGAAATGTTGAAATTTTAACAGTACTGGTAGGAGTAGGCAGGCAGGGGCACCAAAAAAGTCTGGCTGGGGACTGCAAGGTTGGCAGGGCTGAGAGGGCTGGCCACTGCACTGGCCAGTCCATTACCCCCCTTCTTCTAGGTCCACTTTGGCCCTCCAATTCCTCCCTCAAGGCCCCCTCGTATTTTGCCTCAGGCACTAGAAACTTCCCACGTGAACTGGAAAACGGCCATTATATATAATGGTTTCTTATCATTGATTTATTTCATTCCAATCACCAGTAATAAATAATTGAATTGCGATTTCATATGGTTTTGTATCTCCAGGTTGCTCCTATTTTGACTGTTGCTTCCAACCAATATGATTCTATGGCCGGCATGATTTGAGTCGGCAATTCTATGCCTATTTAACCTATCAAAATGTGCCTGTCAAGCTCTGACCCAGGGGGCAGGGGTGGCCAGAGTTTAAAATAATTCATTACTTGCCCATTTTCGCTGAAGTATAATTATTTTCTAGATAGGTAAACAATTGATTGGCAAACCTCCAGCTAGGTATTTGATATAGGCCTATCATAATTATCATTTTACTAATTTGAATGTGCAACTTTTGTTCACATTTAGATTTTATAAACATTAAAACAGCTGAGTCAGCACATTCCTTGCTGGACATCGAATGCTGCTGGCGCGTGGGTGGGCCTGGTGTTGCGCAACAACCATGCAGCATTACTTAATAGGCAATTAAGCCCAGAGGTCAGGTACAAAGGATCCAAATTTTGTAAATAAAATTAATTCAACAAGGTGCCACAGATAAAGCGAGATAACCTATCTTTCTATCTTTCTCCTTCTCTCTGTCTGTCACTCTTAGAACACATGTATGTACTTATCAGACATGCAGTGTAGGAAATTACTAAGTCTTGCTATTTCTGTGCAATTTTGTCCAATTTGTGGCTCTGCTGAGGCTTGACTCACTTGTATCACAATGATACTGTGTATGTATGTTGATAAAAAGGTTTTTGACTAATACTAATAGGCAAGGCAATTTGACATCAATGCAAAGATTTGTTAATAAGCTTGAATAGCAATAAGCAAAATGGGTAAGTGACATAATGACAGTATATAGCAGAGGAATCTGACCTGTGTTAATTGGATGACTAATTTGACACAGGGCATCAGTTCTTCAAGGGATTTCAATCTTTATTGATAATACTAATAGAGGAGGCTAAAACTGAGGTAGCAAGTCTATGAACACTACATGGTCAATTAAAAATCTGCAGGGAGTCACTACCAGGCCAACTGATGGGACAGTGGAGTGAAGGAGGGGGTGCAAGCAGGGCAGGGGTGCAAGCAGGAGAGGGGGTGGCTTGCATGGGCAGGGTGGGGTGCACACTGCTGAGTCTGTCCTGGTCAAGTTGTGGAGGTGTCAAGTAACTCCTGCTGACACCTGGCTGATAAGGGCTGCACAATTAATGGTCCCCTTATCTAGGGGACGTCGCTAGAGTCGTCAAAATTTGGTAAACAACGGGACTGTTTAGGTTGTAATCCTGTTGCCATGGCAACCTTTGAATCATAACAAATGTGTGCAAATTTCAATACATCGGGATGCAATCTTTTGTATCACACCGAATTAAGATTAAATAGATTATCTGTTGTGCCATATTGAAAGCCCTTGTTCTTGGCTTTCCAATGATGCCTCACACAAGTATGTAGGTAGTATACTCTTGGAGTTTTGACTGGAAATGTGGCTGAGTATCCATTGTTCGATTCATACAAAATTATGACGTTCATGCCATTGTTTCTGTTTGATCATATAACCACTTACTCCAAGATATGAATTCACAACCGATTCTACCAAATATGTAAGAAATATTATCAAGTTCATGTTGATGACTTTTGAACCCCTTGGTTACCATGGAAACCAACAGGTAAACAAATATGACCTTGACATCATATTGTCTTCTGTTGTAACTGGAACTGTCTCGTCAAGTCAGTAAAATCAGCTTTATGCTTTGAATATAATTAAGCAAGGCAGGTTTTGTGGTCCAAGTATTTGAATCGGTTGTCAAGGACAAGAAACTTGTTGTTTTTTTTGCATAGCAACAGAAAGAACACGACCACTAGAATTCAAGTGAAAATCTTACTTGTCCATGCCCGGCATGGAGGTCATTTGTGTAACCGAGGTGTTCTGTTATTATATTGTCTGGTCTTTAAGATCATCATGGTAGATATCTCGGGGCATGGCTGGTCAAGATAAAATCAACATGGCAGCCAAAATGTTGCTCACAGTAACACTACAGAGGTGAGTAATACATCAAAATACATGTAGATGTTTTATGGGTTGCTGAGTCAAAATATGTATGAATGAAACCTCTTCCAACATTCTGTTTTGAGATATTTAAATAAGCCAATATGGCTGGTATTAATGGAAAAATGCATAGGGGTTTCCTTGATTCCAATACTAACACCTACTGTTGTATCATATCAAAATAGAGCCCGGAACTAAGCTGAGCTGAAAATTCAGCTTGAAGCCGCTTGAGCCTTTGTCTTCAGATGAAAATTAGGTCTTTTAAGTTGTAGCAGAACAAACTGAACTTAGATAATTGCAATTAGGAGGGTCAGAGAAGGTCTAGAGCTGCTTTTATGTCTCATGGTGGTAATTTGTGGTTCTTGCCTGATTGCACTTCTACCATTTGATATTCAGGAGAGTTTATTTATATTTATATGATTCTTTAACCTTTCATGAAAAGACACTTCAAGTCAGCTGAATTAAGTCAAATCAAATTGCAGCCGACAAAATTCTGATAGCTGAAAAAGTGAGCCACTAATTCTTCAAGTGAGCTGACCAAAGGTAGCTGACTCAGTTCCTGGCTCTACATCAAAAATGGAATTTCTCAGTCAACTTGTGGACGAAAAATGCTCATCTTAAACAGTTCAAACACTTAAAAAACACCCCCTCCAGTTCCAACTGAGCACCTGAGCTCTTGTGGCGGTATTATTGGCCAGTCTGGCCAGACATAATTCCAAGGCTGTGATAAAGTTGTCCATAAGGAATGCTATTCGCTAGATTTGGCTATGACAGCATATCAGAAAAGTTGCATATGCTCCATTGCTGGGCAATCGAGTCTGGCAATGGAGTCTCCAGATTTTACATCTGAGGAAAGACGATTTATACAGAGGAAATACAAGAGCTGAGTTTGCAGTGTCTAGTGATTTAGTAAAGCAACAGATTCAAGAATGACAAATTCATTTGGACCAAAAACATCCATGTTAAGAAGGGCTGATAGAATGATTTGGGCTTTACATCCTGTATTTATGCTCTGCTAGGCTTAATTATTAGGACAGGAAGAGGACAGCAATGATCAAAGGATGGTTGAAACAGCCATCCAACATAGGCCCACATGACCCGGCAAGAGCTGGATAGGGACCCTGGACCTAGCAAATCGCAACCCAGCACACTACCACATAACCGACACTCCCCCAATGACCCCCATCCATATTAAGGGAAAACGTTGTTAGGCCATTTTACTGTTCTTAAAAGGTTTCTTGTTTGCAGTATCAGCCAGGGCTGGCAGTTCAAATAAACTCTGCAACATAGCAGCAAAAATTTCAAGAACCCAAAACTTTACGAAGTTATCGGCGACCAAACTTGGGTTTTCAGCATGCCGATGCTGATTTTGTGTCTACATGCATGGTTTGTGGTTATGGCGCTGATGGTATTTATATAACAATGCAGCAATAGACATATTTTCCAACATTTGAAGCATAATCTGAGGCATTGGCGCATTCCTAATCTAACTTGTGTCAGTGAAGGAGGCTAATACAGGAGTGATCTCTCCGCTCCTGCCTTGATCATTGTTTCACCTCTATTTATACGCATCAAGGCCAATAGTGTCACAGATTTGTCATTCGTACGCCGCACAAATTTGGCTCCTTCTCGTGACAAACAGAAAAATCAACAGCGCTCAGGGGTTTTTTGACGCCACATGTCCCCAAAACCATTCGCGTCATTGTGATTCCTTTACAAAAGTTTCAAGCTGCATCTCTTTGGCGACTATTGACAGGTTGGTATGTGATATCCAAGAAATGTGGGAAAGAGGTTTTGGTGTGACGCACACCTGTTTTTGCCTGGAGCACAACCCGAGTTGATGAATTGCTGGGTTGAAATCTTTCTGAGAGAGAGATTTATTAATTTATTCGGGTTGTGCGCCAGGCAAAAACAGGTGAACATCATTGTTGACCATTTGAGATCTTTAAACATGCTGTATAGTCGGTACTATAGTTGGCCTCATGACAGGATACACTCCCTACCACCTTTTCCCGTTCCCATGTTATAAATTATCCCCTTTTATCCGACCGCCCCCGATTTCCCTCGCTTCCCTAAGCTTCCGCCTACTTCCACACACTTGCCCCCGTTTCCCCCCACTTACACGTGTGATCCCCTCATTTCCCCTATTTCACCCAACTGGTTACCACAATGCAAAAAGTTTGTGTTTTAAATGCTGCTGAGTTTATATTTCTACAAAATACTCTGTTTTTGCTTTGTCAGCATTACAGGTTTCTCTTTCTGCAGGAATTACATCACTCTAAATAGCCCACACTCACTCTTGAGGCACTACCTTATCAGACGTTGAAGAGGTATTACAGTAGACGGATGACGAGTACTTACATTCAGCTGCTAGTGGCAATCAGTGACCTCACTGAAGCCCCTATCAAATACATTGATATGAAGTGCTAATTTGTCATAAGGCAACGTGTGACCTCATTGATGAGAGGTATGACTTGGTCAATGACTCTGATAAATAACATAGGAAGTATAGGCTATGACTCACTGGCTGCTATACACGTCATAGAGTTAACATGGCATGGATAGGGCTATGACACTGCAAGAAACATTTCAGGCCAATTCTGTAAGCACTCGATTTGCGTCTACTGTAACCATAAAACACACACTTTCTCTCCAATGCAATCATATTAGCAGTAATCTCATACTGCTCAAAATGGAATCCAATAGTTTTCATTAACACAGATAAGTATATCTGGACTTAGCAATCCAGAAAACCCTCATTTGGACTACATATCACAAACATTTTTGTACTTTTTGTGAACTACAACAATGTTATTCAAGGACTTCTTGGCATCAATGTCAGAAGTAATCTTGAATTTCACAACTACTAGCATGGTCATTGAATTTGTATCTAGGTATTTGACTTTGAGATCTGTGTGGGGCGGGCATGACCACACGGCAGCGGTTACCTGTAACCACTCAGTGCTGGCACGGGGCGGGGAGAAGATTGCGGGAGAGGGGCAGGTGCGGGCAATTATTTGCGGGTTGTCTGCGGGTGCGAGCAGTAATATATATATATATATATTTATTTATTCCATGCACAAAAAGGCATACCAGTTACAAAAAAAAATGTAAAATTTCAGATGAGTTTACATATCAACATTAATTAATACAAAGGAAAAAGGCACTTTCACTGCCTGCCTTCCCTGTTTAGGCAGTTGTAGACCATAATGTATGCTACTTCATTGCTATCAGTTAAATATGTATGTATCAACTATCAAGTATACAATCTGATCACTCTGATTTTAGAGATTAATATGCATGATCCTAGTGGGCAATCTTTTGTTGTCAATTTCAGCCTATTTTCATGATTCAAATAACTTCAGTTAAGCCACTAAGTTAAAATACTCATTTTGATGAATGAACGTCTTGTATTTCTAGATTTAGCCTGATATATTGGCAAAAAAAATTTAGGGCATTGCACAAAAGAAATTGAGTGAGAATTAATGCAGAAAGATAGCACCTGCACCACACATCAAATTCATTCATTAATCGGCCAACGTGTGTAATTATGTAACAGAATGATACTGGTATTGTAACATTACTGGTACATCGATCTCCCAGCTCAGTCCAGGAAGTCATAAAACTGAGAATTAACTTTTTTGATATAATTAATTATGCTTTGTTCCTATTGATGCAATTTCATTAGCAGGGGCACACTGGCACCCTTGCAGGTCCGTGGCAAAATAAATCCCTATCGTCAGCATTATTTCAAATGAGAAAAGCAGATTACGAAAGGCTATATAATCTGGTAAATTTTTATTAGGTTGAGGGCCCTTACCAATTGATTTGATTGCATGACTCACTAATAAATCGGCTGGCAAGGTTTTGCTTTGCGGCTTTTTGCTTGAAACTTTTTATTTTTCTGTCATCTTGCATGGGCCACCCTGAGTGGATGGGCCCACGGCAGCCACTCTGCCGCATAGTACAGTCCTCACCTGGTCATTAGATAATAGTAATTGCTTATGCTGGTCTGGTATGTCATTTCATAATTAGTCATAAAAATATGCAATTATTTAGAATGAGTCAATGAATATGGATCATTGTTTTTACAATATTTATATGAATTAGGGATGATTGCCAAAGTAACACGGGCGCGGGTACCCGCTGTCACTCACATGTGGATGCGGGGTTATCCTGCATGGTGTGGCTGTATCCTGCTGGTCCTGGCAGAGACTGCGGGTGCGGGGCAAGTGCGGGCAGGATACTGTGGGTGCGGGGTGGTCGTGGGCAGAAAAAAAGTTCTCTCGCAGATATCTAGTATGCGTATTTATACTAGACAGAGGTTATAATCTTGCCAAAGAATGTACACCCTAAGACCAATGCTATTCCAAAGGAGCAGAGGGTGTACACTGTACATACGTCTGCAAGAATAGGACCCCTATCTGGTATAATGAACCCTGATACAAATTCAATGACCAATACTTACTTTCAAGAGCAACTGTATAACAGACCTGTGCAGTGTTTGTAGTTCAGCAACAAAGGACTGTAATTGTGTTTCACAGCCGACCGGTTGGCTAGATTGGACAGCCATCTTGCATATCTCAAAACAGAACGTATCGAGAGCTTTCCTCCTTGCATATTTGGGTTCAGCAACCCAGAAAACCCCCATTTTGATGTATTACACACCTCTGTGTTTTTACTGTGAGCAACTCAGTCCATTTTTCATGTCATGGCAGTCATGTTGGATTTCTCCTAACCTGCCACACCCCAAGATGTCTTCCCAGATTTAAAAAAAAAAATCCAGACTGTATAGCAACCGAATATGCAGTCAAATGCTCTCTCTCTCTCGTCACACAAATGACCCACAGGCATGGCCTATTGAGATCTGCATTTGAATTTTGGAGGTCGTGTTCTTTCTGTTGCTATGCAAAAAACAACAAGTTTCTTGTCCTTGACAACCAATTCAAATATTTGGACCACCAAACCTGCCTTATTCAAAGCATAAAGCTGATTGTACTGACTTGACGAGATAGTTCCAGTTGTAACAGAAGACAACATGATGTCAAAGTCATATTTGTTTACCTGTTCGTTTCCACGGTAACCAAGGGGTTCAAGACCATTTTGGAAGTCATCAACATGAGCTTGATTTTATTTGTTAAATATTTAGTAGAATCGGTTTTGATTTCATATCTTGCAGTAAGTAGTGATATGATCCAACAGAAACAATGGCATGAACGTCATAATTTTGTATGAATCGAACAATGGATACTCAGCCACATTTTCAGTCAAAACTCCAAGAGTATACTACCTACATACTTGTGTGAGGCATCATTGGAAAGCCAAGAACAAGGGCTTTCAATATGGCACAACAGATAATCTATTTAATCTTAATTCGGTGTGATACAAAAGATTGCATCCCGATGTATTGAAATTTGCACACATTTGTTATGATTCAAAGGTTGCCATGGCAACAGGATTACAACCTAAACTAAATATTTTTTCCTAATATGTGGCCCACACCAAGTGGTACCACAATGCATGGTTGAATTGATTCACAGAGTTGAATTGATCAGACAACATCTTTAGTATATGTTGTACATAACCTTCTCTGAATTGATAGACTTGTTGCCATGGAAACAGTTGCCGTTGGTTTCGCCATAAGTTTCATAACATTTCAAAGTCAATTCCTGAAAGTAGAAATTCTAAGGAAAATTTTGGTATATGACACTTTGTGTTCTACTCCGGTGATCACTTGCCTCAAGGAATACTCTCCTCTGCTGCTCCACTAATTGGGCCATGGCCCCCCTCCCCCCCACTCAGGCCCAAAATTAACATGGGAAAGATAGGAAAGCCGCCTAACGTCCCGTATTTACCCTGTGTTATGCCCCCCCCCCTTAGGCTTAGGCCATTTATAGATACGCCCCTGATTAAACATTAAACCCATGTTTATCATGTCCCCTTCCCTTGGGTCCGTTGATTTTGATGTAAATCCCAATACTTTTGGAACTTTTTCATTCATAAACCAACCCCCTTACCTCCACTCTGACATTTTCTTGATCCGCCCCTGACTTAAGCATTGTTTAGAGGCTGCTTGTTATATTATCAGACTATGAACTGTTGAACTTGATGAATTTATAGTACGATGCATACAGTCCATCTTATTTATAGCATTTAAATGTTTCAGAGATAGCTATTTAGAGTTTAGTCATGTCCATCATGTTCATGGCATGTATGTTTTTATCCTGAAACAATTCTGACATGTCTGTTGACATAGTATGAATTGATGGAATTGTTATTTGTTACACCCTTCTCCTTGCTTGAAATGCCTCAATTTCGGAAATTTAGAATTATGATGGTATAGATCTTCATTGTCAACAATAACGGATCGCTGATTCTAAAGGTTCACCCTTGACCATTGACCTCACCGTGCTCATTCCGAATTTCTAACTTCTTGATGTTCTACTAAATTTTTCTAAACTGCAATGAAATTTTTTATTTATTTAACTAACAGGGTTGAAGTATTTGATATGTTTTCTGTTGATAGATATTTTTAATTTTAATATTTTGAAATATTTCCTATTTCGGCTACATGATCAATTTGATCATATTATTGTACTTTATCATATTTTATAAAGGTCAATGTAATTTTTGAGATGGGGCGTAAAACACAAACTCACTCACTATGTAATTTTTAAAATCAATTCTATTATGTTGTTAATAAATCTGTTATATTCATATTGCAAAAGGTATGTATAGAGACTTTCACGAAATTGAACAGTTAAAATTCTAGAGGATGTAAATTTTTGTGACTTTAGTATTATTTTTGTTATACCGAGAAATTTTAAATAGATTGATTTAAATGCCAAATTTACAACTTGCTCACTGATTCACGAATCATCAGATCAGGAGTCAGTGATTTTGAAGATGACTTTTATGACTTTTTGTGAGTCACGATATATTTATAGCACTGTGGGGTAAATGTGTACAATGTTAACTGGTTAACGAGTCAGTCATTTTTAAACACATTTGTAGAATTTGTCAAATTGAAAAACAGCTGATTTTGCAAACATTCTTTTTACTCGCTAGATATTTATACATTGATCACATTCCATATTTAGATGTAGCATAATACACATATCATTGATTTTCCGTTAAGTCTACTCTTTACATGTCTACATCTTATTTACATTTCTAGTTTGCATATTTTTTATGTAGTAAGAATTAGATTGACCAAGTAAGCTAAGGTGTCGAAAACAGCTGTTCAGGATATTTCCAAGTGAAATTCAATTATCCACTCGATTAAAATCTCAGTTTTGATAAGAATTTAGAAATAGTCTTTACAAAATAATATACTATGAATGTAGCCATACAATATTAATATTGCTGATTGTTTGAATAGGATATCCTTTAAAAGGAATGTCACTATGCTGATATGCTAGTAATGTAGGCTGAAATCCAAGTATGTATCTGCAATTCTGCATCGTGTATAGAGTAAATACTAAAGTGCCTTTGGGTGAAATGTCAAAATTTGGAACAACTAAAAAAATTTAACAATATATTATTGAATATGGCTGCCTGGCAGTGATAACTGAATCAGGTATGAACATGATGAAATGTTTTCATTGTAAATTTTTCTTGTAGTGTATTATACATTATTGAAAAATATAGGTTTCTCGAAATAGGCCTACTACTACCTCAATAATTTTACAGGTTCTGGGTTCTGCACAATCCTTATTCAAAACCATTTATCATTTTTGGAGAAAAAATTATGAAAGAGATTGCAATAATATAATCAATGTTAATCAAACCGTTTTGGTAACCATTAAACTTAATCAATTTGCATCACCTGGGTCACACATCTACATGAAGTCTATGCTTCAAATTATGCAGAAAGTTAGATGGGCTAACAAAAGTATAAATTTAACTGTATCAAAAATTTTCTGGACAGACTAAACACACATACTTGATGCATACTGTCATGCGTGATAAATATATTTCATTTGACATGGATCCATATCTGTGCATAATATAATCACTGCATATATTTATGCACTGGATTTGTACAGTTATCTGCCGTAGTTATGATGCATTTAGCACATACGCAGCCTCAAGAAATAGACTGAATACATTGAATAATCTTTACTTTTGTTTTACCAACTTTTGAGAAACACGATTATGCTGTCTCATACACGTATAGATAAAGGATGGATACTTTTCGATACGTCATGGATTGATAAAGTCAAATAATTATGATGTTTATACTGCATATACACGATATAGGTGCTTTTATCAGTCAGGGAAATTACCAGCATATGAGGACAATTGCAAGTCCAGCCAGTCATGGCCCTGACAAGATGATTGAGTGTGTGGGGTTGATCAGTTGGGTCTCAGAAGAAAGTCTGATCTCTTTGCAGCCATCCTCACCACACAGCAGCGTGTCAGTTGCGGGACTTAATTCTATCCAATTTCACGAAATACTGCAAAGTCATCAGCAGCTGATGACAATTTCCTAATTTCTCTGGAGCCTTCGGGTTCTTTTCCTCATTATGTAATGGATAGGTCTGTCAAAATTCATAGAGTTAGTCGACACTCTGATACAACTTTATACCTAGTTTGGAAGTGATAATTGCGGTAGTTCTTTTTAAATAGCCAGTCAAAGATGATTTCGAGCGCTGCCAAAGTCATGGCTAGGCCATGACACTGTGAGAGTGTCATGGGAGGGTGATGACAGTGCTAGGGTGATTGTCATGTGGGGCAGAGGACATTGGTTGTCATCGGCTGGTGATAATTTCCTTGACTGTTTATGTACACATTAAGTGTCTCCATACATCATGGACAGATATAGTGAAATAATTGTCAAGTTTATACTGGATATAGGTGCTTTTATGTACACATTAAGTGCACATGTATAGCCTCATGGAATAGGACTAAATTCATGGATTATGTGATTATGATAACTCAATTTCGTCACACAGGATAGATACTTTTCCATCAACAAACACTGATACTTGTCGAATAATTAGACTGAGTTCCGACTGAGAAATGTGAAAAAAATTGCCAGATACATTGTGAAAATTGTTAATTAAAGTGACAAATGTTGACAATGTACAAAAAAATAGCCAGAAACATTAAAATAATTGTTTATTAAAGTGACAAATTTTGACAATGTAAAAAAAAAATTCCGGGGAAACATTGTGAAGATTGTTAATTGAAAGTGACAAATGTTGACAATGTCTACGATGGATCTTATTTCAGTGGAGGTGGGGGAGAATGGGTCCATGGCACCCATACAAACAGTGCTCCACGTCCTGGATAACATGGAACATAATCCACCAGAGGTAATGTGATTATATGATTATTATGTGATTATGATATGATTATGATATGATTATGATATGATTGTGATATGATTATGATATGATTATGATGCATTTGTTTGATTAGTAATAATCTAATTGTTTGATATCATAAGCGAATTGCTTAATTAATAAATTGCATAAAATTTGTGTAATTAAAATTGCGTAAAAATTTGTGTAATTAACAAGTTGTTGGTACCTGGTTGTGATATAAATAATAAGCTAATAAGCTGGGGAGACGGGTTGTTTGGCACTGCAGGGGCAGGTTGTCACACTGTTAAATTGGGGAAAGTTGTCATTATATTTCAGCAAAACTATGAGTCTTCACACATAGGGCCTACATTATTGGCTCTGCTGTTTTATTGTTACAAAACTGCAAATTTTTTATTATCATAAAGGCTCAGAGACTGTTGAGTTTATTCATAAAAGCTGCAAAAAGTGTCTATAACCTATGAAACCTAACACTGTGACAGCCTGTCCCATCAGTGTGACAACCTACCCCAGTCTCCCTAATGTGTTTAATTATGTTGTTTTGTAGCAAGTAGACCTACTGGAATTCGGCTTGAACTCTGTTAATTTTTTCAAAAAGTTTGAGATAGCTTTTAAAAATATTTTTAGGCAGTCGTTATCAAAAGGATGAATATTGATAAGTTGACAAAGAAATTGCAATGGGTGAATGATATTTTTGGGAAATGTTATATTTCGGATTTGTTGGATATTTTAAAATATTTCAATTCATATGATTCTGGTTTAAATATTTGTGTGTGTTTATCTTGAAGTGTCCTGTTTTTATGAATTTACTTAATTTCTTTTCATGTTTTCTGGAAAAGAGGTACCTAAAATAGTAGGGTAATTGCGTTCAAATAGTTTTCAGCTTTATATCATTTTGACCAAATTAAACCTGTAGATGTTTTTGGAATTTGGGAGTCTTACATGGAAATGCCAGAAGTTTATCATAATGTGATCATTTGTCAGGTAGGCAATGGCTATGCATAAAGAAATTGATGTCTGGGGAGTTATTTTTTGTCAAGACAAGCTCCTCTTTTAAAGAAAATAATGATAATTTTTCAATGTTTTTCATTTTAAAGATATTTTTACATTTTTTTCATGATATATTTATGTTGATTTTTATTTAATTTGCAATTATTTTAAGTTGCATTAATTTACCTCATTAACTGTATAATGCCTCTACAATACTTATTTGCTCTCCGAAAACAAGAAACAAACTAAGTTATTATATTTGCTCATATCTGGTCTGTATTCCCTATACATTTCCATAAATATGCATCAACTCATTCTCACCATTGTTTAGATACCACATTTATGACATGTATTTGTCCCGAGTTGTCCTGCAGAATTTACTTATCATAAATTAATTCATATTGCATAGAAGAGTGTATTAAACTTGTATTGAGCAGTTGAGTATAACTAGCAACTTGATTCTGACTCCGAAACCCTGATGTATTATATAAACATACTAACGTCCATCCAATAATCATCAGTAATTTTGCTACAACTGCTGTGAAATAAGCGTGATTTCTTGAATCAATCCCACAGTTGACTGAAGAAACAATTCCAACACTGAAACGGCTTAAAGATCGACTGACGATCATTAGTTGGAACGGGGATATTATAAGTGAAACGGTAAAACATTAAAAACATCTGGTACTTAACTATCACGCCTGGTACTTATCTATGTAACAGCCCCATAGTCTTGGAACTTAATCATATAATAGTCTGGTACCCTGGTACTTAACTGTAGATTAGGTGGTGCCGTGGTACTCAACTATAATGGCCTGGTACTTGTCTTTGTAACAGCCCTGTATTTCCTGGTACTTAACTATATAATGGCCTGGTGCCTGGTACATAACTTTGACAGCCTGGTACCCAACTTTATAATAGGCCTGGTACTTAACTGTAGTCATGGTTTCCCTTGGTACATAACTGTGGTTTGCGGTATATTTATAAACTCCAATGCAGCTTACTATAGATATAATGGATGTGATTTTTTGCTTGAACTTGAAGAATAACCCTGAACTAGTAACTGTTTAACTAAATTCACAGAAAAAGAAACACAAAAAATGGTTTTCAAGCATGTTAATAAACCTTTCAGGATCCTGCGACTCCTGTCTAAAGTTTTTGCCACTTTCCTGTACATCCTTTCTTTTCCCTTTAATAATGTCTTGGCTTAGTCATCGTTTGGGACTGGAGTGTTTAGTTATAAAACCATGGTCCATGAGTAATATCCACAATACTGTGTGACAGGTAAAAAAAGTAATTTTGTGAACCATGTTCATTGAATATGTTGAATGTGCTTCGAGAATCTACATAAATTTATCATTTATCTGAAGAATTATTGGGCTTGATCTCTTGCACATTAAATCCCTTCTATTCTTTTGAGTATTCTTTTAAAATTAATAAAGAAATTATAGTGATAATGACTTAATGATAATGACTTAATGAAGTAATTTCCTTCAAAACATTATTTCAAAGTATGTCTCCTTTACGGTCATTTTGGTCAGCCGGTTTTGTTTGGCAACTTCAAGTCAAAAATCACTCCATTAATTATCTATAGGGCAGAGCTCTGAGTTTCCTGGGACTAGGTGACACATGTTTACTATGTATTGCTGACATGCATATTTTACATATGCATATGTATATAATGTAATGGCTGCATCACTCCCACTGAAACATTTGGGAGTTTCTAAATATGCATCTTTTGGTCCAACATGTGTTTTAAAGTTGGATAAATCATGTAAATACTGTAGAGTAGAAACAACAAAGCCCATATTCTTGTATGTGTTTTTAGTACACATTTATGGCCATGTTACAATGTCATGTATTTAACACACTTTCTATGCTTGGTTGCACAGCCTCACAAGAAACATGCTTTAGTGTAGTCAAAGAAACTCTTTACCAATATATCCTATACTTTTTATGTATAATCTATGTATGTTATATTTCTATCTGGGTCACCTGCAATGCTATACACTAAAGCCCACCTTAACTAGTCATAGTTAATTGAGTATGAAAGTTTGAGGACAGTGATCGAGGCTTATGAAGGATTTATAGACTTATACAGGGCTATAGATATTGATATGTCTGGCCCACTTGGCTTTGTTGAAGTAAGTCATGAAATCAAGTTGAATGAAATCAAGTTATGTAATCAAGTTATGTAATCAAGTTATGTTATCAAATTATGGAATCAAGTTATGGAATCAAGTTAAAGAATTAAATTATGAATTAATAGATTTATTTTCATGAAGTCACAAAATGAAATCAAGTTATGATTTAATTTTTCATGAATTTAAGTTATTCAATCAAGTTGTGAAAACAAGTTATGAAATCAGGTTATGTTGTGGTATTAGCTGATTAGTAAAAAAAATGTATTACGAAGTTGACAAATTATAGTGTAATAATTATGTCGTCTATGAAATATTTGTATCGTAAGTGAATGAGATAAGAGATAATAAGTCCGAAGAACCAAGGAAATATGTGTATTTAGCTGTTTATTAATTTTTATTTTGAGTTTGTCATGTGTATGGCTTGAGTACAAGATTCTTAGGACTATAGAAGATGTATAATGGGAAAATATCACTGTGTAAATACTTGTGGAATGCCAAAATGTACTTGGAATTCTGCCGAAGGACCCAATATATTCGGGGGTCATTTTCTTGGTCTATTCACATTATAGAACATGTTACACACGCTTTTAGAGTAGTATTTGCATGGGGAAATGGTCAATTATACTTCACAAAGTAGTTAGACATTATACCTGTGTATTTATCACTGTAAACATGGCAAAAGAAAGAATTATTTTTCACACTTTTTGAAAAATATGTAGGCACTTGATCAAATTTCAATTTACCGTACCCTTTACAAAGTTTTTCAATAATAATCCAAGTTTAATTTCTCTAATTTCTCTTTTTTTCTTCAAATTTGTTTTTTGTGTTAAATTTGTTTTTTGGCTTCAAAAATATGTAATGATTGTGTTGCTTGTCTGTAATTTGTCTGAAACTTTTATTGTCTGTTTTGTAAAAGTTATTAAAATATTATCTTGCTTTGTACGTCTATGTGTCAAAATTGTTCCGTCAACTTTTTTTTTTGTCAATTATTTTCTGGTTCGTCTATTTAATAATATTTGTCAAAATTATTGTTTTGTCCTGTTACAATGCAAACGATACACAGTGTCAGTGTTACAAGGTGCAAATGCATTCGTCAAACCTAATTAACAAATAATAATAGCAATTTATATCATGATTGCAGGGAAGAAAGTTGTTTTTTGACGAAAACGGCGAGGATGGAAAAAGACTACGCATTGATTACGTCCTGGCTTGGAGTGGAAAAGAGAAATCAGATGAAAGAGCAACTCGGCAGAAGTACCGAGACTGCTTCGAAGAAAACCTGAGGAAGGAGGGGTTGAGGTTGGAGTATGACGTCAAGGTAAAGTGAAAAATATAAACAAATAGTTTTGATGCCTTGAAAAACTCATTTAATGTTATAAATCAAGCAATTTAGGGCTTACTTGGGGTATAAAATCAATGTAAAGGTAGTAGGTCCGCCAATTCTACATGTTCCATGTAAAGTTAAAACTTGCATTAATAGGTCACAAACTGATAGATTTTAAGTATAGTATACACTTCCGATCAACAGAATTGTTTGTTTTCCTTAATTAGTGAGTTTAATTGATTGTAAATTACTTAAGGAGAGCCCTGCATTGCTTGATTTGTAAATAAAACAAGACTTTTTCACAGCATGAAATACTGTTTGTTTACATTTTTGAAGGAATTCATCTTCATATATTGAGCTTAGAATGACAGTTAAGTAAATTTGATTGTTAGAATAGGTTTAATATGACTCTAATCTTTCTTTTGGACATAATTTTATTTTGGCGACATATTAGCTTTAATTAGGCATTGTTTGCTTCTAAAGTAGACATTTATGTTATCATGATTTATATTATTCAAACTTTCTTGTTAGAATATGTTGACTCTTAAGTAAATATATCAATAGGAAAGTTTTTACATTTTGGTTAAATCTTCTGACATAATTGCTTTAACTATACCCCAAGAATTTTAGATGTTATTTTAATTCTTGTTTGATAGTGATGGAATTCGGACTCGACACTAATATCGGTTTATTTGATTCAGCTGTGATTTGTTTTAATCCATTTAAAGTTGATTTTGTAAATGACCAAATTTACTTAGAAACAAGAAAGATCAGCTAGAAATAAAATTGCGATATTAATTTTAACTGCATATTTGATTATTAATTTTGCGTTGTGCAGGACGGCAGAGATGTTCAATACGTCAAGATACATGCCACTATGGAGGTCCTGACGAGATACGCTGAAATCATGAAAATCCGGATGCCCATGAAGGAGGTAAGAAAAATAATTTTTGAAAAATCTACCATCATATAAAGTGTATTAATACAAAATATATATATCAAAACCTGCATTTCGCAAATGTATTTCTGTACTCGTGCTTATGTAATGGTGATGGCACTGCTTTTATATATTTCTATATTATTATTATTTTTTGCATATTTTCATTTATATTTAGTTGCGGTGATTTATGTTTATTTTTTAATGTGGCTTTTGATATACTGGTAATATTATACATATATATCCGTTGCAGTTCTGTATAGCTTTTGGTGTGTGTTAAAATGGTATTTATGTTAGTATTACAACCATTAGAATTAATAGTTTTCGCGAATATATTAAAAAAAACCCTGTAAGTTGGCCTGAAATGTGCAGAATTTTAGAGACAAAAAGTGTATGCTAACGTAAATTTTAATTTAGACCAGACATAATCATAATTGATCAATCCTTAGGTTTTTGGATCGAAGTACCCATCAGATTTTCCGTCAAGCAAAAAAAGGCCCACCTACGATAATATGCTTATTTATTTGATTGACACAATGAAAATTTTAATTACCGTTCTTTTCATGAATGAAAATTTTAATTACCGTTCTTTTCATGATTGTAATGATGGGAGTCGAATTGTCTCTAAAATTTGCTTTCTGAGTCAACTTATCCTCAAGTATCCCACATGGTGAACCAGGGATGCACGGATATTGGAATTTGCAGGATGTCCGGTATCTGGCAGAATAAGGGAATCTGAACTGGGTATCAGAACCGGATATCTGGCATGGTCGAATATTAATGAAAGGCTGAAATTTTGATAATCGATAAAAGAATCTAACAAGAACTGAGTCAACAACACGAAAAACGTTACATCAGAGGAACAGTCCTTCTTCCACACATGGTGATCAGAAAAAAGATGTATAATCAACCACAAATGCTGCAAAACTATCCTTTTTGTACCTTTGATATCTTGTTCTTAATATCCGGTTCTTATCCTTTATCTGGCTGATGGTGTTGCCGGATTATCCGGTATCCGGTATCTTCACTATCCATGCATCACTATGGTGAACTGTTCAATGTGTTAGGCCAGACATAATTAGATCTTTAGCTTCTCGGATCTTCTCAAGGCACTTCTTTCTGGGGTAGGTTGATCGGACGAAGAAAAAAAAAGGGGTGAAATCTTAAATTTTTCATATGTCAGTTTGATAAAAAGTTTGGGTATGCTCAATTTTTTTTTCCTTAGGCAGAAAATCTGTGGGGTCGGTCGATCCGAGAAGCTAAAATTTTAAAAAGTCTGGCCTTAGTTGCGTTAAGTGTAATTGTAAATTGTGATCCATGCAGGGTCCAACAATAACTATGAGTCGAGCTGTTCGTATTTTGGGGGAGTTGTGGTGGGTAAGTCGATTAGTGCAAGATCCTGAGTGGAATAATTTAATTAATTGTGAATTGGACGAGTTGGAGAGTAGACAAGTTTGAAGAATTGTGAAATAACCTCACGGCTTTATGAATTGTCCGACTTGGATGTCCTGCATGTTTTTCACCAATGCTTTTTGTTTAACTTATGAAATTTTTGCATGATGTATTGAAGTTCAAATTGTCACCAACTGAAATTTTCATCAAGACAGGCATACGAGTATCGTTTATAAATTAAAGTCACAGATTGTTTCATCCCGAAAGTCATAGACAAGTCTTTATTTTAACAGTTGAATATTGTATCCATTTGCTTATGCCCTACAGGTGTTAGTCGCCTGAGACGGTCACACCCTTATTTGCAATGGCATATCTAGAAATGGTCTTAGGGGGTCTATGACATCTTGAGAATAACCTCCGAGGAGTCCAGTGGTCTTGCCAAATACAGCACTGCTTATTATTTGCCTTGGAAACAAAGTTGCAGATTTATCTTATTTGCCTTTGAAAGCCATCAGTTAGTTTGCTTTAAAAAGTTTTTCTTAAATCAACCTCCAAATCCACACTCAGGGGAATTCGAGCAAATTCCATAGAAGGAAGATTTGGTACAGTGTATGTAAGAAAACAATTTTCTCAGTACATAACCACTCCTAATGAGTGTGTAACTTTAACTTGTTGTTGTTTTAAGTTGATAATTATTAAAACTTTTGATAGGGCTATATTTTAAGGTAAAATGTCATGAGTTTGACTAAATTCACTTTGATATTCTGATGCTTTCACTTCAAAACACATTGGATAACAAATTTATTTAAATTTTTTAGATTTGCTAATTACATTATGTGTTGATTTTGTTGATATTTGCAGTAATGAGTAAGATAATTGTGTCTGTTCCCATGCTTTTAATTTACCCTTTTCAACCCTGACTAACATGTTTCAAGTTTTCCCTTTTTTGTGCTTTGTCATTTGTTGTTTCCGTTTTCACTGATAACTTCTGTTATTTGTTTTAACCAGTTGGTATTGTTGATCGTTTTTTTCTTCGTTGTTCCTTAGTTTCTCTTTTCTCAGTTTTAAAGTTGCTTTCAGATTATTTAAAGTCAAATTTTCTGAGTCATGATGTGCTCTCCTGGAGTCATAATGTATTTTTAATCTGATAAATTCTGCATTTATTTCTTTTAATGGTTGCAAATTTACTTATCATGTAAATTTTGGTTTGTGCAATTTCCTGCATCGTCTTTCTCGGGTATCCTACATGATTTGCTGAGTCCTGGGTTCGACCTCAGCTGTGGACCATGTTAAACACCCGTTTCCATTCTTACATACAGGACGTAAAACCCCAATCTATCATCCATCGTTGTCTCCCCTACTGCATTGGAAGAGATAAAAGGGAATGGGATAAAAAAAAATTAATATAAAATTTAGAATTGAATGCTATTGCCAGGAGGAACTATGTGGCAGGACCTAGTTGATGTGGAAGAATGAACTTGCTCCAGGCCCTAATTGCTCCCTCTCCCAGTTTTGAGTCATTTTATATCTCTGTATATCTCGTATATCTTATGTATGTCACTTTGTTTTTGATGTAGGTGCCAGAGGACATCCAGACTGTCTCATTCTGGGAGATGTTCACGGACATGTTCTACAAAGTCCTCAAACCGTTTGATATGGATGAAGAGAAAGTTCCGCCTATCACGAAGAAATTCACTTGCGTCTACCAAAGAGACAGGGAGTATTTGTAAGTACAATATGTAGAAAAGCCTATTGGCATGGTACTGTCAATTATTAACTGTGATGTTTTTGGCATTCTCCACAATTTTTTGTGGTTGGGAAATCCCCATAAATGACGTCAGATCTTAAACATGGCTTACAATAAAAAGCGGGACGGTGAAAACAAGCTTAAATTCTTGTGAAATGGTTCTGTTTTTAACTTCCAAGAGTATTGCAAACTTTGCAGGATTGTCATTTCAAGTGAATTGCCTTATCCATCTGGCACTAGTAGTGAGGCATGAAACTGATACCATTTGAAGCGTATTTTCAAATAGTTGCTGATATATACCAAGATTTCCTTGATCACGGTATCATGGCCACAATATGATACTAGAAAATTTCTTGACTAATTTGCGGGTCATTTTAGTCAATCTTTTGCTTTAAAAGGGTGTCAAGATTTATATTTGCGCACTGTCTCTCTCAGATTTGCCGTCCCCAAAGAAAACCCGGAGTTGTTTTTCCCTCACGCCACCAGGAGCAGAATAGTGGACTACATCCTGCGCAGGAAACCCTACACGGACGAGACCAAGGACACGTTCGCTTTTGGTAAGAACGAGAATTTTGACTCATTTTTGTGTTTTTCCAAAGCTATGTTGATTGTTGAATTGGCGAAAAGAGATTTCAGGAAGTATTAGAATTCAGGAAATTTTTAACAGGTTTTTTTAAAATGAAAATTGAATTTTGTAATTTTCAGGAAAAATTAATAATCAAATAGATTGCTATAAATGTATTGAGTTTGAAACACTTTTTTGTAGGGTCAGAACTGAAGGGGTATTGTGAAATTTCAAATGAATTAATGTTTTACTCATAGATCTGATTCTCTTAGGCCTCTTTAATTTTTGCCTCTCAATATCAAAATGTTCAGAATTTTGATTTTCTGGAACTTCGCTGAATGTCAACTGTGTCTACCATGAAAAATAAAATTATATTTTTTTCCAGGCATAAACCGATTGGAGAAGAATAACACATACTCAGCAGCCTACCCACTTCATGAAGTAAGATTTTTCGTATACCATTTTTGTTTTGTCTTATATTTCTCTCTTGGCGTACTTAAAAAAATGATCTAGATATTTTAATGATATTGATATATTTGAAAGTAATTTGTTCATAGGAATACAGGAAATATCTGTTTTGAAATTTCACAATTAATTTTGTTCTATAGGGAAGCTGGAAACCGTGGACTAAACCAAGTATCCGACGACTTTTGTACGAACACTGGGCCAACTGGAAGAACTTCTACAAAGTACAACCTCTCAACTACATCAGGTAAAGCTAATACTGCTGCTTCTAAGTTTAATACAATTATCTATTATGCATATGCAAGGGCATTGACTATCTTCCTCAATTTACAAATTGGGCTTTTCTGAGCAACTAATCCAGGAATTTGGACTTGCCTTGATTGGACTTAAAGCCCCAATCCATCCATCCTTGTGGACTTCTAACTTCTAAGCACTTCCTATGTGGAATAGAGCTCTGCGCGGGCCGACGAATCCCAGCCCGCATCCGCCCCGCACTATGAACTTTCAGCACTGCCCAGTGTGTTGCCCAGTGTGTGTCTAATTGGGTAGCGGATCCAGAGGGGGAATTTTTAAGTGGTTCAACCCAAAAAAAAATTAAAATCCCAATATTTTTACTAAAAAGTACATTTCCATTTGTAAACCACCCCCCCCCCCCCCGGAAAGTCTATGAATTTAATAATTTTACGTCATGTTTGTTCTGCATTTTCAGATCTTATTTTGGAGAGAAGGTGGGCCTGTACTTTGCCTGGCTTGGGTTCTACTCATGGATGCTGATTCCTGCATCTCTCGTTGGATTGGCTGTGTTCATTTACGGAGTTGTGACTATCAATAAGAATATCATTGCGTAAGTATTATGAGTAGTAGACTGCATGTGTATATTAATTTGGAATACCCTATTGTTTGCATTAAACACCCAGTGGGCAGGTGCAAAGATGAGATCTGTATTGAAGACCTCGCAACGGGATATTCATTTCGGCAATTAATATCTTTTTGCATTAAAATCTTTGGAAAAAGTCATATTTTGATGGAGTTTTTATTATAATGTGTTCTTTACGGAGGGGGTGGGCTTCTATGAAGGGGTGTGGTTTTAATACAGAAAATATGGTAGGCCTAACATAAATTTGTAATAAAGGGTTGGTTATTAAATATAACAATTTTCAAATCTGTCATTAAAACAAACTAAATCTTTTTGGTGGTCCTCTCCATCCCAGATATTTTTATTCATCAATTAAGTTGCAGGCAGAACTATATCAGATTCTGTAGTCTAACTGAGTGCGTAAATATAGGACTAATCGTCCGTCCACCACTCCTACATCGCAGCAAAATTTACAGATATTCACACAATTACATGATGTTTAATCTCTTCACGTTCTTCTTTCAGCCAAGAAACGTGTGACAGCAACGAAACCTACCTGATGTGTCCGCAATGCGACCGAAGATGTCCGTACTGGAGTTACAACGTGAGCTGTACGCACGCCCGGGCCTCGCATATGTTTGACAATGGTGCTACTGTCTTCTTTGCTGTCTTCATGTCGCTGTGGGGTGAGTGATTTGTTTGGATCACTAATTTGGTTGTCTGCCTGCATAAGTAGGGGAAGCTTGGGAGAGTTGGGCCACAGGGAGGGTTGGGCCACCCTGATTTTTGAGGAAACTAATAATTTTTTGAGAAAGCTGCAGCCACCAAAATTTTATAAAAATAAAAATGTTTCAATGGATTTAACATTTCTGGCTAATTTGCTTGTCACAATCTTTAGAGAGAAGAAAATTCAAATTTGGATGAAAAAAGGAAAAACTGAGCCATGTTACGAGTTTTTTTATTGTCTGTCAGACAACAGGGACTGAGAAAATTTTCTATGGCATGCTTGGTAGGCTTGACTATTCTGTTGTTATTAACATATTTTGGACATTTATTAGACAAGCGGTTTTGTCATAATTGGGATTTAGAGAAAAATGGTGGAATGGGGGAGAGTTGGGACAGTGCCAATACTCTCCCCACATGTGTTGCATTTACCCAGATTTATTTTTATCAAGACAGAGGAACTTGTCCAGAGCAATTTTCAACAGAGACTGAATATTTTTAGGCCTTAATAATTATTCACGGTCTAATAAAATTAGTTATCAGGAAATCTAGATGGGGAGAGTTGGGCCATCCGACGAGGCTTAAGTCTGACAGCAAACTAGAGTTGCAAGAGGCCTCAATTCAGGATTAATGACTTCTGTGATAGCCACACTACAGGTTAAAAATATTATGGCCTCAAGTACAGCTTTACCAAACCTGATATATTACAATGGCCCAAGTCTCCCCCCTGAATGGCCCAAGTCTCCCACTTGATGGGGAGAGTTGGGCCAAATTTTTTCCAATTTTCATAGGGCTGTAGCTCATATGTTCTTGGGCAAATATCAATGCAAACCTAAAGATATTTTTCTGAAATATTTCAAGATACAATAAATGCATTAAGCATGTTTATATAATCATTACTGTTAGCTAGAGGAGCAAGAATGTAAAAAGTGGCCCAACTCTCCCAAGCTTCCCCTACATTACTCCAAAAGATATCAGGATTCTAATTGCCCTTGAAAATTCTTAAGAGTCCTTAAAGCTATATTGAACAGCTTTTCCTTGGACCAAAATGTCATGAGCCAGAAAGGACAATTTTCAGTGAAATACATGGGTGTGTGGCTAATCAGCATGCAAATATATTTGCATTTTCTTTAGAGGCATGGACAATGCATCAGCAGCGAATGCTTATGTGGCTAACGGCTATGAAAAGCACTGTTATTGTCTCTTAGTTTTAAAATGTTTGAAGAGAGATTAGAGCCTTATTTAATTTATTCCTACTGAAAAATTTTTGTAATTATCATTTTAAGCCCAAAATACATGAATATAAATTCTTTTAAAAGTTGTAAACGGAGAGTTTTTACTGCCGTGAAAAACTTGTTTTGTTTACAAATCACAAAATGGAGGGTTCTCTGAAATGAACTTTATTCCGCATTTATTTCAAACTTTTGAGTTTTATATCAAATTTTTATGCATTTTGCTGATTATATTGTCCACTTTCAGGTACGGTATTCTTGGAGTTTTGGAAGCGGGAGCAAGCGGGAATTCAGTTTCAATGGAACTTGACAAGTTTTGTTGAAGAGGAGGTAAGCACCTGGAAAATATTGAACTAATTAGCAAAATGCTCTTTTTCGAGGTCTTGGAATCCCAATTAAAAGTTAAAAACGCAATCAAACATCCAAATTAAAAAATATAAAGTATATATTTGCTTGTAGGGTTGGGTTCGATGCATCGTCATTGCATCGATAACTGAGGACGATCCAAGTATCGTTAGCATCTGGCATCGTAAAAAAAGAAGAGATGTCAACATTGTCAGGTTTCACGAATCGTGACGATGGTTTACAATCGTCACACTGGAATCGCGATACTTACAAACACCCAAAAAACATTAATTTTGTAGTTCTGGACAGAAAAACTAAGGTTACCAGCTTGTATTCTCAAGTGTTCAAGTAAACTGAACTGTATTTTCAACATGTTATTATTGTTTTTTGCCGGCGATGCAACCCACATTTTGGCGACATAGCCACCTGGTGGAAAGCACAGTTATTACTCACCATACATAGTGTGCACAGCAGCTTTACAGCACTCTCAACGAGATACTTCATTACATTGCATAGTGCCAACATGATAAGTATCGTGGCAGTATTGAATTCCAGGTGTAGTATCGTGATAAGTATAGGTTCCCTCGACCCCAGGCAATACCCAACCCTGTTTGCTAGCATTCTTCTTCTTTGACTAGGTACTGTTCGGCATATTAAGTTCGATGTTTTGCACCGTTTCAGGAACCGCCCAGACCCGAATACCTGATGAGACTGCAGAATTGTACATATCGGAAGAAACATGTCGTATCGGGAGTGGAAGAGCCGTATCTGC
Source organism: Platynereis dumerilii (assembly GCA_026936325.1). NCBI lineage: Eukaryota > Metazoa > Annelida > Polychaeta > Phyllodocida > Nereididae > Platynereis > Platynereis dumerilii. Next base: position 32,943,330 of record JAPTHN010000004.1, read on the forward strand.
CTTTTTGGAGGAGGAGGGTGCCGGTCTATGTGGCCTCGCTCTCTGTCATGTTGTTTCTGGTGAGCAATATCAACTAAATCATGATGTCATTAGTTGGATGCTGTGATATCCGTTGACTAGAACTGACTCTTTATTTTGTTACTGTTATCAGGTCAGGAAACCTGGTAATGAAAAGTGGATATCAGTGAAAGTTCTCGCTATAAGATAGTTAATCTTGGCTTTGCCAAACTTGGGAAAATCCGGGGAAATTTGAAAATCAAAAAAATCTGTGTGAATTGATGGCTAACAAATAAAAGTCGCTTAAGACATCTGAGAAAATTTTTGTGAAAATGAAAATTTATGACGAAAATGATAAACAAAATTAAATAAAAATTTGACTGTGTTATATTTTTGTCAAATCTAGGAAGTTTCATAAGCAAACATACCGGGGTTTTCTGAATTGTCAGTTTGTGTGTTCATAATTGCTTTGTAACACCTCGAGCTTTAATATTAGTCGTTAAATCGCAAAATAGAATCTTGTGTCATTCGTTTTACTTCCTGCTTGATTTTACTAATTCCTTCTTCTTCGCCTTCAGGTGGCCATAGCCATAGGTTGTGTGATAGGCGTCATAGTCTACAGAATGGCCATCCTCGCTGCCTTGTACCTACGGGAAGAAGAGATCTTTTACAAGAATGCTTCCATGGTTACCACGGCAACCTCCGCCTGCATCAACTTGGTGGTCATCTTCGTCCTAAATTATGTAAGTCAATCGTTCTTGTTAAACGTGTGTTTGTGATGTCGAGGCTGTCAATAGATTTCAATACATTGTCACCTGTCTGTGGATTTATGCAAACTTTCATAAACTTGCGATAACATTTGGAAAGACTTCAATATCATTTCTATGTGGAAGAGAGTATCGTGGCCATACTTGTGTTTAATATTATACAGAGGAAAAATTATGCTGGATATTGAAAGTTGTTACCATTTGCGATTAGTTTATTGATTGATTTATTTGATATCTCAAGCGTCAGACATAAATGGGTGAAGTCATTTTAAACGATGCCAAATGTGTCACATAATCGTAAATTTTTTAATGCATGGTTCGTCAATTAGTTGTTCTGGGAAATCTAGGTCCTTTGATCAGTTGATATATGCCTAGGTCCTTTTAAAAAAGTTTTCAGAAAATCATTTGTGAATTCCATACTAATACGAATTTTTCTCGTCTTTCCAGGTGTACGAATTTGTAGCGTACAAGTTAACGGACTGGGAGTGTCTCCGGACGCAGTCGGAGCACGACAACAGTCTAACAATCAAGCTGTACCTGCTGCAATTCGTCAACTACTACTCTTCTATCATCTACATTGCCTTCTTCAAAGGGAGGTTTGTGGGGCGACCAGGGTCCTACAATACGCTCTTCAATGCCAGGCAGGAGGAGGTATGTCTTGTGTATTTACTTATAATGTTCTCATATGGTTAGTAGGCCTGGATCAAGTGATTAAATAGCATCATTATGAGTAAATAGCTAGATTATCACTCAACTGTTGAGGGGGGAAGGTTAGTCCAATCTGGGCTCCACGGTCATTTATGACCTTAGGCACCTACTGATGTACGTCACAAAACTTTTCTCAATCGGTGACGTCACTTTGATTGTTTTCTCGACCAATCAGCGTCCAGAAAGCGGTACTCCCTGCTTGTCTGTTGATATACAGACCGGAACTAGATTGGGTTGGTCTAGTGGTAACGTGCTGGGCTGCCTAACGCTGGGTCCAGGGTTCGAATCCAGCTCTTGCTGGATCACCTGGGCCTATGTTGGACAGCTGTTTCAATCATCCTTCACCTCATTTCCGTGTCCTCCTCCTGTCCTAATTAGCCTACCAAGTGCATAAATACAGGACGTAAAGCCCCAATCATCCACCCATCCATCGATCACTCAACTGTTGTCCAACTTAAACTAGATGACTTAGTAACGAATGATAACAAAGTTAATTTCATTCTTTTGTGATTTCTTGTTTTCTCAAAACTTTGTGTATGTTGACACTTCATTTTGTAAGGCTCTGTCCCTTGTCAACTCTGGATAACAGTGGGATACGCGTATGGTTTTGTAATGTTCCGATCTCATTGTATTGAAACAGAAAGGTGGATAATCTAGATGGATGCATTTTCAGAACAAGGATTTTGGTGATGAAAGACAAAGTGCCTCATAATAGTCAAAACGATAAAAATCTATTAATTCTCCACTAGTGTGTTGCATGAGCAGGCCACCGCGGGAGAACTGATCCAAATTTTAACAATCATAATATATCTAGAGTTATTTTGCAAATGATATGTGTGCCTTGTTTTTAGTGCCAAGCTGGTGGTTGCCTGATTGAACTAGCTATCCAGTTAGCCATCATCTTCGTGGGAAAGCAACTCATCCAGAACAACTTGATGGAGATCATTATACCGTGAGTTAATATTTAACATATTTAGAAAAATACGCAGTAGTTCTCTGGCGGAACACTGGTAAATTCTCCCTTCGACTGTCGTAATAAACCCGTAAGTGTATATATGTAGGATTTGAAGCATCAAATATGCATCGCTCACAGAATAAGTCTTTCTGTAGCTAACGTACTGGTTCACCATTAGTGAGGCTCTGGAGGGGTGGGGGGGTCTATGCGGACAGGGCATTAAAAAGTAAAATGGCCAAGGGACAGGGAGACACAAAACCCCATCCAGAGCCTCAATAAATTTTAAAAACCCTAGATACTAAACATAGATGTATAGATATCTTTCTGTAAATCTGTCTATCTATCTGTAACTCTTGCTGTGAAATGGGGTAAAGTTGGCATTCTGGGGTAAAGTTGGCAAGGTATTTTTTCCCATTTAATGAAAGAAATGCCTACTTTTCTCTCACTGACACAGGTGTCCTTGGCAAATTTGCTAGTTGTGTCAGCGAGGATGGTCGGCATTTATTTCGCTAAGTTGGTCAAAATAGGTCGCAAACTTTCCCCCTGTTTTATGGTATCTATCTATCCATCCGTCTAATGTACTTTCTTGGAAATACCCATTGGACTAAGAGTGACTATTACATATTACTTGAAGGCGTATAACCAAGAGAATCAAGAAGTGTTTCATGGCAAAGGACAAAGAGCAAAACAAGAAGAAAGCCCCCTGGGAGAAGGACTACATCCTGGTGGAGTTGGGACACAGGGGCCTCTTCAACGAATACCTTGAGATGTGTGAGTACTAAGTAGTAATTCTCTACAGTCTACGGTTTAGTAAATATTGCCATACGGCCCGTACTTGTACAATGTGATCTGTTATTAAACAGGTGTCCTTTCGATCAAGTTTTGACCAGAAAATAGGATATATTTTGGGTGTGTGATAATTTTCCGAGATGTGATATTCAACAATTACGTGTCATATTGCGACTTCCATAAGTTGTTGGATAAATTCACAAACACAAGATTTCCCTAAAAATGAGCAAATTGCAGCTAAAAGTTGCGATTAAAAATTGTGTAACTTAATGTGCAGTTTTCGTCAAAATTGCATAAAATTATTATCTTATGGTTCTGCCATCATGCTATCGCACTACTTAATATTGCGATGATTATATATTTTCAAATAATCATGTAGACCTTGTATATAAATACAGCATGAAAGCCTAATTCAACCATCTGACCATCTTGAAACACTGTCATGATCTTAAGAGATGAATTTGACTCACATTTCAATGTGTCTTTGCAGTGCTCCAGTTTGGTTTCGTCACCATCTTCGTAGCGGCCTTCCCTCTTGCTCCCCTCTTCGCTCTCATGAACAACATCATCGAAATCCGATCCGACGCCAACAAGTTTGTCACTCAACTGAAGAGACCTATGGCTGCTCAGGCACGCAGTATAGGTAAGAAAAAGCAAACTGTTCTTATCACATATACAATGAATTCAGGGTGCCAATTCTTCCTATGTTTTCTAGAAGTCTTGTATTCCTATAATATTTTATGCAATATTTCATGCAATATTTGGTGAACCCCCTGTGAATTGTATCTATGATTGTTAACCTTGGTTGCAAAATCTTTGGATAATCTAATTTGGAAAAATGGATTTTCATATATCTAAATATTTTTGAAAATTGAGAAAAAAATGTATTTCGTAGATAATTTAATTTGTAGGTATTTGGATAACTATATCGCTCTATATCGTTGCCGACATTCGATACGATACGTATCATCGATACACTTGATCGATACACGATTCGTACCGTCGGTCCGCAAATTCGGGTTCGGATCCGCATTTTAGAGAAATCCGCAACCGAAAACGATTTTTTGGCCCGGAAAGTTGATCTCGCATCAGAGCAGACGTCAACATGACGGCCATCTCAACTTCAGTTCATGATTTTGTGGATATTTTCTGTTGAAACTCGGCAATAAAACGACTTTTTTAGCTGGATTTTGCATTATTACACCGAACCGAAAGTGCTGCTTTGAAAACCGGTACGGGAACCGGCCAGACTGTACCGGTACGGCCGGTATTTATCGAACCGGTGTAGACCCCTATGGATAACTATTAAGTGTTGTTCTATCAAATAATATTGTTAATCATCTACATTTTACAAGATGTTATTTTGAAACCTTGAAATAATTTTTTTCAATTCAGGAATCTGGTATGAAATCCTGTACGCCATATCTCGTCTTGCTGTCTTCTCTAACGTAAGTAATTCATAAGACTGTTCAATATTTGGTGCCTTTGTGGGCAATTGTGGCTGAGTGTATAGGAAGGATACTGAGCCTTGCTCTGTCGTAGGTGCTAAATATTGAACACTGGCACTGATCATAATCCCGGCAACCAAAAAACTGTTTATGATTGAATTTAGTGGAAATAAGTATTCGCACAATACAACGTGATAGATAGATCTGTCATCGCCATATTAAATGTGATGGCTATTAGAGCATTGATATTGCATGCATCATAGGCACTATACTTTCATCATACCATTAAGGTTTCCCACCACATCAACTAGTTTGGCCTTTAATTTACCAGTTAAGCAAGCTTCTTAAAACCAGACATAATAAATTTTTAGCTCGTCTGTTTTCTTTGAAAACGAAGAGCTATTGTCGTCACTCGATCGGCGTCGTCCTCGTCCTCGTTGTCCCGGTTAAAGTTTTTGTAAGTGTCCATTTGTGACCTTAGTTTTCCACTTAGAGTTATGAAATTTGGTACAGGTATGGGGCTATGGGTATGGATCGGGATCATGTCGAGAAAAGCAAGATGGCCGCCATTTTATGGCGGCCATTTTGGCAGCCATCTTTCTTCATTCTTGAACTGCCCATTGTGACCTTAATATTTCACTTACAGTTATGAAATTTGGTACAGATATGGGCCTCTGGGTATGGATCGGGAACATGTCAAGAAATCTAAGATGGCGACCATTTTGTGGCGGCCATTTTGCCAGCCATCTTTCTTCATTCTTGAACTACCCATTGTGACCTTAATATTTCACTTACAGTTATGAAATTTGGTACAGGTATTGGCCGTTGGGTATGGATCAGGAACATGTTGAGAAATCCAAGATGGCCGCCATTTTGGCGGCCATCTTTCTTCATTTCTTGAACTGCCCATAGTGACCTCAATATTTCGCTTAGAGTTATGAAATTTGGTGCAGGTGAGGGCCTGTGGGTATCAATTGGGAACATGTTGAGAAATCCAAGATGGCGGCCATTTTGTGGTGGCCATTTTGGCAGCCATCTTTCTTCATTCTTGAGCTGCCCCTTGTTAACTCAATATTTCGCTTAGAGTAATGAATTTTGGTACAGGTATGGGTTTGCGGGTATTGATCAGCCACATGTTGAGAAATCCAAGATGGCGGCCATTTTGTAGCGGCCATTTTCGCAGCCATCTTTCTTCTTGAACTGCCCATTGTAACCTTAAAATATCGCTTCGTGTTATGAAATTAGGTATTGGCCTGTGGGTGATAATCTGGCACACATTGATAGATTTCACATTAACAGACGAGCGTTGAAACCGCTTGCGGTTCTGGTTAGCTTCTCGGATAGACTGATCCAACAGATTTTCTGCTTGTAGATTACAGCTTCAAGAAGATCCGATAAGCTAACCATCAATTTAGTCTTGCCTAATCAGTAGAGGGAGGAGGGTTGGTCTAGTGGTAGTGTGCTGGCCTGCCAATCGCTGCCCAGGTCCAGGGTTTGAATCCAGCTCTTGACGGGTCACCTTGACCTATATGGACGGCTGTTTCAATCATCCTTCGCCTATTTGGTCCTGCTCCTGTCCTAATTAGCTCTCCAAGTGCATATACAGGATGTAGTGCCCCAATCATCCATCCTTCCTGATCAATAGATATTTATCTGGACGCCTCTGGCGTCCAGATACTGTCTCACAACGGCCTACTTCCTTGTGTTTTTCAGTTTCCTGTTGGCTGAACATAAGACATAGTGATGTACACAGTAAACCCATCAAACTTACTTTATGTTGCACACACGTGATCCAAGTGACTCAGACTGATATAGCAAACAGATAGTGGATAGATCTACAGATATCACCCGGTGAATTGGTCCTTAACACCGAGAATAGCTGGAAATCTGTGTTGCAATCATGGAAAATTGACTGGATTCTAAATAGGACAATGTACTAGAATTATAACTGATATACTGTCCCTATGGCACACCAGGGAGGGGAGACCAGTCTACCAGAATCTGATATGCTTCAGCGCACACCCGTCATCAACACGCGGTAGCCACCTAGCACGCAAAATACGCACTAATGCTATCGGTTGAGAGAGCTATATGGTCGCGTGTCACAAGGTCGTACAATTTGCGTTACATGGCAATTTTGGACAAAAAATTTTTTTCATCAAAAAAGTCTAACTTAGGTCTTAAATATCCTATTCAAACCAAAAACCAGTGTAATTTCACAAAAATTAGGACTGTTCGTCTTATTATTTGATTTTTTTCACCATACAAATCAATGTAAAGCTCAAACTTTAAAGGCATTTTTCTCAAAAACGACTATATTTCAGTAACGTTACTATAAAGTACAAAGTATTCCTTGTATCCCCATGAAATTTTCACTGAAGTTAGTTGAGAAGATGGTCCTACTAATCAAAGCAACAAAAAATATGTCCTCTTCTCCAAAAGACTTTATATACGTCAATGAATTTATGTTACTGCGACAGAGAAAAAACCTTTCTCAGGCATCATGTTTAAAACTGTGCCAGAAGCCCGATTATTATCAAAATGTCAAGTAAAATGTTTAGAAACATAACCAAGACACCTGAGAACAAATTCTGATATGGCAAATAAGATATTATAAGATATTTACATGACATGTTGCAAATATATCTCACATCAGTTATTGTCTAGTGCATGAGAAATCAACATCTCATGTGAGCATACCATTCTGGAGCTATCTGTGGATTTAACCCATATATATATCTTTTTTTGGCTATATGAGAGCAAGGTTATCAAATGTGATTGTTATTTATTCATTTGACAATGTGGACTGCCCTTTTTGTCCTTTTGGAAGTCAAGTACATTTAACAAAAACATCTTGTACGTTTCAAGCATGTATGTGTTACATTTGGTTCAGCCTTGTTCAGAACATCACAGAAGTGAGAAAATGATAGAAAACATAGCAATTTTTTATACCAAGAAAAAATATAGCTCATGAGCATTTCGGCAATAGCCTTATCCACAGTGTGTGGTTAACCTACTTGGAGTTCTTGTGGTTTAAACTTAGAACCCCTCTCCAATTTAACGGGTTTTTGCAAGTGTTACGAAAAGTTCAGCCTAAAGTAGACAAGCAGCACACAACGAATTTTACCTGCCAGCAAAATCTGATAAATGCATTTGAAACTAGAACTTATGAGCATTTAATTAATATATATATGAACTTCCTAGCTTTGATATTAATAGCTACAGACTAAATCTAAGAAAATGTGTTGAATTTTTTTTGCCAGCGGGACAGGTTCACGTCACTGCACATTAAAGGATATACAGAAGGCACTGTATCAGTTAGATAGAAAAGTTAAGCTTCAAGAGCTTAAGTAGGAACCAGATACTCCTGCAGAGAAAACCACATTAAAATATCTTTTGTCGCTGGTAAGAAAACTCACTTTCTAGATGATTTTTCAAATCTGACTTAATGCGGGACACAAAAAAATCACTTGTTTTCCTGAGGTTTTTGATGGCTAGAAGCCTCATTTTATGATAAACTTGACTTTTTAAAACCTAATATGAGCCAGTCCATGACAAAAGGGGTCTTATCAGAAAAAGAGGTGACGTCACCAAAACAATGGTCAAAGATTGAGAAGATTTTGGCGCCAAAAAAAGTTGCAATGATTTCTTAACTTGTAGCAACTTCACCACATTCACCATGAAACAAATAGCATATATTAAACTGTGTTTATGATAAGATGTTATGGTATAACAACTAAATAAGTAACTTATCTAGGTTGAACCTTTTTTTGTCACAATGTAACCTAAAATGTAGCCATGTTACAAAATGTAGCAACATAGTGCGCAACCAGACATAAACAGTTGTCTGCAAGTATATGCTTTGTTTATAAGACTTATAATTTTATATGGTTGATAAAATATTTTAAGATTCAAATAATAATTTCAAAAGTAAAATCATTAGTGATTAGTGATAGAAAATAATTTATAATTTTTTCCTAAATAAAAGCATTGATGTTAGGCCCATATGTTTTTTGAAGAAACGTAATTTGATTTAATAGATGAATGAAAGAAATTACACATATATATATCTTTAAAATTTATTGTTTGATGTATGGTTGTTGTATGATTATTTTTGAATGATTTAAAAAATATGTCACATAGCAAATATCCAGTACTCAGTTATACAAACTTTCATTATCATTATATGTCCAGAAAATCAGGACGATTCCAGAATGATGTGCAATCAATATTTTGCGGCAAAGCACACAAAGCTACTTCTTTTTTTTTTTACAATGCTGCCTCAACATTCATACAGGAATTGTTATTTTTTTAGTTTATGTATAAAAGCATAATTGTGCTTCACTCTGTACTGTATTCTCAAAGTGAGGATCAATCAACAGGACTTCATGTTGTGTTCAAAGAGAGGCACAAGTTAAATTTTGGCGGTAAAAGAGCAGAAACTTTTCTTGCAAAGTTCATTTTACTCCTCTTGTTCTAAAATAATCCATAATTTCAATATTTAAGCCCAGATCTCTCTCATTACAATTATCATATTCAAAACATGGCACGAACATTGAGCTCAGAGCAGACGTAGCAAAACTGAAGGAATGCAAAAAAAAAAAAAAACGGAAATTAATTGATGAATCAAGACAATGAAAACTTGCTTGTGTAATTTAAACAATTGCCAAATTTATACACTGGACACAAGTGCGAAATTAAATTTAGTCCCTTAGACAAAACAAAAAAAAACAAGTGATAACTTTAAGTGAATATTTTGTACCTTTACACTAGAGTATTCACACTTGAAGTCCCTAAACCAAGATTAATGCATCTGATCGATGACTTTTTGAATGCTACCTGCAGACACTGCCAAATTATTTCTGACCCTTCCTTATTATTTCGATGCCATCTTAATATTTTTTAACCCTTCTATAAACATTCTGTAGGCCTATATATTGTCTCACTATTTTAATCCTTATTTATTTTTAATACAATACATTTTGTTTTCTTCAAGATCATTCTTTCAAAAAATAAAGAAGCTTAATTCTCACTAACTGGTGCATGTAAAACGTTGTTTATGTGCGCCACATTTTATGAATGTATGAATATGTAAATACACATTTTTTAAAAGAAAAATAATAATAAAAGTAGCCTATACTTGATGACAAACACCAACCAATTACAAAAGTGGGCAGCTGACCTAAAAATATTTTATCCCTGAAAAACTGAAGGTTTCATCTTTAAAAGAAAGTCATGCACATCTATGAGATGATACCAGGATAAATTTGATCACTTTGTTAAGACACTGGCCAAAATTTTAAAAGCAAAACACTGTTTTAATGCTACAGGTGTTGCTATGAGTTGGTGTTTGAACAGGGTGCAGTGTAATTTTTTGGTGTAGCGTAAAGATTTCAGAAAGTGGACCCACAACGTTGCACAACCTGCAGCTGCGGAGTACAATATCGAGCCTGCAAGCAATTCTCAGGGTTGTTTGATTTAATTGAGGTGATTTGCTAATGTTACGATTACCCAAAGTAGTTAGCATACACACACAAGAAAAATGTTGGATAATTCAGATATTTCTTAAAAACTTATTAAATGAAGGACAACAGGAAATCTCACATACAGCTAACACTTCGCCCATTGACTTCAGGCGCCTTTGACGAGGTTTTTACATAGAAAGCTACAGAAATAATTATCTGATAGACCCAAAACTTATGTCAAAATTTGGAAAATTAGATTTTGATACCCATTAAGTTGCTGACCCAATTATAAGTCTTAAGAGGAACTATACACTGTGCTGCACTTCTGTATCATCGATGCAACCATTTTATCAAGAAACATTTTCAACGGATACTGAGCCGTGGTCTGGTGATCCAGTAGGCCAATTGAACTGTGTACAGAAAATTGCAGATAGGGCCTACATTCATGTTAAACACAGGCAAAAATATGGTTGTTAAGGTAAATACAATTTTAGACATAGGCCTACATATGCATAGCTTCGACAACTTTAAATACGCCACCCCAAGTAATAAGGCTACAGAAAATCACTTGTGTGAAGTTCTACTGAATTTGTAGTCTTCTTCCATACAATATAAATCATTCAAATCACAGTAAAAGAACACCCGAAAAGAGCTTTTCTTTTTTTCTGGCTCAAGTTAATAAGTTGAGAAAACGGAACATAGCTACAAATCAAAACAAATGGTAAAAAAAAAAGTGTAAAGAAAATGGTGACGTCAAGAAAATGGTGACGTCAAGAAAATGGTGACGTCAAGAAACTCCTGCAGATGTTGCACTGACATGGTCATCTTTGAAAAGCTGTAGAATCAAAACTATTTGTAGTAGGCTTTTGATATTTGGCAAAATCATTCATGGGAAGTCATTCAATAAATTAAATTAAAAAACAGAAAATTCAATTTTTAGTCAATAAGACCCCTTTTCTCATGGACCGGCCCATATCATATAGAAGAAGTCAGGCCTTCCAGTGGTGTATAATATTGCATAATAGATATTTGTAAAGTAAATGTAATCATCATATAAATGCAAATTTCTACAATTGTACGACATTACGACATGTGACCATATAGATTTGCCGGTGTTCAACAACTAGATCATTAGATTGAAACTGGCATGCATAAACAATTTAATTCTCCATTTTATTTATTAAATGTGGGTTTATACATCCGGGCAACTCGATCTTTAACTGGGTCATCCTCTCCGATCACGTGACGAAGGCCAGTGTCTTTTTCTACCTTGACCTGTTCAGTTGACTCTCGATCTATCGGATTATTAAATATTGTCTTGTACCTTGTCCGGTTGGATTCCGTTTCTGTCTATACTTGTGATTGACTCTGGGGATCTTCTGGGTCGGTTTGACATTCAGTCGGACGCCATCAGTGCGTCGTAATTGGCCTCTGGCCCGCCCCAATTTCCGCTCTGATAATCATGGCGCCGCACCGGAGTGCACCTCGTGGCAGGCCCAGATCCCGCGCTGTCCCATATTTCGATCCGGATCTAATCGAAAACTGGACACTGGCTAAGCTGCAGGATGAGTGCCGTCGTCGAGGGGTGTCATTTCGAAGTGGATCGAAGCGTTCAACACTCCTTAGCCTGTTGAGAAACGCACCGGAGATCGAGACAATGGATTCCCGCCATTCTCGAGGGACGCTATCCCACAATGCACCGCCGCGTGACGTCACGGCTAATGGCGGCATCTCGGATGAGCTGGGAGAGATCCTCTCAAACGTCATGGACAAAGTTTCATCGTTGTCAGACCAAGTACGTTGTCTCAGTGAACAGGTCAATGCTCAGACACCTCAGCAATCTCCACCACAAACGGTTGCTCCTGTTAATTCGCCGTTCGTCCCCATCGCCCAGCCAGTCTCTCTGGATCAATCAGCTGATCCCTTTTCACAACATCAACACAGCCAACTGTCAAATGCCAACCCAGCTGTCACTTCAGCTGTCAGTGACCCAGACTTCAACCTGGCCTCTGCGTATGCTCAGTTTGGCATTGGGATACCTAGTGCTGCTGCAGGGAGCCCTTTGCAGACCGCAGGGCCCCGGCCTAGTGCCATCAGATCACGATATGGATACACATCCCAGTCCATCCCCGAAGTGGTCACTGTGTCCCCAGCTTTGAGGGAAGCCATCATTCAAGGTAGGGATGTCAATTTAGCTGCCTTGTTAATTCCCCATTTTAGAGGCTCTGGCGATAATTCGGAGAGACTGCCAGCTGGCTCCACAGACTCCCGTGCACCCAACAGAGTTCTGTCACTTCCCCAATTCATCGAGGCCTTCACAGTATACAAGGCGGTGATGTGCTCGGCTTTCCCGCATAGGAGGCCCGAGCTGGACACCTATGAAAGGTCCATCGTCAGCATGGCATCACGGAACCCTGGCCCAGGTTTCTGGGAATATCATTGCATTTTCTCCCGCAGAGCAGCGGCCCTTCTACGCCATCGGAATGTTTGCATTGACTGGGCCGTACGGGACGAGTCAATTTACAATGATGTTTTCTCTGGCCGGCAAGCCTACGACTCAGAGCCGGCAGACGCAGGCGAGACCACAGTCCCCGGCGCGACAACCGCAGGGACCTTAGTCCCAGACGCGACCGCCGCAGGGAAGATCGGCACAGCCCCAAGGCCGCGTCTAGGCGAGACTACAGCCCAAGGCTACATGACTACAGCCCACGGAGGCGCGACTACAGCCCGAGGAGAGATTCCCGAGGCAAGCCCAGCGACCGCACTTCACAGCCTCCGCGCTCTTCCATAGACATCCATGGCCGTCCCAGAGTTTTCCACAATAGAGTGGAAATATGCAACAATTATAACACAGACAGCGGTTGCAATGCTCCCAGTTGCCCGAGGGCCCACGTCTGCGTCTCTTGTAGGGACGACCATCCTCAGCTGTCTTGCCCTTTACTGAAGTCCGGGCCTCAGGCAAAAAAGCGTTAATGCCTGCAGGCCCTACAACTCCTATCGATATTGGTCGGTTGGAGCACGAATTGGATAAACACCCGGACAAACAATTTGTTGAAAATCTCATCTCGGGGTTCAAGACTGGTTTTGATACCGGCTTCTCACAGTTGCCTAATACCCCTTTCATTTGCAAAAATCTGTCATCGGCCCGCAAGGATCCAACTGCAGTGTCAAGTTTGCTACAAAAAGAGCTCAATAAGGGTTTCTTAGCTGGCCCCTTCGAAACCATCCCTTTCTCATCTTACAGGATAAACCCAGTCGGCGTTGCAGAACACAAATATTCCAGCAAAAAGAGATTAATTGTTGATATGTCTGCCCCTCACAATAACGACGACCATCCCAGTCTAAACAGCCTCATCGACAAGGAGAGTTTCTCGCTGCAGTACGTCCGCATTGACGATGCCATCACATTAATAAAACAAATTGGGGTTGGAGCCCAGCTCATTAAGACAGATATATCGGACGCTTTCAAGCTGCTCCCTATCCGTCCGGACTTGTGGCCCTACCATGGTATTTCCTGGGACGGCGACTATTATTTCTTTACACGGCTCGTCTTTGGCAGCAGATCCAGCCCAAAAATTTTTGATAATCTTTCTCTGGCAATTTGCTGGATTGCGCAGAATAATTATCAGATTTTCAATTTACTACATCTCCTTGACGATTTCCTGGCAATCGAACTCCCGGGCGCCGACGCCCTCTACACCAAAGACAGGTTCCTGGAGGTTTTTCAAAACCTTAATGTCCCCATAGCTGCCCATAAGACTGAAGGCCCAGGGACCTGCTTGGAGTACCTAGGTGTGACACTTGATTCAGTGGCTATGGAAGCTCGCCTTCCAGCGAACAAAGTTTCCCGCATCCTAACTTGCCTTGAACTTTTCTCGGAAAAGCGATCTTGCACAAAACGGGAATTGCTGTCTCTGCTAGGCCACATGAATTTCGCCAGCAAAGTCATCCGCCCTGGACGTTCCTTTGTATCTCATCTCATCGCCCTGTCCACAACCGTCCGTGAACTTCACCACCATGTAACCCTCACTGCAGCTGTGCGGGCTGATCTTAAAATGTGGGCCAAGTTTCTGAAGGAGTGGAACGGAGCCTCCTTCTTCCTGGATGACCACATTACCCTGGCAGCCGATCTCACCATCTACACCGACGCCACACCCACTTCCTATGGGGGCTACTACCAAACCCGGTGGTTCCAGGGCAAATTTCCACCGGAATTCTTCACGGAGCGGCAGTCCATGGCTTTGTGCGAATTGTTCCCTATTGTGATGGCCTGTGTCTTGTGGGGGAGCCAGTGGAGCCAGAAACGCATTCTCTTCTATTGTGACAATGAATCCACAGTTCATATTATTACTAAAGGAAGATCAAAAGTGCACAGCATAATGCGGCTCATGCGCCGCCTCACTTACCATTCCGCTAAGCATAATTTCACAATTCATGCCAAGCACATTCCTGGTAAAGAAAACTGTATAGCTGATGCTCTTTCTCGTTTTCAGATGCAGACTTTCCGCAGATTGGCTCCACTGGCAGACCCCAAGCCAACTCCTTGCCTCCCGCTGTCTTTCCTGATGATGAACTAGCCAACTTGGACTACCTATGGCAGCAGTCTCTCAGCAAGTCAACTTTATCTACTTATAATTCAGCTCTAGCTACCTTTAAACGTTTTGTTGCGATGATGTCCTTATCCTCTCCTTGGTCCTCGGATTCCCTGCCGACAATCTCCGAAGAGGTCCTAATTCATTTTGTCTCTTTCTGTCAAACTTCGCTTAATCTGAGATTTGACACCATTAAACTGTACCTGGCCGGCATCCGTTTTTACTACATTAAGCTGAATAATGTGGATATCTTGTCAACCAACCTCCAGTTGCCGTACATTCTCAGAGCAGTCAAGAAAACTCAGAACAATTCCAACAGATGTCCCAGGCTTCCCATTACCTTCAACATCTTACAAGATCTATGCTTTACTCTCAATGCCGGCCTTTTCACTCCCGCGTTGGATTCAATGTTCTCAGTCATTTTCACCACAGCCTTCTACGGCTTCTTACGCTGTGGCGAATTCACGGCTGACGTTCATTCCACCACCTTCCTGCGGATTGTGGATGTCACCGTGAGGCCGGATCTTTCTCAGTTTTCTCTGTTCCTTCCTTCATCGAAAACTGATTACTTTTCTGAAGGAATCAATATTCCCATTTTTAACACTAAGCCCTTACTCCCCGTCACACTGATGTCACGATATCTCCAATATCGGCGCAACCACGGAGCCCTTCCAGAGTCACCCTTGTTCTTGGAGTCTGAGTTTACCTCTCGGCCCCTGTCCAGACATACCTTCATTTCAAGACTAAAGCAGGCCTTGGCTAGATCAGGGTACTCGGACAGTCATTTCAGTGGCCATTCTTTTCGCATTGGTGCTTGTACATCGGGTGCTGCGGCTGGCGTTCCGGATCATCTCCTTCAAGTCCTGGGTCGATGGAAGTCCGGCTGCTATACTCGCTACATCCACACGCAGCCAGCAAGTATCGCAAATGCCCAGGCTCAGATGAATTCATTATAATACTCGTTGGGGGCTCTCGCTCGCCTACACCTCGCTCATTTGGGCATTGAATTCGGGGAATTTTTTCCCCCCAACTTACATTATACATGTACATACGTTATTGTAAATTTACTTCTTTAAGCTGGTCCGCATCCGCTTCCAGCTGGCTCAGCATCGGCTGCAGCCCGGATTGTTTTATTGTGTGATAGTTTACTTGCGGCTCAGTCTGCACTGCAGCCCGGAGCTCACCGCAGCCCTCCGGGGTTTCTCAGATGTGGTGAACTTCTTAGTTTATCTTAGCTCTACAGTATTATTTGCCTAGATTAGCTTAGTTGGTTAGGTGAGCGAGCAGCCCCATTGTCATGCCAAAGAACTGTGGATCATTTACTTATGAGGTTATGACCCAAAATAAAACAGTGCAAACTGTTTAAACCTCAAACTAGTTGTTTGTTCGGTGTGTATAAATTCTCCATTTTATTTATTAAATGTGGGTTTATACATCCGGGCAACTCGATCTTTAACTGGGTCATCCTCTCCGATCACGTGACGAAGGCCAGTGTCTTTTTCTACCTTGACCTGTTCAGTTGACTCTCGATCTATCGGATTATTAAATATTGCCCACCGCCACCCCTTAACTCCACCCGTTCGTAGGCCTCCCTCGGCAGGCCCTTCTCCGTTCTCCGGGCCCCCTCTTCTGTGACCACAGGCCTATATCTCTAGGCCCCCTCTTCGTGTGACTCCCGGCCTACATCTCTAGGCCCCCTCTTCGTGTGACTACCGGCCCATATCTCTCAGCCCCCTCTTCGGTGACAACAGGCCTATATCTCTGGGCCCCCTCTTCGCTTGACAACAGGCCTATATCTTTAGGCCCCCTCTTCGTGTGACATCCGGTTTTCTGCTATTGCGCCTCTACCAACTCGCAATATCAAACTAGACCACCCGCAGATTTCATCTCGCAGACACCTTGGTTTCTACTTTCGCTTCGTCGCATCATCACTCATCTGAACATTCGCAACTTTAAACTAGATTCCCTGCAGATTGAGTTTCGTGCGGTCAGCTTGGTTTCTAGTCTCGTCGTCTCCACTGGTCGCTACGCTGCTGCCCTAACATTGCCACTTTAATGGACTATTTACGCTGTGTTCCAAAGACTGTCCGGCTACGGTTTGGACCACTTGTTCATTTTTCTTTTTAAGCTAACTGTCATTAATAACTACTGTGACTTCCTAGTCACCTATCGTAGTCAGGGACTGGCCTTAAGGTGAGAAAACACTGGCCTGCTGGTCTGAGCCTTGGATAAACACACCTCCCTGCCCTCGGGTCATGGGAAGGTTGGGGCGTCCCGCTCGCAGCACATATTGTATAGCTAGCTCTATACCTTGGGCTGTCTCGCTCTTCGTTCTCATTTTAGTCACACTCTTTCCCAGACTTTATACCTCCATTGGATTACCTGACGTTCACCGGTCTCACTGCAGCCCGGACCTCACCACAGCCCTCCGGGGTTTCTCAGATGTGGTGAAGGATTGAAGCATTGACTTCGGGGCATTGAATTCGGGGAATTTTTTCCCCCCAACTTACATTATACATGTATATACGTTATTGTAAATTTACTTCTTTAAGCTGGTCCGCATCCGCTTCCAGCTGGCTCAGCATCGGCTGCAGCCCGGATTGTTTTATTGTGTGATAGTTTACTTGCGGCTCAGTCTGCACTGCAGCCCGGAGCTCACCGCAGCCCTCCGGGGTTTCTCAGATGTGGTGAACTTCTTAGTTTATCTTAGCTCTACAGTATTATTTGCCTAGATTAGCTTAGTTGGTTAGGTGAGCGAGCAGCCCCATTGTCATGCCAAAGAACTGTGGATCATTTACTTATGAGGTTATGACCCAAAATAAAACAGTGCAAACTGTTTAAACCTCAAACTAGTTGTTTGTTCGGTGTGTATAAAAAGGGGGTTAAAGAGCCCTAAAGCTATTGACCAACTTGTGACCGACTTATGCTCAGACACGATGAACTGTTTTACAACCATGGCCTCATTCACACCTCCTTCTGACCTAAAGAATGGCTTTTTGAGGAAGCATACTACACTGGTCCATTTGTTTGACAATGTATAGAAACAAAATAAAAAGAATTCTCCCATGATGCATATATGTTTTAATAAAGTAAAGTGTAGTATACATAATCAAATAAAAGTTTTACTTTTAATTTGAAGTTTATAAACTTTATACAGTGTACTTTTAGTAAATGCATGACAGTTACAAGGGTAACTGTCATGGTAAATGTAAGCTGCATATGCCTATACACATACACATACAGCAAGATTGTTGGGTAATTTGAAAGAGGTGTGAAAAGGGGTAAATACATTTACTCTGCCCTTGGTCCATTTTTCTAGGCCAATGTGCAATGAAGTAGGGCAATAGCCTCAGGGCTCTTTGACTTCGTTTAAATTATGTTATTGCTTTCTTTCTCGAACATCTCAGGTTTTATTGAAATCATAAAAGTGGGTCTGCTTCATGAAGATGAGCTGTATCTACCTTAGCTTAAGATGTCCAAAGCAATGATGAGCTGTGGGTGTGTATCTCCTCTGTCAGCTTAACACAACTATTTCAAGTTGTTAAACACACAACTCCATCACACACAATCAAAAAACTTCATGCATCGCTATGTAGCAATACATTTATTTCTCTCTCTTAAGGCCCATTGGCCACTATGCCCTGATAACTTCTGACTACTGCTATTATAATTCAGCCAACCAGACTACCAGACCAATATTATGTTACAATGTTCAGGTCAATTATCAGCGTCCAGATATGCAAATTGCAATTTGCCTTCTAGTTAAAGCTTATATTAAGGGCTTTTCCATTTAAAAATTTTTTACCCACCCCACATGCATCAAATAAAAATTTTATTATTACAATGCGTAAGCCTTCATGGAGCGATAATGCACCCCCGTACATCTAAAGCGAATTCTTTTGCATCCCACCATACATCTGAAGCGAATTTCCGCTGATCCCTGCATCCATGTTACGAAAAATAAATCAACCTGACCACCCCCCTCCCAGGTTTTTAAATGGAATAGCCCTAATATATAAAGCTTATATTAATATAATATTTATTGTGTTCCAGGCCTGCATCATTGCCTTCACTTCTTCTTTCATCCACCGTTTTGTCTATGAGAAACATTACAGCGATGACGGCTCCTTGACCGGCTACTTGAATCACAGTCTGTCCATATTCAACATCTCAGATTTTACTCCTGGGGCAAAGTTCATGGATCCCAATGACAACTTCGAAAATCTCACTGTCTGCAGGTAAGTTTGACTGTTTAAGGGCACACATGGGGCGAAAAATGGTGAAAATGTTTTACAAAATTGAAATTCTGATTTTGACAGCTTCAATAAATAGAGATGTTCAGACAACCTGTGCAAAGAAAATTTCGTAAAAATTCCAATTCTAACCCTGTAAAGAATCATGCCAAACCTACCTTTATAGTTAAATTTATTAAGACTTTATTTCCTTTTTTTGCCATTTTCCGAAAATTGTGACATTTGAGAATTGTTTTTGAGAATCCATAATATCCATCGAAAAAACTAATACAGTAGGCCTGTAGTATTAATTTCTTTATTCGCAGTGACTTTCATTTTATTTTTTTATGTCTGGGAAATATTCGCCCAGAGACTCAACCCAAAAGGGCGAGGTATTCATTTTCAACAGTGCCAACGTCACCACTTCAAACGTTAATTGCATATTTTGGAGTATTGATATTGAATTCCCACCATGCATAGTGCCTACGATGTAAGCCTTCACTTCAGCCTTGAAGCTTGGGAAGTACCTTTATCGATGAAGCTTTATTGTTTATTTGAGGAATTAAGTAATGCTGTACAACCCATGGTTCAATCAAAACGGAAAAATTTGTCACAACTTTCATGAATATCAACACTGATCAAGGGTGAGAGTCAGTTTACGTATTTTCTTATTTTCTACTTTTCTGTTTACTTGCAGATACCTGGACTACCGAGAGCCCCCCTCATCCCCGCACAAGTACGAATACTCACGGGAATTCTGGCACATCCTGGCCGCCCAGTTCATCTTCGTTGTTGTCTTTGAGGTGAGTCTATTTAGAATTAGATTGCGCTTTTGTAGCCGTTAGATGAAATGGAGTTAATTGAGGCTCTTGCCGGCCTGAGGCCATACTGATGATACTGTGACTCTTTATACGAAAGGAATGATATATTGATGATCTTTTAATAGAAGTATGTGTGACGTCGATTTCTCGTTATTCGTTCGAGAGGCACATTTGACCCCATCTTTTTCCAGCTAATCCTTCATATCTAATGAATCAAAAATGATTCTTAAATTTTGAACACAGGTCAACCAGATCTTTTCACTATGATTGTAGTATTATTCTATGGATTTGCAGTGACACACAGGATGTATAACTGTATTTCACTTTCTGTAGTAACTCAAGATGTGCTGCATTGTCAATTTAGTGCTTTTCTTTGTGCGGTACTGCCAATTTGTAAAGATTGTGGAAATTGCCCTTGATGTTGCATGTTAATCTTTAATACGTTTAATTCCAGTATTAAGTTCCTGATATTCCGATGAATAATCGGCAACTCAAATTTAACTGGAGGACATCCATTTATTCAACTTCAATGCGCATGTGCGTGGTGACACACTTCCAGCTGAATCGTTGCAATACCAAATCAGCCACGCCAAATTCACAGCACTTCACGATCTTGAGATAAACTTAAAATACTACATTCTGTTCATTCCAGAACTTTGTAATCCTGACGACGAGTGGCATCGCCTACTTGATCCCTGACATGCCACGCAAGCTGAAGGAGCAGCTACGCAGGGAAGCCTACTTGACGAACGAGATAGTCCTGAAGACGGAATTGGAGATTGCCCGAGGGGAGGATAGTATCCTATCGGACATGGACATGAGAGGTATTAGAAGGAGGGTTATGGAAGCAATGTCGGAGAAAATAGATACGGATGATGATAAAAATGAAGAGTCTCATCCGTTGAGCGATTATATGACAGATGTTATTATGCCCGTGTAGTAGAAATCATGCCATGACCGTAGTCCCTGTGTATCAGAATGTCTTCCTAAATATTCCTGTGACTGCCTTTCCTGACTATTAGCCACACTGGAATTTACTAATGCCGCCAAGGAGTCCATGTGGCTAAGGAAAATTGCATAATGTGGTTGTAGATTAGCCACACATGGAGGCTTCACAATAAAATTTTGCTACCGTGGCTTACGGCATTTTGGTTGTAGGAAAATGTACTACCTCTGAATGATCAAGGTCTTTGATAAGATGCTGGAAATGCTGCTGGGATTTTTAGGAAGCATTGGAAACGAGGGCCTACCATATATATAATCAATCGTGGCATTAAAATCTGGTCTTAGTTATGAAGAACTACATTGTGGCATCACATTCTGTCGTATAATATCATATAGGTTGTAGCAATTACAATGAAAATATTGGGTTGGATAGACAAAGCGTGGCTTTTTTTAAAGTTGCGCTTTTTTATAGAAGTTTGTTAGTGATTTTGTTCAAAGGGGGTGTGCATTTTATACACCAGTTAACTAGGGTTACACCCGCCACAAAGTTTATAACCAAAACAAAAACCTGCATGATTACACACTTGACGTTATGTAATTATGCAAATTAGGTGTCACATTATGCAAATTAGTCTCTGAACATAACCAAATCCCGTCATATTGTTAATGACGCGCACTACCCAATAGCCATACACCATAATTGTACACATAGTTTGCTTTTTGTATTAGTTAGTGTATAGAAATGATTTTGTTTCTAGAGGTGTTAATTAGTTTTGTTATAATGATTTTATATACACACCGCATGTACAATTTGATGTATTATGTTATGTGATTTTTCTGTTTCTGTGAGTAACTCTGAACTCTTCAGGAGGCTTGTAGCTTGCTGAAACTGAAGTTTGAGTCTGATTATTGCAGCAGAATTATGATTACTTAAAGATAAATACAATTTAATCATGGAGTTATGATTCAGTTGTCCTCAAATTATACATTGTCTTAAAATACTCAAACAGCAAGAATATGTTGTTATCCCTATTCAGCATTTTGGGATATTATTGGAAAAAATAAATAAAACCTAAGTATCTAATCTGAGTGTTGATGTATCGGAGATATATCTATTAATCATAAATTATTGCAAAAACAAAGCTGTCATTTGAGTTCATTTTCAATTAAGCTAAAGACCTAAAAAGAGTTACTCAAACGTCTTTTGTTTCATTGTATATACATATATATCCTTATGGCATGTTTCTTTCCTCAATAATGCCAAAAAATATCTGTCTGCTATACAAACATATTGTTGTATATGTTGTGTATATATCTATGCATTTTTCCTGGGTGATGTTGTCCTTATTTTGTAAAATAAAAATTCAGAAGTGTGTTTAAAAAATCTGTTTTTGCCAGTGTAACTCTGAGGTTGTTTCATTAGTATCCTGTCGAATTCAAATCAAAATTTGAATTTAATTAGATTGCATAATTAAAACACTGCCCTCTGGAGGATGCAACAAGCAACGCAATGACGTGTTACAAACGTAAAGAAAAACGTTTAAATTGGAAATAGTTCATTTCTGGATTTTGTTTATGCTCTTAAGGACTGCCCATGGGTGTTAGACTTTATATTACAGCTGATTGTTATTTTATGTCTTTTATATATTTGTTGCACGCCTTATTGGTTTGATAGTGGAGGATTATGTACATGTCGTTGAAAAAGGAAAAAATAATTGAACTTTTTGAAATTAATCACCAGAAACCAAAGTAGACGTTTGATGTAATCTGTGTCTTATACATATTTCTTTTTCATTTTATAATTTATCAATTTTTGGATCAGATATATGACTGCCAACAATTATACAGAGTCCAAAAATTACTTAGAAATTTGAGAAATAAGTTTTACTTTATTATTTCTGAATTTTACAAGAAGAAAAATTTACTGAAATAACATTTACTTCTTTATTTCCGGATTTTTACTAGAAAAAAACTTTCCTTTTTCAACATATACATTGATCTGTATCATTATCAAACGCAAACTGTTATGGGCGTAGTGGGCTATATTTAGCACGTGCCTTGACTAAACCCCTTCGCTTAATGTGATAGATGTACACTAACAAATCGAACACTTTCTTTTTCGAGGAACATATCATTTTCTTGATGATTTCATTATTTTGCTATTTACTGTTTATGATTGGATACCATATTTTCTTGGTCGTTCTGTTTGTATTTAGTTTGTTGTTGGTTTCATTCGAAGTTGAATGTGAATTCCTTGTGGTCGTGAGTGAGAATTTTAAGAGATAAGACTCATATTTAGGATATAAGATAAATAAATTACATATTAGATATCATAAATCGGATATCTGGATTCTACAGTGAAAATTTCAGATACTTAATCAATTTATGATTATTTAATAGAAATTTTATCCAAAACAAGATTTAGATTTTATAAGATGCACGGTTAATGAGATTAGTGGTATATAGAGTTTGATTACAATATTTATATACATGCTACATCTTTACGAAGATCCTTAAATACTAATAAAACATTTTTATGAGCTAGGTACATGGCCAATTAATATATCTCAAATGTGACTGATCAGATAAAACAGAATATACATGAAGATTATAGTATTTAAAACTATTTTAATAAATCTGTTAGCAATTTTAAAACATTAAGTGATACCCAAATTTGGTCACATCAAATAAAAATTTTGATAGAATAATCTTTAGATGTTAAAAAAATCTTTCTACAGATGTCTGCCTGCTTAAATATTTATATTTTGATAAATTCTAAACCTTGATCAAAATCCAAGTAACATTTACGAATCAGTATCTTTTTTAGGTATTAAAATACTAATCTACATGTCAGACCTTACCGAATCTGATTCTTATAAAGCTATTGCTTGTTATGTGCCAATTATGAGACGGCCAATAATGATGGTTTTAAATTTTAAATGAAAGACTTTACTTTTGAAATATTTAATGAGGTAAAGTGCCAATTATGTGGATACAAATTGTGAAAAAAAATTAATTCTGCATTATAAGTAAGATATCTAATGAAAGAAAAACGAGTATTCTGACGAGATGTAATTTGTAAATGCCGTGATATGACTTAAGTATTTATGCAGCATAAATGATATTATCTTTTCTAATAAATATAATTTGTTAGTGTTATGCATTTGCCAAATGGACATTTTAAAACTTAGAAGTGATATTCGAATGCAAAGAAATCAAAAGTACGGACGATATAAAATTAAAATTTTTGAAGTAGTCTGATATTAACAAATGTTAATTGTAATATATATTTTCATTAACCAAATTATCTCTCCGAGACGTATTACTGATCAATTGCTAATGAAAGCTTGCCTATTTGCAAAGTCCCACTCAGACTTTAAAAATTATGTATTAATATTGCTTGCGAAGCTGCGTAGCCATGATATGTAGTTATTTTATACTCATGATAAATTATCTTAAGGATGAAACTGAAGACTGCTTTTGGATTGATGCTAGTATTGCTTTTCAATTTTTTTTGCTTCGGTATTCTTGCCAATTTTAATTTAATCTTCATTTTATTTGCATTATGCTTCTATTCTGGTGATAGTACAGTTTATGAAGTTATAAATTAAATGGCCTTATATAACTATGCCAAACGCCTATTTTAATTAAAATATTATTCTGTATAGAATCTATATATTCTTTTGAGCACAAAATTTAAATTTCTAATATTTTACACTGCGCAATTTGCAAAGTTTACAATTTTGACAAATTTGCTTTTGACAGACACTCTTTAATATTCTTTCTTATGAGGCTTTACTATAAGTTGATTGCAATTGTCATTTTCATGGCAAAGAAAAGTTTTAGCCACAAAAAAATAGATTGAAAAAGTGAAAAAGGTTATTTTTTGCGCACTGTCTCTATGCATGTTAATTTCTTTACAGTGACAGTTATTTTATTATATTACTTGTGTCTACTGTCAGTTTCTCTGAATGCAATCATTTCTGAGCTATTTTAACTGCAATGATTCTTATTGGCGTGAATTATTTTATTTAAGTGTGAGTTTGGATTGACAATCTCCGATGTTAATACTATGTATTCTGTACTCTAGTCTAATAAAATACTGTATTTTAAATAAACATTTTATAGGAAGTGAAAACTATTGCATTTTTCTTTGTTATACATTAATTTATAAGATTAAAATAAGAAGTGAATATATCATTGCACTGATTGCACTGAACTGCAATGTTTAAAAATGCCAATTTTCTGATTTCACATTGGTTTAACAACAAACTCAATTTAAATTGCACATAATTAGGAAGCTCCTTCCTTCATGAAGAAAATGTATAGTAGGCATAAGCCTGCAGTTTCAAGATTGAAGTTCACACTTTCTTTCATCAGGATTACTCTATTTTTTTTGCACGAGTTTGGAGAATGGAGTGCTATTTATAATTGGACACATTTAAACCTATTATTATCACATTCTTCTGAGTGAATATTACATTACATGTGAGTTAAGCACACTGCATCGTACCATGCTTTTATCAAAATATTCTCTCTGTGGGTTAAGAAATTGTTACAATTTGTGGAAGAGATTACATAAATCTTTGCACAAAACATTTTGCACCAAGTGTTTCATACAATATCTTTTCTGAAGATGTTAAAACGTCTTGCTCTAAAATCGCTATAACTTTCATTTACATTAGTTACTTCTTTTATTACGATCTTTTCTGTTTAGTAAATTTCAAATTATGTACTCTACTGCAACTCTAGAGTGGTTGGAATTTTCTGCATTGTCTGAAAGTTGCGTTTGAGGCCTAATTTCTTGTTTTAAAATTTGAATATCAAATGATTGTGACCAAACTTTTCTTTTCAATGGTTGTTTTCTCTGTTAAGTGCTATTATATATCTGTCCGCAATTTCAACATCTAAAATCTTACGAATTATTTCTATACAGCACAATGTTATATCTCTTGTTACTGTGGTGCCAATCATCACAAGAACCACTAGGAATTTCTCTCTTTTATGTGTCATTGCCATAAAACTATTAATAACTAAGTCACACAGTCTCAATTGAACACTTCTAAAAACTTGCAGACCACATTTTGCGACTGGTATTGCACAGCCTGTCTTAATTGTAATGTCTCGGATGTCTTAGATTTACGAGACAATCTATCAACTCAATGTGGACCACATAATATTACATACTTACTGTTGTAGCCCTGGGGATTAATTTCACCACTTTAATTGTATTGGATGTCGCTTATGGCTGTCCTATATAGATCGTAACTTGCAGTTAGGCTTAAAATTATTCTAACCCCTTACAGATTTATATATAGAATTCCAATCTTTTTAAAGTGGACCTCAAGGAAACTTGGAAAAGTTTATTATGAAAATGATGTTGGTAATAGCATTTTTAAACACTGAAAGCTTTAGCTGATAAAATTTAATAAAAGGTAAAATTCTCATTCCAAAAAATATATGAGGCTTCAGATGAATTTTTTAAAGAAGAATACTTTAAAACGGTTACTTTTGAAGGGGTATAAATAATTTTGAGCCTGACTGTAACACATTTCTTTCTATTGTTAATTCGTAACTCTGTTGTAATTTATTCTTCTGCAATAGTTCTGTAATTTATTTAATTGCGATTAGTGTTGTAATCTTTCCAATATATTGTACACTTTTGATTGGCCAGTGCACGTAGCTGTTCGCAAAGCTCAAGGTAGATACTTTTTTGTGTTTCACTTTTTACAGGGGTCCCGTTTGGTGTTTACAAAA
Organism: Platynereis dumerilii; assembly: GCA_026936325.1. Taxonomy (NCBI): domain Eukaryota; kingdom Metazoa; phylum Annelida; class Polychaeta; order Phyllodocida; family Nereididae; genus Platynereis; species Platynereis dumerilii. The sequence goes on from JAPTHN010000004.1 coordinate 32,969,806, forward strand.
ATTTCGGGTTCGTGTGTTACGATGAGAAGTGTTGAATATTGCTCCTGTGCTGTTCAGAATTTGGAATTTGAGGTTAGAAACTAGATTCAGTTTAAAAACTGAGGAAAAGTCGGAAGTTTGGAAATCAAATTTTTTAAGAAAAATAACTTTAAGAGGTTAGGGGGTCATATATTATAGCTCCTGTGTACTTTGGAAGTTCAATTTAGTTGAGGTTTTCAAAAGGGTCAAAAGTTAGGAATTAAAAACTTTGAAGGAAAATTGTTTTAAGTTAAAAGATTGGATATTACATGACTCCAAATCGTCACACTGAGTGACAACAATATACCATCAATCGGATCAGACTAATATGCACAAGATATAAGTATGACATATCTTTAGGCCACACATAATTGATCTTTAGCTTCTCGGATTTGTCTCAAGGCCCTTTTTCTAGGGTCGGTCGGTAGGACAAAAAAAAAAGGTGAAAAAAATTTTTTTTGTAATGTCAAAAAAAAAAATTTTTTTTTTTCCATCGGCAGGAAATCTATTGTGTCAGCGGGTCCGCGAAGCTAAGAATCAATTATGTGTGGCCTTACAAGGTATACTTCGCAATGAAATTTGGTGTGTTCATTTCGGACTCAATCCTGTTAGCGTAACATCGGATATCAGTGATTATACAGGAGTCACAAGTCTGAAACTGTCTGACAATTTTACAAATTCACTTTCGAAGCAAACAAAGTTGATCTGATTTGGAACAAATGTTCAACTCGCAACGTGAATGAACAATTATATCCCTTCAAAACAATATGAAGTATGTTGCATGAGGATTAAATCTTGCATAAATTCCTTTGAACGGAACGAGCATGGGAGCTGTATTCACTCTTTCTCTATATTGAAATGTATCTCCGGTGGTTTGGCTGTTCTATATGCACTTTGAATCAAAGAAAAAAAAAGTAAATTAGCTTGTTATAGCTGGTGGCAGAAGGGGGTTGGGCGTCATTTTCTGAAAAAAATAAAAAAAATAAAAAATAAAATTTCACTTGCAAAGAAGAGAACAAGGGGTTAGGTCGTTTTAGTTTTGGAGATTTTATTTTTTCATTTTGTTTATTATGCTTTTTTTTTTTCATTAGGAATAGCCTGCAGGTAGCTCTATTGCTATGCATGAACTTTTAAATAGTTGCTTCACATGTTAGAAGGATAATTATGAAACTGCATATTCCAGTCTCGTATTATTATTAATAGGTCTCTATATATTTATATTATTCATATAATTTTTTAGAATGTCTCTGATATTTTTAAGAATTTGTTTTGATGCATTTTGGTGAATGTCATATTTTTTGTTGTTTCAAATTTTGAGAAAACGGGATACACAAAAATACTTTTATCTGTAAATTGCCATCATTTGGGTGCCATTTCAGCTCACAAATTTAATAAATTGCCTTTGGATAATAATATAGAAGATATTTCTAAAATTCTTTGGTTTTCGTGGGAGGATTTTGAGGGGGAAAATTGCATAGGTCTAGATATTGCTACCTGTTTATTATAAAAATACTTATAACTGTGCTTCATACTTGCATTCTAAAGTTGCCAGAATTTAATTTCCGTTCACTGTGATTGACTGTTACTTACTTGGTCAATACAAATGATAATTATCCTGACAACTTTTGAAAAAAAAAATTTTCCCAAATTCCGTGGAATCATTTATTGCAAATTGTAAATTTTTATTTTAAGTTTTGAGTATACAATGTATCAGACTTCTCATTATAAATAACCTTTTTTTGAAAACTCACTTATTGCTTTAAGATGTGGAGAGAAAAAGTTTCTTGAATTCAATATAGTAATTTGTTAAACAGTACAAATTTTTAAACATTTTTTCTTTAATTTTTTTTTTCCAATCAACTCTTCATAAATTGTTGCGATATCTAAATTTCTGACGCCATATTATTTATTGTTTTATTACTTGTGCTGCCACCTGTGGGACCAACAGCGGAATTTCAGAATATTGTTGACGTCATGCATAACCGATCGCTACGCAATAGCCGGAGAAGAAAAACCCTGGAAGTTAGCGAACATGCCGGGATGAATGAAAATGTGGTATAATTTCTAGAAATATTTTTTGTAACCGTTTGATTTTATAATGTTTGAGAATGTAGTAAGAATACCATAGATAATATTTATTTCCTAAAAATGGTGAGATGCATGAAAATGTTGTACTTTCTACAATTTTTTTTTTTAACAATTTTATCATTTATTTCTATGAGCTAATGTGTTAAGAAAAACAATGAATAATGGTTTATTTTTAACTAAATTGTGGTATGATGGCAAGGAACTGAAATTGATTATCAAGAAATTGTAGGCGTAAACCAGAACATTTGGTAAGATAGCAAGTACATTTTTTTTGTAAAAAAACTGTGATCTGATTATTGTGCAGTTATGATGTATGATATTATTATTCTTATGGAAATATGGTAAAATATCTGGAATATAAGTATATTTTAAGATATATGGATTACAGATAGTTCAAGATCTGAAAAATAAAATTGTGGTTTCGAGGTAAATTCAACGTTGGTTTTCAGTTGATAAAATGTGGTTCTTGAATTGACAGAACTGGATAATTGTTCACAGGGAATGTGGTTTACAAGTCTACTTTTAATATATTCCTTAACAAAATGTGGTTTACAACATACACGCTGTTGAATGTTATTAAAATATCTTGTGGTCTGCATGTATGGTATAAAACATGTGTCTTGCAAATATGAGATAGCGTCGAGAAATGTTGGATGTCTGATCTGAAAATTTTTATTTATTTTTTCATCTTTATTAGAAACTGGTGATCAACCATGTGGATAGTATGATTTGAGGTTTGGTGTGAAGAGAGTTACCTTTGCATTGATTTCAAACGATTATATATACCTCATTTATCAAATGGACCAAAGTTAGGCTTAGTAATCAAAATAACTTTACTTTGAGTTAGGTTTAGGCCTAAGCAATCAAAAATCTCATTTTTTAATCTTAAATTCAACTAATATGGTATAACAAACTTTTATTTATTTATTTGCAATAAAAAAGGGTTTACTTTTCAATTGTGATGAAATAATACTTTATCTAATTATTTTGCATTTATTTATAGTTCACTTAAAATAATTAAATCAAAATTAAATCTTTACCCTGAAGTGCCATTTCATGATTTTACGGTAGAAATGGTTTAGTCAAACCTTTAGTCTGTTACTCAGGAATATCTAGTTTTTTTTGCTGGATATTAATTAATATTACTTATCAAGTACAATTAAGTAATTGTGTGATTTTTTTTTGCAATTTTGAAGAAGTCTATGAGTTACTAACTCACACTGTAATTAACACAGAATGCGATATTGTGATGAAAATAATATATCCAAGCGTAATCATCGATGTTGTTTGTGAAGTCAAAATGTGTCTTAAATAGTATTCACTAAATCTCTGTGTCTTAACTTGGGCCTAATTAGGCTTAACTTTATTACATAAGGCACTTTGACTGACTTAACACAATAAGAAATTGGACCAATGTATACTAAGTTTTTGTAAATTGAATAATAAAGCATAAAGGAGGAGAGTCCTATAAAAGGAATAAAATAAGTTTGTTGCAAATTTCAATGATATTATAACCAAATAACCAAGATAAATTCTTCCCATACAGTAACAGGCAATTTGGTCAGTTTGTAAGTTTCTAAACCTTACTTTGTTAGCTTCTAAAATATGTTTAACATGCTAAAGTCTGCACTGTAGTAGTAAATTCTGTGCTCATTTGCAATACTAAAAAAGTTTGACATTACAATTACCAGGGAGCATAGCAACACCATTTTCACATGTGTATGTTAAACAAGTTGCATAAGCTAAATTATTTCATTATAAAATATTAAGAGTTGATACTGAGGTGTTTAACTTGTCGTTAGGCAAATTTGGTTGCCATGGTAACCGGTGCTAACCATAGTTGATGGGAAAGACAGTTAATTTAGAGGATGACTGCCAACTTGTTTCGATGGCAACAAAATCTGTCAGCAATCCCATTTTTGATTTGGGAGTCCCGGGAAAACTTGTGTTGATAAAATTTTTTGAACAGAAGTAGAAAATTTGGTTGCCATGGTAGCCCTTTTTGCAGACTTATGATATAATTTCTCAGCCCACAGAGAGAATTGTAGACTGATATTAGTATGGTCTTACTTGTGCATACATGTAATGTATTTTTGTAATGATGCAACATTTTGTAGCATTTTTTTGCCCGAGCTACGTAGTACATACTGTTGTTTTAACATTGTCTGAATGTTATGTAGAGTCTATAAACTTTGCGATATCTGTCCACTACATTGTGATGCAAACCTCTGGCTTGAATGTTGAATTTATGTTACTAACATAATCTTTCCGTGACGTTTGACATTGGTTATTTTCAATATTTTGTGTTAGCATGACATTGTATTGTACTGTGAATGTACATTAAGCTTGTTATTTTGTGATAAGATTTTTCTCAATTTCTTTGTTTGTTATTGTCATGATGACGAAATGTTGATTATTAAAGTTTTGAGCTGTTGTAAACGAAAATATTAGCTAAACATTTCTTAAATATCCCATTTGTCACATAGTTGTGTTGCACGCAGTTTGAATGAAATTTAATATGATCAGGAATATGTGCAATGTCATGTATTTCTTATTAATTATTATTCTCTGAACAGAAGTATAAAATCGGAAGTTAAACGAGCACTTACCTAAGTGTGATGTTTGACGGAGATTCTCACGAGGGAAACAGCATCAAGAGATTATGCGAGATAGCGTTGCGACGGTGGCGCCAACACCCGAGCTTGTCATAATTTAAAGGCTTTGAATTTTTCTGAGTAAATTGAATGCCAAAATAATTCAGTACACTTGGGTGGCTGTGGGTGGGCGCATAATCTCTTGATGCTGTTTCCCTCGTGAGAATCTCCGTCAAACATCACACTTAGGTAAGTGCTCGTTTAACTTCCGATTCTCACTCAGGAAACAGATCTACGAGATTCCGCGAGATGTTTAAAGACACGAAGACAAATTCAAAGTCAATGTCTTTATTAACCCACAATTCCACAAAGCAGTTAACTCAATACACCAGTCAACTCAAAACACCGGTACCAAAATCCACAACCTCCTTGTGGTAGTACAACTGAAAAGTATCACAATTACTCCAACCTGCTGTTTGGAGCACCGTATCAATCGGAACATTAGCACTGTGCGCCTTAGTATTAGACGCTGATCTACAACTATGTGCTTTAAACACATTAGTGTCAATACCAGCTTTACTCATAACCTCACGCAGCCATCTGGCTATAGTGTCCGTAGACACAGGTCCATGTGGTTTAACAAAACTGATTAAAAGTCTTTTATCCTCAGATCTAAGTGATTCAGTTCTTATCAAATAGTCCCTTAAAGTAGTCACCACACAAAGAGATTCGTCCTCGTAGGGCGAAAGCCGAACTGTTTGAGAGGGTCTGCCCCCTCGAGAATGCTTCAGCACTTTGTCAAAAGTAAATACAAAATCTTGTCCCCTGGACAAATTATCCAAATTCAACAAACTTAAAGTCTGGATCCGCTGACCCGACACAAGTGCAAGTAACATAGTCAGTTTCAAAGTAATCAATTTTAAACTTAAATCACACAACGGAAACCATGTCTTTAATAAATCCAACACAACCTTAACGTCCCAAGTATGTGAATAACGTGGTTTCGGTGGGTTCAAATTATAAAATCCCATCATCAGTCTTTTGACAGATTCCAACTGTCCAAAGGGCGTATTGCCATCCAAAATCAAAATACAAGAAAGTGCACTACGTGCAGTGTTCAAGGCATTGTAACCTAACTTAAACTCATGGTGCAAATAAACAAGGAAATCAATGGCCTGATTTACAGTCGGACGAACTTTATCAATCTGCCTTGCATCACAATACTTTTCCCATCTGTGTATGTAACTTTTGTACTGTTTCTTTGTACTTGGTCTCCAGGACTGTAACATAATGGAGATAGCCTCCTCTGATAGGCCCTGCAATCTGAAAGATCTCCCGAAATGAGACATGCCATCATTTTCGGACGAAGCGGATGGCGCTTGTCCGGAGCATACGGTAGGTAAAACAGTCTGTCCATTCCCGGCAGAAGTACTGGATCGTCTACAAGGAGACTCATCACGGATGAGAACCACGGCTGTGTCGTCCACATCGGAGCCACTAGAATCGCCCTCGTCTGGTCCATCTCCACCTTCTGAACAGTCCTCGTCAGTACACTGAAAGGAGGATTAGCATAAATGAATAATTTAGACCAATCAAGTGTGAAGGCATCAATATCTTCAGCCTTAGGATCAGGTCCCCATGAAACATATCGTGCAATTTGATAATTCAATCTAGACGCAAACATGTCTATTTCAGGGCAACCCCATCGATCAATGATTGACTTAAACACATCCTCATTCAATTTCCACTCAGTCTCATCATGGAAGATACGACTTTTTTCATCTGCCACATTTTCTGCCCCGGGTACATAGGCTGCAGAGATCCATATCTCTCTCTCTATAGCCCACTCCCATATTTCCTTCGCAATGATATTACATTCGTGGGAGTGCATGCCCCCCATGTCATTAACATATGTGATGGCACATTTATTGTCAGATTTCACTTGAATATGCACATTCTTTTCACGACCACATAAACTTTGTAGTCCCAAATAGACAGCCTTTGTCTCAAGAACGTTAATGTGATCTTTACTCTCCTCGGAGGACCATCTCCCTCCTGCGGATAGGGAGCTCATCTTTGCCCCCCATCCTCCTTCTTTCCTTAGACCTCCACTTGAGGCATCAGTGTAAATAACCAAATCAGGATTGCCATGGTTAATTCTTTTGACATTAGATTCTGCATTATCTATCCACCATTGACAATCAACTTTGCTAGCATCATTCAACTCAACCTCGGCTTCAAAATTACCTTTGTTCATCTTCAAACCATTGGACTTCAGTTTCTCCAAGGTGCGGTAGTGCAATTTACCGTGCTCAACCCCATTAGTGTAAGCATTCATCAGCCCAATAACTTGTGCAAGTTCCCTCAGCTTAATCCATGATTTCTGCAACAAATCAGAGCAAGTATCAACAATGTGAGCAATCTTGTCAGAGGGAAGTCTTATTGTCATATCGTTAGTGTTCAATATGTAGCCCAGAAATGTTATTTCATGGACTGGACTCATAACAGATTTCTTCTGATTAATCACAAATCCTAACGATTTGAATCCATTGACTAAACTGTCAACTGCTAATTTGCACTCGTCATATGTACGGCCCACTATCAAGGAGTCATCAATGTAACCCATGCATGTATGGCCTTGCTCTCTCATTGTAGCAAAAAATGGTTTAAGCAACTTGGTAAACACCCGTGGTGCACATGCTAACCCCTGTGGCATTGCCACAAATTCATAGAGTTCTTTTTTAAACTCAAATTTCACTAATTTCACACACTCGTCATGCAATGGCACACAAAAATAGGCATCAGACAAATCCACAGACGCTACAAAACAGTCTTTCCGTACTAGACATTTTGCTGTCTCAAGACTATCCATCTTAAAATGTAAGTACTCAACACTCTTATTGAGAGGTTTCAAATTCAATATCATTCTATACTTAATGCCATCTTTTTTCTTCCTCAGAAAAATGTTGGAGACAATTTCTCCTTCTTCATGCACAGATTTGCGGACAATTCCTTTCAACACAAGATCATTGACCTGTTCTGCCACTATTTCAGATTCAGATTCATTGAATTTTAAACTGTGCCTGTAATAAGGCTGAATTTCAGAGGAAAAATTTATTTTTAAACCTGAAACTGTTTCAAGGATGGTTTTGTCTGATGTCAATTTTTCCCAATTATGGCTAAAATGTCTCAACCTGCCTCCGATTAGAGAGTCAGGTATACTTACATCGCCCTCTACGACGGTAGCTAATTCTTGTTTCCTTTCTTGGACCCTTGATCCCGATGCTGGCTCGACTGGGATCCTTCGCCTAAAAAAGGCCTTTCATAGGGATGATAACCACCTCGGTTGCCTCGTCCCCGGTAATGCTTGCCTCGTTTACCTCTGTGTGGCCCGTTATAATTGTTGTAATTGTTGTAATTTCTGCTATCCCGGGATCCACGACTGGGTCCCATCTTATTCACAATGCGCTGGGATTCAGAAATGTCTTTCATAAGCTTATGCAGATCCCCTCCAAACAACTCGTCAGTCACTGGAATCTGTGAAGAGCACATGTTTTTGTAAACATAACTCAGGTCTGGCTTGATCAGATCCCTTCGCCTCATATTGAATTCTCCAAGACCATGACTCAGCATGGCTACACACGACACCAGTTTGGTATTCACCGACGCCACGGGTATAGTGCCATTAAGACTCAGCACTTCCACAATGCCACATACAGCCTTCAATACACAATTTTGGGTCTTCTGTAGCTTGATGTCAAATGACCTGGTGTTAGGCCTCAATCTGTCCCATATAAGATGATTAATCCTGGGAGTAACCAAATTTGGACAATTCTTTGGCCGCAAGACATTCTTCATTTTCTTGGCCATAGCATCTTCATTAATCTTCTTGGTAAACAAAGAGTTTATCATCTCCGCCAAAGATTCATTTACGTCAGGCCCAACAGAGTCATCTTGAGTGAACTCCTCTGCAATCTTCTGCCATGGATTGTCACTCTCCTTGGAACCAGAAGCAACACTTTCAATCGCCACTGAGCTTGAAGGAACAGCACTTTCTTTGCTAGATTCACCTGTCAAATTTCCGCCATTTGCATTAGCACCGGCGTTGCTATGCGGGTCATGACTCCGCTCACGAGAATTGACAGATTCCACACGGCTCAGCAGATTGTCTAAATCTAACTCACTGACCGTACTAGGATTGTCCTCCTCCTCATAATAATCGTCATCATAATCTTGCTCAAACTCCTCGAGCCTCTGATCAATGCGGCCCATGTGGCTGGACAATTTCTCGTCCATAACGTCGCTCAATTTTTTCATAATGTCCGCCATGTTGAGCGTTCTTGACGAACTGCTACTGCTACTGGAGCCAGAATTTCGCGACTTGCTGCTGGAAGAACCGCTTCCACTACTGCCCCCAGACAAATTATTGTCAATTGGTACAGTTTTATCCTTCTTATCAGTCTTCTTTCTATCCTTCTCCCTGTGCTCAGGGTTTTCTAAATCGTTTTCGTCTCCTGGCATGACGAAGCAACTAGTTTTCTCGGATCGATGTTGACGCTTTGATTTCACGAACGCAATGACAAGCTCGGGTGTTGGCGCCACCGTCGCAACGCTATCTCGCGGAATCTCGTAGATCTGTTTCCTGAGTGAGAATTGCTAATTTTAGTGTTCCTGCTTGCAGATATCTTTGGTTCTCTTGAGTTACCAGTAGTACAATACTAACTCAGTGTTTTGAAAATGATGGCTGTTAATGTTATTATTTGTGTATAATATTGCATATGAAAACCCCAGAACTATTTTGGTACTCAGATAAGGCATTTTCTGACGCTGGTGTAGCACATGTAATATCTGAATGTCTATATACGCAGATATACAGAACAAAACGTTTTTGATTTTTGTTGCGATTCTCTGCACAACAATTATGTTAGATATACTCAACAGAGTGATGTTACTTTCCTGTTAATTTATGAGCATGGTGTTAATGAATATTTAATTGCATTTTCTATGTATTGAAGTACAAATGTAACTATAACGTCAGATATGGCATTTTTTTAGCCCCGGAGAGTTCAATGATACATATAACTAAAATAGCTTGCCTGCATGTATCCTATACACATTTATTTTTATATGCATATGTTTTATATGTCATGAGCTGAGTATGAAAGAAATGTGGTTTACAAGTCTACTTTTAATATATTCCTTAACAAAATGTGGTTTACAACATACACGCTGTTGAATGTTATTAAAATATCTTGTGGTCTGCATGCTATAAAACATGTGTCTTGCAAATATGAGATAGCGTCGAGAAATGTTGGATGTCTGATCTGAAAATTTTTATTTATTTTTTCATCTTTATTAGAAACTGGTGATCACCCATGTGGATAGTATGATTTGAGGTTTGGCGTGAAGAGAGTTACCTTTGCATTGATTTCCAACGATTACATACCTCATTTATCAAATGGACCAAAGTTAGGCTTAGTAATCAAAATAACTTTACTTTGAGTTAGGTTTAGGCCTAAGCAATCAAAAATCTCATTTTTTAATCTTAATTTCAACTAATATGGTATAACAAACTTTTATTTATTTATTTGCAATAAAAAAGGGTTTACTTTTCAATTGTGATCAAATAATACTTTATCTAATTATTTTGCATTTATTTATAGTTCACTTAAAATAATTAAATCAAAATTAAATCTTTACCCTGAAGTGCCATTTCATGATTTTACGGTAGAAATGGTTTAGTCAAACCTTTAGTCTGTTACTCAGGAATATCTAGTTTTTTTTGCTGGATATTAATTAATATTACTTATCAAGTACAATTAAGTAATTGTGTGATTTTTTTTTGCAATTTTGAAGAAGTCTATGAGTTACTAACTCACACTGTAATTAACACAGAATGCGATATTGTGATGAAAATAATATATCCAAGCGTAATCATCGATGTTGTTTGTGAAGTCAAAATGTGTCTTAAATAGTATTCACTAAATCTCTGTGTCTTAACTTGGGCCTAATTAGGCTTAACTTTATTACATAAGGCACTTTGACTGACTTAACACAATAAGAAATTGGACCAATGTATACTAAGTTTTTGTAAATTGAATAATAAAGCATAAAGGAGGAGAGTCCTATAAAAGGAATAAAATAAGTTTGTTGCAAATTTCAATGATATTATAACCAAATAACCAAGATAAATTCTTCCCATACAGTAACAGGCAATTTGGTCAGTTTGTAAGTTTCTAAACCTTGCTTTGTTAGCTTCTAAAATATGTTTAACATGCTAAAGTCTGCACTGTAGTAGTAAATTCTGTGCTCATTTGCAATACTAAAAAAGTTTGACATTACAATTACCAGGGAGCATAGCAACACCATTTTCACATGTGTATGTTAAACAAGTTGCATAAGCTAAATTATTTCATTATAAAATATTAAGAGTTGATACTGAGGTGTTTAACTTGTCGTTAGGCAAATTTGGTTGCCATGGTAACCGGTGCTAACCATAGTTGATGGGAAAGACAGTTAATTTAGAGGATGACTGCCAACTTGTTTCGATGGCAACAAAATCTGTCAGCAATCCCATTTTTGATTTGGGAGTCCCGGGAAAACTTGTGTTGATAAAATTTTTTGAACAGAAGTAGAAAATTTGGTTGCCATGGTAGCCCTTTTTGCAGACTTATGATATAATTTCTCAGCCCACAGAGAGAATTGTAGACTGATATTAGTATGGTCTTACTTGTGCATACATGTAATGTATTTTTGTAATGATGCAACATTTTGTAGCATTTTTTTGCCCGAGCTACGTAGTACATACTGTTGTTTTAACATTGTCTGAATGTTATGTAGAGTCTATAAACTTTGCGATATCTGTCCACTACATTGTGATGCAAACCTCTGGCTTGAATGTTGAATTTATGTTACTAACATAATCTTTCCGTGACGTTTGACATTGGTTATTTTCAATATTTTGTGTTAGCATGACATTGTATTGTACTGTGAATGTACATTAAGCTTGTTATTTTGTGATAAGATTTTTCTCAATTTCTTTGTTTGTTATTGTCATGATGACGAAATGTTGATTATTAAAGTTTTGAGCTGTTGTAAACGAAAATATTAGCTAAACATTTCTTAAATATCCCATTTGTCACATAGTTGTGTTGCACGCAGTTTGAATGAAATTTAATATGATCAGGAATATGTGCAATGTCATGTATTTCTTATTAATTATTATTCTCTGAACAGAAGTATAAAATTGCTAATTTTAGTGTTCCTGCTTGTAGATAGCTTTGGTTCTCTTAGAGTTACTAGTAGTACAATACTATCGCAGTGTTTTGAAAATGATGGCTGTTAATGTTATTATTTGTGTATAATATTGCATATGAAAACCCCAGAACTATTTTGGTACTCAGATAAGGCATTTTCTGACGCTGGTGTAGCACATGTAATATCTGAATGTCTATATACGCAGATATACAGAACAAAACGTTTTTGATTTTTGTTGCGATTCTCTGCACAACAATTATGTTAGATATACTCAACAGAGTGATGTTACTTTCCTGTTAATTTATGAGCATGGTGTTAATGAATATTTAATTGCATTTTCTATGTATTGAAGTACAAATGTAACTATAACGTCAGATATGGCATTTTTTTAGCCCCGGAGAGTTCAATGATACATATAACTAAAATAGCTTGCCTGCATGTATCCTATACACATTTATTTTTTATGCATATGTTTTATATGTCATGAGCTGAGTCTGTAGAGTAGTGTGCAAACTGTTGATCACATTCACATAGAACAATTTGATTTATAAGAGAGGTCTATAATTACATTTAAATTTATATGAATCACTGTCAGAGTTGTTTGAAGGATTTTTTAATAAACTGTGCAATTGACTTGCTGAATTTAGGACTTCCAACCTAGGGAGTTAAACTACACAATAATAGGCCTATTAGTAAACCAATGATATTTTATTCTATGTTGTGGCCATCACTACCTAGATATTTATTTGAAACCTTATATCTAGTAATGTAATTAACCAAACAATTAACAATGCTGAAAAAGGTGTTATCAGAAAGTCAAAACTCCTAATATCTTAATTAAAATTATTGATATTTTAGTGTCAAGTTCTAATATTAAAGCACTTTTTTTAAAGTATAATATTTAAATAATTTTTAAACCAGTATACGTATTAGCCAAACCATTAATTGTGGGTCTTGCCTTAACAGGAGTGTCAAATTGGTATAAATTGCTTTGTATCAATGTTTTAATAACCAAATTATTTAGATTGCATGTATGGGATAGCTTTTATAATATTATTTTAATCACATTAGTTACTAGCGTGATATTTGTAAATCAAAATACTTATGCAGCTTGCAAGCTTTTCAGCAGTGTTCACAATACATATCTTTGCAAATGTATCTCATATATTTTTGCTATTATTTTCAATGTTCATTGGCAATGGTCCACTTGGTACTTTGTAAAAAGAGTTGAATTAATTAAATTTAACCATATGTATGCTACATATTGCTACTTAAAACGTTTTAAGAAATGTGAATGTTTGTATCAAATGCACATGAATACATGATAATGTTTAGAATTGTTTATAAAATGAATTTTTTTTAGTTTTATAATTAAGTTAAAAACTATCAGAAAAGATGACCGCACTGTATATAGGGCAAACCAAAGTAATTTCTTCGGAGGCCTACTATAAAGTTAAAAGCAGGTCCCACTTAATTGCCTTAAATTGACCCTGGCAGCAAATATCTACATTATCATTGCACATAAATTATGATGTTGCACTGTAGCTTGAGTACTTTCCTCTAAAGAGTTGTAGTTTTTTTTGTTAAGAAAAACTTTAAAACTCTTTAATCCAATTAAGAAATTAGATAAAATAGATTGTGTTGTAACTTAGGACCTCGTAAATATAAATAAACTACCTCTGTCTCTGCATGTGTAATAGACTCTAATTAAGAGCATAATAATGATTTAGAATTATAAAAATTCATATTTAAATAGATATTTAAATTAAATAGATAATTAGGTAATATCACCACACATTGTATAAATTTTAGCTTTCTCGTAAAACCTAACTGAACACTGTTGGTTTCATGATGCTGATACACTCTAAAAAATTTCGGGACAAAACTGTTTTTTTTTTAATGGAAAATGGTTCTTTGAAAAACCAAACTTCCATGCAAAAACCAACATGGATTTTTCAAAAAACCATTTTGGATTTTTAAAAACCAGTTTTGTCCCGAAATTTTTTAGAGTGTATTATATATTTTTAATTAACCTTCTGCGCAGTCGAGTATTGTCTTTATGACCTATAAATATATTTTGTTAATTGAAAGCAACTGGATCAAATGGCACAAAATTCAAAATATAGCTAACAATATTAAATTCAAAATATAGCTAACAATATTAAATTCAAAATATAGCTAACAATATCAAAAAATACAGTGGGTCCCAAATTATTACGCAAGTTTTTTTTTTAATGATATCTCAAAAACAACTATACGCATTTGAAAATCCTTCCCACATAACAATGTATGTTCCATGAAGGCAATGTCCTGTAAGTTTTGTCCGATTCTGATAGCAGTGAGGAGTTACGCCACAAAGCAGCCAATACCCTGTTTGTCGATGTCCCAAGTTATTATGCAAATGTAAGAAAAAGTGATCCAAAAGTAACAAAATGATCTTTTAATCCTCTAAACACTTACCTCTTAATGTTTAATGAAAATTAGAACCTTCATTTCAAAAATAGTTGCTTTAATGACGAAGAAATCAATATTATTACCCTGCATTGAAATAACATTGAAATTACTAACTTCTTGCAATAAAAAGCTTCTCCAAGACAAACAAAATTTTTTATCATTATGAAACTCTCTCTCTCTGTTCCTTAGGTTTAGAACTCTTCCCAAAATTAAAGAGAAGCCATTTCGACCAATTAACATGAAAAATATCTTTAAATGAAAATGATGGGGATTGGGCTTGCATTGACAGCAATGCTAATTTGATGGTAAAAAGAAGCACACATTTTTGACTTATTGTTATGTTTTGTAGAGAAAGAGAAATTGGTTCATCTTTACACAGGATAACATCATAGTCTCACAGATATATTATAATCTGAATTGGTTGTGATATGACATTTTTTTAAAGCAACAAAGGCTTTTATTCAAGAAAAATGGTCATTTCAATGTTATTCCAATGAAGAGGTTTTATATTGATTTCTTCGTCATTAAAGCAACCATTTTTGAAATGAAGGTTCTGTTTTTCATCAAACATTAAGAGGTAAGTGTTTAGAGGATTAAAAGATCATTTTGGTACTTTTGGACCACTTTTTCTTGCATTTGCGTAATAACTTGGGACATTGAAAAACAGGGTATTGGCTGCTCTGTTGCGTAAATCCTCACTGCACTATCAGAATTGGACAAAACTTACAGGATATTGCCTTCATGGAACCTAAATTGTTGTGTTGGAAGGATTTTAAAATGTGTTCAGGTGTTTTTGAGATTTCGTACAAAAACTAACTTGTGTAATAATTTGGGACCCACTGTAGCTAACAATATTAATGATTTGTGGGGAAGGGGGAATATGCTATCTCTTATGTCAGAGATCTGATAGCATTACATACTTGATTGCTCTAATATCCTTAGCTTGCACATTTTTTCTTGTTCATATGTTGATAGTTATGATTTCCTCTCAAATGTCAGTATTGTGCTGTGGTTTTCCACATTATATGACAGTTTGTGTGTACTTTTATAATGTAGTGCATTATGTATTTTGTAGAAAGATGTTTCTTTTTGCAAAAATAATTATTTTCTCCTAGTTGCTTAGGTTAGTGGAAGCTGTGATTGATATAAATGTACTGCGTTTGATTTTTCATAAACAAAAGTACTTTTCACAAAATGTATTAGGCTTTGTTATCTCTTTTGAAATTGAATAACGTACAGTTTTTAATTGGCGACCCAGAGCAAAAAAAAGTACATTTGAAGCGCTCAAATTATTTAAATTACCAAATGTACTCCAATTGTACTGCAAAAATGCCTATACTTTATACAAGGGAGCGTATTTGGAGCGTATGGATTTGCATAATTATAGGGAGTATAAATGAAGCGTAATAAAAATAATTTTAGGACTTCAAATGTACTCCTTTTTGTGCTGGGGCAAGAAGTTTTAGGCCAGACTTAATTGATCTTTAGCTTCTCGGATCTTCTCAAGGCACTTTTCCTAAGGTCGGCAGGACAAAGAAAAAGCCTGTATACATCTCAATTTTTTTATCATGTCAATAAGACAAAAATAGTGGGCGAGTTCAATTTTTTTTTTATGGGAAGAATATGTGTTGGGTTGATCAGCGAAGCTAAAAATTAATACGGTCCGGCCTCATGTTGAAATAATGGATCGGTCTTGTTATCAAGTTTGTGTACCCCCGGGTTCTAAACTTCTAATGATGTCATGGAAAAGAAAGTGCAAGATTGGTTGATACGGCCCAAGTAGCTATTGCTACTCCTACCACTGTATAAACAGCAATAATAAAGGGCAGAGGTAGTAATAGCTACTTGAGCCGTTGATACATACATTAGTTGGCTCAGTTTGGAGGGTTCTGGGCTTTCAATCGGTGGCCTGGGGTTAAATTCCAGCTCTAGGTGGGTCACCTTGACCAATATGTTCATCAGCTGTTTCGTCCTTTACTTCTTGGCTGTGTCCTCTTTCTTTCCCGGTTAGCCTACTGTGGCACATAAATACAGGAAGTAAAGCCCAATTTACGCATCATCAAATTTAATACGCATCTCGTGCAATAGTCGCACAGCGGTCAATACCCTTAGGCTTAGCTCAATTTAAATACTGATATATAAATTCAGATTCAGATAAAATTTATTTCCATTCAGGAATTTCAGTTTTATGATATATATACATTGATTGATATTCATCAACATTATATTAATGGAGGACACCCGAAAAAAGCCCAATAGACTTTAACGCCACCTCTTATATATATGTACATGAGAGGAAAGTGGGAGGTAGCAAAGTTACACGTAGATAGCGACATTTGTAGTCCTGTCTGAATTGAAATAACTTATCTCAAGAGTCAAGAATACCAGAGAGGAAATTTCCTGATAAACATAAAATCATATTCAAAATTTATTATTTTCACCGGTAAATAATGTAGGTCTGTATTCCATATTCCTTGATAGTATCTATACATAAAATTTATTTCGGTTTGAAGGAAAACAGTTTGTCCCGTTGTTGAACATATCTGTCGAAGTAAAGCTGTGTGTGCCTGAAAAGGAGATCATGAACCATTTATTATAAAATTGAAATAAGCAGGGCTCTTTTCACTTCATAGGTAACATACATTTTTTGCCAACGAAATAAAATATATCATGGTTCGGCAAAGAAAGTTATCAGAAGATAAAACTAAGTATTATAGCACTGATGGCAATGTGATGGCAAAGGTTTTTGCACTCTTGGGGCTTTATTGTTTAAGTGGTCAAATGGTTATGACTCTGGCAAAATATGCACATTTCGTAAAAATCTATCTTGCGTTCTCAGTTAGTGGTGTGTCCAGGGGCGGACTGGCGCCAATTCGGGCCCCGTGGTCAAATAAGTCCATTGGCCCCTTCGTCCCTACCATAAGCATTATTTTAAATTAGAAAAGTAAATTTCTATACAGTAGTCTATATATATATATTACAATTGGTAATTTGTAGATCAGGGTAGGGGCCTTCACATGAAAGGGTCCTGTCTTATTTGCACAAAATCGCAAACCGGATAGCAATGTTTTGAAATTTGGCTTTTTTCAATTCACTTTTCATTACGTCCTACAGGTGTTGTCAAAGGTTATGACTGGCTAAAAAGAATTTAGAACAAAGTTCTTCGCATCTTCTGAAAGAATTGATCAGTACCTGTACCAAATTTCAAAACTCTTAAGAGAAATACAGAGCTCAGTTGGCTCACAAATAAACACTTAAACAAACCTTAACCGGGACAAAGACAGCCATTGAGTGACGACAATTATATCTGCATGATCGAGAGCTACACTTTCAAAGAAAACAGACGAGCTAAATATGAGATAAAATGGACTTACGCGACAATATCCCAATCCACATGGGGATCGTCCAACTGGGGTAGTTGGAACATGGTCCAGTAGATAAATACAAACTGAAAAAAAAAACTAAGTTACAAACTGGTTTCCAAGCTGTGAGGGTCAAACATTGGCTTAAAATCCAGAAAATGTTACAGATATCTTCTTTCTCTGAACCCCAAAATGATCCCAACATTAAACATAATTAAAAGTTATTGTATGCTTCCTAGAACTTAAATACAGTAATAATTATGCTCCCTTGAAGTAAATCATCATCATGCACATGTAAGCTCTCTCCTGGTTGGTCAAAACCTAGTCACATGACGGTCATGGCCATTGCCAGTGCTATGACTGTTGGTTTCTAAAACAAAATTGGACTGGCCAGCAGCACCATTTTACAGAAAGTTGTATTATGTAGGCCTATGTACACAGGTCATCCTCCCCTGCAAGATACAATTTTAAAATTTTTTACATGCTAACTATATCAAGAGCGAAAAGGCATTATTTTGAGGGCTATATTATATAAATGCATTACGCCAAGCGGTCACTCAATAGACCACAAATATTTTCTGGATCCTCCCCTGCAGATCAAGGATTGTTTGAATGGCAGGACTGAGGCGGGGCTCTGGTACAAGATCTCAATGCCATATTTTTGGGAAAAAATTCAAAAAATTTAAACTTACAATTTCTAACATCTGCGCCTGGTCGTAAAATTGCTCAAACTCCTTTTCTGTGAAGTCACTTGGACCCGTCCGTTCTATCCGGCACTTCTCTTCCATGTAAATTCTGGCTAATTTTCTCTTGAACGTATCATCTCTGGGCAACTTCATTTCCTCTGAAATAAATGAAAATAACATTGAAAAATCAATTTTGCCAAGATCTCGCTGTGGCACAGGCCATATAATATCAAATTGAAATTCTTTATAAATACCAATGGCGGGTGCAGTTCAGTTTATGAATTGAATAAATGCAAAATTTACTTTAAAAGATATTGAATTGACCAAGAAAAAAATTAAAATTTATAGAATTTAACATAGGCAGCCAGTTGAGGTTTTAATTCATTTTCAGTTCAACATGTACACACTGTACGTGAACTCCTCGTGAAGATATTTATTAGCAAAAATCTCTAAGATACCTGTAGATGGCTTGACCATGCCGTCCGGAAGAGCGTAGTAATGTTCAAATAGTTGGAAGCAGTTGAAAAGAAGGGCAAGGTCGTACGCTTCATAGTTGAAGTCACAGCATTCGTAGTCAAGGAATGATATTTTGTCTGTAAAAAAAGAAAAAGGTCATTTAAAGTCACAATTTGGAGCTATAGACAATTGTCATGAAATGATATCTGACCTGGAACTCTCTTAACTTATAAAATGAGTACCTGAGTACCTCATTTAGTCAAAAGACCCTGTGTGAGCGGTAAGGGAAAGCAAATTTGCAAAGTGACTTCTTTAAATTAAAGTAAGTTTTATTTGGGGCCAACCATGAAAAATTGATTTTCCAAAATTTGGGGGGGGGGGGACTGCAACCCCCCCGGACCCCCACCTCCTACGCCTATGCATCATGGTACCCTAGATTAAGGAAGAAAAGAGTATCATCATAATTATTATCATCTTGACAGCCCCTTAAGCCTTATGAGAAAAAAAAAATTCTAAAGGAGCAAAGCCCATTGAATAATATTCTTTTCTTTACCACTTTTATGTTTTACTACTTTTATGTTTTACATGTTTACTGCTCAGGACTTCTAAAAGAACAAGATAAATTTATCTTTAAAAAACTGACCTTTTTCTTCGTAATATAAAACATTATTGACCCAGCCGTCCATGTGGGAAAACACAACGTTGAATGAGAAGGAGTCGAAATGTTCTTGTATCAATTCCACTTCTTCTAGTAGTCTTGTCTTGCTCCAGAATAATTTTGCTGCCCTGTCAATGAGAAGTTTGATTTTGATTACTAATTAATAACAGATATATTATTATCATGCAGAGTTCTCTCATCAGGGGCTTGGCGAGCAAGTCTGCTATGTTGTGTCTATAAATAGCACAACCCTACACCCCAGCTCTGAAAGCTGGCTGTGTGAAGCTACCCCAACACCTTGGCCACGGGTTGCAAACTTTAGCTGAAGCGTCTATAGGGTGCTGTATAATAAGCTAAACACACAATATTATATCTTGTAAATATTGCTTCCAAGTTCTTTAGAACATCTTTTCCAAGATTTCAAGATAGTATGCATAATGTTCTTCGAAGTGTGAGATCTTTTTTTTTTCCAATTGGAAAGAGTATCTTTAATTATCATATCGGCATTCCAAATATCAAATATATTATATACATTTTGCTGTCAAAGATAATACAAAGAAATAATGGCATTTAACAGAATGTCATTGGAAAATTTAAATCACCAATATGGGAGTTGTGCGAATGAGGAAATAAAGGAATTACAGGCCTGTGCAGAAGACAAATTAATTTTCAAAGGCTTAATTTGTGTAACCATTAACAATTTACAGAATGACTTCAACTTGAAATGATTGCATTCATCAATACATTGCATAGTTTTAAAGTAATTTACCATGATAAAAAGTGGTTAAATCTGTATGATTAACATTGGGAATTTTTATATACATGCATTTTTGGACACCCTACTTGCATCTAAATCTGCATTAAGTTTAAATTAGCTTAAATTAGATTTGATTAATTTCTGTACCTTTCTTTTCTCTCAGGATAATGGACAAATTCCTCTGGAATGGCTTTTGCTGCTTCTTTCATTCTTTCCAAAAGTTCAAATTTCTTTTTAATATTGACTTTCTTTCCCTGAAGGTTTGTCAAGCTCAGCTTTTCTACATCCACTGAATGGAGTTTTGCTAGGCATCTCATAAAGTTCCTGGAAAATAAAAATTTAATAATGACAGCAAAGATTATTTCTTGACATAGTACATTAATTAATATGACCATACTTAATGTAATTGTTAATCTACAAAGGCCACACCAAATTAAGTTTACCAAATTTCCTAATTTATCCATAAATTCGTGACAGTTTTTTCAGCATGTTGTCCGGGAACAATTTATTCAACATTTGGCTAAATTTTCAGCTGAATCAAACACACAAAATTCCAGACAATATTTATAATACATGTTAATCAACAAACTTGAAGCTCAGGCCTATTTTTTTCTCACGTAAATATTGCAGCTAATATAATTTCTAGTAGGCCAATTTAAAAAAAGTTTTGAGGACAATTAAGGCTGCAAAAAATGAATACATTCGATCATTCACTGCATATTTTCCACCTGATCATCAAATTAATTCAATAAATTAATTTTGTATGGCCTTACTTAAAAATTACACAGGTACCTACCGGGATATATTATCATCCCATAAACATCCCCACTTCATAGGAGCTCCTTGGGCATATCCGTAAATCATCCCATTGTCAAAAATAGCATACAACGGCTCAGTGATTCCTGCTTCATTGCCAATTTGTAATCCGAAGAGTTCCCGTTCTCGGTCCAGTAAATTACAAACAGTTTGCAAAGAGTTCACTCGGACGATTATGGCATCTTCTAAATTGTCGCCCAGAGAGCACCTGTAAATTTGGTTGACCATACCTCCTTGGAGTCTCTGTAATTAAACATAAAATAAGCCTTAGGAAAGAGTCCGATGTGATGACATAAGTGGCGGGGAGGGAGAAAGGAGGAGGGAGGGAGGCTTGGCAGGGATAAAGGAGGACGAAGGGAGGAGGGAGGGAGAGAGGAGGGAGGGAGAGAGGAGGGAGGGAGAGAGGAGGGAGGGATAAAGGACAGAGAGAGGAAGGAGGGAAGGAGAAAGGAAGAGAAGGAAGAGGGAAGGAGAAAGCTGGAGGAAGGGAGAAAGGGAGAAAGGAGGAAAGAGGAAGAAAGGAAGGGGATGGAGAAAGGAAGGGGAGGGAGCAAGGAAGAAGAGGGAGGAGAAAGGAGGGAGAAGGAGGGAGGGGAGAGAGGATGCGTGAGGAATGAAGTAAGGAAGGGGGGACTAGGGAGGGAGAAGCAGGGAAGGAGGAGGTACAAATGTAAGGAGACAGCAGGGAGCAAGAAGGGAGGAAGGAGAGAGGGACAATGCAGAGAGGGAGAAAGGAGGAAAGGAGAAATTAGGCAGGGACAAAGGAGGCAGGGAAGGAGAAAGCAGGAGGAGGGAGAGAGAAAGTGGCAGAGAAGGAGAAAGGGAGGGAGGGAGGAGGAGGAGGGAGGGAGGGAGGAGGAGGGAGGGAGAAAGGATTGAGGGAAGGAGAAAGAAAGAGCGAAGGAGAAAGAAAGAGGGAGAAAGCAGGAGGAAGGGAGAAAGGAGGACAGAGCAAGAAAGAAGGGAGGGAGAAAGGAGGGCGGGAGAAAGGAGGGAGGGGAGATGGAGAGAGGATGAGGGAGGAATGAAGTAAAAAAGATGGATGGAGTGAGAGAGAAAGGAGGCAGGGAAGGACATAAGGGTAGGGGGGGGGGGGCGATCACCCCCCCCCCCCCAAACCTTTGAGAAAAGGCCCAAATTCGGGCAAGGAGGCTAAATATTTGGGCAGATTATCAAATAAATATTATTGAAAATCAGGGGTTTCCAAGAAATTTCATTGAACATGGTATAAAATTTGGATCGCAAAATTAAGGCAAATGTCGCTCTAGCCCCCCAAAAATTCCACCCGCCATACGCCTATGGGGAAGAAGGAGGCAAGAAGAGAGAGAGAAGGCAGACTAGAAAGGAGCAGTGGTCGAAATAAGGGGGGTCAAGGGGGTTTTGACCCCCCAAAATGCTCTTGGGACCCCCTCAAATGTATTTTTCAGAAGGACCCAGAGGGGGTCCTGAAAAAGCCCCCCCGTATAGTGAATTGTTTAGGAGGAATAAGTATGAACTAGCAAGTAAAGATTAATCAGCATACTAAAACCTCTTGTGATTTATATACATCACCAATATGATTTTCCAAACTTATTTTCTGAGATAAAACATGCCTATAATTACTCGGAAATTCATTTTTAGAGTATCTGAAACACTTTGGCTTTAAAGCGCTTCTCACGTCCCGCAGAATTCCGGCTACAAGAGCTTCAACTCTTCGGGCCTTGGAGCTTGAAAGACCCCCCTAAATAACATGGGCTATTTCGACCACTGGAAAGGAGGCATATGTGGAGGGCGGAAACAAAATAGGAGGGTGGAGAAAAGTTTTGGAAGGAGAAAGAAGACTAGAAAGGAGAAGGTATGGAAGCTGACAGAATAAAATTACAGGAGCAGGGAGGGAGAAAGGAGCCAGGGAAGGAGGAGGCAAGGTCAAGGAGAGCGAAGAAAAAGGGGGATGGAAGGAGAAAAGAGGCAAAGAAGGAGCAGGCAAGGAGAGAGAAGATAAAAGAAAAGGGAGGGAGAAAGCAAAATAGAAGGAAGGAGGTGCATTGTTGGAGCATGTGGAGGGAGTATATTATTTGAGGAAGGAAACAAAATAAGATGGAGGGAAAAGGGAGTTTATATTAAGGATCAAGACTAGAAAGGAGGAGGCAAAGAAGGAGAATACAATGTCATAAGATATATGGCAAAAGGAGGAGACAAGACAAGGTCACAAGGATTCGAAGAAGGAGGATGCACAGGGGGAGAAGGAAAATACACCACTGGAAATATGGAGGAGACCCTGTTAAAAATAATTATTGAGATCTAGAGAAAAGGGAAAGGTATAGATTGTTTACTGACACTAGTTTCCTATCTGCAATACTTGTCTATTTTTATTTTGTGGAATTCTTGTCACTTATCAAAATTTCTTGGATAGCAAAGAAAAAATTTTTAAAAAATTAATGGTGGTGGCGCCAGCAGTCAGCAGCTGAAACAAGCCGATGACATTGTTGCCATCTTGTGTCACTGGAGCTTAGTGCAAGGAAAAAGAAAAGAAAAGCCAGAGATTAATATTGTTTGTGCTATTGAGATTTCATATTTTATACTGGCATAGATACATGCCATTTACTTACCTTAAATGTGAAATTGTTGGCATCCTTCCAATTTGGCTTAACCAGAAAACACAAATATTGCAGGTCAGCTGTCAATGTGTCTGCACTGACAGAGCAGTCGATCTTTTTAATTGCTGTTTCTTGTGCCATTTTGGCTTGAATGCTGCACCCACGCAACCAGAAATGATCACACCACCACAGTGGGTCATGTGATATTGATAAAAGGCGTGTTATCAGTTGAAAATGTTGTAAAATCGTTGCTATAAGCTGATAAATCCACACAGAAATTCAGCTGTTATGCTGAAATTAACACCAGATGTCAGCACGAGCCAGCTGAAAAGGAGCAGAAAAGCAGGCTGCGTTGCAGCAAACCCTCACTGACCTCAGCATCAGAGAAATCAGAGTAATATTCCCCCCCCCCCTTATTTTATTCTCCCCCCTTTAAAGTGTATGCACAAGTGCAGTTATTGTGTTACTACAGTCTACATTTATGAAATTTGCTTTGTTTGGAGTGTACATGTGTTGTAAATTTTATTGGGAGCTGTTGGGCATAGGCGTATGGCGCACGCGATTTTTGGGGGGAGGGGGGGGCGAGCGACATTTGCCCGATTTGCTTGATCTAAATTTAATACCATTTCAAATGAAATTGCTTGGAAATCAATATTTTAAATAGTTTTAATTTAATCATCTGCCCAATTTTTTTAGCCTTTTTGCCCGAATCTTATTATTTCCCAAACTTTTGTGGGGATACCCCGGGCCCCTCGCCACCCTCCCATTATACGCCTATGCTGTTAGGAAAGTTTGAAAAAATGTTAATGATCAATTAAGAGCCAATGCGTTATAAATTATTAGCTTACTTAGTGTATTAAAAATTTTATTAATTTTGATAAAAGTATTCCTTTTCAATAAAAACATCACACAATAAATTTTGTGTATATATTCACTGAAACTACCAGAATGAGGCTAATCTGTCTCAAAACTAGCGTACAGAAAGGTTCAACAACGGTAAAAACACCCTTTTCTTTTTTTGCATTTCATTCATCAATTGCACGAAAAATACACTTTCATCTTAATTCAAAAGTATGGTCCTGTAAAAATAAAAAAAGTTATTTAAAAAAAACCAATAATTTCACGGCCAGTTTTAGTGAAATTTCTGAAATACATTCTTTCCTAGCTGTCTTGAAATAAATAATTCTATGGGTCGAATTCATAATGTTCTGTTCAGTGTATTGAAATTCAGAAAACAAATGTTTTGGAAGATATCACATGCTCAAAATAAAATCATTTCAAAAAGTCAGATTTTTCCTGGCAGCAAGCCTGGATCAATTTTAAAATCGATATATATTGTGATATAAGGGGTTGAACATTTATCATCAAGGGAGGTGGGCTTGCTCAGTTTTGGGGAAATAAATCAATTCTGTTGACAGTCTTGAAATAGATCATTTCTGGCAACTTTAGGAATTCCTTCTTAATAAGGCGTTGTTTATTTCGGAATGACTATTCGGGGACTTAGCACGCTGAAATAATATACTGCGACTGTCACTCTGAAATAAATAATTTCCTGCTGAGGATTGGCGAGGAAAGCTCCAAGCGCCCCCCCCCCATAAATAAATGGTCGCCCCCTTATGATTTTGATACTGTCATTCTGATCTACCATGAAAATATGATGGAATTGCACAAACCACAACCAAATTCATCTAATGCCATTTTAATTAAAGTTATGCTACATTCTCACGGCGGCTCCCGGAGAACTATTTAAATTGACGTCGAAGTATTTCCTGGAAATTTGGATGAATTTGGGTGATCCGCCGTCGACTTTTCACATCCCCCCAGGGGAAGTTTTTGTTCCCCTCAGCGGTTCCTAGAAATGGAAAAACTGCGCCGTGGATGTCAAAAAAGATTCAACAGGTACAAACTTTTTTTTCATGACGGCGGAACAGAGCCAGTTGACATCCCGCCGCGGTGAAATAGGTTCACTGAGGGGCAGTTATAGGTTCACTGAGGGGTACTTTTTATATCTCGGGGCGATATAAAAGTATCCCTCAGGAGGAGGAAATTCCTTTCCCCCGGCGAAATTTGGGGATGGCGTACAACTTTTCTTCCCTGCAGTGAACAAAAAGAACCCCGCCGTGATATGCTTTTAATTAATTATGTAATGGTTTTATAAACATTGTATGTCGCCGTGATGGTCATTTTTTTCCTAGAATTCAACTCAAGCTGCCCCTCAGTGGTAAAAAAGTTCTCCGTAACGTGCCGTGAGACTGGGGCATTAGCCGCATCTTCACAATTGCACAAGGTGGCGCCAGTTGATAGCGTTTTGTTCACCAGGGGGTGTTACTATGGAAACCGCGCACTGTGATTAAGCCTCTATTTCATTTTACCTCAACCTAATTTAAACTTGTAAAACATCAAATAGGCCTACACACACAACTTTTTTTTTGGGGGAGAAAATACAACACAATAATTGAAATGACAGTTTTGAAAGAAGACAGATCAGCCATACAGAAAGATGTCCAAAGTTTGAAAGAAAAAGTAAGCGTGAAAGACCGAATCAACAACTATGAAAAAATTGAAAACACAAAATATGACCTACCTGGTGGCGGGAAAAGTGCTTTTGCACCTGGAGGGAAGTATGATGCAAGTTATAATTATAAACCTCAAGAAAGTGCTGTTCCAGATGTTGAAGTCAGCAACAGATTTGTTAATACAACGGCTAGGCCTACTGTTGTCGAGACGTCTAATAATGAAGTTCCTCATTCTTCTATCTGCTGTTGTTTCCGCTAAGAAACACTCGCCAATTATGCATATATCAGCGCATAATATATGGGCCATATAATTCCATGCTAATGTATAACACTTGTAGAAAATAATTAAACAATTATCTGTAAATATGCAAGAGTGTGTATTCTCGTAAATGTAGGAATGAACTCAATATCAATAATAAGAACTGCCCACTATTATTATGGATTTAATAATCAAATAATGAAACGTGTCAACAAATATCAAAATTAATGCCACCCTTCAATTCAAAATCATTATTTTACTGTTCAGTTCGAGTTGGTATAGTAGGCCCTCGGCCTGCAAACAAAACTAAAGTTGTAAATAAGCTGTCTCATTTCTTGCATGGACGGTCGTTGTCAAAATCTTCACAAAAACGGCACCAAAACATCACGAAAAATTGCAAAAAAGCTAATCTACATGAGTATGTGTATTTCTACTGTGTGACCTGTAGATGCTGAGCAATCAGGCCAAACACCAGTTCGCATGTTGTGAGACAAACTGTATCATTAATCAACACCAGTGGTAGATCCAGACAAGATAGCCTAGGAGGGGGGCCCAGTCATCATTTCGGCATTCGCGGACCCTCTTGGATGTCATTTTGGCATTCGCAGGTCTTCGCGTTGCTCCATGTTTTTCTCAAAATGTTATTTCCACTTCAGTGCCATCAGTGGTCTGGGCCTGAATCCGCCACTGAACACATCTCTTCAAAGCCCTGTCTTCTTCTTCTTTTATTTTTGGCCCCGGGACGAACTTTTTACATTTTTTTATGTGCATATAAGGAGACTACAATATTGCACAGCTTATGTGGAAGCTTGATGTTGCTAGGCTGGCCTCTACAGCTGCCTGCCCATCATTTATTTACATATTTACACACATTATATACATAAAACAGTAATAGGAATACCTGTTTTTGGTAAAAAATTAACGGAATGGACATCAAATATATCGAATAAAAATACATGTTGACATTAACGTGAACATTAAATGTCCTAAATTTATGAGCCTACATTAATTTTCAGTTTGCAAAATTTTATAGTTGGCCAGGGTATGTGTGGTCATAATAGATGTTCCGCTTTTGCCCTGTAGATCTGCAAAGGCCTCTGAATTACCACAAATGTCAATTTCATTGCGCTCTCTTATAATAATCAGCAACTTCACTAAATCTGATTGTATGCCGGATTGTCATAGAGACGTGCATCACCAACATTGACTTCTTGACTTTTGACGTCACCCAAATCATTCTGTCGCCTATTTTGGTGTGGGACAGTGTAGACTGGCGGATGGTTACTTATTTGCGAGTAGCCATTTTCTAGTTCATACTCGTTGGACACTCGGTGCTCGGGATCGGTTGCAGTTCTCATTTCAGTTTGCTTCGCATTCTTCAAACGTCTGAAATAAAGAATGACGCATTCACTCTTAAGCATAGAGAAATATATATGTATGCAAAAAGACGGTACATAGATCTATCTATTGATATAATAGATATGAATTTTCCTACAAATTGATAACTTCAGCAACTTTTTGTCACATATTGGTCTTACCAAAACTACCACTTTGGAAAAAGAGCTCATTTTAATACCCCTAGTAAAGTGTCATTGGGGCAGACTGGCCTATGTGGCAAAGTGGCAACTGCCACGGGCCCATGCACTCAAGCTAAGTTCTCACAGGACTTTGTTCCCTGAGGGGAAGAAAAGTTGTCCTCCGGACCCAAAAGCTCGCCGGTGGGAAAGGAATTTCCTGCTCCTGTGGGATAGTTTTATATCCCCCCATCTTTTGCGCGCACTGGCTGAAAGGGTGTCCCTTGACCTTGAGCCAAGTGCTGGGAAAATCCGGTATATATATATATATATATATATATATATATATATCCTACCCGCTACATGTATATTATCATGCCTTATCCAAAAAAGGAAATCAAGAGAGCAGGCCCTACTATAATTTTATATCTAGTTTAAGGTTCTGAACTTCATCCATATGACATCTAAATAACTAACCTTCGGACAACAAATATAATCAGTAGGGCCACAGCGACGCAAGCTATGATGCCAACAGTTATTCCAATGATCAATTTGGTAGTTGTAGTTTCCTCTTTGACTTGCATGGACACATCAGTTGCAGTTTCTAGAAATCTCTCTGGAACATTAATACAAGTCAATTAAATATTGCAGCCTGTAGAAGTTAAATAAATAATGATAATGCAGCAGTAGACCTATGGTATCAATATAAGTTATGTACTTGTTTTATTTTTTTAATTCAAATTTGCCTTTTTACCTTCAACGCAAACAACATGACAAGAATGATCTGAATACTGGATTCCTGTGACAATTTTTCTCTCAACCCATACGGAAATGAGACATGTACCAGATGCTGAAAATAATTTTAAAAATGTACATGATGTCTATTGAGAAAATTTAACATAACCCAGAGCAAAAAGGGACATACAGTTGTGCTTGAAAGTTTCTGAACCCCTGGCACTTCTTACCTTATTTATGCACATCTCTCTAACAAATGCAGGGACAGCTTTTAAATTAGGTTAATAATACAACTGAACACCATCTTTTTTATGTAAGCATATATTCATAACGAATAATGACATTTAAATATGATTTTATGATGAAAGTCTCCAAAACTGCATGTTCAAAAGTTTCTGAACCCTTCTGGAATGTGTACAATCAACAATTTGTATGGCCCCCTTTTGCCAAAATAAATGCTTCCAAACACTTCTTATGGCTATGGACTACCAATTGGCAGATCTCCTGTGGGATTTTTGACCATTCTTCAAAAGAGCATTTTCCTAACCCTCATAAGCTGGTGGGTCTTCTGACGTGGACTGCTTTGTCAAATCTGAGCAAGGCATATCTAGTTGTCTGTGATCGGGAACTGGTCCAGGCAATGCCAGAGCCATGAATTTGACTGATTTTAATCAATTTTTAGTGGATTTGCTTGTATACTTTGGGTACTGTTCTGCTGGAAGACCCATTTGCGGCCAAGTTTCATGCTTGTAAGTGAAAGCTTTATGTTTTCTAAGTGCATATCTTGATATTTCTCAGAATTCGTTACGTTATTAACAGTAGTTTTTTGTCCTGTCCCATTTATAGCAAAACAACCCCATACCATGATGGAGCCAACATTATCTATCATAGTTGGGAGGATGTTATGTTCCTTGAATGTTGCACCTTCAGAACGCCCCGGGGGGGGGGGGGGGGGTACTTCGCGGACTTTTGCATACGGATGCGCCAGAGCAATTTTGAAAACCAGAATCATTTTAATCCGGAAAATACGCAAAAACCATTTTAATCCTTCAATAAAATTTTTGGCAACCAATTTAATCTTCATTGTTTTTAAAACCATTTTAATCCTGTTTTCAAGCCGATTCTAACGATACCAAACATGTTGGGGTTGCAAAAACCAGAACCAAATTAATCAGAATTGTCAAAAAACCAAAACCATTTTAATCCAAAAAGGAAAAAAAAACCAATACCATCCAGCGGCGCCTCTATATACACCTTCTCTTAGTGAGTAACCCCCCGGGCAGGACACCAGATTTGGAAATATTGACTGAGACCAAAAGGTATGCTTTTTAATTAGTGTGTCCACAGGACATTGTTCTAATAATCATACAATCCATCGAGATGGTTTTTAGTGAAGTACAGTCAGGTTTCTTTGTGCTTTTGGCCACAATAAAAACAGATATGTTGGACATAACACCCACCCAACTATGAAAGATAATGGTGGCCCAGTTGTGATATGGACATGTTTTACTATAAATGGGGCAGGAAAATGAACTATTGTTGATATCATAAGGAATTCTGCGAAACATCAAGATATGTGCTTAGAAAATTTAAAGCTTTTACTTGTAAGCCTGAAACTTGGCCGCAAGTGGGTCTTCCAGCAGAACAATTACCCAAAGTATACAAGCAAATCCACTGAAAATTTATTAAAATCTCTCAAATTTAGGGTTCTGGAATGGCCTGGACAATTTCCCAATCAGAACCGATTAGATATTAGAGCTCTGCATGGGGCGGGCTGACCCGCCCCGACCCGCGGGCTGCCCGCATCAGACTTCTGCGGGTGCGGGGCGGGTGCGGGCTAGAGTCGCTGTGGGGCGGGCCGGGGCGGGCTGGATAATGTGCGGGCTCTCTGTGGGTGCGGGCTGGCAATGTCCAAGGTTGGCCCGCATTCTGGCCCGCAGTTGTAACATACAGTATTTTTTATGTTTTGAAAATGGCATGACTGCAGCTGTTGTTAACTTCGGTCTTACAACTTCCAAAGTTTACAAAACTTCTTCTTTTCTGATTTCATGCACTTTTTATAAAAGAATTCCAAATTGTCAACTTGGTGGGCTTTTTTGTTGAAGTGACTGCATTGAGCTTTTTGGTAATGAAATGAAAGGAGAAAAATTTTGAATCATTGCAATCAATCAATCAATCAATCAATCAACCAATCAATCAATCAATCAATCAATCAATCAATGTACATGTACCTGTCTCCACAAGTTTGCAATCAAGCTATCTGTGTCCAGTGTATCCTATCTGTTATATAACATCTCATTAAACCTAATTTGTCTGTCTCATCCATCCAATTCTTGAATGATTATGATAGAATTTGTACAAAATACATACTTATAAACCAGATGTAGTATATACCTGTTTTCAAACACAAAAGAAATATATTTCATTTCTACTCCATAACTTTAACATTGAATTTGGGATATTTTGCCAAAATATGTTAATTGGGGCGCTGCGGTCGACTCGCTTGGGGATTCCCGTGTGACGTCATCACAGCTCAACGCCGATTGGTCGAGTTTCGGCGCGAAATGGTTTCCGGGTTGCTAGCGACGCGGGAAGTATTATTGTTTTGTACATCAAGCGGAGAGCATCGTGGACATCTTTTCAAAGCTACTACTGAGTTTGGAGGCAGATTGGACGGAGGATCGGTTCCCAATTAGCGAGGATACTATAGGGAAGTGACCTAACGACCTTTCAATCATGTCTGCAGGCAGAGGTAGGGTAGGTTTGCAACGTAGAGCCAGATTTAAGGGAAATTACAAGGACCTCAATGTTGGCCGGGGCCGCGGGTCACCCTTGGTATTGAGTGAATCGGCGGATCCGGGGGGGTTGTCAGATGATTCATGGAATAGTGGAGGATTTGATGTCATTGATGATGCTTTTAGAACTCCGTTAAATAGATATGCTGGGGGTCAGAGTGCAGGGGAGGATGAATTTGATGATAGGGGTGTCAGAAAGGCACGTCACAGCAGTAAGTCCCATGCCCGAGGTTTTGATTTTCCTTCAATTGCTTCAGGGGAGGACCGGTACGATTACCCCAGCTCTGATGAGGAGAACCAGACGCTGGACAAACAGATCATGGAGGCAGAGGAAAGGCTTGCCCAGATCAAAAGCAAGGAACAGATTGAGGAGAAGAGGAGGAGGCTGAGAGAACTACAAAATGAAATCAGCAGGGCAGAGGAGCGACAGCGATCTGGACAGAAGAAATCTCACAGGGAGGAGACAGTTCCGAGAAGTAGGGGTGAGCGAGACGAGACACGGCGCACAGCCCGACAGATGGACAACTGGTTGCTGGATGAGGACAGCAGGCCAGCGGAGGAACACACATCCAGAAGTAAGTGGGATGGTTATGGCTATTCTGATGACGGGGCTAGCGGTTCATGCTCTGGGGACGAGGTCCGCAGAAGGGCACCCAGGGGCAGGACTAGGAGGTCTGGGATGGCAGCCAAACAGGTGGATGTGGTTAGGTATCCTCAATTATGGGCTCATGCCGAGGTCATGGAGGAACTCGGAGGGAAAGAAATAACCTTTCAAGAGATAAATTTCAGACAACTGGTCATAGGAGAGAGGGAAATAATAATTGAAGGTAACATCAGTCAGCTGGAGAAAGAGAGCAGGCTGGAACTATTGCGGTTAATGGGATACCTTCATGGAGTACATGAGTGGCGGATAGTCAAGGGAGTTTATGCTTATATTGTCTCCAGGATTGAGAAGGGGAGACTAAGATGGGGTGACAGCCTGGTGGGGGAGGTGCAGTGGGCCCTGGCTAGAAGAGGTGGGGTCCCACAGCAGAGTAACAATAGTAAGAAGCGTAATGTCGGAGCACAAAACACGGAGAAGATCTGGTTTTGTCAGAACTTTCAGAAGGGCTTGTGTTCTCTCTCATCGGGACACGAGGCCATGGTCAATGGCAAATCAGTTCAAGTACAGCACGTGTGTGCAAGGTGTCTCCAGAAGGACAAAAAGAGGATGGAGCATCCGGAGAAGGATTGTGTGGCATGACTGGAGACGGAAGAGGAGGTTAGAAAAGTTCAAGGGAATCGATGCTTAAGGCTGGGTCGGGAACAACGTAAGTTCATAAGTGCCTGTAACAGGGTGGCGAACTCGGGGGCTTATAACTACGAATGTTGTCGAATCCCTGTGGTGTCTAATCTGAACCTTGAGGGCTTTAGGTGGCACTTTGCCACTAATGAAGATAGGGAAATTTTGAAATTTTTGGAGTTTGGCTTCCCTATCAACTGCACTGGGGAATGGGATCCTAGAGACAGTGTTAAGAACCACAAGGGGGCCACTGATTTTCCGCAGGAAATGGAGGATTACTTCAGGGGTGAAATTACACTAGGGAGAATGTTGGGGCCATTTTCGGTTTCTCCCTTTAGCAAGCCGCTGATAGTATCTCCGCTGAATACCAGAGAGAAGAAAGACTCCTCTGAAAGGAGAATCATTCTGGACTTGACCTTCCCTGGTGCCAATAGTGTAAACACAGCTATCAGTAAGGAGGAATACCTGGGTAAGCCTATCACCCTACATTATCCAACGGTAGATGACCTTTCTTTCCTAATTAATTGTGCAGGGAAGGGATGTTGTCTCTTCAAAAGGGACTTGAAGAAGGCTTATAGACAAATACCAGTTGACCCAGGCGATGTTCACAAGTTGGCCTATACATGGAGGGGAGAAATCTATGCAGACCGGGTATTGTCAATGGGATTAAGGTCCGCAGCATATATCTGCCAAAGAGTAAGCAGTGGTGTCATGGAGGTGTACAAGAGTTGGGGGTACAGGGGAGTAGTGTACCTAGATGATTTTGCAGGGGTGGCAAGGGCTGACAAGGCAATGGAGGCCTTCGAGGCGTTGGGCCAGCTTTTGAGTGATCTAGGAATGCAGGAGTCCCCGGCCAAAGCATGTCCCCCCAGTACAAAAATGTCTTTTCTGGGGATATGGTTTGATACGGACAACATGAAAATGGAGATAACAGCAGAGAGGCTCAGTGAGATTAAGACAGAACTCCGCAGATGGTCGGAGAAGAGCGAGGCCGAAAAGAAGGAGATACAGTCCTTGGTGGGGCTATTGAGTTTTGCAGCGAAGTGTGTGAGGCCCGGGAGGCTATTTATCTCACGTATGCTGGAGGTCTTGAAGAGTTGCCCTGAGAAGGGTATAGTGCAGTTGGATGAGGAGTTTCTGAAGGATGTTTTGTGGTGGGAGAGGGTGATGCCTTGTTTTAATGGGGTCAGTCTCATCCCACAAAATTACTGGTCAGATGTGGATCAAGAATTAGCGTGTGACGCATGTCTTACCGGTGCGGGAGGAGTTTGTGGAACAGAATATTTTCACTGCTGCTTCCCGGATTTTATCATGAAAGGAACGAAGGACATCAATCAGAGGGAGTTGGTCACAATAATGGCGGCTCTGAAGCTTTGGTGCCGGAGGTTGAAGGGAAGGAGAATTAAGATCCACTGTGACAACATGGTGACAGTGCAGGTGGTAATGTCGGGAAGGGCTAGGGATCCTTTCATGCAGGGATGCTTGAGGGAGATAGCCTTCACCGCTGCGGTGTGGGAGTTCGAGATACAAACCAAACACATCCCGGGGGTAGAGAACCGTCTACCTGATTGGCTGTCAAGAATGCACCTGGATAGGAGTTATGGGGAGAGGTTCAAGCGGGCGCAGGAATGTAGGCAGTTAAATAAGGTAGAAATTAGTCATCAGGCATTTAAATTCGAGAATCCATGGTAAATTGTTGGTTGCAGAATGGCAACTACGGAGAGAAGCAAAAGTGACATTAAAAGGGGCCTACGCGCAGGGTACACTGAGGAACCTGGTCAGGCAAAGGGACAAATTTGTACAGTTTTGTGAGGAGTGGGAAGAGATCCCGTTCCCAGTGTCAGTGCAAACTTTGATCCTCTACATGCAATACCTTGCGGGTGAGTTCGCTTCGTCAGAGACCATTTCTAATTATATACATGGGATTAAATTATGGTATTTAACAGAGGGATGGAACGTCGAGCAGTTCGACCATTATTTAGTCAAGATGATGAAAAAGGGCTTGAAACGCAGATTGTTGCACACCCCCAGACAGGCCTTGCCAATAACGCCAGAAATCTTGTTAGAAATAAGACAAACAA
Source organism: Platynereis dumerilii (assembly GCA_026936325.1). NCBI lineage: Eukaryota > Metazoa > Annelida > Polychaeta > Phyllodocida > Nereididae > Platynereis > Platynereis dumerilii. The sequence goes on from JAPTHN010000004.1 coordinate 33,004,710, forward strand.
TGGAATTGGATGATCCTTTGGAAGCCACCTTTTGGGCGTTATTTCTAACGGCCTTCTTCCTGGTTTGTAGAAAATCAAACCTTGTGCCAGATAAGAAGTCAGCCTTTGATCCGAGGAAACAACTGACCCGGGGCCACTTTAAAGAAAGGGAGGGGGCGTTGATGGTCAGTTTAAAATGGACGAAGACTATCCAGTACGGAGAGAGAGCATTGGTCGTTCCAATATTGCCAATAAAGGGCTCCAGCTTGTGTCCAGTTGCAGCATACAAAAACATGATAAATCGGACACCAGCCAAGCAGTCGGATCCGGCCTTCGTGAAGAGAAATAGCGAGGGAGTCTTAGTCCCCATTGTATATCACGAGTTTCAAAAGCGTATAAAGAAGGCCATAGAAAGTGTGGGAAGGGAGCCATCGCGCTTTTCTTCGCACAGCTTTAGGCGGGGGCAGCATCCTTGCTTACGAGGCAGGCGTTCCGGCCGAAACCGTCAAAGTCATGGGGGATTGGGCCAGCGACTGTTTCAGAAAATACTTGCAAGTCTCAATGAAATGCAAAACAGAGGCGGCTCAGAAAGTGAGTAGATTAATTGGGGAAATTGAGGGGAAATCCTTTTCTTCTTGCAGGACGTAGTGTGGTGTGTCTGCCAGTAAGAGAAGGGAGGGACAACACGCGGCCTAATTACACCAGAATAATCTTGGGGGATTCCATGCTGAGGGACTTTGAGCCGCTGCTGGGCGCCACTGTAGTGGTGGCCAGAGGGGCCACGACCAATAACATTTGGGGGAGAGTGCTTGCGGAGCTGCCAGAGGCCTCGACCATAGATGCGGTGGTGATAATGGTCGGCACGAACGACGTCAGCAACAACATACGACTTCAGAAATTTGAGGAGGATACCGCAGGTTTGGTTAGGAGGACGAAGGCCCTGAATAGTAGGTGTTGGGTCTTTTTGATTAACATTATTCCCAGGCCCTGCGACAAAAAACAGGTGGTCGAGGGATTCAACAGAGTCATCCGAAAGATGACCTTTCAGAACAGAGTGTCCCTGATCAACGCACACAGACGCTTCTCCGATTCAAACGGCAACCCACTGGCAAGATTCTACAAAGACGGAGTACACGTCAATGAGAGGGGTGCAGCCTTGCTGAGGGACATTACGGCATCTTATATAAACGATAGAAGTCTGGCGGCCCTTTTAAAATTCTGAGTGGAGTGGACAGACGGGGTGTCAGGGTTCTATGGTTGTTTAGGTGGTTGTGGTTAGGGTATTTGGGGTGTATTTGCCGGGTTGGAATATCAATTTGTTATTACTTGTGGAATTTCTGGCTGGGACAGTTTGACCAGCCTTTTGTTGTACAGGCAAATACATTGTTACTATTGTTACATTTGGAGTCCTGGTTATTCTTATGGAGAGCATGCCGCCGCAATTTGGGATATTTTGCCAAAATATGTTAATTGGGGCGCTGCGGTCGACTCGCTTGGGGATTCCCGTGTGACGTCATCACAGCTCAACGCCGATTGGTCGAGTTTCGGCGCGAAATGGTTTCCGGGTTGCTAGCGACGCGGGAAGTATTATTGTTTTGTACATCAAGCGCCCACCCACCCTCCCTTGGACGCAAAGCGTCGGAAAACATTTGTTATTTTAAATTTTCTGATTACGATATGATAATGCTATTGTAAGGATGGATCTTGTGGTGAAGGGATTCCGGGTTGGAATATCAATTTGTTATTACTTGTGGAATTTCTGGCTGGGACAGTTTGACCAGCCTTTTGTTGTACAGGCAAATACATTGTTACTATTGTTACATTTGGAGTCCTGGTTATTCTTATGGAGAGCATGCCGCCGCAATTAAATATATATTGTATATATATATGACTGAGCTATTTGTTTAGTTGCTAATTAGCACCAAGAGGGCTAATTTTTGTTCAAACATGAGGGTAGCACAATAGGGGCATAACAATAGCTGAATGGGGGAAACAAAAGAAACACACCTGAACTGTGTTTATAGCCTGATAACTAATAAGACAAAGATGAAACTTAAGTAAAGGTAAAAAATTGAAAATCAATGTACAAAATTATTTAAATTTCTATCACTTACACAACAAAATAGGATTGTAAAGAACTCAAGAATTAGGACTTCGCTCCAAAGCCACAATTTGACATAAATTAATTACACAAGGAAGGACAAATGAAATTCTGTATTTATATTTTGTAGCTTTTAACTTTATAAATTATTATTCCAGTCTGTGTTCATTCATGGAACCTCTGTCTTTCCCAGGAAAAGTATGATTAAGTTGCCCATCCACAAAAACTTACATGCTACCAATTCTCACCCACTAGAAGGTTTTAGGCACGGTTCTATGTCCACATTTAATGGGTATCATGCTAGTATGTTATAATTTATAGCATTTTATATTACAAGAATAGGACAGCAAAAATAAAATTGGACAATTAAGTTATATAAAATGCAAACTGAAATGCAAATTCAAATTGTCAGTCACTGTGTGGAACATTAAAATGGAATTTGGTGTGACACATTCAACCTGCGGGCTGGGTGCGGGCCAGCTGCGGGCTGAGAGCGGGCCAACATTTTCTAAACGCGGGTGCGGGGCGGGTGCGGGCTCATGGGTTGCGGGTGCGGGCTGACGCGGGCCAAAGAAATCCATGATCAGTGCGGGGCGGGCTGGGGCAGGCTGAATATATAAGTGCGGGGCGGGTGCGGTCTTGGATTTGTCGGCCTGCGCAGAGCTCTATTAGATATGCCTGGGTCAGATGCGACAAAGTAGTTCTCGTCAGACGACCCACCAGCCTATGAAGGTTAAGAAAATGCTCTGTTGAAAAATGGTCAAAAATCCCACAGGAAATCTGTCAGTTGGTAGTCCATAGCCATACGAAGTGTTTGGAAGCATTTATTTTGGCAAAAGGGGGCCTTAGAAATTGTTGAATGCAAACGTTTCAGAGGGGTTCAGAAACTTTTGAACATGCAGTTTTGGAGACTTTCATCATAAAATCTTATTTAAATGTCATTATTTGCTATGAATACATGTTTACATAAATAAGATGGTGTTCAGTTGTATTATTAACCCAATTTAAAAGCTGTTCCTGCATTTGTTAGAGAGATGTGCCCAAATAAGGTAAGAAGTGCCAGGGGTTCAGAAACTTTCAAGCACAACTGTATTTGAAGTGCCCGAATTATTTAAATTATGCTTCATTAATTTTGTACTCCTTAGATGCAAATCCATACACTCCAAATATGCTCCCTTGCTCTGTGCTCCTTTTGGCTCTGGGAAGTAAGGTGGTTTTCTAGCACATTACAGTAGAAAAACTTCGAGTGTTTACATGCAATACACTTCTGGGCTGTTACTGACATCACAGCCCTATCCCAGCCATGTTAAGTGACCATAACTTTGATACCTCATAAACGTGTGACTGACTCATAGCCCATACATACCATGTTGTGTGATAGGTGTCGTAGCATTCACCAGTGACCTCACTCCTGTCTCTCTGAGTAATAGGCCTGCAATCAACAGAGCTTGACCACGGTCAATGCTGCTGATCCACAGCTGATCTTGGCGTCTGCTACTCCTGGCCATCCTGACCACAAGTGCTTCATTTTAGCGAAGTTATAACAAACAGATTAATCTTCCTCTGGTGTGACAAACAGAAGTCACAGTTTGAGATATTCAAAGCAATTGTATCTATGTTTGAATGTTTAATTGTTGTCTGTTTGTTGTTCGAAATACTTATTTGAGGAAAAACACAAACAATTATCTAAATTATAGATATTTCAGGCCAGAAAAAGCTGTGAAGGATTAGGATACTACAGAATTTTATTGAACTTGTTGGCAAGGCAGGTGTGAACGAGCTATGCAATGGAGGGATGCCCCTGGCTTTCTTGTGTAGCTCCCTTGTTCACCAAACAGGTAGCTACATTTTATATACACAAAAACCCTGCTTAGACACAAGCATGCATATAATTCCGTCGCACTTCTGCCATGATTTATAACTCACTATCGCAATTCAGATGGATAAGCTTTCATGTTGACTGACTGTGTCAACACCACATCTTTCATGAAGAGAGCAATTATTATTGTCAAATGGGTCAGATTTATGACTCAGTGACTGCACTTCATATGACAACTGTTCTACTGCCCATTCACTTAGCATTGCTCTGATACACGTCACTGAGCCAGATGTTGGTCACTGCTGCATCTATACATGTCATTAGAAGTCCTATGAGTCAGTGAAAGAGCCACCAGTTTCAATGGTAAAGATTGAAGCAACAGCTTTAGTGACCTCATTGATACTCTGAAACCAGTCACTTGTAAGCACTCGAAGTTTGTCTACTGTAATTGAATAAACAGACAAACAAGAAAATGCAGGAGCCTTAATTTACTTTTCTCTCAGAAATCTTGAAACAAAATTTTGCAGCTCAAGTTAATGCATATCTTTCCACACATAACCAGCACGAATCTAAGACAGAAACAGAAGCATTCGCGCATAACCCCAGTCTAAAAGAACTTCACTGGCTTCCTGTTCAGAAGCGAGTCATCATATCAAGTGCTTCTGATGGTCTTTTTAAAGCTCATCGTCATGCAATCATCCATTAACATCCTGAACATCATCATCAAACATGCTCCAACTCATATGTGTACTCTAAACAAAAACGTTTTATATGGAACCTTTATATTAAGGGCTCTACAAGCTGGTAGGCCTATAGATAGGGAACTCTAGAAGGTTCATTATTCAACTTTAAAAAAGGTTCCAACAGCAAACAAAAACAACACTGAGATAATCCAGCTGCACTGAAATCCCACAAACTGCCACAATGGAACCCCTTTCTCTCAAGTTGGGAGCATAGGGTCCTATTGTAGGGCCTTCCCATCAGTATTGAACCTTTTCAATTCAGTTGAACCCTTGACAAAATTAAGAACCTTTTTTTTGGCTTTGGGTTCTTCTTTATATATATACCATCAAGAACCTTTGGCGTTAGGAGTGTACGGTATAGTCTCACAAACTCATAAAAGCGCCTTACAAATCTTCATATAGAACCTACCTTCATGAGATCCATGCGATTCTTCTTCATAATCAACATCAAAATTTTCAAACCATATTCCTCGATGCAAAAGATTTCTGAAATTTTGCTTTAGTAATGTTTTGTTGATACTATCTGAATTCAGAAGTTCTGAATCAGTTGATCGGCAAATCTGTTCAGCTTCCTGCATTGTGTTGGTGAAATTGTGATAGTGAAAACATATCTCTGAAGATCCATTTGAATAACATGCTTCCCAGATAGGTTGGTGAACTTGTGGGCGTTTGGGTCCTGGTCGGTGTTGGCCGTGACATCCAAATGTTGCTGAATCATGTAAGAATGAAAATTGTTTCAAAAAAATAAAAAAATCATCATAACCAGATGAATGACAATTTTTTCATTCTAGCAATGTAGGATTAATTTTTAACATCGTCATTTTTATAATCACAGATGTTAAGCTCTTTCTAAACTCATCTATTAGAGTCAAGGAGGGTAAATCCGTCCACTTTGATGTTTGGAGGCATTTGTTACCATAGAAACAAAACAAACAACCTGTTTCAAGTTGTAAAACTATTTTACTGATATAGCTAATAGGTTTGGGTAGATGTATGATTAAATTGCAAAAAACCAATGGCTATGCATTTGATCAGAAAGATGCATTTGAGGTTTGTTGCTATGAAACTGGCTACAGCAGTGTTTCCATGGCAACGGTAAACTTTAAAATTGTTAATTGCATTCAGAGATGAATATTATATCAAAATTAAGTCCATTCATCAAATGAATTTGAAGAAAACATGGGAACATGCTCCTCCTTAGCTTCAGGTTTATAAAAGGACCAATGCCACAAGTTGGTAAAATTTGGAATTTCTGGTGAAATTGGCCAAAAAATCAATAATCACAAATACGCTTCCTATGTGTTATTAGATTACAAATCCAAAAATTTGATGTTGTATGCGTTTTTGTGACGTCTATGCCACATTATGCTAGTAAATTTAAACATGAATGTGAAGAAAATACTAACTTAAAATGCAGTTTATTCAAAACGAAACTTTGTTTCTTCAAGTACCTCTGCAGCAATGACTTTTTAAGATATCACTATGAAACTTGCACATGTTTTGTTGAATAATATTATAAAACAAACAAAAAACAGATTTGTCATTATTTGTCGTCTCATACCTTCTATGGTGTAATTAGCAGGTAATGCCAAAAGCAAGCTTTGCACTTTTTGTCAGCCATAAACACAGGGCCATTATACCATGATAGGTTTGACTAAAAACCATATTGTATATACCAATGGATAGCTAAGCTCAAGTGTAACAAAACAATATCAAACAAGTGAAAATTCCAGCAAAGAGTCTTTATCACAAAGCATTTGAACAAGACATGTCTGAACATACATTTTTACAAAGTGTAAGAGTGCCACATTTGTTATTAGTGAAAAAGACAGGCCACTAATACCATGATAGGTTACATTTACAACCGCATTCTATAGACCAATAGAAAGCCGGGCTCATGAGCAACAAAATCATATCTGAAAATGTAACTTTCCTTCCACTAGCCTTTATCAAGAAGCATGCAAAGAAGAAAGGTCCTCGTACATATTACAATATGTGAGAGCATCACATTTTTTGTCAGTCTCAAAGATAGGGCTCTAATGCCATTATGGGTTGGACTTTCTACCATATTCTATACACTAATACAAAGCCAGGCTCATGAGCATGACAATAATACCAAGAATGCAAGAATTCCAGCAACAAGCCTTCATCAGGAAGTACCAAACAAGAGAAGTCCCACAGAATGTTTTCAGAATATAAGAGCGTCGCGCTGTTGTCAGTCTTACTCAAGCCATCACAGCTTCTGGCACAACAGCCTTAGCTACTTTAAGCGATATATTCCTGACAGACAAGGTCATGAGCAATGCATTGGTATATCAAATTTTCCGAAAATGTTTCGATCAGTGGTTTATCTGTGGCATCAAAAATAACATTGCACTTTTAAGCTTCACCTGGGACACACCAAGTTGGGATTACAAAAGGTGTATTAAAAAAATATAGAAACATCCAATTGTCATTTTTCTGGATTCACAAGATACCCACCTAATCAGGGAACAGTGATGCATTGCAATTTTGATCCTTAATCCATCCCTTTTCCTGTATTTGAAAGTTGTATGCAGAAATTTTACATGCAGTGTCCAGGCGGGACACCAAAAATATCCCTAACTGCAATCATGTATCACTCATTATCTCAAGACCAGTGACATATGGATGCAATTGCTGCTATTTACATCAAAGAAGATATTTTTGCCTATCATTCGATCCATAATACCGGCACAAAAATTCCTTTATGGGGCTGAGATATGACCTAAAATGTAAGTGCATATTGGCCCAAAACTGCAATTTTACCAACTCACGGCACTGGACCAAAAGTAATTTTAAACAGACATTAAATCAGTCTCTATAGCGACTATATTATATGCGATATTTCCAATATTTTTGTTTATGATTGTCCACAAAGAGATGCTCTATTAATAGCATAACCACATTTTTGCTTGTATTTTTATTTTTTCTCTCCACATCAAACATTTTAAGACCGTCTTTTAAAAAATTGATGATTTTTTATATTTCTGTTACCATAGCAACAGACAAGCACAATGTAAACCACAATTTTTGCATGCATCTGAGAGAGTTGGTTATGAAGGTAGGGGAGACCGGGGCTATTTGAAGCGCCAATTTTTTGTCGCGTTCTGCTGAGCTTGTGGTAGTAGATACAGGTACGAAATTTTGGCAAGTTCTAGCTACAGTATTCACCTCAACATTCCATAGAACAACTTTGTCTAAAATACTGACAAGTTCTCACCACGAGCTGGAAAGTTCCGCGAGACCAAGTGTTTCAAATAACCCCGGGGCCGGGGTTAGTTGAAACGCCATGTGGGGTTATTTGAATCATCGAGAATAAACTTTGTTCAACAAACATTTATAATACAACAGCTGATTCCTTAAGGGCAATTTGGTTTCACATTAGGAATGATGTGTTCAAGAATCAAATACAAAAAAAAAGGAATTCAAACTTGAAAGAAAATTTGGAAATTTTTGGAAATACTAGCGTAGTACCCGTGAGAATTTGCATGGTGAGAGGAAGAATGGCAGTGAGATAGTGGCTCCCTCCCTCCATTGGAGTCCAGGGAAAACAGAATAATTACCACTATATTAGAGAAGATTAGTAGGCGTGCAGAAATGATTAATAAGTGCAGTGGTATAATATGACCAGTTTGAGAAACCACAACCACTTATGGTTGTTGTAGGACGTGAAATAGTGTTGCTTGCAAATTTTTAGTTATGGGCATTGAGTAGTTTGGGAGGAGTAGCGTAAAGCATCCATGAATTAAGGGTATGATTTAGTATAGTTGTACAGTATGAAAAGTAATTAAACTATTGAAACAGTGATGCTATAACTGAGAAGAATGAGTTTTGTACGGAGACACGTCAATGGGGAAATGGCTTTGTGGATGATGTCACTTCCTGTGTTGTATGAATTTGTGACGACTTCATTACCATGTCAGCCAATAGCTTACAAAATAACTCCATCATAAAAATGATCAGTGCAAAGATTATCCTTTTTTTCTGTTTAAGACAATGATAATTTAGAGTTTCCTGAGGAATATGACACTCATGGACTACTGTTCACCATTGTCACGAGCAATTAAGAATTCTTCAAGGGCATCTTGGGATTTTTAGCAGGCCCTCATTCCATTTCCTTTTTCTGATGTATGTTATTTCAGCAAGAAAAACACCAATAGGATCAAACTATACAATGCGATTATCTACTTGGCTGTTTGTAAAGAGACTATGTGTTGCACTGCTTCAGTGTTTCAAATAGCCCCACAGAGAATGCTTCAAATAGCCCCAACCCACCATGTGGTTACCATCAACCATTTTATCACCTTAATCAAAAGGCTTACCAAAAAATGTCCTTGCCTATTGATTTGTTATACCAAAGGCCTCCAACTTGTAGTCAAATAACTTGCATTACATATTTCGAATAGCATACAGGTCAAAATTATTTCAACTAAAAAAATTTACTTTAGGTGCTCAAAAGTCAACTTTACAGCCTAGTTAATTACAGGATTCGGAATATGACTCATATAGGAGGTGATGTCATGCCTTGATGGATGAATAATCTACCAGAAGTCAAACTAGGGTAAAAAATGTAACCCCACGGAATGAGGGTGAAAAAATTCAAATAACCCCGCGCTTCAAATAGCCCCGGTCTCCCCTACTGTGTGCCAAAATTGAAATTGTTCCTCCAAGCAGAAGGAAAGTTATTCAATAAAATGTTAATTTGTGGGTTCTTATTTTGTCAGGAGTGTTGCCAAACTTGAATAAAACAAATCCTCCGAATGGGAATTCTGGGGAATTTTTTTTTATTTCAATGATTCATTCGGTACCAAATTCGTACTGTTATAAAGAGGTCGAGGGTCAACCCCCCTTTTTACTGGCCTAACAATTAAAAATGGTTCCAAAATAATTTTCAAGATGTGTTTTATCGATCACACATCATTACATTTTCCTGAATTGGTTTTAGCAGATTCCATATAGTGCCAAAGTAAGCATGTCTGATCACCAGTAAGTTTGGTCGTCCAAAATGTCCTCATGAGGGATGAAAAAATATCTTTTTAAGAGCAAAAAGCTACATATTTGAGGATTATTTTAATGATATTTATTCATTAGCTCACAGATGTACTGAGTAATAGGTTTACTTGCTTCAGGAAGCAACAGAGAGATAACAAAAGGGTTGGAAAGTTTAAGGTACCCTTTGAGAGCATTTTTCGTGGAATCTGCCCTAGTTATGGCTTAGCAGTTGCCATGTCTACGGCATGGTCTACAGCACTTCTTGATACCCTGAATAAAAGGACCTTTCCAGTAGGCAAACTAAAGTATGCAATGTTATCATGCTTCCATATTACATACATTCATATTTTGCATCTAGAGTAAAATGCATTATTACTTTCCTTGTTATATTTACGTGGAATCTCAAGTTCCTTTCTATGCTATTGCACTGTGATGTCAGAGATGACTCATTCTAGCATTGCATTATATTCAATTAAAGTGACTGCAAGCTGTGATGTCATTTTAAAATGGGTCAGATTCCCCGGCTTCTAGCCAATGTGAATCCACCAAACTGAGCATCACAGTTTCAACTCAGTGTCAGAGTGAAAATTGGGTCTGGGAAAACCCATGCAAGTTCGACATCACAGCCTCTCAGCCAATGGGCTGCCAGAACAAATATAAATCACATAATCCATGTGCTTACAAACAAATTGTCAAAGCCTTCTGTTTATACCAACTTCCATTAAAGTTGTAAGTTAGCAAGTTTGTAGATTAATCAAACAACTCTGTGGGGTTTATAATAGTTGTCTACTGTGACTGCTCACAAAGCTTCCATTTGGTATGATTAGAATGATTATTGCCTGTGATAGATCATTGAGATCACAAATGTAATGCTTCCTTCATCATACTTTTAATTCACAGACCCCTTACGCTACTCCAACCAAACTACTGATTGCAGAGTTATGAAAACTTGCAAGCACCTTTTCCACATTCCCTACAATGTCCTTAGCCGGGTTTCAGGTGCCAAATTACAGTCACGGAAATTGAAGTAATGATTTCTTAATATCTCACTTTGTTTTTCACGGGTGTTATGCTAGTTGTATCAATGTTTGAACTATGATGCATAGTTTACTGTCAGCCCATTGGCTATCAAGCTGTGATGATGTGGTTGTAGGGGCTATCCCTGATAAAATGCTTACTCTGACACTGAGTTGAAACTGTGATGCTCAGTTTGGTGGATTCACATTGGCTAGAAGCCGGGGAATCTGACCCAGTTTAAAATGACATCACAGCTTGTAGTTAATTTAAATATATTGCAATTCTAGAATAGAGTCATCTCTGACATCACAGTTCAACAGCATAGAAAGGAACTTGAGATTCCATGTAAATATGATGAGGACTGTAAAATTATGAGAGCACTCTTATATTTATTGTGTGAACACAACTTCCATATACATAATAACAAGTTTACTTATCCATAGATATTATTATTACTTACCTATGATTACAAAAGTGACAACAAGCCTCTCCATGGCTATTACTTTAAGTTGTTCAAAATGTTGGCGTAAAGGAGGAAGAGAGAGAAGTGGAAATTCCTTTAACGTGACCCATTTTAATTGCTTCAACAAATTCTATTTCTTAAACTTCTTGCTATAAATAATATAGGAAGGGGAAGTATATATATTCCAAGGCCTCTTTAATTCTGAGTGACAACTTCCAAAAGTTGTTTTTTTCTTTTTGTCCAGGTACAAAATATTTAGATTATGAAGTCAATACTGCTAGGGAAAGTCCTCTTTAATATTGAATTTTTTTTATCACCTAATGTCTTGCCAAGGTAAGATTTTATGATAAAACTCAATGGGAGTGTGGTTCAAAGCAATGAACCTCATGAATGTCAGGTTATGGAAGATTGCAACATGAGTGCAAAGGACGAGTGTTTATCCTGTAGCAGACCAGAAATGAGTGAGGTTCATGGCTCTGATCCCCACTCCCATTGAGTTTTATTTATATCCCACAATAAAAATAAACCTCCAGTAAAAAAAGATAGAGTGATTTCATATGGCACTAGTTTGTTTGAATGGCGCCAAAAATATCCCTAGCAACCACACGGACCAATCAGAGCATCAAAACATTTTGACGTCATCACATTACTGTCTATTGTTTACATAGGAACATCAGGACTTCTTTCATGTGGTTCACAACGATAAACCACATGGTGTGAATCATATGGTTTTTTGTCTGAACTTCACTGGCTATTGTGGGATATTAGAATATCCATGATGTTCATTTGATTGTTGACACTTTTTTTTTTCAAAATTGAATTTACCATAAAAAGTGTGATTTTTTTTTTGCATGCTGACTTTCCAGCAGGGCAATGTCAATTTTGCCAAATAATGATGTCAGATTTTGTGACGTTTTAAATGGAATATATCTTGCAAGTCATTCATTAGAACCCTCCTATGGTCCACCAACTTCTGTAACATAAACGGTCAACAGGGACCCATCTCTATTTATGGTTATAATTTAGATCTATATGAAAGCTAAAATGATGCAAAATGTCAGATGGTTGCATCAATCACATTTGTTAAAAGACAAGACTTATGATACGATACGATATACTTTATTATGTCCAGGACTGTACACAGCCTATGAGCTTGAAATTACAGTACTTGTCATACTTACGTGGAATCTCAAGTTTTTTTCTATGCTGTTGAACTGTGATGTCAGAGATGACTCTATTCTAGCATTGCAATATATGTAAACTAGCAGTGTACCCGTCTTACGACGGGTAGAGTTTTAATTCAATGAAAAATGAACTATCATTATTAATTGTTTCTTACCTCGGTCTTTGCCTCTTTGGTTATTGTAATTTTTTTAAATGTCAGGATGAGTATGGCCCTTTATTGCTCACATCATCTTGACTCATTAATTTCGCCACTCAAATCTTGTGCCCCTAATAGAACCTCATTTATCCTCCCTCTAGGACCCTATCTTGTCCCTATTGTTTACTCCCCCTCATCTTGGTCCCCTGATCATTTGAAAATCATAATCTGCCTCTTTTTATGTCCTTTCTAACAGTGCCCAACGGCCTATGTTTTTTTTAATGTCACTCGGCCAATGGGCAGTGGTCAACAAAGATAAGTCTCACACAGGAAAATATGTATTTCTGACTGCAAGTTCAGTAAAGAGAAAATCTTTATCAAACAGAACCACAGGTCTTCACTCTATGGTGTCTTGCACCCAACTGAGTATTGGACCTTGAACCACTTTCATTTAAGGCTCAGTGTATTACGCAATGCCACTGGCTTACCATATTTGCTTGATGAATATAGGCACTCCATGAAGTGAGATTGACAGAAAAGGTCATGTTTTGGAAAAATAGCTAGATTGGTGAGAGAGCCACTCAATAAGAACGCTTGCATTAACTAAAAAAGAGCGCGTACCCTCAATTAGAACGTATCCACGGTGCTGGTGACATAACATCATGCAGTTCATACGACGTTGTCATGGGACTGGGCCAAAGTGAGGTTCAATATGGCAGTATGTGTGCTTTACCTTCAAACGTTCACCTGTTATTTTATAAAAAGGGTTGTAAAGGGGGAAACAGTCAAATCATGCTTATGAAGATGGCAAAACACTTGTTTTTATAAGGATTTTCATACTTCAGCAATATGTAGCATCTGGAACTGGTATAATTTATGAACTCTGAACTGCAGTTCACTAATTGAACACAGCTGAATATTATATTTTTGATGGGGCACAAACATATAGAGCATATTTAAATTGTGTGTGACACAAGGTTTTGCATGGAAAAAGGATGGTTTCACTCAAATTGACTGTTTAGGCCTACACTATAATTATGTGCCTGCATGCAGTCACACTGTGAAGTGCTACAGGTCACATGTAATAAATAGCCAAGGAAAATAAAGCCATGTGACAGAGAATTCATATTTCTGAGCAAGTGCAGTAATTTTAATTAGAAAATTTGTGTTGAAGATAACTTTACCACCACCTTCTCTCTGAGGTGCCTCGCACTCAACTGGGGAGAATCAGGCCTTCTACCACTTAATAAGAGGGTTTGTGTTACGCAATGGCATTGGCTTACCATATTTGCTTGATAAATACACTCTATTGCTAAACACCTAAATTAAAATAGCAGAGCTGTCATGACGTTGTAAGTTTATTCAAGCGCTCGTGGGGTTGGTGACGTTGCATGTCTGGACTCATGGCTGCGTCATGTGACGTTGCCAGGGAGCTGGGACTTTTTCCATAGTGAGGTTCAATAGCAGTATGTCTGAACTGAATGTCCTTCTTGGTTTTGCTATTTCATAAAAAGTGTCGTTAAAGGAGAGAATACAGTCACATCATGCTTATGAGGTGGCAAAACACAGATCAAACATGTTTAGAATGTCTGGCAGAGTTTCAGGCAAGTCAGGTAAGCAACAGCTGAGATCCTGCGTTACAAAGCACAGGCCTGCACAAATATATGGTTATAAAGATTAACTACAAGTTGTGATGTCATTTCAAACTGGGTCAGATTCCCCAGCTTCTAACCAATGCAGATCCACCAAACTGAGCATCACAGTTTCAACTCAGTGTCAGAGTTAAAATTGGGTCTTGGAAAAACCCATGCAAGTTTGACATCACAGCCTCTCAGCCAATGGGCTGCCAGAACAAATATATACATAACATAAGCCATGTGTTTACAAACAAATTGTCAATGCCTTCTGTTTATACAAACTTCCATCAAAGTTTAAGGTGTAAGTTAGAAAGTTTGCAGATTTATCAAACAACTCTGAAGGGATTATAACAGTTGTCTACTGTGAATGCTCACAAAGCTGCCACTTGGTAAGATTAGACTGGTGATTGCAGTGATAAATCACTGGGATCAAGAATGTGATGCTTCCTTCAATATATCAATGTTTGAACTGTGATGACGTAGTTTACGGTCAGCCCATTGGCTATCAAGCTGTGATGACGTAGTTGCAGGGGCTATCCCTGATAAAACTCTTACTCTGACACTGTGTTGAAACTGTGACGCTCAGTTCAGGAGGATCAACATTGGTTAGAAGCTGGGGAATCTGACCCAGTTTGAAATGACGTCACAGCTTGTAGTTAATTTACATATATTGCAATGCTAGAATAGAGTCATCTCTGACATCACAGTTCAACAGCATAGAAAAAATCTTGAGATTCCACGTAAGTATGACAAGGACTGTAACATAACAATCCACATTTTCATTTTACAAAACTAGTTAAGCTAACAAAAACAGCCATTTTGAAAAACGATGACAGCAGCTTCCTACTTTGTGGGTATGTCAGGAGTCATGCTACCCTTCCCCCAAAGAGTGTCTGTTTCTATGCCTAAAAAACAACAACATAACGATGGTGAAAGTGCAAAACCTCATAAGTCCAAAAAAAAAAGTTTTTCAGAAATTGGAAAAAACTAAGACAGATATTTTTTTATTGTAATGTTTATTAATATATATATTATGTGAGTTGTCTCAACTTGGATTTATAGAAAGTGAAACACTGTTTTTTTTGGTCATAGGTTGTTGATCCCTTGCATTGATGTTACCATCAGATATGATTGAAAATGTTGAGTTACAAGGTTTTGCACTTTCTGTGAAAGACTGAAAGTGCAAAACTTTGTAACTCGACCATTTATGGCATTTCTAAGCAACTTGCAGCATTGAATGTACTTCCAATCTATAGGTATACAGTAAAAATTATAATTTGACCATAATAGACAAAATCAGCTAATTTTAATTAGTGGCTACAATAGCTAGAAAGAGGAAAATGGAAATTTTTTCAAATTTTTTCGCATGCTTTTTTTCAGTAGCCTACATCACCCAAACAAATATAGGGAGGTAAACATTTTTAGTAAGGAAATATCATGAGAGCCATAAAAAAGTACCACAATCATCGTTTTTCAAAAAAAGTTGAAATATCCGAAAATATGCGCTTCAAAGTTCTGATTTGAGTTACAAGGTTTTGCACTTTCACTTTTTGGAACAAATCAACATACAAGGTTTGATGAAATCATCCTGTTACAGCTTCCAAAAATAGCAAACTGGCAAGGTGACCAATTGACAACATGTATTGGATATTGAAATAGTCATTCAACCCAAAATCTAAAAATAGCAAAATTTTAACATAGAAGGTTTTGCACTTTCACCATCGATAAATTTGTTATTTAACCAATGTGAACAAAAAAAACAAAACCACATATAAAAAATTTAATCACTTTATTATATTATATTCAATTATATATAAATGTGTCTTTCAGTATGCAACTTATAAAAAGCTGGCAAAAATTAATATTAGGAATTCTCTTCGACATTGAGGAACGACATCAACAGAAGACAAATTCTATAGCTGTTCACAATCAACTGAAGAAAGTCCTCATAGTTAGATACTCTAAAAGTTGAATTCAGACTCTTCCGAAGTTGCACAGAAAGCAGTTCAAAGCATCTTTTTATATAAATGTTTCATTTTAGTTCATGGAAATATCATTATGGTGCTTTTTAATTGTAGTATTACCATTATTTTATGAAGATTGATATTTTTTCATTCTCTTTATTAGATGTAGTTTATAGTCACTATCCCTCTCTTTTGTATATATATATATATATATATCTTCTTTGTTTCTTTGTAGTTATTTTTTACCATCATCACAAGTTTCTTGTTGATATTTCTTTGTGAATAAAATAATATAACCTTGACCTACGAACAGCAAATTTACATTTTTGATGACATTGACGATAAGTTAGGGTATTTTCAAAACCTAATCACAGACATCTTGAATGAACACGCCCCTATCAAGACCAAGAGAGTGCGATCAACACAGCCACCTTTTATGAACTCAAGACTGAGAAAAAATGTTCATTTAAAATCACAACTGCGCAATCGCTATAATAAATGCCCCATTGTGAAGAATTGGGAAATGTTTAGACGACAAAGGAACCGCACATCCCAGATTCGAAAGGAATCCATCAAATCGTATCTCAGCGAAAGATGCAGTAGTAAACCTGACAAGACATTTTACCAGACTGTGCGACCATTTGTTACGAGAAAGCCCATAACTCTTCCACCGACTCAACTTTATGATGGTAAACAACTTATTAAAGATGAGAAAGAAATTGCAAATGCCTTGAATGATTACTACACAGACATTGCAAATGACATTGGGTTTCCTATTGATGACGATCTCAATAATTTGCCAAACAATGTTTTCGTTGACCGATGTATTGATAAGTACAAAAATCACTCGAGTATAAGTAAAATCAAAGAGTATGTAAGATATATTGATGAATGTAATGAATTTGGATTCGATATGACAAATGTAAAAAATGTACAGAAAACTCTGTCAAATGTGAATCCTGCGAAGTCGACAGGTTACGACTCAATTTCTCCCAAAATTATCAAACTTAGTGCAAATACTATCTTTCCATTTGTTACTGAACTTATAAATGACATGTTTAAGCAGAATGCCTTTCCACAATTGCTTAAGAATGCTGAAATTCAACCCCTCCACAAAAAGGGCAGTACATTAGAAAAGGCCAATTATAGGCCCGTCAGTATTTTGACCACATTCTCAAAAATATTTGAAAAAGAAATCGAAAATCAATTAAAAGTCCTCGGCAACATAGTTTTCACCAAAACTCTGTCTTCATATCGTGCAAATTACAGCACGCAGCATGTTCTATTGCAATTGACGGAGGCAATCAGAAGCTCTTTAGATAATAAGCACGTAACTGGCGCTGTGCTCACAGACTTGTCGAAGGCATTCGACTGTCTTCCTCATGACCTTACAATAGCAAAACTTGCCGCATATAATGTTGACAGAAATTCACTAGTGTTACTTGCTAGTTATCTTAGGGAACGTTTACAAAGGGTAAAAATTGGAAATCAGCGCAGTAATTGGCGTATCATAAAAAAGGGAGTGCCCCAAGGATCCATCCTAGGGCCCTCATCATTTAACTTTTTTGTTAATGACTTCCTTTTTCCATCTGCAAATTACAACATAGCCAACTATGTAGGTGACCCAACAATTGTTGTCAATGCACCAAATCAGGAAGTTTTGTTGAGAAATCTTTGCTCTGCGACAAGTTCGGCTGTTACATGGTTTGAGGAACACAGCATGCAGGCTAATCCTGCAAAGTTCCAATTTATCACCTTTGGTAGTTCAACTGAAAGCCTTGTAATTAAAGAAAATGTGTCACTTGAAAACAATGACTGTGTTAAACTCTTAGGAGTACAACTTGACACGAAGTTCAACTATAAAAAGCATATTGTTGCAATATGTAGAAAATCTGCTTGGCAGTTATGTGCTTTGAAAAGAATATCAAAATATTTAAGTCTCGATGCCAGAATGATAATTTTCAAGTCTTTCGATGCCAGAATGATAATTTTCAAGTCTTTCATAGCTAGCAATCTTAGCTATTGTAATATTGTATGGCTTTTTTGTTCAAAGCAGTGTACGAACAAGTTAGAAAAGTTGCAGGAGAGAGGTCTGCGAATAGTGTTGGATGATTATGAATCGCAGTATGAAGATTTACTACATAAATGTATCATGAAATCTCTCCGCAAAAGTAGAGTTCAATGTCTTTTGGTAGAAGTTTAGTAATTTACTTGCAAGCAAAGTGACCCCTTACAATTTATATCGAAAAGATCAATTCCAATTGGAGAAGAGAAGAACTGTCACATACGGACTCAAGAGCTTTACCCGTGTAGGGGCTAAACTCTGGAATAAAGCTCCCTAATGAGCTAAAAGAAATTGACTGTTCAAACCAATTTAAAAGGGTCTTGCTACTGTTGATATTTTAAAATTGCTTCATGACAGTTAAAATCCTAATTTTATACTTGTTTTTACTTAAAACTATTATCAATTTTGGTTCTATCTGAATTTATACTTTTTGTTTTATGATCGGTGACACTAGTCAATGAAGTTTTTCGTAGTAAAAACCGACGTTAAATAAATTTTGTCTATTGTCTATTGTCTAATATTGCGTCTCCTGCAGTCTTAACTTTGCTAAAGATTATCCAGTCAGGTTCAATTTGATTTATTTAGGGGGGCACACCAGAGTTGGGTCAATGGGGCTCTTTGCCCGAATTTTCAAATATTTTCCAAAATTCGGTGTTCCTTGTTTTTTAGGTTGGCAGCTGCCGCCCCAGGGCAGGTTTCTACGCCTATATGTATTTACGGAAACAGATTAATTTTTCAATCAAAAATATGCAAAACACTCCAATGCCATATATTCCCTATTTGGCAAAAAAATTTGTGATTAGGGATCGTTCAGAATTTAAGACTGGGGGGAGGGGGGAGGTGGGAGTTTTGCTCAAACTTCCCGTCAAAAGTTGATACCCCCCTTAAGTTTCATGCGTATTTTTAATACCCCCCCACTTGACATGCCAAGCAATATACACATATATACTGTTATACAAGGTCACTTGTACAGATTCGAGTCATTTCGCGGACTTTTGCACGTAACAAACTCGGTTCAAGTCCAATATAAGGACCAAATAGTTCCATGGTGTAACAATAAGGGTGTTATTTGGTTGTGACGTCATCATAACAAATGTTTCGGCCAATGAGCGGGGGTGTGGGGGCGGCAGCCCCCATGTGACGCCATGACAACGGTTGTGATGCAATGATTTTAAAGAGTAAAGAGTCTCACTGGAACTACTTAACCGTATATTGGACTTGAGCCACAAACTCTAGATAAAATGAGTTAAAGCATGTTTTTTAACTTTTTTTTCGTTGGTAAAATTTCTTACCCCCCTCTGGAAGTGTTGTCAAAATTGAATACCCCCCCTTGAAGCACGTGTGAAAAGTAAGTACCCCCTCGGCCAAAACTCCCACCCCCCCCAGGCATAAATTCTGAACGGTCCCTTAGGAAGTTATTCACAAGTTGATTTATAATGAATTACATTATCTAATTATTATAGACAGGAGGTTGATTAATGACAAAGTAATCATAAGCTTCAACACTATTCATTTCATCACTTTGACGTTGATTTCTAATTGGATGTAAGTAACTTGGTGGATCATTGTTTATTTGTTCAGGAATGACATTTCTGTTTGGATGCAAGCAATTTGGTGGATCATCGTTCATTTTCCGGAAATGTCCTCAGTTTCATGAATTTCATCATACACATGAGGTTGCTCATACACTTGGAGTTGAGGGTCTATGTCGGTTATCACCTGAGGTCCTTTTTGGAGCCTATTCCTCAAACATCTGAAATGACAATATTATATGAAAATGACGTCATATTATTGTTGACCATTCACAGTCACGAGTGACGTCACTGATAGACATTGGCCTGTAGTTATCAAGAGTGTGAAACTAGGAATGTATACAAAAGGCCTTGGGGGATTGACCACTATATTTAACAGTGATTTAACCAATTTTTCCACAGTTCCTGCGTTGTTTCATGATCCTTGCAGTCTTCCTCAAGTTTTAAAATTACCAAAGAGGTCAGCACTCCCCAGTACTCTCCAGTTCATTGGTACTCTCAATTGCATGAGTCCTGTAATTTTCTTGTCAGGCAACTGACAGGTGGTGCGCTCTCTTGTAATTTTAAACTTGATAGTCAAATGACCAGTGTAAGGCCTTGACCCAGTTGTAAGCCAGTGACCCTGATTGGCACTTCCTCTCTGCTGACTGAGGCCCACCACTATAGATAATGCAACTATCTGTAAAAATTCATGGATTTTATGGAACTACTGATGTGTCAGCTCCAACCAGTGTGCTAGATGCTGAAATATGACTGAAAGGATCATGAAACATTGCAGGTAGAGTGCAAAACATGGTTTAAACATCATGTTTAGTCCTCAGAAATCCTTTTATTTACTTTTTTTAATGGACTTGTTTCAGACTCTTATTCATTAGGTGTGAGAGGCCCATACATATACAGGCGAATCCACTCGTGTTTACAGTACTGAAAGTTTACTGTGTTTTTCTGTTGCACGACTATGTTTAAATTAGATAATATTGAGAATTCTGAGAGAACTCTTCAAAAATGTGTGCAGTTGACAATAGTTTATTATGGTTGTTCCGATCAAGCAAGCTTGAGATCGAGACTCACTTAACAGCGCTTGATAAATATTCAGATGTACATTTAATCATGGACTCATGGTAGGCTACCTATAAATAAGAAAAAAGTAAGAAAGCAATTTGAATAAATTCATGCCGTCTCCTTCCATTCGACACCATGACAGGTCATTTCTCAACATGACAAATCTTCATAGGAATACGGCGCGCGCGATTTTTGGGGGGGGGGGCAAGCAACACTTTTTCAAAGTTCAACAGGACTTTGGAGTCAGAGTCGGGAGTCGGAGTCGTGGAGTCGGAGCTTTTTGGTTGGAGTCGGAGTCGAACTCTGATGGTCAGCTGGAGTCGGAGTCGGAGTCGGAAATTAAATTGGTAACTCCTGACTCTTAAAAATAATTAATATACAGGGTGAGGAAGCAAATTTTTCAAAATTTTGAATATTTCAAACTTCAGTCGAAATGAAAGGTTTTGCGAAGTCATAACAAATTCATATTTTCAGGCCTTAGAAACAAGACAAAAAGGATCCTTTTTGTGAAGTTTGACTTGTATTATCTCCAATCAAAAATTCAATATGGCCGTCTAAACTTGGTGATGCTTTGAAGAAAAGCGCCTTCATATTTTGAGGCCGTGAGCCATGAAGACAGTAAGGAGGACAACAACATCGTGGTAACAGGTCTTGTTGACCAACTATTCTAAGATGCCCCACAGGGAAAAGTAAGGGGAATCAAGGTCCGAGCTGGAGAAGGGTCAGAAGTTGGCCGCCCAGAAGTCTCCGAAATTTCTTTAAGTGGAAATCCTGAACTTTCTTGGCCATAAGGCATGGGGAACCATCCTGAGTCTGCCTACAGATGCCATTGGGGTAAATCACATCCAGCCATGGCAAAACATGACATCACTGGACCCAGTAGTATGCATCAGGTCCGTCCCCCTTTACTCGCATGAAAAAGAAATAAAGCATAATTTTTCTATCTGGAATCATGAATCCCGAAACCATTGCCTGAGCTGGATACTTTGCCCGGAATGACCCATCGACATCTTCTATTGATTTTATATAGAATTTGCCATTTCTTTCGTTGACAATAGAATCCACAACCAAATATATATATGGAGAATAAGTTGTTCTTGGTCCCAGGTATATATCAAATGTTTATAGTTTGAAAAAAAAATTGAATATCGAGCCATGCTTCCTAGTGTAGCCCATCATTTTTTCACCATTTCTATCTTCTGGCCTTCATGGAATAGGCCGAATGGTGTCTTTTGGGTCCTGACATATGATTTCAGGCCATAATCATTTTGTATAGCCACTCTGGCAGCCTTGAGGTCCACCTGAACCTCTTCAACCACCTTTCTCATGGAGGTTGCAGGTAGTCAGGTACCTTGTCAGTTTTGTCGTCAGTGACTCCAGGAATGCTCCATTCCTCTCTTAATTCTCTCAACAAACTCCCAGACTTCCCTCTTATTCCTTTCCCATCATTGATTGCCTTCATGATATTGCATTCCATTAGTGAGGTCACTCTGACTATGTCAGGGATTGTTTTTTAGTCCATTTGGCACTGAAGCAAATCTGACCACCTCTTCCTTTTTGTCTCCTGTGGAGTCATTTTTGATCACAGCTCATTCTAACCTTCCACAGGTATGGCTGATACCTTAATGATTATGCTGTATTGTTTTCACAATTTTCCTGTAGATGTGAGATGCTTTTTTAGCACAAGGAAGTTCATGGAAAATGTTGGTTCCCAACCCTGTAATTTACAAAAATACAGTTACAAAATTATGAAATGAATCCCAAATTTTACCTAAAATCTCCTAAACAAATATTCATGTAAAAATTCCCATAAAAATATTTCTTCCCTGTTAACTAAGTAATATTTTTGGGCAATAATGCCGATAAGCGGAGTCGGGAGTTAGAGTCGGAGTCGTAATTCAGGAGACCCAAGGAGTCGGGAGTTGGAGTCGCTTTTCAGAAAGTCAAAGGAGGCGGGAGTCGGAGTTGGTTCACTTATTTCCCGACTCCAAAGCCCTGAATTTCACGATCTAGATTTAACAGCATTTAAAATGAAATTGCCTTTAACATATTTAAATCATTAATTATCAAGTGTTTATTTAATCATCTGCCCGAATTTTTTTTGCCTTTTTGCCCAAATCTCTCGGTCGCCCCCCCCCCCCGCCCCCGCCTCCCATACGTCTATGCAAATCTTTTCTCAAAAAGACTGATCTCTTCTCACTATATATATATACTCTCCATGACAGATCTTGTCTCTCCATGACAGATCATTTCTCTCCATCTCCATGACAGATCTTAATTTTCTGGCTATAACAGATCTTTTCTCACCAGGCATGACCAACATTTTCTCACCAAAACAGATATTTTCTCATCATGACAGATCTTTTCAAAATGAGGGAACCCCAAATTTTCAGTACACCTTCATGAGCAAAATCCCAGCTGGATGTCGTTCGGATGAGACGTTAAATTGGCGGCCCCTTGTATCAGTGTCTATGCTGGGCAAGTAAAAGATCCCTCACATGGGGTAAATGTGTAACATGTTGAGGACTCCCGCTCTCTCTCCCATCTCATCAATCAACCCTCGTGAGCGCCCAGAACTGGGCTTAGAGGGCTGCACTTACCGTATCTATCTATCTATCTATCTGCACTTACCGTATCTATCTATAAAGTGTTTCAAATGGCAACCAAAATTCAAAATTTGAGATTTGGTTATGGTTTGTTAGTATGTTATTCTCTCAAAACCATGCATGATATCCACCGAATAAATTTACATAAGATAATATAATTTCAAAATGATTATGAATTTTACAGAAAATCTCTTTTAAAAAAAATATTTCAGTCCGATCTGGAATCACTTTGATTCTATCTTGTTATGTTATTTGCACAGATGTTTGGCTTATCGGTTGAAGCGACCTTTGATTTTGGCGTCGCTCCATTTTTATGCAGAAGAGCCTCGGGATAAAATTTTTTGCATCGATATCAGCCCTGTTAGGCCACACATAATTGATCCTTAGCTTCTCGGATCCTCTCAAGGCACTTTTTCTAGGGTCGATCGGCAGGACAAAAAAAAAGGTGAAAAATGTTTTTTTTTATGATGTAAAAAAAATTTTTTTTTTTTCCATCTGCCGGAAATCTATTGTGTCGGCGGGTCCGCGAAGCTAAGAATCAATTATGTGTGGCCTTATTTACATAATATATGCAAAATATGACATCTATATATAACTGACCTTCTGACAAGAAATACAATCGGTATGGCCACTGTGATGCAAGCTATGATGCCAACAGTTATTCCAATGATCAATTTGACATCTGTGTCTGTCGTTTCATCTTTGGCTCGTATCGATGCCTCGTTAGCATTTTCTCCAAGTCTCTCTTGAAAATTAATGAAATCAGCAAAATAAATCAATATTGCAGTTTGCAGAGATAGCTAAATAATGAGAATGTAGCAGTATGGCAAAGAAAGATCAATGCAATTGTTTGTTTTTAAGTTCAAATTGGCTTTTTACCTTCAACACAAAGAACATGACAAGGATGATATAAATTATGGATTACAAGGGAAAACCTTCCAAAATACCCTCCAGAAGAGAAACATATACCACGTGCTGAAAAGAAAAGAAATTGAGTTTTCTTTGATGTTTATTTAAAAATACTCTATCAATAAGGTAGTTCGCAGGTTCCTGAATTTAAACAACTAACAAACAAGAAAATACAGTAGCTTGCGGGGTTGCAGCATGCTTTGCCTTAATTTAAAACCCTTATTCGTCGGGTCTCGATGGTGGTCATATTGGAATACCCCGTATTGAAAAAAAGATAATTTACAGGCCTATTAATTTGTAAAAACACAGAACCTATCTTCATGAAATTCATCTTCATCATCAAAACCAAGTTTCTCAAACCATATTCCTCGACGCAAAAGATGTCTGAAATTTTGCCATAATAATGTTTCGTTGACATTATCTGAATTCAGAAGTTCTGAATCATTTGTTCGGCAAATATCTTCAGCTGCATCTCTTGTGCTGGTCAAATTGTGGTAGTGAAAACATATCTCTGTAGATCCGTTAAAATAGCATGCTTCCGGGATAGTTTGATTTTCTTGTGGGCGTTGGTGTCCTTGTTGGCCATAACATCCAAATGTTGCTGAATCAAGTAAGAATGAAAATAATTTTTGCACAAAATAACAAGATGAACAACAAAATGTTGTCAATGTAAGAATTATTTTAATCGTACAATCATTGGCGTAGAAACCAGGGGACCTTAAAAATCTGGCAACCTTGCAAATTGACATTGCAATTGAGCAAAGATTTGAAAAAAAAAAGAAAAATTCGGACAGATAGCTCCATTGACCTATAAGTATGGATTTGCCCCATGCATGTAATAGATTGTCTCTCATATACCTACGCATACAATGTCATCTAATTGAAATATTTTAAATACAACTATTTTGGTAATATTATCTGTACACTTACCTATGATAACAAAAGTGGTAACTACAAGCCTCTCCATGGTTGCAACTCGAAATAAGTAAACTAAAATGTTGTTAATTTAAAGAAGGAAGAGAGAAGGTTTGCGTGGAAATTCCCAAACATGACCCAGATGTATTGCTTTAACAACTTATGTTTTGTCTATTTCTTTAACTTCTTGGTGTATTGCATTTAAATATCATACAATATCAGAAAAAAAGAAGTATAATTATTATATATTTCAAGGCCTATTTAATTCCAAGTGACAAGTTAAAAAATATATATGCAAAGACTATCAGAGAAAACTATCTGAAAAGGTTCTTAAATTATAAATCAAGACTTGTCCATGGTTCTCAAATGTTGGAACCCTAACGTCCTGAAAATGTAAACCTTTACTACAGTAACCATGCAAAATCGCAAACCTTGATTTTGAGAAATCAATGTAATTTAAACTGGCTAGAGTGGCCCATGGGTCTGGTCACACTTACCCTGACATTTGCCCTAATTTCACGATCTAGATTTTTTTAATACCATTGGTTTTTAGACAATTTCACTTGAATTGGTATATTAAAAATCTAGATTGTGAAATTCGGACAAATGTTAGGATGGGCTACTTTTAACCTTTTAGTTTATTTTTGGGTGACCCCAGTTCTCCTGTATGCTGCGAGGGGGACAAAGTTATCCTTGGTCCGGCATGACACTGCAATTGCGTTTCAGATATCATGATAATAACAGATACAACACTAGATCTATTTATCATATTGTTTTTAAAAAGTACTTTGATTGATCTTTCTCATGCCGGTTGTCAAATTGTTAATAATTCTATAATGATATTGAGGATATTTTCCTGTTCGTATTAAATTAACTAAGGGAATGTAACACCTGGAGTTAAAGCACCATCATCCACTCTCTCTTGTCGTAAAAATGTGCTATTTAACATGTAAAGTATTTCGCGTTTTTCTTCTTTATATTAAATGAGTAATGTGTGTGTGTGTGTGTGTTTGGGCTTCATGTCTCATCAGCACCTTGTTGGGCTATTTAGAGACATACTTGGTTTTTACTAAGTGTCTTTAAAGTCCTGTTTGATTGGTAGTTAGGTATTCTTTTTCTGTATCATGTTGTACTAATTGTCTGTATAGCTCTGTTAGATTGCTACTTAGTTATTCCCTTTTTGTGTTATGTTGTCTGTTGTCCGTTGTTTTCTTATCAATTTCATAGCAACAGACAAATGGTCATGTAAGACCAAAATACTGAGGATTCCATAGAACTCGTCAGTGAAGGTGCAGTTGGTGACTAAATTGAATATTTCTCTTTTGGTTGTATGTGTATCTTCATGCCAGCTGTGCAACTTCTGTTTTGTTCGTTCAGTCAGCTTCCGAGACACATTGCCAAAGCCAGACATTTGAAGATGCTTCACTGCCGGTTCTAGCCAGTCTCGTACAAACGTCGGTCGGAATTTTTCAATCTTTTCAGGTGATGGTTCTTCATCTAGGAAGTAGTAAAGATAATCTTTGGTTGTGATTGTTTGGTTGTCTTCGTTTTGTTCCCTGTCTTTTCCTTCATCCACAGGTTTTGTTTCCTTTTTGTCCATTCCATCCTGTTCTTGGTTTCCTGGATCATCTTCTTCCTCTTCCTCTTGTCCTTCTTCTTTTTTTTCTTCCTGTGAGTCCCCTTGATCCTCTTCATGTTCTTCCTCTTCCTCTTGTTCTTCTTCCATGGATTCGTTGCTGGGTGTCGTGTCCCCGCCATCATTTGATCCTTCCTGTTCCTCTTCAGTGTCTGCTTCATTTGGATGTTCTTCTTCCATTGCTGTATCTGGAAGAGTTGTGGTGCCAGCCGGTGTGTTTGATTCTTCAAGGTCCGCCCGGGGAGTAGACTGGTTTGTGGTGTTTGTTGTCTTTAGAGTGGTTTTTTCATTTGTTCTTCCCGAGTGTCTGCTAGTGTCTTCTGGGTTCTCTGTGTGTTGTTGGTGTGATCTGTTGATGCTGTGTTCTTCGAGTTGTAGTCTTCGTATTGGTGTCGCACGTTGATGAGGATGTCGATATCCTGCCATGTCAGCATAGCTGGGAATTCCTGACTGCTGGTCCACGATCCTTCTAGCCTCCGGAAAAGATATCGCTTGGGTTGCCTTCAATGTGAGGATTTCTTTTTCCTTAGTCCACTGTCTACAAGTTTTGCTGTAAGAGGGATGATCCTCCTTACAGTTGACACAAAGAGGAGGGGCTGAGCAAGGTTGTTCCTTTGATTGAACGTGGTCCTCGGATCCACAGTGTCCACAAACTTCTTGTCGTCGGCACCACTTGCTCAGATGACCGAAACGTTGACATTTATAGCATCTGGATTGGGGATGTAAGGTCGTACCTTACATTGCTCCCATATAACTTTAATAACGCTCTCTGGAAGAGTCGTGTCTGAAAAAGTCAAGATAAGAAGCTCCCGATTATCCCTCCGTGGGATTCTATGAAAATGAATGACATCAGTAAAAGTTTCAAACCATTCTTGTAAATCGTCGTCCGAGTCTAAATAGCTAAGGGAGGAGAAAACCACTCCCTTGGAAGTATTCAAGGTCCGATGAGGCTCGATTATTGCCTGTGTACCTGCAACATCTTTCAGCCTAAGGAGTTTCCGAGTCTGGTCGTCGTTTCTGGTCTTAAATAGGACGGTTCCATCTCTCTGTAAGGTTGTCTCTGCAGGTTCGCCGACTTCTTGAAGTATGGTCTTGGATGGCGAAGGGAGATAGCCTGTTAGTTGGTTTGAACACTATGTACCTGAGTCGGTACTCTGAATTTCGTGTTGTCGTTTGTCGATTTAGCAGTTCTGGGTCGATACAGTCATCCGAGGATGACCGCTGCCTTTTTAGTCGAGACTGTGAATTAGGAAGAGAGTATGCCATAGGAATTTATGATGTTCATCCCCCATGCTCCCCACCCACCAAGGAGCCCAACAAGGGGGACTAATATGGGTAGGGCTGCGCCCAGTACCCTAGTCCAGGGATACATGGGGGATATACTCGTAGAAGGCTTGGTAAGAGATACAGCTGCAATCATATGTGACCTGCTCCAACAAAATGGGTTCAAAGTCGGCCTGCTATCATATTCAATTTTGAAAATGACTTTGTACAACTGGAATTTGGCTTTAAAATGATGTTTCATTTGTCTTTATATCTCCATCCAATCCAAAGATATGGTACCTCAAACTTTGATGATAGGAAACACCGAACTTTGAGAAAATGGCATTGGAATTTCCCGCCATTACAATAAAAGGACTAGGAAAATCAAGAATGACGCCCAATTTAGATAATTTAAAATCAGTTTTTGGTATAGATAGTCTTAAATAATCAAAGCAAGTTATTTTTGGTAAAACGTGGTACCAACAGCTAAAAATCATCAAAATGTGACCTTTTGATACATTTTGCTCATTTCTGGAAAATACAGCTTCCCTACTTTGTACTCATTTTGGTGGAGCAGGTCACATATTTAAAACATGGCCAGCATGTAGACTTGGTCAGAACCTTCTTTGATTGACCCATCAGCCATGGCCAAATAGGACCGAAGTCCTAGTGACAACATGACAAGCCGATTGACTGGACCGGGCCAATCCAGCCTCCCGTCTAGGAGAAATCCAACCAAAGTAGTGTATTGTATGGGAGGGACCAACTTAGGCCCACCCAACTCAACTACCAGGACCCCGTCATCCTCCGACACGAGTCGCAACCCACGGCAAACAGGTTGCCTAATTTCCGTCGGGTGTTGGCCACTAAGGATAGAGGGCTTCACCTTAGTGTTACCACCCACCGCCACGAGGAGGCCCGAGACCTGCGGGGGCATTAAATGAGTAATAATTATAATATTGAAATCATTGTATCAAATTGAAGGTTAAAAGGCAAATACACCTTTCAGGTGTCAGCCTACCATTTATTCATTTGGTCCTATAAAACTTGAAACTGTTACCTTAAAATGTTGAAGACTATGATAATCTGTCCAATTTTTCTTCAGATTGACTTTCCAAAAAAGTTGTAGCTTTGTTGGGCTACCTCTATAGGCCAATTTCACCAACAAAGTTTTAACAGTTAGGCCTTGTCTTAATTCTCTTACAGTCTGTCACTTGGAATAGAAAAAGAGAGGACCAGTAACTGTGAAAAATGCACTTTGTGAATCACTATAGCTGATAAAGTGTCATCTTCTCTACTTTCAACATGGGAAACATCGAGGCTGTTTGATTAGCCATGATCAAGAGAAGGCCCTTTGACTGGTCATAACTGATTTTAGAGTGAAAATCAGATGCATAATCCTTTAGTTTGGCTGTCACCAACAAGCGGGATAAGTCTCCTTAAATCAAATTAACATTGAAAGTATTGGGTATGATCATGACAAATCATAAGCATGATGACACACAAAGTTCCATTTTCACAGTGCAACACTCTTTTTCTATATCAAAGTGACAGACAGTAAATTTAAAGCCATGCCATGGAGCAGAGGAGAAAAATGGAGAAGAGGAAATGCCGGCATCAGTCACAATGAAGTCAGAATCTTGTGGTATGGTGTGTGAGCCTCTGGCAACAAGTTGGCAACAAGTTGTAATGCATGCAAGCTGCACTCGTGGAATTCAAAAAGGAAATTTCAGCAGAAATCAGTGTTTGTGTTTGTGTTTTACGCCTCTGCAGCACCTTATTGGGCTATATCGAGGCTTGCTAGGGTGTTATTTGTCTTTGTTTATTTTGCAGAAATCAGAAGAGAAAGTGCCAGAATTGGAAGCAATATCTCCAAATTCCAGAAGATTAATTTGCCAAGAAAGTGAAATCATTGCCACAGCACAAGAGAGCTTTTATTGAGTGTCAGGTTGAAAACGCATCTCGTCACCCCCAGGGTAGCCTACTTATAAGTATTTGCTGCAAACAAGTGAGCTGGCTATGTCTATTTTACAAGAAAACCAGGCACTCTAGAAAACATTAAAAAAGAATGGTCTGATGACCCTGTCACCAAAACAGGGCTTGTCACAAATTAAAAACACAATGAAATCCAGGAATCAATGAAGGAGCATTAGAGTGGATGAGGCTAATAGCCCTTGAGGAGTGTGTGTATGTGTGTTTGTGTTTTACACCTCTGCAGCACCTTAATAGGCTACAGTACAAATTTCTAAATGTGGCTCAACTTAG
Organism: Platynereis dumerilii; assembly: GCA_026936325.1. Classification (NCBI taxonomy): domain Eukaryota; kingdom Metazoa; phylum Annelida; class Polychaeta; order Phyllodocida; family Nereididae; genus Platynereis; species Platynereis dumerilii. Next base: position 33,035,020 of record JAPTHN010000004.1, read on the forward strand.
CTGTCTATAGCTATTCATTACTAGTCTTATCCATATCTATCCATAGCTATCCATTTCCATTCTTTTGTATACACTGGAATCTCTTTACCCCTTGTTTAAACAATAGTAATTGTGGATAGCTATGGCTAGCTATGGATAAGGGTAGCTTAGTTTAGCTTGGGATGGCTATGGATGGATAGCTAAGGCTAGATTTTAAATGACGAGCCACTTTTAGAAATTTGTACTGTATATCGAGGCAGGCTAGAATTTTATATGTCTTTGTCATTTTTCCTCATATTTTGTAAAATGTTTGAGTTTGACGCAAAATTTTAATTATGTTTTCTTGTTTGTGTGTAAGAAATTGCAGTGGATTTGATGGGAGAAGTGTGTCTCTTTGTCATTGAAAGTCTCTACAGTCTTTTAATACGCCCTTGAGGAAAAGCGACAAGAATATGATTACTCTGGTGGCATGCTTTTGGACGGGATGTAGGTTCAAGAGGACATAGAACTAAAAACAAAGTGGCACTTCTTTGACTGGTGTGCATGATGGCTCAAAATGGAGAACTTACAGTCCTTGTCATACTTACGTGGAATCTCAAGTTTTTTTTCTATGCTGTTGAACTGTGATGTCAGAGATGACTCTATTCTAGCATTGCAATATATGTAAATTAACTACAAGCTGTGATGTCATTTCAAACTGGGTCAGATTCCCCAGCTCCTAGCCAATGTTGATCCTCCTGAACTGAGCGTCACAGTTTTAACTCAGTGTCAGAGTAAGAGTTTTATCAGGGATAGCCCCTACAACTACGTCATCACAGCTTGATAGCCAATGGGCTGACCGTAAACTACGTCATCACAGTTCAAACATTGATATATTGAAGGAAGCATTACATTTTTGATCCCAATGATTTATCACAGCAATCACCAATCTAATCCTACCAAATGGCAGCTTTGTGAGCATTCACAGTAGACAACTGTTATAATCCCCAGAGAGTTGTTTGATAAATGTACAAACTTGCTAACTTACAACATTAAACTTTGATGGAAGTTGGTATAAACAGCTTTGACAATTTGTTTGTAAACACATGGCTTATGTTATGTATATTGTTCTGGCAGCCCATTGGCTGAGAGGCTGTGATGTCAAACTTACATGGGTTTTTCCGAGACCCAATTTTAACTCTGACACTGAGTTGAAACTGTGATGCTCAGTTTGGTGGATTCGCATTGGTTAGAAGCTGGGGAATCTGACCCAGTTTGAAATGACATCACAGCTTGTAGTTAATTTACATATATTGCAATGCTAGAATAGAGTCATCTCTGACATCACAGTTCAACAGCGTAGAAAAAAAAACTTGAGTTTCCATGTAAGTATGACAAGGACTGTAACATGGTCAGCCTTGTACTTCAGTTCTTATACATGTATGTTGGGCTTGGAGGATTCGTTTTCCCTGTCGCTCATTTTCCCACGGTTAATTTAGATCACACAACTTTGTATGATCACTTTTGGTCAGATGTGGGTTTTAAGAAGGAAAGGCTTCAATGTCAAGTACTGCATGCTGCCTTCAATGTCAAGTACTGCATGTACTTTCATCAACATGGAGGCCAGTTCATCCAATCCTGTGTCTCTCAATATAATATACCCAGCAAATACAATCACCTTTATTCAAGTTCCCATTCCGCAATTCCATTCTGAATGGTGGCGATTAAGGAAAGAATAAAACCAGGTATCTGCAATTGAATGGAAATCCAATTGCATGGGACATGTGGATATTTGCCTATTCATGGGATAACACAAAAAAACACATGAATTAATAGAAGCATCAAAGTGTTATTCTGCACTTTTTTGTTCATTTTCAAGCACTGGCTGTTTGTTACTAATAGGACTAATATTGGCTAATAATGACATGTGTTTCCAACAAATTGTGGAGAAGATGATTTGTTTGGTCACCTCACATATGTCAGAATATAATGTAATATAATATAGTCTCTACCACCAATGCCTTTCAAAAATTGGATGACCATTTGTCTGTTTTCACAACAGTTTCCTAAATTCGATGTTTTTTCAAGAGCATGGAAAAATCCTTGATTCACATGTTGCACCAGACGTTGTTTTTAGCTGAACACATTGATGTTGAGAATAAAATCATATGTTTCTTCAGTCATTTTAATATACATAGTCATACGCTTTCAATACATTTTAATAAACTGAATTTGTGACGTTCTTCGAGGCTACTAACATCACACTACCATTTCCAACAAAAAAATAACTCATTTTGCAGTAGTTTAATCAAAGGGTCTACAACCCTCCACATATTAAACCAACAAACTTAATTCTTTATACAAGATATACCAAAGTAAACATTTTGGCCTTGTTTCGACAGTGAGGTACAAAAATCAGAAGTAACCAAAAGCCACTTAATCTATATGTAGGCAGTCATTCTTGCACAAAACTGGTTCATTCAGTTCAATTTTCTAAATTTTAATTTGAAACATTGGTAGGTCAATTTTACATTATCCAGGTTGGGTTAGTTGATGCGAATCAACTGACCCTGCCTGTTCTGTCTCACCTACCCCGTCCCCACCATTTTTTCTGAAACATGCCGGACTCGGGACAGTAGTGTATTTGTGCAGTATGGATTAATTGTGACCTAGTTATTTGACCTAGTTATTTGACCCCAGGTCAAAGGTCAAAGTGAAACTGGGTCACAAAAGTAGGTCAGTAGGTCACTAAAATAGGTCACGAATTCCTAGAAATTTCTAGGAAATTCCTAGAAATTTCTAGGAAATTCCTAGAAATTTCTAGGAATTTCCTAGAAATTTCTAGGAATTTCTAGGAATTTCTAGGAATTTCCTAGAAATTTCTAGGAATTTTCTAGGAATTTCTAGGAATTCTAGGGATGCCAGGAATATTTCCAGGGACATTTGACCTATATGGCACCTAATTTAAAAAAATTGGGACATCTGCTAATTAATATTTCACCTAATTGTTAATTAACATAATAATCAATATCAAACTATAACTTTTAATTTTCATTCAACTGGAAGTCCTCAGATCTTCTGAAATATCAAATTCCTGAAAACTATATTTATTCCTACCTTTCATACCAGGGGTTTTTCCATTGAGCATTGCACATTAGTGGTAATTTTCCATTCATGACATCATCTTACTTTTCACCTATTTTTACCAGTGAGCAGAAAAAAAAGTTCTGCATTACAAACATTCCACTGCCACCCAACACTTTATGCATCATTCCAGTCAGATTCTTCAGACTGGTAGGATGTGTTTTGTAGAACTATCAGTCTTTATTGCTTAAAATTGGTCTATCATGGAGGGCAAAAGACCATTCAATACAGACCATGGAGACGAACCACCTGAGAAAATTGTCAAGGGCGAAGAAGGTAGTTCTCAGGACAAGGCCATTTCTTCAAAAGAGAAGAATTACACCATTAATAAAGTCAGCAGCAGGAAGAACATGAAATATGCAGTTTTGGAGAACACCTATGATGTTAAGTTTCACCCAGATACACATGGCACAGCAGTTGCAGATTTTAAAGAGGACCTTCATGACATGTTCAACAAGATTTTGGAATCCACTGAGAAGTACTCTAACCAAGAAAGGGCTAGAATTACTATTTCTCATGATCAGCTTTCTTCACCTATTTTCATTCACTGTCAGCCCCGCCATCTCATCACCTCCGACAGCATTATGGAGAGGTAAGTGTCTTATTATCCATTTCTTTACAGTCTCACTTCAACACCACTCATCATTTTGTTAGCTCATCTGTTTTCTTTGACAAAGAAGAGCTATTGGCAGAGTTGACCCTGTTAAGGTCTGTGTAAGTGTCCACTGAGCTTAGTTTTCAACTTAGAGTCATGAAATTTGGTACAGGTATTGTACTTAGGGGTATGGATCAGGGACATGTTGAGAAATCCAAGATGGCTTCCAAAATGGACCCCCAAAATGGCAGCCATTCTTGAACTGCACACTGTGACCTCAGTTTTCAACTTAGAGTTATGAAATTTAATACAGTACAGTGGGTATGGATTGGTGACATGTTGAGAAATCCAAGATGGCTGCCAAAACTGCCACCACAAAATGGCTGCCGTTCTGGAACTGCCCACTGTAACATCAGTTTTCAACTTAAAGTTATGAAATTTGGTACAGGTATGGTACAGTGGGCATGAATTAGGGGTCATATTGAGAAATCCAAGATCCCCGCCCAAAATGGCCACCACAAAATGACCACCATTCTTGAACTGCCCAATGTGATCTTAGTTTTCAACTTACAGTTATGAAATTTGGTTCAGGTATGGTACAAGGGGTATGGAGCGGAGGCATGTCGAAAAACCCGAGATGGCTGCCAAAATGGCTGCCACAAAAATGGCCACCATTCTTGAACTGCCCCCTTAGACCTTAGTTTTCTACTTAGAGTTATGAAATTTGGTACAGGTATGGTACAGAGTGTATGGATAGGGGATATGTGGAGAAATCTAAGATGGCTGTCAAAATGGCCACCACAAAATGGCCACCATTCTTGAACTGCCCACTGGGACCTTAGTTTTCAACTTAGAGTTATGAATTTTGGTACAGGCATGATGCAAAGGGTGTAGACTGGGGCCAAGTGGAGAAATCCAAGATGGCTGCCAAAATTGCCAACTCAAAATGGCCACCATTCTTGAACTGCCCATTGTGACCTTAGTTTTCCACTTAGAGTTGTGAAATTTGGTACAGGTGTGGTTCAATGAGTATGGATTGGGGATATGTCGAGAAATCGAAGATGGGCTGCCAAAAGGGGGGTACCCCAAAATGACCACCATTCTTGAACTGAACATGGTGAACTTAGTTTTCAACATAGTTATGCAATTTGGTACATGTATTGCCCTGGGGGTATGTATCAGGGGCACATTGAGAAATCCAAGATGGCAACCATTTTGGCAGCTATCTTTCTTCATTTCTTGAATTCCCCATTGTGCTCTCAATATTCATCTCAGAGTAATGAAATTTGGTACAGGTATTGGCCAGTAGGGACATGTTGAGAAATCCAGTATGACCACTTCAAATGCCTGACATCCTTGAACTACCCCTTTTGACCCTACTATTTCGCTTAGAGTTATGAAATTAGGTACAGGTATTGGCATGTGGGTATGGATCAGGAAATTCAAGATTGAGTTCATTGTGGCAACCATCTTTCTTCATTCTTGGACTGCTCATTGTAACCTGGAAACACCACTTAGGGTTGAGAAATTAGGTATTGGCTTTAGGAGTTATAATCTGGCACGCCCTGATAGATTTCGCATTAACAGATGAGCATTGAAACCGCTTGCGGTTCTGGTTAATATAAAGTAATCACACCTCTTACCACCGTTATCTCTCTTTTTTTAATAGGGTCCAATCAGTTTTGAATTCCAATGAAAACCTCAGTATTGACCACTCTTTTCGAGTGGAAGTGGGTGTGATGAAAGACATGCTACAGACTGGGGGAGGTTGTACTAAGATGTATACCCCTGACCTTGACTCTGCTCAACTGGCTGCCTTAGTTAAAAGGTCTATGTGTGTTATAAAGCCTATTGAGGGGGAGTTCACATGTGCAGCTAGAGCTATGTTGACTTGTTTATCTAAGCTCAGAGACTCACCTCAAGTGTTTAAGAGATTGACAAACATCCAGGTTGCTATGTCTATGAAACCGGGATCACTGAGGACTAGAGCTCTCAAGATGCATTATGACACAGAGCCAGTACCCATTAGAGAATTATACAAATTTGAGGATTATCTAGATGTTCGTCTAGTTGTGTTCTCTGGAGATTTCAACTCAGAGGTCGTGTATGTGGGGGCACATGAGAGGAAAGACACCATCTTCCTTTATCTGAAATCATATCATTTTAATGCTATTGTCAATGTTGACCGTTTCCTTGATCATAATAAAATCTGGTGTTATGTCTGTATGAAGCCCCATGACCAGCGCAGCAAGAAATGCTACCCTTTCTGTTATGCATGTCAAAGAAAAGACTGCCATGATGAAAACATAGATGTCACCTCCACCAAGTGTCTGGATTGTAACATGACCTGCAGGGGTAAAAAATGTCAAGAAGTCCATAAACAAGAGCGTGCTTACAAGAGGGGTCCAAACAAAGACCTGGAGAGACCCTCTATATGTGACAGCTTCTACAAATGCCCTGAATGTTTCAAGGTTTTAGATAGGTCCCAGAGAGATGTTGCCAAACATGTATGTACCGAGTTTTTCTGTAGATGTTGCAGGCAGTATGTACCTGACAGGTCCCACCTGTGCTATTACAGGGTTGTCAAAGCTCGTAAAACTTCAGGACGTTTCATTTTCTTTGACTGCGAATCTACACAGCATGACATCATCACATGTGGGGATTATACACCCAATGTTAGGGAAGGGTGCAAACATTGTTCAGATGACATGCAGTGTTCTATGTGCATCAAGTGTACAAAATGTACTAACTATTTATGTGGCAGGGTAGAACATGTACCAAACTTTATTGTTGCTCAGACAGCCTGTGACTTGTGCAAAGATGAGTCTTTCACTCCAGACTCAACTTGTTTAATGTGTGGCGACAGATGCCAGACATGCAGGAAGAAAGTCCAGTCAGTGTTAACACGTAAAAAGAAGGACTCTTCTGCCCCCTCAGGCAAAAGTGTACAACAGCACTGCAGCGAATGCACTTTGAAGAGAGAGATGGTTTTCAGGGGGGCAGACACCACAGACTCTTTCTGTAAATGGCTTGTTCACCCCATTAATGCTGGCACTATAGTCGACAGCTTCAATGGGAGGTCATATGACAACCTGTTCGTTTTAAGATGGCTTATTCATGCAGGTATCTACCCCTTAGTCACCTTTGCAGGTGGCAAGCTCATGGTAATGGTCATCAAGGGAGGACTGGACATTAAGTTTGTTGATTCTCTGAATTTTTTTGGCTGTGCTCTCAAACATCTACCAAAAGCATTTGGGGTCTCAGAGGGTATGAAGAAAGGTACCTTTCCCTATCTGTACAATGATAATTCTCTTTTTGGTACAGTCACACCTTACCCAGACATCTCTTATTATAACCCTGACTTCATGTCCCCAAAGGAGCGTGAGGAACTCCTCTCATTTCACAAGGAACAGGTTTCTAAGGGGGCCATGTTTGATTTCGACGAGGAAATATTGAATTATTGCCGGGAGGACGTACGGATACTGCGGGAGTGTACACTTAATTTCCGCAGTAAAATTTTTGACATCACATCTTTGGAAACCATTTGTAAAAATGGGGAGGTGGTTAAGTGCGAGGGGATTGATGCCCTTTCCTGTTCTACAATTGCCAGCCTCACAATGCGTTTTATAAGGCAGCTGACAATGAAAGAATATCATGATGTCAAGTTGAAAGATGGCAGGGAAGGCATGGCCACTCTGAAGAGAGGTCACTGGACTTTTGGAGGTGACGAAGCAATAGACACTGAGGATGTAGTGGAATCTACCTTTATTAAATCTGATATTCCTCAGATACCTCACCATGGTTACAGCAAGCGCTGTAATGATAGCAACGATGCTATCCTTTGGCTGGAGTTCTACGCTTTTCAGAATTCGGTTCATATATTACACTCAAGAAATGGACCCTCCGAGATACGCATACCAGGCACCAATTTTGCTGTAGATGGCATGGAGCCTATTAAGGGCGTCGTCTTCGAATATCTTGGATGTGTATGGCATGCATGTTTGAGGTGCTATAGGGATCCAAAAGCGCGTGACAAGCGTACAGGTAAGACATATGGTCAGATTAACGCAGAGACTCACAGGAGGCTTCGGAAAATCCGAGACTTGGGCTATAGAGTCATCACAATATGGGAGTGCGAGTTTCAGAAGCATAAGAAGAACAACCCTGATTTGAAGGCCTTCATTGAGGGTTCTATATTACCAGAACCCAATCTACGCGTGAGAGAGAGCCTCTATGGTGGCCGTGTCTCTCCAACACATCTGTATTACAAGGCCAAAGTGGGAGAGACCATCGAGTACCTGGACATTAAGTCATTGTACCCGACAGTGAATTTTTACTGTTCGTACCCTTCAGGGCATGCTCGTGTGATTCATAATCAAGATGAGATGGACTATACTTTTCAGAGACATGAAGGTATAGCCAAAATAACAGTGGAACCCTGCAGGGGTCTCTTCGTGCCCGTGCTGCCAGTGCGTATCAATTCCAAATTGAAATTCCCCCTGTGCAGAACTTGTGCAGAAAAAGAGACAGACAAACCCTGCAATTGCAACCAGAAACAGAGGGCTCTTACAGGTGTCTGGACAACCCCTGAAATCAGAGCTGCAATTGCCAGAGGTTACAAAGTGTTAAAGGTCCATGAGATCTATCACTATGATGACATTGTTGAGGGTAAAGACAACTTGTTTCACGAACTGATAAGTGTCTTCCTAAAAGTCAAGGAAGAGAGTTCTGGATTTCCCCCCTTTGTAACCAATGAACAGCAACAGGATCTTTATATCCAGGACTTTTACGACAAGTTGGGTATAAAGCTGGACAAGTCTAAGATCTCGCGGAACCATGGTCTAAGGTTCACGAGTAAACAGGTGGTCAACAGCGCTTGGGGGAAGTTCTGTCAGAAACCTAATGAAGACCAAACCGTGTACGTCCGTACACTGGAAGAGTACGCAAAGTTGGTCAACGACCCAGCCAAGGAGATCAAGGACTTCAAAATTCTGACTGATGACGTGCTTGCTGTTGTACATGTAGGAGCAGAGGGGTTCGAACCTGAGACTCAATTTCAAAACGACATTATAGGGTCCTATACCACCAGCCATGCCAGACTGAAACTACTTGGTATACTGGAGAAGGCTGGAGAGCGTTCTCTGTACCATGACACTGACTCGGTCATATTTGTGCAAAAGGAAGGTGAGAAACTTTTTGACACAGGGTACCTTCTCGGAGATCTGGTCAGCGAGCTGCCTCCTGGGAGACATATTCAGGAATTTGCCTCTTCTGGACCCAAGTCCTATGGTTACATCTGCAATGATGGCACCTGCGAGATGAAGCTTAAAGGTATCACTCAAAATTTCGCAAACAGTCAACATCTCACCCTTGAAACTATGAAGGATATAGTCTTTGGGCAGCTTAGGCTCATAACTCTTCCAAAATACAATCAGATCACAAGAGACAAATACCATGCTGTGGTCTTTAACAGACCTCAGACTAAAGTTTACAAAAAAGTATTTACTAAAAGAGCCATGGTACCAGGGTCATACAAGACCATCCCCTATGGCTACTGATTATCTAGGTCTCAAGGTGTAGTGATGATTTATGTACATATATACTGATTATCTATATATACACAGCCTTAACTTATGTTTTTTATATCTTGGCAAGTACTTTTGCTCCATCAGCAAAGCATACTTTTTTCACCAGGTGTGTATATACTCTATTTACCCCTGTTGATCATTTGCTGCCTTTTGACAGATCTCTATACTCACTACATTTGATTAAAAATGTGATTTTTGCTCTCCTTGTATGCCCTGCTCTACTATGGCCACCAAGAGAATTAATTTTCTGTATAAATTCCAGGGAGACCCATGGGGTGTCTACAGATAAACATCTGTCAACCAGACTTTATCAACACTCCTCAATGGAACAACCACTCTCTGCAGGGTGGGGGGTGCTGACATATTTAATAGTTTCTAAGTGCTCCTGTCCACACCCCTGTGACACATATACACTAGTATACACGCCTAGGTTAGTTTTTAACACCTTAGAAGAATGTGAGAAACATTCATGTAAACACAGCACAGGTTATGATGTATGGTATGCAGGACTTGCAACCTCACAACTCCTTTCACACTTAAGCGAAATAGGAGAACTTGTAGAACAGTCGGGGTGGGGGGTAGGGGCCCATGGGCATTCTGACCCCCCTTCCAAGGACCATGGGTCTGATAAAAAGGACACATTTTTCTGGGTCCTCTTCAACAATGAGAAGTGTGCCACTCTTGAAACACATATGCATTATATTGCCATGTCTGATATTGGTCACAACTGTGTAGAAGAGTGTTTAAAACATTTTAGAGAATCTAATCATTCTCATTTTATGTACACCACCCCCCCACCAGACTTTACTCTTCTTTTCTTACATACAGTTCCCCTGTGGCCTAATGGTCAAGACTGCTTGTCCACTGGCTTTGAGGGCGTGGGTTCAAATCTCACCCAGGGAACTCACTTTAGTCCGAGCCCATGGGACATAAAATGGAGGCGGGTTGTATCCAGTATTCTATGCTGGGGCAACTGAAAGACCCTGGGCATCCCTGAATGAATAGGGTGTGTTCCAGACTCCCATTCTTCTCATCTCATCATCATACGGCGGTCACCAAAAAAAATAAAAGTGCAGCTCCCTCCACAAAGATGGTGGTTGAGCTGCCCCGGCTGATCCGGGGTACACCAGCACAACACAAGTCAAGTCAAGTCATACAGACACTGTAAAAACTCTCCAGCCCCACTAACAGACTTTGTCTTGACACATACTATTTTATCAGTTTTCTGAACATTGCCATAGCAGATAATGACATTTTTGGAACAGTGTCTAAGCATGCACTGTCAGTTATACCAACTGTGTTTATTCTAGGATGGAGGTGGGGTGGCAGGAGCAGCCTGAAAAATAGAGTGTTCTACCTCTTCCATCCTTATTAGGGCCAGGCTATCAGATTTTTACAGCAATTTACACATCAATCTTACTGAAATTCCAAATGTGCCCCTGACATCCAGACAACTTACAAGGACGCTACCTTTCATGACCCCACAAACACTGCACATGTGTCAAACTCTGTAGCTGTTGATACTACATTAACACAATCATTACCTCTACTATACTAGCCTCTGTCACAAATACATGTGTCATCATCTCCACTTACACTGATGGCCCCCCCCACCTTGGACAGTGAACACATTTAAACCTACCCCGTCTGTACACAATGTCTCCCACATGCTCACTATGACCACTGCCCTACCCCTCTGAGGACACTGCCTTAGACAGCTCCATGACCATCACCCCCCACCACTCTCCCCTTCTACAAGTGATAGATCTGCCCCTGTCGCAAACATCTCCAGGGAAGTCTACACTCTCACAGACTCAACCAAGACAAATGAGAGCATCTCCACAACATCTGGACCACAAAGGGTGTGCACAAAGTGAAGAGGAGGACATAAAACAGAATTGCTCTATACCCCTGGGGGGCTAAAGTGTCTCAGGGACTGCCCTGATCCTGAGCACTGTCACAGTAAGTAATATGTTTTTACTTCTAGCATAACACAGTACATTCTAACCTCTCATGTTTTTTAAAATAACCCTATGGGATCCCTATATAGATTTTAAAACCATATAGACACCAGGTTCAAAATCCTCTCTAACTTTTCACTCATTCCTTATTATAATTGTATAAGCTACATGTGTGCCCCTTTTCTTCTTCTCTCATCCACAGCTGGCACTACTTTTGAAGGAAGGGGGGCAGACCAAGGGCAATCCTCAGCCTGTTCAAAAGCCTATTCAAGAACCCAGAACCTGCTCTACAGATGAGACCTGCCAACTTGAGATGGAGGCTCTTTAAAGAAAATAGATGACCATGTCAAGGCTATTATGTTGAACATTAATGAACATTTCCATATATACTGTACATTTCCATATATGATGTATATATTTGAACATTTCTGGCCATTTTTTGGGGGCCACATTTTTGTTGTAAGAAAAGACTTCTTCTTTCTATGTCACTCTGCTGTATTATGTTAACAGAAGAAACATTTTTGTATACACTGTGGTAATGTGATAATAAATAAAAAGATCTATTTTCAAAAAAAACTGTTGCCACCATTTCTTGCATGCTTATGTAAACAACTACAACCTGCAGACATTCCAGTAACTGATTGTGTTTTGAGGGGTGGATGAGAGGAAATGTTTTACCTACCTCATTTCTGTTCACTCATCTCATTGATTATATCACAGTAGCGTTGAAAAAAAAATACCCCAAATACCTTGATCATACTAGGCTCACTGCACATCTTGTTTTTGTAAGTTAATTATACTACAGGGAACTACACACAGTGATTACGAAGGGTAGATTGAAACAGCTGTTCAACAAGTGCTCTATTACACTTTATGCATATATAACTCAGGTCTCCTGTGGAGTATCTGTTTGACAGCATTTAACCAGTTTTTGTCAAATATAAATAACTACTTTTTTTTTATTGCCAAGTACTACACAGCTCAAATGGACTCAGAGGATGTTTGAAACACCTGTCCAGCATACATTACCAAGGTGACATCTAGAGTTACACTAGGCCATTTTTCTCAATACACCTCAAAGAGGCACTTTTTTCCAAGAGGCCTTTTCACTATGCCTGCTTTACCAGCATGATTGGTAATCAGATTATCGGTAATCTGATTATCGGTAATCTGGACTCTGATCATGCGCATGACCGGTAAGGACCTGACACGAAGAAGAAGAAGAAGAAGAAGAAGGAGAAGAAGAAGGAGAAGAAGAAGAAGAAGAAGCAGTTAGAGAGAGGTAGTTAGAAAAATGCTAACATTTCTTGTTTTTTAAGCACTTTCACAAAATTTTTCCAACACAGCCAGAAAATATTGACTTTTTTCACAAAAAGTTCTGATTTATGGAAAACAAGTACTACTTTGCAGAAAAATTTCACATTTTAGACAAACCTTCTGACCTTTTTCAAGGAAATTATGTCTTCTCTCATAATCTGTACTGGGTTTTAATGTATGCATTTCACTTTTTTATTTACAGAAAAGGCAAGAATTTTTCACATTTTGGCAAAATTTTTGTTATAAATAAATAAAAATTTGGCACTTTTTCTAGAAAAAATCACTTTTTTTCAAAACCGTGCAGAAAAATCTGTAAAAAATGTAAAAAAAAAATATCCTGAGCACAACTCTGAAACTCTGACATGTGTATAGAAGATAAGATATTAGGAGGTAAAAAACAAGTCATAGATCAGTGCAAGACATATCACACAATCAGATGGTAAAACACTCTGTGTTCGAGATCAGCAAGTAAAAATATTTCACAGACAACTGTGCTTATGCAACAAGTAAAAAAATTTCGCAGAGGCCCCATACTAACAACTTCTGTAAAATAGTCTGTAAACCAGTGGTCAAGCTTTTTCTAGCTCCAAACATGTCCCTGTCTTTGTATAAACAAGTTGTGCACAGATCTATATTCTTGTTTTCACCCCTCCCCCACTAGATAGATGGATAGATAGATAGATATGGTAAGTGCACCCTCTAAGCCCAGTTCTGGGCGCTCACAAGGGTTGACTGATTAGAGAGAGAGAGGGAGTCATCAACTTGTTACACATTTACCCCATGTGAGGGATCTTTTACTTCCCCAGCACAGACACTGATACTTGGTCTGACACTAGAAATGGTCTTCCTTCTGATAAAATTCTTGTTCACCTACCCCAGTAAAGTGTTAGTGTCAGCAAGTAACAAAAATAGACAGTGCCATGCTGTGGACATGAAAGGAACTAATTAAGCTCACTGCATTTGCGTGACATGAGCAAACGTCTTGTGGATTTCAGCATGAATTAGGGTCAAGATAGAACCCCAGAGGAATAGGTACATGCAATTTTGTGCATATGATAAAATAGGGTCCTTATAAAAATGCAACCATGTCTTGTTTTTAAGCACCTTTCACAAAACTTTTTCCAACACAGCCAGAAAATATTGACTTTTTTTCAGAAAAAGTTCTGATTTATGGAAAACAAGTACTACTTTGCAGAAAAATTTCACTTTTTACAAAAACCTTTTGACTTTTTTCAAGGAAATTATGTCTTCTCTCATAATCTGTATTGGATTTTAATGTATACATTTCGCTTTTTTATTTACAGAAAAGGTAAGAATTTTTCACATTTTGAAAAAATTTTTTGTTATAAATAAAAAAAAATTGCAACTTTTCCAGAAAAAAATCACTTTTTTTCAAAAAACTTGTCAGAAAATCTGTAAAAGATGTAAAAAAAAAATATATCCTGAGGACAACTCTGAAACTCTGACATGTGTATAGAAGATAAGATATTAGGATATTAGGAGATAAAAAACAAGTCATAGATCAGTGCAAGACATATCACAGAATCAGATGGTAAAACACTCTGTGTTCAAGACCAGATCAGTCTGACATGGCTGTAGCAAGTAAAAAATATTTCACAGACAACAGTGTTTATGCAACAAGTAAAAACATTTCACAGACATAAGTGTTTATGCAGAAGCCCCATACTAACAACTTCTGTAAAAAAAGTCTGTAAACCAGTGGTCAAGCTTTTTTCTAGCTCAAAACATGTCCCTGTCTTTGTATACACAAGTTGTACAGATCTATATTCTTGTTTTTTGACCCCTCTCACACTAGATAGATAGATAGATAGATAGATATGGTAAATGCAGCCCTCTAAGCCCAGTTCTGGGTGCTCACAAAGGTTGATTGATGAGATGAGAGAGAGAGCGGGAGTCCTCAACATGTTACACATTTACCTCATGTGAGGGATCTTTTACTTGCCCAGCCCAGACACTGATACTTGGTCTGATACTAGAAATGCTCTTCCTTCTCCTAAAATTCTACTTCATCTATTCCCAGTAAGGTGTCAGTGTCAGCAAGTAACAAAAATAGGCAGTACCATGCGGTGGACAGGAAAGGAACTAATTAAGCTCACTGCATTTGCGAGAGCGAGCGTCTTGTGGATTTCAGCATGAATTAGGGTCAAGATAGAATCCCAGAGGAATGGGTATGTGCAATTTTGTGCATGCTAAATCTGTCCCTCACTTCAGATGTTTATTAGGTGGTATCATGAAATTGTGAGAGTGCATGGAAGATGGAACTATTTTAGGGCCAGCAACGGTAATCTGAAAACGGACTACCCCTCCGCTATGTGGAGGCTGGGTGTCAAGGAGAGATAGGTACAGTCTGAACTTTAGCACTTTCTGTGAACATTTGGCTCTAAGAAGGGAGGTGAGGTGTACCTTTCCTCATTTGAAGACATAATTAAGACAGGTACTAGGTATGGTGTGCACATGACAGATGTAATAATGAGAACTGTACAATTCTACTTTACACATGTGCATGGAAGTTGTTAAGTATGTGTCCCAAACCTTAGAACAGAGGTACAGGTTCAGAGCACTAGTAGTTAGAGAGTTAGACAGTTTTTGTGTCCGAGGTCACCTCGGGCTCTTTGTCATGATGCAGCTTCATCCAGTGTAAACAATGAAAGTATGAAAATTTTTGTGATCACTAAAACATTTCACAGGTGAAATGACAACTCAAAGTAATGCTTGCCAGTGGTTACACTAGTCGTAATGAAACCCTACCTTGAATTTCATGTCTCTCCTCTTGAATGTAAGATTGTAATTGAAAAAAATCATCTCAGATTGCATGCAGCATTTGACAACCAACACACATTTGTTTTTTGCAAAAAACTGGATAGTTGTTGTAGCAGTAGTTGGTTCTCCCTGGACTCTGAAGAGACATAAACAAACTCCAGACTGCCATGCCATCTACCAGGGTGAGGAACAAAGACCTGAGGACACGGCGCATGCATTGCATGCTATTTTTATGTCTATCATGTCTCGCAGCAGTTTCATATCCTCCTCCTGTCCTAATTTGCCTAACAAGTGCAAATACAGGACATAAAGCGGGGGTCCCAATCATCCATCATCCATCAACCAATCAAAAGAGTTCTAAGGAGTGTTGCAGGGTGCGCCATACCACATTTGGAGGCTGGGCGTCTATCCCAAATACCCTTTTTAGGATTCCAGGGTCTTCAGATCTGCTACGCAGTAGAAATTGGGAAAGGGGGTCCCAAAAATAAAAAGTAGTTACATCATGTCTGGTACCACCAAGTACATGGTAGAAGTAGTGATGAGCAGTGTTCTCAACTGTTTTTAAGAGTGTGTAGAGAAAGTATTAAGCACGATGAGGCAGTCAGACAGAACAAGTTTAAAAGTTACATAATTTTACTTCGACATGTTTGATAGCTGTTTCATCTTTTACCAATTTACCCTAGCCTTCTAGCGAGAAGCTATGGGGAGACGTGCGAAGGAAGTATTAAGCATGGGAAGAGAGACGTACAGGTTAAGACAATATGTAGTTCAAGACGAGTAACATAATTTTACTTCAACATGTTGGACAGCTGTTTCATCTTTTACCAATTTCTCTGGAGAAAAACTGTAGGGGGCGCCTCAAATGCAGACTTGTGCATGTAAGACCCTTACACCCCCTCTGGTGGTCCTAGTTATTTTTACTTCCAGAGGTCTCTAAGTGTTTCTATAAGTGGATAAGCATCATCTGGTGTTTTAACTAGAACGTAAGAGGTCTGCAGGACTTTAGCAACCTACTTGCAAACTTTTGTTCAGCTTAGTCTAGATGTTGTACTTAAAATATATATTTTTAAATAAGAGAATTTACAGGGTTCATTTTCTTCTCAGTGTTCTGTAACATATTAATAACAAGTGAGATGTGTTGGTTTTGTTTTAAAATGTTTTATTATATATGCTGATACATGACAAAATAAATATTGATAAATATACATGCATTCTAAAAACAACAGCTTGTTAATTACAATTGGTTAAACATAGCTTATGAGAAAAAATGTACAATTAAAATATATATATCACTTTATTTTTCAATGTTCCTCATGTTAAATTGTCTGTGAGAAGACAGCTCACTTTGACTTGTTAAGGAAAATCCACTTTCGAGCTAAAGAATTGTCATCCTGGCTTAAAGCCTTGACGTTCTTCTTATTCTTCTCCTTCTTCTTCTTCTTCTTGACAAGCTCCTCCTCCTCTGTCTTCTTCTTTTTCTTCTTCTCTCCTGTTTTGACAGATGCTTTCTTCTTTCCGGATTTTACACCAGGGGGCATAGTAGGTCTTCTCTTGGCCTGCCATCTTGATAACACTTCAGAGGAGGGTATCCCTGGTGGTAAGGCCGAGTAATTAGAGGAGAGCTGAGACCTGTCTTCAATGTCTTCTTCACTGTCAGTTGGTATGTTGAGTGTTGAAACCTTGTCTTCATTCGATGTTTTGTTGTTTTCTAGACTTGTTTTACTCTCAGCCTGCTCTAGAAGTCTCTTGTACCTGTCAGAGCTAAGTAAAACGTGTTCTTCTGCCATGTCTCCTACTCAAATACTTTTTCCAGTCTAGGTAAACAGAGTTGGAGGACTAGAGAGACTGACAATGCCTTGTTAACAAGGTATTTCTTCAAAGACTTTGTATTAAGATGGCCTCTAGACACTTTTCTTATCACTGCTTTGTGGGATGTCAATTCAGATATGTCTTTTGAGGATAGGTCAATCACCCCCGAGACAAGGTTGTGGCAAATTTCAATTAGACAATTGATCTGTGCAGAGGTAGAGCTCTTCAAAAGCTCTTGGACCTGTCTTTTTGGTAGCTTTGTCAGAGCCCTCAGATAGGGGAGATTGTCTCTAATGTGGTTCATCTGTGTGTGTGTGTGTGTGTGTGTGTCTGTCTGTCTGTCTACTTAGGTAGGTAGATCCTCATGTCCTCTCCTGGAAGTATACATGTACGAAGTGCATACTTAAAGTTACAATTTGGAGAGAGGTCAACAACTAAATACCCATATGGTCTGCTAGTAGCTTGTCTGTAACTTTCGAGTAAAAACTTCCTTCTATCACCCATGGTCTGCGAGGCAAATTTTGCTATCTGACCACCGTTTCTATTGTTGCCAAAAAGGATATTCACATAAGAGTTTAGAGCCACCTCTCTCGCAGAGCTAGTGTCATGAAATAGAGAGTGTAAGATTAGAACCAGAGTTATGGAACTGTGATGGCTACTAATGCTAGCTATTCTGAGGAGGTTTCTTCCACTGTGACTATTATCAAGCGAAACCATGCTGTCGTCACAAGCGAGCAAAGTGCTTTTCCCTGTCTGCACATAAAAATCTTCAAGCTCTTCAGCACTAGGTATTGTAGTTACAAACTGGATTCTAGATCCTAACGCGGCCTCTAGCTTTTCATAGATATCTTGGAATATAGAATACACTAGAATTATTCTGTCTGGTACAGGGTTGAACATCTTTTCAATGTTGAAAAGAAGGTCTGCCAGAAGTTTGGACTTCCCTGACTGGCTAGCTCCATATATGGACATGCAGAGCGGTGTTTTAAAGGGGATAAGACAGGTTTCATTTGAAGAGTCTGCCATGATGTTTTACCTTTCAGCTTCGCAGTACTAAATGATCAGACAACGCGTACGTTACGTGTTTTATCAACCTCTAAAGCAGCGGGGAACTTGGCGTGCATAATGAGAGTGAGATGGTCCTTAACAGGGGCCTTAAAAGTAAGGAAAAGTCTGACGCCTCCTGTCTGTTTGAGGGGTAAAACATCATCATTGCCAGAAGAGTCAGACTGGACGACAAAACGGTATAGGGCATAACCCCCATGATAAGCCTCCATTGTTATAGGAATACCTTCGTCAACACAGTTAACACCTATAAGACTTTTGTAAGCATCGATGTAGTTTGAAGTCTCAGGTTTATCACCGTAGTCCATCTTCAGAGCACCATTTGATATCTCCAGCCCGTCCACCACAAGACTTACAGAGCTCAAGCCTGCGTTCAAAAATTCAAATGGGGACACTGAATAATCGCCGTGATTTGAGGTGTCTTTAACAAGTCCTATAATTAATTCTGTGGGGACCCTCCATATATATATTTTGTTCGTTATTGCACATCCACTCATGCGTGAATGTGCATAAACGCACACGTGGATATGCATAAACGAACACCCTACTCGTCTATGTGTATTGCCTAACACTCGTGTATGTTACATAACTTGCATGCGTGTATGTGTCATTGCTTGCATGCGTGGATATGTTAATGCTTGCATGCGTGGATATGCTATTGCTTGCATGCGTGGGTATGTTATTACTTGCATGCGTGGATATGCTATTGCTTGCATGCGTGGGTATGTTATTACTTGCATGCGTGGGTGTGCATCTTATCACACCAGTCAATTCTGAGTTCACATATTCACCATCCAGTGTTAGTCAATGTGAAAGTACTTGCACATCACAAACTCTTGCTTTGCTTTGTTTATTGCACTGTGTTTACTGCACTGGAACTATAAATGGTACAAGATTTTTCCAAAATTTTCTCCCAACAAAAAAATCTATTTGATCAAACAAAACTAAAACTCACAATAATGATCAAACAATTTATTATAAAAATCAATAAAAAAACAATTTGGTGTTTTTTCTATATATAATATATATATACAGTTGATTCTAGAATTACAAAAACGTTATCAAAGTTTACATCCATACACAATTGACACCCGCCTAATAAAACTTTAAGAGCAAAATAAGTGGATTTCTATTATATCATGGCAAAAATTTGGTCAAAGTTAAAATTCCTCAACATTGTTACAATGGCTTATTTCACCAAAAAGTCACATTCTACAAGGTTATTACAGAATGATTATTCAAAAAATGTCAAGTTTGCGGGGTACAAGATCAACTATTATTCAGAAACATGCACATAACTCTTTCATAGCATAAAAGTCACAGTCAGGCAATCTATCAATCAATTAGCATCTTGTCAATATTGCGCAGAGCCAAGAACACAGCTGTGTGTTGAATGACATTTGATGGAGGCATATATGTGAGTTGAGTGGCCAGTCTTCTCAAACTCGCATTGGCCTGTTCATTGGCCTGGCTGTTTATGCCAGCAACATACTGGTCAGCCTCATACGTGTCCATTGAGTATCCGAGGGTACATCCAACGTGTCCCTTGCGAAAATGTAATCTATCAACCATAAACCTGGTATTCCTGAACCTCCTAGGTTCCCTTTTCAGGCAGTACAAGTGCAACTTGCAAGCATTGTCATAAATTATCAGTTTTGGCATTTTGTTAAATCTTCGCACAAGAATGTCAAATGCTGTCTTTGGAGACTCCGCATGCTCCATGAGTTGAAATCCAAGGCAGACACCATGCGGGCAAAACATAGTGAACAACCCTGGAGTCAGTGTGTTGTGATTCATTGTGTCCTTGCGGCAGCCAGTAACCAAAGCCAACTTGGAAGCGTCCGCTTTGTAGCTTGCTGAGCCACGCAACAAAGGTCTGCCGGGGAAAAACTCCAATTCTCTGTTTGCAGCCGATGCTGCTGCGTAAAAAGTGTCATCTGGTAGGGGCATCTTAAAAGGTGCCTCTATAGAAGTTAGCAAATCCCTTACAAGGCAAGCCAAAGATTCACCTTTGATGTCATTGGCAGTGACGAATTCCGAGAGCAATGGGACAGTCCTCTTTAAGAGATCCAAATTAGGTGATACAGAACTCGGGTCTCCATTAGCCACATCATTTAAGATTTCCCACACCTGTCCATACTCCTCCTTGTTGGCTATTTGCATAATCCCACTGGTTGGACTTCCTCGAGAGAGCTCACCAAGGAACTTCTGGTGAGATTTGGGGCACTTTCTACCAGCCTCTCGTACAACTTGTTGCAAAGAAGGTCTTTGCTGCAAAGACTGACATAGATCATTAAAGTCTTTCACTGGTAACAAATTACATGTGGCATATCGACCCCTGGTCAGTCCCGTGTAAGCAGAAAGTTTCCTTCGCGCTGCAGCATTGTTTAGAAACACTCGGTCATCAAGGGAACATTCTTGGACAACTTCACTTGACTGTGCAGGCTTTTCAAAGTGTGGTAGAAGATCCTTCCTGGATCCCATCATGATCCCATCCATAACAATGCAGTCTACATCAGTGCCACAGTCTTGACAATCAAACAACTGAACAAAGTCCAAGTCAAGCAGCCTGAGAAAGCAATTATATGCCACTCGCAAAAGATTGTAGCAGTGATCTCCCAATGGACCTTGACCACACACAGTCCGAGTTCGATTTGCTGAGCGAAAAGCTGCAGCTAAGGGGTAACGTGTCTCCTGGGTGTCATGCAAAATGTCAAACAACCATGCATACGAAAACAAATGGTTGTTGTCTAGATTTAAGAGAAGATCACTTGCACCATCATATGACAATGAGCATGCACAATCACCAACAGAGGGACGATAGTAAGTTGTGCAGGGCAAACTGGCATGCTTCATGTGGATCTTGGCTTCCTTGTTCTTAATCCATTTTTGCGTGACTGGATCTCTGCTGTCGTACTGGAAACCGTGCGAACATGTCTGACTTGCGCAAAACCCTGGAACAAGGTTCTTAGGGTACTGGAGAGCTCCTAAAGCATACAGACTGAACTTCCTGGCTTCTTCATCTTGGAGTGGATACATCACTGGTTCTGATGACACACACACAAAGTCATCAGTGGCTTTCCTTGAGTGAGGATCAAAACCGTAATCCATTGCATTCGTCTTGTAAGCTTTCATGTGTGCACAACTAGTCACTTTGGAAGTGCAGGTCAAACACTTCATTGATTTAGTGCCTTCTGTCAGCACACCATAAGTCCGAGTTGATTCACAATAGCTCACTAGCAGCTTAGATGTTAAACGCATAATTGTACTTTGATCACTTTGAAAATTGTGAACATCATCTTTGAACAGTTTGACAGCTTCTTCAATGTGAAAACATTGAGACGGAGCTTGTAACACATCAGACTCGAAATTTCGATCATCAAAGGCAGACAGGATGCTAGTCCGACGCGATTTATCACAGGAACAGACATAGGCTGTTACACTATTCTCCGTCAGTCGTTCTACGATCACAAACTTCTTGTTGATATTGCCTTTCGCATCACAGTCGGGTAAAGCGTACACTCCATTTCCAATTACATGGTAATCTTGCGTTTTTCTAAGCTGTACACTGTACAAAAATCCTTTTGGTACTTGAATGGATCTGAAGAAAAAAGAAAATACACATTAAATATACTGCTTACAAACATATAAAAATTTGGATCGTTTTGAGACAATTAATTGGTTTCCTGACAGATAGAGTTCAGCATGAAAAGTCTATCATTGAAAACCCCATATTTCTAAGACGAATAGAACTGTTTCCTCATTGATTTTAGCTTTTGGGTGAAAATCCTTAATTTCTTAAAAAAGCAATCAAGATTTCTTTTTATCTAAAATGTTAATTGGCTTGGGGTCACTGAGTGCAAGATTTTTCTTCGGGTCCATAATGTAAGCCAAGAAATGGCCACTAGGTGGCAGCCCTTTTTAGTTCCAAAAACCGCCACTAGGTGGCACTGCCTTTTTTAGTTCCAAAAACTGCCACTAGGTGACGCTGCAATAGTTTAGAGAAGGGGGGCAGCTGGACAAGGGCAAGTCAATGCTATCTTCTGGGGAAGCTTTTTTTTGCCGCACAGGTTTGCCCACTAAGTTATTCTGGATTTAAAAAGGGGCGGGGGTTTAAATATCTGATAGATTAATGGATGAATATAGGCCTAAATAAAAAATATATTCTTTAGTCTAAAGTAAGGAAGACTGTTCAAATGGCAGAATTTCACATGTACATTGTGACAAGGTGACCAATAAAACATCTTATTCTTAAGAAGGACATAAAATATTAGTTCAAATTTATGTTTTGTTTTAAAAAATGCACTTTTTTCTGCTGACAAAGCAAAATTTCTAAAACCAAAATTTGTCTTTTCATAATAAATATAAGGAGCTCTCTGTTCTCCTTTCATGCAATTTAAAGTTATAAAATCAATTAAACTCACTTAATCCTGAAATACAAGCAATTATATGGAAAATATTCAAAATTTACTTTGTTGAGTTTGTAATTCAAAACTGCAAGTTGAATTTTATATGGTAGAATTGGCAAATCTAAGCTTTGAAGTTATTCGTATGTAATCAGTTACATATCTTCCAGTATCATAAAATTTTAATAAATATAATGTGTGAAGATATTCGTTATTTTAGTTCTTTGCCTTGATACGGACTTCAAACATGTCCCAGAAGTACCCCTGCTGTGCGCATCTTTACAAAACCTTTGATGCGCTAGCTGATGCATCCGTTCACATGGTACAGTACATGTGTGTTATTACAGCATCAATACCCACGTATATGTCAATTGATAACACTTTGTTTAATAGATATGTCAATTGATAACTATTTGTTTTATCTTCAAGTTTTTAAATGTCAATTTAGACCCCTAATATAACAAGAAAATTTAAAATTTCTATATTATTAAATGTGTTTAAGTTGCATTTTTAAAATTATGTTTTAACTAACTGAGCAGGAACATTTGAACATAGCCGTGTTCAACGTGTTGCATATATATATATGATTATAATTATAACAAAAAAAAGTGAAACTATATTGTGCAATCATGAGAATACGATTAAGAACATTTGCTAAAGCTACTTCCAGTGTCAAATAAATGAATTAGACTTGTTGGACTTCAGGACCTATCACCTTGGCTCCACGTGACGTATGGTAGAAAGCTACTCATGCAAGACTAATCAAATATCAAACAAATCATGATTTCAATGCATAAAATAGTGATTAATCAATCATGCCAGCAATCAATAAAAAAAGTCAATCATCCAATGATTCATCCATCCATCCCCCCTATCTATCTATCTGTCTATCTATCTCGATATGTCTATCTATTTTGCTGAAGATCACATCATTGGAAGTCAAAATGTCTACTTCAACACGAATTCCTGTAATGACCTAATCATCAAATTATATGTTATATCATTAAAAAAAAAACAGTAACACGATTTGTTAAAGCAAACGTTTTAATTACCACAATGACTTACTTTTGCAAGTTTAGTGTCATAATATTAATATTGTCAGATCAATATCTCACCTTTCTTTCCTGTGTGGACCTTTTTCTTCAATATGAAGATTTCTCATCCCTCTCACAACTGCCTCAGCAGCCATCCTTAATAAGTGTGGATTATCAGCCAAGTATAGATTTCGGCAATGTTGCGGAAGAGATGGATGGATGTGCAGTGAAATTTCTGTGATTATTTGTAAAACTTTTTAAGCTAAAAAAATACAACCCCCCCCCCTCCCAAAGTTCTTCACTAGCAGATTGATTTGATTGGTTGCTTGTCAAAGTGGACTAATCCGTAGGGGTTGGACGAATAGGGTGATTTCCCGCGAAATTTGTGCGCATGCTTGTTACCCCTTAATCTGAGGTCTCAAATTACTGGACTTATAAGGTCACTTGCTTCAAGTAACCTGAACTGTCAACTACAATTTTAGTCTTCTTATTACAAATATTGAATCACAATGGTCTTAGCACGGGATATTGAGAGGACAACAAGACTGCTCCAGGATCATGTGGATAAACTCCGCTCATGGGGGATGCCAGCTGCTATTGTTTACACTACAAGAGATGGAGTCTTGAAGACCTACGGAAATGCAGCTATCAAGAGAGTCGTTAGGAAGTACTCCGAGGAAATATTTGTGGAACCAGAATTTAACCCAGAAGAGAAGCCCAATGATGTAGAAATGACACTGCCTAAGTTGGATGATCCTCTGGAACGATGGTCTTTTGTGGTAAGTAATCATCCATAGGCTAATAATACTGGCTAAGAACTACTACATATAAATCATTAATAAACATCGGCCTGTGCAGGGGCGTATCTAGAAATGGCCTAAGGGGGGGCATAACTTTGGGCGAATATCTTTCCCATGTTAAATTTTAGCCTGAGGGGAGGGGGGCATGGTACAATGCCCCCCTAAATACGCCACTGGGCTCGTGTAATTGTGAGTGCAATGCCAACATTCAACCCTAAAGTTTTGAAGATATTAGTCAACTTTTGCTGAAGTTATAGTCAATTGACTAAAGATGTTTAAAATTAAATATAACTTTGTCAATTTATTTAATTACCGGTGGTGGTCTAATCTGGGATCTTGGAACAAGATTTTGAGTGAAATTTGACTGGTCAGAACACTAACTTACAACTCGCAATGCTTGTTCAAATGCTGTTGTGGCATGTCTACAATAAGTTATGATTAAAAACGTTTATAATTGATTGGACTAAGATGACATTTTGCTCTTTTTCCAGGAAATCAGAAAACTGGCAGTGTCTGTGGTGAGGACAGCCTTCGGTGGAATGAAGAGGAGGATTGGCTGGGGGGTTGAAGAAAACAAGCCAGACTGGTGGCCAGAGCACGTGCCCTGGACCAAGCGAGGGGTGCAGTCAGGTGTCAACCATGCCCAACTGCGAGATGTCATCAAAGCATGCTATGCTCATTTTGAACAGCCACTCTATGTAAGTATATTGGATACATAAGCAATATTGCAAATTACAATGCAATATGATGTAAAAACAAATCCAGTGAAACCATTTCTTCAGATGCTTATTGGCGTAGAAGTGGAACTAGTCTCTGCCCCCATAGGATATTTAACCCAGCTTATGGCCCTTGATCCCAATGTTATAAGTAAATGCTTAATCAATTGCAAAGGCAGTAATTAGCTGTTGCAGTTACACTGCAGAGAAACTCAAGACAAGTCACACAGGCTACTGTATATAGAGCTAATTAAATCGTACCTTGATCTCATTAAAACATTGGTAATGAAACGAAATAAAGAATGTATTATGATTATTTTCTTTTGATACAGACTTGATAAGAATTTCATGTTTTTCTTTGCAGGCAACTGATGCTGACCAACATGCTGGACCTGAAGGACCTCCCTCACCTGCAGAACCCATCACCCCTCGAGCAGCAACCCCCCCTCGAGCAGCGACCCCCCCTCGAACAGCAACCCCCCCTCGAGCAGCGACCCCCCCTCGAGTAGCGACCCCCCCTCGAGCAGCGACCCCCCTTCGAGCAGCAACCCCTCCTCGATCAGTGACCCCCCCTCGAGCTGCAACTCCCCCTGGATCACAGACCCTCCCTCGAGCAGCGACCCCTCGTCGCCCCCCTGTACCTGCTCCCAGGCGTAGGCTGGTTGCCCCAGCTGACGCTGCCCCTGCCCCTCTCCCTGCTGTTGCCTCAACCCAGAAGACCCAGAAGAGAAAGCGCTCCCCCCTCACTCTTCTGAGGCGAAGAATGCGCACCAGAAGAGCACCTGAAAAGTTGGTTCTGCAGTGAATGTATGATCATTGTAATGTCTCACAATCCTATAGGGTGCTCAGCTGTGTAATGTGTGTATGCTTGTTTAATCAAACTTTGTAAAAGTTACGACACAGATTTAATGGACTTTTTATTATTGCCTTTGTATACTACATGTGATGCAATTGATATGTAAAATTATGTACATGTATGTAATTTTTGTAATGTAAAAAAAATGTCTGCATGTTATTATCAAACCCTAATTGTTGATGTCAGTCAATTACTTTTTCTGATTTTCGTCTGAATGTACTCAATTGATTTATAACAAGTTGTTTAAATTCATTTATAATTTTAATGAATAAACTGGTTGAATATATTGCAAATGGAGTTTGTTGCTAGTGTTCCTCGTGAGCCGACTTTTAAGGCTCTTGCAAAATTGTCTGGACAATTGGTCAGTTTATATATGCTTGGTTAATATGTAATGTTCAACAATTGACATTTACAAGAGTGAGTGAATGTGCAACATTTGACATATACAAGAATGAGTGAATGTGCAACATTTGACATATTCAAGAATGAGTGAATGTGCAACATTTGACATTTAAAAGAGTGAGTGAATGTGCAACATTTGACATTTACAAGAGTGAGTGAATGTGCAACATATTGCACATTCACAAATAAATGCGTGGATGTGTAAAATAGTGAATAACTTGTGTAAGTGCAAGATAATTCACTCCCACTCATGCGTGTATATGTAAGATAGGGTTTATTTGGCACAATGCCAAGACTTAAGTGGCTTGATTGGAAAGTCGTGGATAGTTGATATGACACACATACACGACCAGGGCATGTTGTATAAAACACATTCACGCACTAGAGAAGTGTTAGAAAACACACATCCACTCATGGGCCATGCGTGGATGTGTAATAACTTGCATGAGTGGATGTGCAATTGCTAACAAAATATATAGCTCGACCCTCCCAGAAAACGGGTTATTGACCTCGCAATCATAAGCCCCTTTAACAATACCATGTTTTTTTATCTCAGTCTTCATGTAAGGATATACAGCAGGTGCTTTGTCCATGACTTCACTATGTGCTATGATAACTTCAGGGGACACATTGATTTTAGGAATTTCTAAGGAGGCCCTGGTTATAATTACCTTGTACCCTTCTTTGGCAATCTCACTGTCTCCAGATATGAGACAGAATTCTGGAGAGGCTCTGTGGAGCTTTATTTCAAGAGGGATACCCGAGGGGAGATAACGTGGTAGATCAAGTATGTCACATGCAAGAGTACCACACATGTCCACCTCCCTAGAAAGACTGAAAAAATTAGACCTCTTTTTGAAAGGTGCATTCTCAGTGACAAACCACTCAGTACTGTCAAACTCTCCAGCAGTGTCTTTGTAAAACATCTGCATATCAAGATTGTTCTTCTCATTGTAGGGGGTGTATAATAAAGATTTCAAATAAGCGATGTACGGGTAATTGGAGTCTGAATGGGTTAATAGTTTACCTTGGAGACTCACATCAACTCTGCTAAAAAGTGTGTGAAGAAAGTTTGCAGTAATGCCACAGGACCCTTTATTAGCAGTAGGAAGAGCCACTGCAGCATTGTCTTTCTGTTTGACAAGTTTGCAACGGATGTTAAGTTTTATCTTTCTAGTGTCAAGGTATAGGGAGTTATGCGCAGCAATATTGAATTGAATAGGTCCTTGAGTGGTAAAATCATTAACAGGATAACTTGTCAGAACTTGTCTACCTGAAACACCTAAGACAGAAACTGGTTTGGAAAATATTGCTAGCTGAGAGGGGTAAGCTACAAAGCTGTCCGCTAAAACAGCTGTCTCCATTTTATATATAGTCTATCCTAATCACTGCAAAAATAAAAATAAATGTGTTTAACTATCAAAAAGGTCCTTAGTCCTTTTGACTTTAAGTCTGGAAGTATGTGCAGCTTTCCTCTTCTGGGCAGCAGATGACGTTGTACCGCTATGACTGGTAGAAGAAGACTGACCAAAGTTCAAAGCTGCATCTGAAGAAATAAGTTCCTCCCTCTCCAACTCACTCTCAGCACGTCTTTTAGAGGCCTCATTCTCATCATAGACCTCTATTTTAGGAAGTGTGACGCCATTGGCTGTGGGGGTCTCTGGGTGGAGCTTATCCACAACAACAAAAGAGCGGCTACCGTTCTTACCCAAGACTCCCCTAGAAAGATAGTTGGGTAAGACTGTGAGTCTATGTTTCCCAGAGGCTTGTCTTTTGAAATGTTCAAGAAAAACTTTATAATCAACTGCTGTCATAGCATTATAGTAATCCGCCATGTTAAAAGTATCAGTATACCTCTCTGAGATGAAGTGTGAACTGCGATGGTCCTATTTGGAATGGGGGTTGTTTGTCAAGACTGTCATGTAAATACACCTCGAGAACTGTTATATGCTGTGACGTCACAGGCACATATTGAGGAGAAGGGAAGTCTGTAGGCGTGCCGAGGTCCTCACGGTAAACCTTCCTCAGCATGGGTCTCAAGCACTCCCCTATTATACTAGTCCCACACAAGTTCTCAATATTTATAGTTATAAAAGAGGTCTTATATTGAGTAGCTAGAGGTGGAGTGTAGAGACTGATAAGTGCTATTTCATACTTTTTTGTGTTGTCTAGATATATAGTATAAGGTAAATTCACTCTGAAAGATGATGATGTGTTACCAGGGAACAAGTTCTTACTGTCATCACTAGAAATATGGATATACATGGTTTTTTTCTCACTTCTTGACTCTCTTATACTTCTTCAGATCTGTCTTCTTGACTAAAGTATCAAATTTTTCTGGCACCCCCAACCAATGCACTTTAGCGTACTTAACACCTTTTACTGTCTTATATGACACTACTCTGTCAATAGTGTATTTCAAAGATTCTGGTGTGATGCCAGAGATTCCAGTCAACTCCTCTTTATAAAAAGTACCGTGGATTTCCTCATTGGCAAGATCAGCCAATTTATAACGTTCTGGTCGCGAGGGTAGTAAATTTACAACTGAGAACACCTCGTGAGTCCATAAAGTTTTATAACCCTTGTGAAAGGGTGATCTAGCAGAGCTAATTCTCACAAGATCCCCAATTTTGAACTTGTAAGTCAAGGGTTGCTGAGCAGCTTTTATAACCAGTCTTTCATACACATCGTG
Organism: Platynereis dumerilii; assembly: GCA_026936325.1. Taxonomy (NCBI): domain Eukaryota; kingdom Metazoa; phylum Annelida; class Polychaeta; order Phyllodocida; family Nereididae; genus Platynereis; species Platynereis dumerilii. Next base: position 33,064,144 of record JAPTHN010000004.1, read on the forward strand.
ATAAACTTGTGCCTGATTGCTCTTATTAATTGAGGCTGGGGTTCTTTTTAGAGTGCTATGTACTGTATTATTAATAGAAAAGGTGATGTCTTGAAGAATGTCTATATAACGAGTTGTAGCATTTTCAGTAAAATACTTGTACAAACGGTGTTGAAGTGTCTGATTAACTCTTTCACAAATCTGGGCATGATGGGGCCCATAGCAAAGGAAATGGCTTATGTGATTTTTTTTTAACATTTCTTGAAAAGGGCGCCCCCTATACTCACCCCCCTGATCAGTTGCCAATTGTTCAGGGGGTTCCCCGTTAACATCTATGACTTCCTGGAAAGCATCAGCAGTCTCAGTGGCTGTTTTGGTTTTAAGAGACCTTGTAAATAAGAAACGACTGAACACATCAATAATCACGAGAATGAAGGATCTATTCTTGTTCTGTTTGGCAAGAGAGGCCAGCTGGACAAGGTCAGACTGCCATTGCTGTCCTATATAGTCAGCTATGATGGGGGCCGTTTTAAAATGAGCCTGTGGACGAGTATGTAGGAGATGTGTATCTTGACCTGCAAGCCAGTCTTTCACATCTTTCAACTTCAGATCTTTTGGTCTTGAGGGGTCTCTGAGTATACTTTCCCAAAGCTTAGAGGCACTACTGAAACTACCTGGTGCTCTAGGGTTATAATAAGCACCCTTCAAATATGCGTTGATCTCTGGATTATCCTCCATTTATAGTAGGATTACTCAGTACTACCATCCGCAGTGACTTTCCTCTATAGAAAATTACTCAATACTACCATCCGCAGTGACTTTCTTCAATTTAGTATGGGTCTTAATTTTTGGGGATGGTGCAGCCATTCCTGTACATGTAGATAATAAAATCAGCCAGACTTGTGACTCATTCCCTAGGGACATGTTTATAATTGCTGCCAGAATCACAGTTGTGAGTAGAAAAAGTTGAGAAAAAAAAACAATCTCTGATTTTGGTACTCTTGCACTTCTTATAACCCAGGCCTCTCCTCTGGATGATGTACCTGAAAAAAAGCAGTAATTGAGTAAAAAATGACCTAATATATGATAAAATAGACCTGTCTGTCACAATTAATGCTAGAAAGTACCTGAATATTGTCTATCAGTATCAGGAGGTATATCCATTTTCAACAGAGGTTGTATGATGTTTCACCATGACCTGTCACTTCTGAAATGATGTGTAATGAAATATACAGCTGTCTTTAACTGTATACCCACCTACTCAGATATAAAAAAAAAGAAAAATCAAGAAGTGACGTCAGCACAAAAAAATTTCTAGGAATTTCCTAGAAATTTCTAGGAATTCGTGACCTATTTTAGTGACCTACTGACCTACTTTTGTGACCCAGTTTCACTTTGACCTTTGACCTGGGGTCAAATAACTAGGTCAAATAACTAGGTCAAATAACTAGGTCACAATTAATCCATACTGCACAAATACACTACTCGGGACCATGTATGAAACTGGGTCATCTTAAATAGCTCATAGGATAACTATATTTTATAAACTATACCAATGTGCTATGTTGCTCTGAGATATCTTTGATCCCTTGCCAGAACAAAAGCATTTACCTGCTGAGCACAAATTCACTCAGAACAGTGATTTTTCCACTTTTTGGCTTCACTCCTCAACCTTTATTCTGATTTCCTCTTGACTTAAACCTGTAAAAATGCTTTTTCTTTTTCCTTCTCACACATGGCAAAATTTTCTCAAATGATCATTTTTATCACCAGGACGCATGGTGTATCAACTAACGTTGCATCTCAACTAACCTGCCTCTCCCCTACTTGAAACGGCATTACAATTATTCTTGATTCAGAAACTGCTTATTGTATATATTGTTTTGATTAATTATCATAGAGGGGAGTTTCATTAGCAACATCATTAGCTGCTACACCATTCAATTAATTATCATAGAGGGGAGTTTCACTAGCAACAACTTTAGCTGCTACACCATTCAATTAATTATCATACAGGGGAGTTTCACTAGCAACAACTTTAGCTGCTACACCATTCAATTAATTATCATACAGGGGAGTTTCATTAGCAGCATCATCAGCTGCTACACCATTCGATTGATTGTTTTGGCATCTATTTCTATTTGGAATTGCGTAAACTGGTGCATCGTTGTTAATTTGTCTGGGAACTGGTGCATCGTTGTTAATTTGTGTGGGAACATCATTTCTCTCATAATTAATTTCCGCGTAAGTATGAGGTTGTTCGTAGATGTTGGAGACTCTTAGTCGGGGGTCAGTGGTGGCCAGCATCTCAAGTTCCTTTTCACCCGTGTTCTTCAAATATCTGAAATTCAAGGATATTTTTTAGAATATCTTGTAGCGCTCTCAAGTTGGTAGGCCTATACAGGAGAGTCAATTGTCAAAATTATAAATATGGGCATGAAAATTCAAAATGTAACTGACCTTCGCAGAATAAATACAATGACTACGGCCACCACGATGCAAGCTACGATGCCAACTGTAATTCCAATGATCAGTTTGACATTTGTTATTTCTTTTGACTCCATGGATGTTCCAGTTGTTGTTTCTGAATCTGTTTCTGAAGATAAATTCATGTTTGCCGTAATTGATATGTGGATGATTGGGACTTTACATCCTGCATTTACGTACTCAGTAAGCCAATAAGCACAGGAGGAGGACATAAATACAGGACATAAAGCAATCATCCATCCATCCATCAACATCAAATAGGTCAAAGTGTCCTTTACCTTTGACACATAGCACATGACAGGAATGAGATGAAGGGATCACAGTGAGATTTTTCCAATCCAATAGTAAAATGACACATGAACCATACTCTGAAAACCGAAGAAAACAAATTTTTATTACCAATTTTGTATATACATGGCTAATTTTGCAGCTTACATAAAAGGTACGAAGCTCTTTCTTCCGTAATTCGTACATAAATTGGTTGTTTTCCCGTATGAAATACTACAAAAAAAAAATAGGTACATAAAACATGTGTAGGGGAGACCGGTGCTGGTTGTCACAGGGGCAGGTTGTCACACTTTTTATTGCACTGAACTAGAGAGTTACACAGCTCAACCAATCATTGTTTACTGCTTTTATAACCAACTGGAGTATTTTTGAAAACTCTAATGGAGTTTGGTAGGAACAAGGTCTATTAAAAATTTCCGGTCACAAAAAGTAAATTTTTACCTGCATCTTGCATGTTATCATGTAAACAAATCATTAAATAATGATAGGAAGAAATAGTGAATAAAAAATTCTTTACAAAAAAGAATTGTAGCCAGCACTGGAATACAATAAGAATTATTGTTCATTGAGTTAAACGTGCATTCTATAGCTATTGAGAAATTCACTTCTTAAGCACTTAGGCCAAACATATTTTACTGGCCCACATAGGATATATATGTAAAATATAAAAATCATTTCGGCCAGGACTTGAACCCAGGAGTTTCAAAATACCACAGTGGAACCCTCCCCACTGCACCACTGAAATTACTTGAATGAGGTTTCTCTTATGGCTAGTTCTCACGACGGCGATTTGAGAGCGACGCATCAAGAGAAGTCATTTCTTGGAAGGTTGTGGCGTAGAACGTTGGTTTTGGCACATTACGTAATCAATTAGTGTCATGTGCGACGCTTAAAGTTAGTAGCCGCGGTGAGTCTTGAGGTGTCCGCGGCGCTCCTTAAGCTTTTTTCGCCGCGTTACGCCTCTCTTTCCTCAGCGCAGTTCCAAACAGACGCGTCGCACTTTGTTTTGGAATTCGGCGAGGCTGCTTTTACTTCGCCCAATGTTGTTTCCTCTTACGCCGCTGATGGTTGTGAGGCAGCTACGTCTGAAATTGGCGACCTGCGACGCATCAGGAAACCTTCGGCGTACACCCGAGGTAAGATGCGTCGCTGAAAATGACAGCCTCGCCGAAGACTGTAAGGATGCAACGCCGCATTTAGGGACTTGTTACTGCGTAACTTGATGGTTCATCGTCGCACATGCATTCATAAAGCGCCGAGGACATTACAGGCGCGTCGATGCTGACCTTCTTCGTCGTCCTTGCCTTAAGCAGCGACGAAGGTCTCTTAAGCATCGACGAACGTCTGTTGTTGCAGCGCTGCGGCAAAGTGTGTTTGGCTGCTGCAGGAGTCACTTTTGGTCATTATAAAAAGGGACACAGAGGACCTCCTTGCTTCATTTGCTGATTGCCCTTCAATGAGAACACAACGACTACTGCCTACTGAACATATGCATGATGAATGAAGAAGAAATTATTGTTGTGGCTGGTGCTGCTGCTGTTGCTATCGGAGCTGTCTATTTGAGACAGAGGAGGAGGAGGGCCAGGAGACAGAAAAGGTGGTGGATTCGCAACTGGTTGCTGCAGAGGGAACAACATGGTCACTTCCATCAACTGCTGCCTGAACTGCAAGTGCGTGACGTGTCCGGCTACTACAACTACACTAGAATGCCCCCTGCCATCTTTGCTGAAATCCTGGAAGCTGTTGGACCACTCATCGCTAAGCAAGACACCAACATGAGGAGGGCTTTGGAACCTGGTCTGAAGTTGGCTATCACCCTGCGGTACATGGCAACAGGAAACAGCTACAAGTCCCTAGCTTATGCTTTCCGTGTGGCACCCAACACCATCTGCAACTTCATCCCTGAGGTCTGCCTTGCCATCGTTCATGCCTTCGAAAGACAGCTGGCACTACCCACACAGCCTGAAAGATGGAAGGAGATAGCCAAGGCTTTTGAGAGGAAATGGAACTTGCCCAACTGCATTGGAGCTCTGGATGGCAAGCACGTCGCAATCCGATGTCCCAAGGCTGCAGGCTCCTTGTTCTACAACTACAAGGGATTTCACTCCATTGTCCTGATGGCCCTCGTTGATGCCAACTACAAGTTCATCTATGTGCAGGCTGGCTGTCAAGGAAGTGCATCTGATGGCGGCGTCTTCAGGGACACAGTACTTCGACAACTCCTGGACGAGGAAGATCTAGGCCTACCACCTCCAGAACCTCTACCTGGCACAGAAGACAATTTCCCATATTACATCGTGGGTGACGAGGCATTTCCCCTGAAGACATGGCTGCTCAAACCAGTGCCAAGAAAGAACCTTGACATTCCTTCCAGAGTCTACAATTACAGGATTTCAAGAGCCAGGAGAGTGGTGGAGAATGCCTTCGGTCTGCTGTCAAACAGGTTCAGATGCTTCCTGACCACCATGCCCCAACGACCTACAAGAGTGACATACATCACAATGGCTGCTTGTGTTCTACACAACATTCTGCGAGACAGAGTAGGCGTCCACCATGCCCGTGACAATGAAGTGATGGACAGAGAAGATCCACAGACACATGACGTCACTGAAGGAGTTTGGAGGGGAGACCGTCAATTGCATGACCTAGGAGAACCACTTCGACACGGAAATGCCTCCAGAGATGCCAAGGCTGCTCGAGACTACCTACGTGACTGGGTCAACAGTCCGGCAGGAAGTGTCCCTTGGCAGTTGGAGAAAATCTGAAGAAGATGCATTCAAAACAACAAACCCCAGGTCCTTTTAAGGGCCACCAAATCCTCCCAATTGAGCTGGCCATGTACACATCCTATGTTGACAAAACAAGCCCAAAAATCAATCAATCAATCAATCCCTCCATCCATCTATCTATCTATCTATCTATCTATCTATCTATCTATCTATCTATCTATCTATCTATCTATCCAAGTCCAATCCCTGCAAAGTGACGACAACTGCTTTTCTTTTGCTGCAGTGTATATATGTAACGAGCATTGTGTTCCATCTATCAAGCTATCTATCTATCTATCTATCTAGCTATCTATCTAGCTATCTATCAAGCTATCTATCTATCTATCCAAGTCCAATCCCTGCAAAGTGACGACAACTGCTTTTCTTTTGCTGCAGTGTATATATGTAACGAGCATTGTGTTCCATCTATCAAGCTATCTATCTATCTATCTATCTATCTATCTATCTAGCTATCTATCAAGCTATCTATCTATCTATCCAAGTCCAATCCCTGCAAAGTGACGACAACTGCTTTTCTTTTGCTGCAGTGTATATATGTAACGAGCATTGTGTTCCATCTATCAAGCTATCTATCTAGCTATCTATCTAGCTATCTATCTAGCTATCTATCAAGCTATCTATCTAGCTAGCTATCTAGCTATCTACCTGCCACTTGAGCTAGACAAGTGAAATTACAAAGTGATGCACTTGTACTAGTGCAACCAACCAACACAATTTTTAAAAGCAAAGCACTTGTACTAGTGCATTACATTTTAATTAAGAAATTCATGCACTTGTACTAGTGCAATAAAAATATGTTTATACCAAAGAATGCAGCACTTGTACTAGTGCTGCACTTGGTATGTTTTGGGGCAAAGAAAGGGGGAACTAGCACCTTGCTTTTATGAAGGTGATTACTTTTAATGAAGGCCAGGACCGGACTTTTGTTTTGGGGGACTTTTTTTTTGGGGGACTTTTTTTTTGGGGATTGTCAACGTTTTTTTTGCTCTTTTTTGGCTCTTTTCGGTCAACACAAGCTCTTTTTTTTTTGTCAACATAAGATGTGTACGTGGCCTGCCCTTTTGGGAGGATTTGGTGGCCCTTAAAAGGGCCGAGGTTTTTTGTTGTTTTTGCTGCATGTGGTCTTCTACTTTCGTGGAGAAAGGAGACCTGAAGTCCAACTGGGCGAAGGGGAAGGCTGGTGCTGGTGATGGGCGGCCGGTTGACCAAAGCTGGGTCCAGGGGGGTAGCCGTATTTCTCGGGGCTGTCCTGTGCATCCATCATCAGTGTCATGGTGGAGTGGCTGGGCTGCATCGGGGTGTAGCTGGGAGTCTGCCTGGAGGATCCTCCTTCCCTGGGCTGGTGCTGCTGGTAGTGATGGCTGCTGGAAGCCTGGGGATGGTGCTGGTGGTGTGATGGCACATACGTCGAAGAAGGAGGAGGATGAGGAGGAGGTGGCATCTGCAGGCGCTGAGGAGGATGAGGAGGCTGGAAGGTGTGCTCCTGATGCTGTCTTGACTGGCGGGTGACCTCATCATCCCAGTAGAGGGCGGCCTCTGCAATGGTCCTGACCATCTGCCTCCTGATTTCATGGCTGGCGTGCACTCCCACGTGGTAGAGGTCCTGGCACTTCATCCTCCAGTACTCCTGGTCGGGTGTCAACTCCTGGTGGTCGGGGCACATCTTGCAGCCAGAGCCTTTCAGGATTTTCTTGGCGGAGGACATGGCTTGCATGCTGCCTGCGATGACGTGCATGGCGGAGTGCATGGCTTCATCTCCTGGGGCCTTCCTCTTGGTTCCCTTGGCAGCGGCTCCAGGCTTTGGTGCTCCAGGGAAGACTTGGGACTGCTGGCTGTCCTGTGCTGGCTGTTCAGGTGGCAGGTCCGGCATGTCATAGGAAGCTGGCAGGGAATCCTCAGGGTTGTAGCTTTCATCATCGGAGTCTGAGGCTGGCCGGTTGGCAGACAGTTGAGAGATGGCGGACAGCTCCTTCCCTGGCTTGTGCACGATGGAGTCCTTCAGGAACCGACAGTTGTTCAGGATGTACTCGTCCCTCTCTGTGAGCTTTTCCTTCCTGGCGGCTCCTGAAGCTTCAGGCCTGACGAGTCTGGAGAAGTGAGTGCGCACTGTCTTCCTCCAGTTGAAGATGTCCTGGGAGGTGTACTTGGGGCCCAGCTCCTTTGCTTTTTCTGAGTCCAGCAGCAGCTTCTCGTTCCCCTTGTAGCCTCTGGTCCCCTTCATGTACAGCACAGGATGCTCCTTGTACCAGTTGATGAGGTCATCTTCTTGTTCAGCTGTGATGCCCAGGTTGTTGCGGATGTTTGGCTTGGGGGCCTTCCCTTTGCCCTTCTTGCCCTTGGACTTGGCTTCAGCAGCTGCAGGGGTGTCATCAGCAGAGTCTTCTTCCTCCTCGAAGGTGTCCTCATGGATGGCCACTCTGTCTAGAGCAAGAACAGGCTGGCTCTCTGCTGTTTTCTTGGGAGTCTGCTTCTTCGGAGTCTGCTTCTTTGGAGTCTGCTTCTTTGGAGTCTGCTTCTTTGGAGTCTGCTTCTTTGGAGTAGACCTGGCAGTAGGCTCTGGAAGACCCGTGGAAGACTTGGCAGCAGGCTTGTCAGCAGGCTTGGCAGCAGGCTTGTCAGCAGGCTTGGCAGCAGGCTTGTCAGCAGGCTTGGCAGCAGGCTTGGCAGCAGGCTTGGCAGCAGGCTTGGCAGGCTTGTCAGCAGGCTTGTCTTCTTCAAAGAGTTCAACTGAAGAATCTTCTTCTGTTGTGTTGTCTTCTGGCCGGCCCTCGAAGATGGTCTCGCTGACGACAGTGGCTTTGGAGGTTGAAGTGGTGGTCTTCGTCTGGCTGCCAGCTGTAGTGGAGGTGTAGAGCCCAGGTAGAGAGAGGTCTGCCATGGCTGTAGTGAAGAAGGCAGTCACTGCAGCATCTGAAGGTTCATGGAGAGGAGTTGCAGCTGGAGTTGTAGCTGGAGTTGTCACTGGAGTGCTCCCAGGAGTGTGGAGTGTTGACCTGGTGCTGAGCTTGGTTGGTGCCCTGGTGACGACGGTGCCCTTTCTCCTCTTTGGTCCCATGTTGTAGCAGCAAAAGTACAATTGTAGCAACAAAAGTAGCAGCAAATGTAGCAGTTGATAATAGTGTCGTGGATTCTAGGTGTGTTCTGGTCGAAGGTCTGAGTGGGTATGGTGCTCTAAACTGGCCTCCTCTATATATATGCAGGGTGCGGACCGCCTCTTTCCCCCTCCTTCGCCCCCCCTGCTTCGCTGCTGCTGCCCCAGCCGCTGCGCAAAAAGAGGGTGACACGCAGACAAAGGGTTGATGCTAAAAATAGAACAACGCATGCACTCAGGCGCCACTCTGTCTGCTGCATTGGGGGTCCAAAAGACGCGGCGCGCACCCTCTCACGTGCGTCGAACATGTGTCTTTCTGCGACGCGTGTCTGAAACATGTGACATGAAGCAAGAGCTTTCTGCTACACTGCTGTTTCTGCGTCGAAGCTCTTCTTTGTGCGTCGCAACTTTAAAAATCTGCGGCGCGCACTGATTTCTTTTTACGCTTCTTCTTGCTTCACCACTTCTTTCCTCGCAAAGATTCAACCGGTTGAATCTTTTTTTCCTGCATCGTCAAATTTCTAGGAATTGCGTAGAAAGACCTCTTAAAGCGACGCATGCTGTTCCTGTTGCGCCGTAAAGCCTAATTTGACGGCGAACATGCTCAAATCTTTGCCCTTTCCTGGAAATATAAGAAACGCCGTCACTTAAACCCTCTGTTACGTCTCCGTGAGAACTAGCCATTAGAATACTAGATTGTCAAATCTAACAAGAACATAAAAAAATAGAGGCAATTTTTAAAGCAAATTCAGCTTGTTTAGCAAATTAGACCACATCTGCATGTCTTTTACGCTGATTCCGTAAAAAGCGTCCTGTTCCGCACCTGCCCATCCGCGTTTTATTACGAAATCCCGCAGCCCGCCGGTCCGCAAATTAGCACGGACCGCATTTTACTACGACGCTAGCCCGCAATGTGATGACGATTCATCACAGGGGAATGTTTGTGTATCTAAGATCGCCGAAGAAATATAGCCAGCTAGAGCAGACGATATTCCTAAGCAGACAGTTCTGCTATGGATCTGAGATGCTGTCTACAAAAATATGATAAGAACAGCTTTAGCCGCCCGTTTTCTGCATTTTTATCAGTCGGGGCAGGTTGTCACAAAGAGTTGTCACACTTTTTGGAGCTGGTTGTTACCCATTAGGAGTCTTTTAAACCAAAAAAACTATCAAAAATATAAATTGGTGATTTATACATGCTATTGATTACTAAATATGTATGCATATATGGTATAGTGTCAAAGTAAAACTATTTCTAATTTATAAAGAAATTTTCTAAAAAAAAATCTAATTTTCCTCCTGCTGATCAGAGTGTTTTTCTGCTGCTAGGTAAGCCTTCATTTGTAGCACCCTTGTACACAGTAGCATGTCCCTTAAGGTCTTCACTTGGCAAACAGAAGATTCTTCATATGTCCAAAATAACTTGTTTTAGTCAAGATCTGCCTTACGGAGTTCCACTTCCTGCGTGCGAGCTCTTAACCAAAAGTGTGACAACCCGCCCCGAGTGTGTGACAACCTGCTCCGAAAATATGAAAACCTGCCCCGAGTGCTGAATAAAAAGAAATTTCCCATAGGATGTCAAGGTTTCGAATGATAGATATATATTGATCGGATACGTTTAAGTCACTCCCCTTTTAACGTTCATATAGATTGGCAGTGCTCCAGTATGCTTTAAATAGAAATAGTAGCATATTTTTAAGTTCTACACAGTGTGACAACCTGCCCCTATGACAACCAGCCCGGTCTCCCCTACATTTTCGTATGGATTTCATACATGTATGTTAAGTTGGATTTTGGGGCTTTTTTTTTGCTGATTTTTTTTTTGATAGGCCATTGCAAGGTCTAACCTTAAACCATTTGTGATAACCATACTTAATTGCGCTAAAAAGACCAAAGTAACTGAAAAGTACCAGGGTGAAATTTGTTTGAATTTGTACGAAAATATACATACGTACTACGGATCGGCTTATTTTTGTGAGTTTCACACATAAAATTAAAATTTACGTACCAAATTCGTACGCTGCACAATAGCTAGTGTATGATTAGGTAACATTTCAATTTCACCAGCAACTGTAATATGGACTGTAGTAGTATGAACTAAATCTCATATGATCTGCACCCTGGAAAATGCATAAATCTGACTAAAATATTAAAAAAAAAAAAAGAAAGATCCCCCAGCATGCAATGCACAGAGAATTAAAGTGGGATCAATATACATTGTATCAAGCTATCACAATTTCCGCATTCCACAGGTCCGATGAGTGTCATTTCGGCATTGATGAACCTGTGTTACACCATACTTTCTTCAAAATGTTATTTCTAATATCAATTGAATTGCCTGTGAAAAAAAACATTTACCTACCTTCGTGAGATTGTTCTTTATGAAAACTCAAATTCTCAAACCATATCCCTCGGCGTAGAAGTGGTCGAAAATTTTGCAATAAAAATGTTTCATTTAAATTAGAGGTATTCAGAATCTCAGCATCGTTCGTATGGCAAATGTCGTATGCTTCATTAAATGTGCTTGTAGAATTATGATGGGAAAAACATCTCTCTGCAGATCCTATTGAATAGCATGCTTTCCGGACATCATGAGGGCGTTGCCGCTGTTGGCCGCAACATCCTAATATTGCTGAAACAGAAGGAGGAAATATCACGGTTATTACACGGCTCTTCAATCATGTTAATCATGTATTTGTATAATTCCCTGATGCCCCCAGTTAAGCTTTGATGAGCCTTCCACTTATTACAGCTCAGGGCAGCCGCAAGAGCACCACCTGCGGGCATAGGATAAGTGAACATTTCCCAAGGTTCTCATGCCACAGCACTCTCCAGTTTTGGAGATTGCCATATATGTGTGTGTGTGTGTGTTTTATGCCTCGATCTGCAGCACCTTAATGGGCTATATCGAGGCAGGCTAGAATTTTATATGTCTTTGTAATTTTTCCTCATATTTTGTAATATGTTTGTGTTTGATGCAAATATGTAATTATGTTTTCTGGTTTGTGTGTAAGAAATTGGAGTGGATTTGTTGGTAGAAGTGTGTCTCTTTGTCGTTGAAAGTCTTCACAGTCAGTGATTGCCATATGGTGAAAGGTGTAAAGGTAAAGTAAAGGTAAGGTACTTTTATTTAAGGTGGGTAGCCAAGCTAAATCAGTGACTTGTTTCCAGTTTGACGCACGGCACCTCCAATTAATGTCTGATGTGAACGACGACGTCTTGGAATAACATGATGGCCAGCCTGGGGATTGAATCCAGGTCACCTGGCTTGTGAGGCGAACACTCTACCGACTGAGCTATCCGGGTGATAAGAAGAGACACACCATAAAGTTGCATAATTTTTGACAATTAATCTTGATAAAGAAAGAATGGGGTACAATTACAAATTGAGAGACACATTTAACATGGTTAAGTTGCATCTAGCATGGAATCCAACGGCAAATTACTGGGGGTGTACTTATTGTAATTTGATAGATATATTTATGCATCTTACCTATGATTGAGAAAGTGAAAATTAACCTCTCCATTGCTGTCAGCATCCATCAATTTTGATAAATCTTAAAGTTTAAAGAAGGAAACCAGAAACTGGAAATACCATTAAAATGACCCAGATGTTTTTCTAAAATATACTTAAATGAAGTAAAACAAGAAAGTACAAAAATAGATGCAATAACTATATAGGCCAATGTTTGACTTATATTGCGAAGTTTAGCACTGCTTATATAATGAAGAACTGGAAGGTAGCAATGAATATAAAGCTATAGACCTAGCTAATGTTACAGTGATTTCCATAGGTGTACGGAGTGCACAATTTTTGGGGAGGTTGGCGACATTTGCCTGAATTTTAAGACCACGATTTAATATTTAACATCATTAATTTTCAATGATGTTTATTTAATCATCTGCCCAAATATTTCAGCCTTTTTGCCCGAATCTTATACTCTTTCCCAATCTTTTGCCCCCCCCCCTCCCATATAATACGCCTATGGTGATTGTGGACAGAGATGGCAGTGTCGCTATAAATATTTAACTTTGTGAGTCATGATGGGGTTGACTTGTCATCAGTGCGCACGATAAGGGTCAGTCACGTCAGACATTACTGGCACTTTTTGCAAATGTCTGACCATTCCCAAATTCAGATCAGACAAATTAACTGGCACAAAATTTCTACAAGAAATAGGCATATTAAGCGCTAGTCCTCTGAGTTTGCCTGATGTTGAATTGTACGGTACTGCAATGTCGTAAAACCACCTTTAACAATCAAAGAACACTATTCCATTACAGCAAAACACTTTGATATAGAATTAAAGTGGACTATGGCACTGTGAAAATGGCACTTCATGTGTCATCAATGACTCATCATGCTGATGATTTGTCATGATCAAACCCAATACTTTCAATGTTAATTTGATTGAAGGAGACTTATCCCACTTGTTGGTGACAGCCAAACGAAAGGATTATGCATCTGATTTTCACTCTAAAATTTGTTATGAGAAGTCAAATGGCTTACTCTTGATCATGACTAATCAAACAGCCTCTACGTTTCCCATGTTGAAAGTAGAGGAGATGACACTTCATCAGCTATCATGAGTCACGAAGTGCCATTTTCACAGTGCCACAGTCTACTTTATAATTCTATATCAAAGTGTTTCGTTATAAAACGCGTTTCAACCATTTGAAAAATTACACATTAAATTTATTACGTTGTCTGACAAAACACTTATTTGTCAGACTGGAATTCTCTCTCCGTCAGACAAAATGTCTGTCCAAAGTCAATATGGTTTCGCGTCCACTGCTTGTCATGATATTTGGCCTCCTTTGATACTTAGTCGTGAAATTGACTTTTTTCCTCGGGAAATAGGCTTTAAAATGATGGTTCATATGTTTCGATGGTTCATATGTTTCGATATTTCAATTCTATCCAAAGTTATGGTGCATCAAATATATTGATGATACGAAATATCAAAATCAGAGGAAATGACATTTGAATTTCCTGCTATTTCAAGAATATGCTTTATGATGATGTTTAACTTGTTAGGCAATTTTTACCAACATTGGTAGACTTACAAATCTTGCAATAACTATACTTTGGTCAAACGAGCCTTTTGAAAGCCATTTTCGAGTGGCAAATTATAGCTCTTTGCAGATTGGCAGTCAGGCGGGAAAAATTGTTTTCTTCTTTTTAATTTGTCAGTTGACCGCTCCCTAACATTGGGCACTAGGCGGCGGCATTTGGCAGCTTATGTCCTGCAAATGCTGGAACTACACGCACTGGCAATAAAACAGCCGTCAACTTGAAGATGGGGAATAGTGTATACAATATTTACACTCAAAATTGTGCATGCATATGATTATTTTACAAATGTGATCATTTAACATTTTAGATTTTAGGAGATTTAATAAGTGCAATTTTGCACCAATGCTCTTTTGGTCAGGTGAAAAAAGGTCGGAGTGGAAATATGTCTGAAATTATGAATTTCCAATGTAATGATCACAAACCATGACATGAATTGATAGGCATACCCTTTAGCGACCATGTCAATCCCTTGTATCAGTGTCTGTGCTGGGCAAGTAAAAGATCCCTCACATGGGGTAAATGTGTAACATGTTGAGGACTCCTGCTCTCTCTCTCATCTCATCAATCAACCCTCGTGAGCGCCCAGAACTGGGCTTAGAGGGCTGCACTTACCATATCTATCTATCAATCAATGAGTGGTACATCAATCCATGAGATGGAGGGAGGGCCTCCAAGTTTGCGGTGCCTTTTATCCAAAGCATTGAATCACCTCCTTCCCTTCTTAAACACTCATACAAGAGATTAACTTTTTAAAATATCTCATTAAAATTAAATCTAGTAGGGATATTGTCTCAACGGTACTGATAAATCATACCTAACAAACAGACAACAATTTGTAGAATACGATGGCCTCAGATCTGACTTGTTACCCATAACAACTGGTGTGCCTCAGGGTTCAATACTTGGACCCTTATTCTTCCTTATTTATATGAATGACTTTGACAGGTCCACGAATATGTTCAAATTCATCATGTATGCGGATGACACGACCTTATTAGCCACACTTTCTTCAACTAACAATAACATGAGTATTCAGGAGTCTGAGCTTAACCGTGAACTTGAGAAAGTAAGTCACTGGTTAAAGGTAAATAAACTGTCTTTGAATGTTTCAAAAACGAAATATATGATTTTCCATACTAAAAATAAATCAGTTGCTGATATTAACCTCTATTTAGATGGTGACAAACTCGAGCGAGTAGCAGCTTTTGATTTCTTGGGTATAACAGTGGATGAATGCCTGACTTGGAATGACCATTTACACAAGATTCAGATGAAAATTTCTAAAACATTAGGGGTTATGAATCGGGTTAAAATGTGCTTACCTTCAGAAGTTTTACTTATGTTATATAACTCTCTCATATATCCCCATCTACTGTATGGAATATTATTATGGGGAATCAAACAAAATAAGTTAGTCAGACTTCAAAAGAAGGCTTTAAGAATAATCAGTAAAAGCAAATATAATGCTCATACCACCCCTATTTTCAAAAATATGAATGTCTTGAAACTTGATGATATCTTAAATCTCAATGAATTGAAATTCTATCATAAATTACAAATTGGACAAGTCCCAAAATATATCAGTGAATGGAACTTTCCAAGAAAGTCAGACATTCATCCATACCCAACTAGAGACAGTCAAAATCTGGTAATTCCACGGCTGAAGTATCAGGTTTCCAAAAGTTCAATAAAGAACAGAATCCCTAAATTGGTAAATGAGTCACCTAAAGAATTTTTAGAGAAAATACAGACACATAGTGTCTATGGATTAAGCCTTTATATTAAAAAGGTAAAAATAAATGGTTATCCGAATAATTGTATTATTCAGAATTGCTATGTATGTGGTGTGAGCCCATTGACTTAAAGAAATTTCATATTTTCACAACGTCCTATCACTTCCATCATGTAGTAGCTCATCAACTTTCCATCATTTTGTTTGATATTAATTATTATTTTTATTATTATCTATTTATCATTTTTTACTATTATAATCTTTCTTTTCTATATTTATTTTTTTCTTTGAATAATTTTCCAATGTTTTTCTTTTTCATAGTTATGATATAAATTTATTCTATTGTTTGTACTCCCATTTACTTTTCATACACTCATGATAGAGTGAGTATCCAATTTTTTAGATAAGGAATTGATTGTTTCTTAATAATAGCAGCCATTTATAAAATTTAATAAATTTACAGAAATTTAGATTTGAAATTCAGGTGGCATGCACGCCAGCGGCCAATGCCAAAGTGTATGTCTCCTTGACCGTACTTGAAATAATTGTAAAATGTTTTGTACTAATATGTGATTAATTTGGTCTAATAAAATAATTCCGTCTGTCTTCTGTCTGTCTGTCTGTCTGTCTGTAAATTGTTCACCAGTGTTCCACTGAAGGTCTTTGCCTGCATGGGCTCGAACCCCGGCTGGGGAACCCAGAATTTTCAGTGAACCTTCATGAGCAAAGTCCAAGCTGGATGTCGTTCGCATGAGATGTTGGTGGCCCCTTATATCAGTGTCTGTGCTGGGCAAGTAAAAGATCCCCCATATTGGGTGAATGGATGACATATTGAGGACTCCCGTCCTCTCTCCAATCTCATCAATCAACCCTAATGAGCGCCCAGAACTGGGGCTGCACTTCCCATATCTATCTATCTATCTATCTATCTATCTATCTATCTATCTATCTATCTATCTATCTATCTATCTATCTATCTATTTATCTTGAAATTGAACCTGTGCTCCTTCAGCAAGGACCTTCTGCGAATGTAGCTCCTAAGCCACTTGGCCACCAGCCTATACATGTATCGTTGAAACAAATACACAACACATTCATTTTATTGCAAAAATAGAATGAAGAATTTCCTGGGCACACCTGAAGTAAACATTGCAAAAATAATTGTGACAGTCACCGCCTGTCTTAATTGATAAATCACATTACGTTTTCACAATCAGTCGTCTGTTTTTCGTATTGTAACTTTATGAGAGAAACCAATTTGTTCTCTGTTTTATATATATATATATAGAATTTTATTCGACATCTGAATATCATCATGATACATGTGTCATACAAGTAAACAAAAAGAAACATAAAATAAGATAAGATGTGTATGTACAAAAGTGGGATAGTAACTAACTACAACTAGGAAGGAGCAGTCATACATTATATGGTACAATGAAGTTGATAAACATAACATGGATTACTATATATTAATACAAAATTCATAGAAGTGTCCATTTCATACTGTAATTGTGTAATACTGTAATTGTGTAAAGCACCATAATTAATAATTTAGAAATAACTTATATCACATTTTAAGGCTAATTAATAAAGCACCACATTTGCTATTCTAGAATCTGGAGATAACTGATTCCTATTCAAATAGCAGTAAATCAAGCAGTTAGTCTAGGCAATATCTACAGCACACAAAATGGTATTAAAAACAGTTAACCTAGGTAATATCTACAGCACACAAAATGGTATAAAAGCAGAAGATATAGATTTATGTACAGATAGAATTAAACATCACATCATCAATAACTGGAAGCACCAATAATACAATGTATATGTACAAAAGAAACATTTTAATTATATACAATAGTGACAGCAACAACAACAGCAAACACAAGCAAGCAACACATCAACATGCCACTGACCACTCAGTCACCAGGAGCAACCAACCTAGCGCATTAAATTATAATAATAGCTTCAACTCTCAATTTTCAATGCTGTGTAAAGAAATTTGCCAAGAGCAAAATTCAGGTATACATTTTTTGAGATTAAAATTTCATGAAACTGTTCAGCTTGGCTTAATACCAGAAAGTCATTAATTGAAGTACAAGCTACGTCATGCAATTCAGTTCTTGGGTTGGTCCAGTTCGGGCAAACCATTAAACAATGGAATTCATCTTCTACAACATTTAAGTTACATTTATTGCAATATATAATTGTTCAATTTTTCCTCTGTATACAGACAACACCATACATCTATAGACATTGTCAACATACATGCAATGGTACATGCAATGGTACATGCATTATACAACAGCAATTGAACAACCCCTCGTCAGAATTTTAGTGTATTTTGCTCCCTGAGGAGAGATCGCACCCCCAAGAGAGACCACTTCATGGCACACAAAGGTATAATAAAATACCAACTTGTCCGATGTGACCCCTTCCTCCCAAGCTGATTAGTATGTTAGTGCATTTTGCCCAACGAGAAGAGACTATACCCGACAGTTACTAGAGACCACATTATGGCAGCAGAAGGTATAATAGGGGACCAATTGGTCTTATGTGACTGCCTTCCTCCTAGAATAGTACTTTTTACACACTAACGAGAGACCACATCCCCATCAGAGACAACAGCAGGAATGCAGGGTATATAAAGGGATCAGCTTGCCTATATGAGACCCCCTTCCTCCCAATCCATTTGGTATTGTTCTGTATTTTATGACAACAGAAAATCTACGTAATGAGGGTCCAACCCTATCAGCATGCCTCGGCGGTCCAACGTTGGCCCAAAGCTGGTCCGATGCTCCTGACATCAGACTGACCCCCATGAGAGACCACTTCATGGCAGCAGAAGGTAGAACAAGGGACCAACTGGTTCCATGTGACCTCTTTCCTCCAGCACCAAGTACTTTTTTAGTGCATTTTGCTCCCTGAGGAGAGACCACATCCCCACGAGAGACCACTTCATGGCAGCAGAAGATATAGGTATAATGATACACCAACTTGCCTAATGTGACGACTTTCCTCAAGCACTAAGCAGTGTTATTAGTGCATTTTGCTCCATGATGAGAAACTGCACTCCCATAAGAGAGGGCTATCAAGGCAGCAGAAGATATAATGAGGGACTAACTTGTCCTATGACAATTTCCTCCTAAGTATTATGTTTAGTGCATTTTGCACCCTGATGGAAACTGCTCTCCAATGAGAGACCACTTCATGGCAGCAAAAGCACTAAGTAGTACTAATAGTGCATTTTGCACCCGGAAGAGAGACCACACCCCGTGATAGACCACTTTACTGCAGAAGAAAGTATAATAAAAGATCAACTTGTCTTATGTGACCCCTTCCTCCCAAGCTGATTAGTATGTTAGTGCATTTTGCCCACCGAGAAGAGACCATACCCCAACGAGAGACCACTTCATGGCAGCAAGATGTATAACAAGGGAACAACTGGTGATATCACCACTTCCTCCTACAGACCTACACTAAGTGGTATTTTAGTGCATATTGCAGCCCGATGAGAGACTACAACAACATGAGAGACCACTTCATACTGTAGAAGCGACAGTCCTATAACAGAGGGACGCCCATCCATGACATTGTATATATATGTCTACACTCATTTAATTTGTAAAATCTTGCCTATAGTATTTTTCTACTCTTTTCCTTATGAACAGAATTTCCCCATGTAGCAGTGGGTAACGCTTGAGTGATTTTCAAAACTGCAAAATTTTGATCACATGGTCTCAGGCATATGACTTAAAATACCCAAACGTGATACAAGGATTTCCAGTAACATCATGTACAACTTACACATGGAATTGATAAGGTGTCAAGCCAAGTATTTTAGTTGATTTACATGATTAATCAAGGCATTTATACAGGATTTTGAATAATATGGACTCATTATGAAGAGTGATCATCAGTGGTGATTTCAATACAATATTTATGAAGAATGATTTTCATGGGATTATGTAATATCTATCTCACTTAGGATGGAACCAACTTGAGTGATCATAATCAATTCATAAACTTATCCTGGGAAGTGTTATTATCAAGGGTGATTTTAATGTGTAAAATATGAATTATTCTCATCAAATAATGTGATGACATTTGGTGACCTCAATGACAAATTAACTAGGAAGTTTATAAAATATCAATATTGACAAGTCTAAAAACTTTGTCACATCACAACCTGTTGATGAAATTGATTGGATGGCTTTAACTAGTTATGTACTTTGAATTATATTTTAATTAAATTAGCATTTTTATAGGACATATATTCATTTACCAACAGTATTGTTTGCCATTTTTTATAACTTCTAAAGATATGGCCTTGTGCCAATTTTATGAAATTGTTATTTTTGCAACACTACAAAAATCTTATCCTCAATAGGCAATAACTTTATGAACACAAAAAGCCCACAAATGAGGCATTGGGTAAATATACCAGCAATTGTCAATATCAATTCATATTATCATTTTTAATGAAAAGTTAACACTTTATCAATACCTTGTTGACTTTAAATCAACATGAGGAAGAAAATATAAATATTTCAAATCACAGGATTAATTTTAGTGCAAAACTATTGATGTGAATTTCATCCCTGTATACAACATTTTGTGTCACAACTCAAGGCTAAATTACTCTTTCATAAGACAAGACAAAAATAACTATCTAACTCATTATTTTGGAAGGAAGTAGTGAAATATCAAACTATTTCAACCATTTTATGTAAGAGAAAGTCCCTGTTCACAAATATAACAAATATATAATAGTATAATATAATATAACCCCTGTGAAACAAGGAAGTTGATACAATTATTCTGAATTTATACCAAGTTCACAGGAGAAAAATAACAGCATAACAAGCAATTTAATTGGCAGAAATAACACAATTTTTAAGCATTTCCCACTGTCAAGGTCTTGTGTTCACAGTGCATATAGACATTATAAAAAGAAGTATCTCAAATCAAAAAGGAAGTCTTATGATGGCTCTACAAACACATCATACGCTCAGCAGTATTCCAATTTTTACAGGTATGTATATACTATATAACATAATATTATGGTATCTGCTATCTTTACAAATAGTCATTGTAGCAATAACCCGATTATTCTATTGATGAAGCTGGGGGTAGATAATAATTAATTTAGATAAAGTTTCTTTGCAAGAATTGGCTATATCAAGGCTTTTGTAGCCATTACCATGACAAATTTAACATGGAATCAAAAGGCTGATCACCAAGGGATGCACTTACTTTCAAGAGCAACTGTACCAACTCTCAAGTTGATAATTCTATATGTTGAGCAACTGTACCAATTCTCAAGTCCATAATTCTATATGCTGAGCAACTGTACCAACTCTCAAGTTTATAATTCTATATGCTGAGCAACTGTACCAATAATTCTCAAGCCCATAATTCTATATGCTGAGCAACTGTACCAATTCTCAAGTCAATAATTCCATATGCTGAGCAACTGTACCAACTCTCAAGTTCATAATTCTATATGCTGAGCAACTGTACCAACTCTCAAGTCCATAATTCTATATGCTGAGCAACTGTACCAACTCTCAAGTCCATAATTCTATATGCTGCGCAACTGCACCAACTCTCAAGTGCATAATTCTATATGCTGAGCAACTGTACCAACTCTCAAGTCCATAATTCTATATGCTGAGCAACTGTACCAACTCTCAAGTCCATAATTCTATATGCTGAGCAACTGTACCAACTCTCAAGTCCATAATTCTATATGCTGAGCAACTGTACCAACTCTCAAGTCCTTAATTCTATATGCTGAGCAACTGTAACCAGTTCAGCACATAGAATCGGAGTTTAGGAGGAGGTAGAGTTGCTCGGCATATAGAATTGTGGGTTTTGGAGTTCTGTATGCCAAGCAACTCTACAAACAGTATATGCCAATACAATGTCACATTAAAAACCCTATACACTGTAAGCCTGTAATTGTGCCAACATTCCTTTATGACCAGACAGTCTCTGATGCTCTCTTTTCCTCTGACTCATGTTCCATTGGTGAGTAGCCAAATTTCCAAAATAGAAAGCAAACACAATTTCCTTATAAATCTTGTAGAATGTCACTATATATGCAACCAGTAGCGTCCCTATGAGGGGCATGGGTGGGCACATGCCCCCCCCCCCATATTGGACCTGTGCCCCCCAGGTGCCCCCCCATATGAACTTTCCAACTCTGGCTAAAATATACAGTTAGTATAGAGGGTGCCCCCCCCAGAGAATCGCGTGCCCCCCCCCCCCAGGTGTCTCCCCCCTGCTCGAGACCCCCTAGTTACGCCACTGTATACAACAACATTAAGTGCATAATATTATATGCATTTTTAGCTCAAATACCTATACCCAAAAGCAATTAAGTATGAAGTATTTACACATATTATGAAAAAGTCTTTCAAGCCAATTATAGCAAAGAAAACATAAATAACATAATTGTTAGACCAAATACCTTTTAACTAACATGATTTACACACAAAAAATGGCTCAAACACAGTTAACCTAAATACTTAACATGATAGTTGCAAAGAAACTAGAAATACATAATATTTTGTGCTATAACCTATGGGGTGTGTATAGAGTGCATTTGTGTGGGCCTGTTTTGGTTAGAAACCAATAGGAAGTGTAGAAAATTTTCATTTAACTTTTCAAAAGAAAATGTAGCCTTTGTCAAGGTAGAATGAGGTAGTTGTAGGAAAATTAAGTGAACATGTTTTAAGAAACGTTTGAATGTGATTTTAAATTCATAGCCTGGGGAGATATCCAATAAAAACTGCAAAAGTAGAAGAAACTCAATAAGTATGGTTCAGCAGAAAACCAAACTTCAAACTTTTGTGCAATCTTGCTGTTACAGACAGTAAACTTAATATGCGATGGTGAAAGCTCCAAACCTCTTAACTCAGAAATACACAATTATGGCAAATTAAAGACAAAAATATTGAGCAAAAGAAAAAAACCAATGTCTGGAAATCTGGAATACTTTTAGGACAACCCATTTTATATTTTGGCAAATAAAATGCATAATTTTGCTTCTTAATGTGAAATTGGTCTCCATGGCAACTAAGGTCAGGTGTCTTGTACTTGCATGACATAATAGGTTTTCAGCTTTCAAAAATTTGAGTTGAGAGGTTTGTGCATAAGTGGAATGGGTCCTGTGTCATTGCACCTGTGGGCTGTTGGACCAATCAGGTAATGGACCATAGTATTGAGGTGAACAGTGAAGTATATCTGAATAGAGAGGCGCTTCACGATAACAAAGAGGGAAATGACATCATTTTACAAGATGGCCAACTAGACTGGCGGGATTTTTGAAATATGTGGATGGTACGAGCATTTTGGGGTAAAAGTCGGGAACCCATCTTTTTAGCATATTTCAGGTATGCCGATTCCGAAAAAAACGGTTCCCAAGCGATATTCCGGGTCCTTCACCTCCTAATTTGCATAACAAAATGGCCGCCAAATTAGCAATTTTTTTATCGTTTTAAAGCAGTAACCTTCAATATATATAAGTTTAGGAAAGCAAAAAAGGCAAACTAAGTGGCTCAATCCATGTTATGAAGACCAAGGAAAACTCACACCATTTTAGAATCAATTATACAAGTTTGATGGTCATTGATATGCTAATTAGTAACCGCCATTATACAAAAATGCCTTTTCTTCAATAACTTCCTTACTAATCAAGCAAATTAAACAAATTAAAGTTCTATACCAATGTTTTAAGGGTCAATGAAGATGATGAAACCATCTATTAAGTCATAACACTCATCCAATATTAATTATGCAACAATAATGGTCATTAGTATGTTAATTAGTGATGAAATATTACATGAAATACCAATCTTCACAGTGTCGTCTCTGCTAATCCAGGAATCTTTACAAATTAAAGTGCTTTACCAATATTTCGAGAGTCAATGAAGATAATGAACTGATTTATAAAATGATGACACTAATAAAATATTAATTATGGAAAAATAATAGTCATTAGTATGCTAAATAGCGATGAAATAGTACAGAAAAAAAAAGTAGTTTTTCACATCCTGTCTGCTAATCCAGCCTACTTTACATTTAAAACTTCAGTACCAAAGCTAAAAGAGTCAGATGATATTGAATTTATTTATTGAGTCATGACATTCATAAAATATTAATTATACAAGATTAATCGTGGTTTGTATATATACTAACAAGCAAAATGTTTTTCTTAATATCTGCCTTACTAATCCAACAAATTTTGCAAATGAAACTTCCACACTACTGGCTCAAGGGTAAAAAACTAATTCATAAAGCCATAAACTCATAATATATTAATAATGCAAGAATAATAGTTATTTGTGTGATTATTAGCGATGCCATATTTGCGGAAAAAGGTGTCTCTTCAGAATTTTCAGGGACTCAATGCATGATGGCACATGCCAGCCTTGAAATTCAGCAAAGGTCCCATCATATCTTCCTGACTGGGTGTATCAAGATGATATCATATGCATTATTGGAAGATCCCTCTACACAAAAATGAAGTCACCTTGCTACTCCCAATATGCAAAAATATTCTGAGGCAATACTGACACTCCTACTATAATAAAACTGCTACTTTCTCCTTATAACAGTGAAGCCTACACGAAGAGCAGACAGTGTATTCTTTTTTTTTTAATAAAAAAATTTGATGTGTGCATGGAACACTGGTAGTGAGTGAGAAAGGTAGGGATGGTCAGGAGATATTCTAATAGGACCACTTGATGGAGACAATTGCGCGACAAGGGAGGTGGAGGGTACCAAGAGAAACTAGGAGCAAGCAGGGAAGGAGGAGTCATTTAGTTAGCTAGGAGTAGCCAGATAGTTATTGAAGAACCACTCTGGGGGAGGAGGCAAGAGCTAGTGGAAGCAGACAAAAGAGGGGAGAGCAGATGGGTAGGAGGCAATGCAGGGAGGAGGAAACCAATATCAGGAAGGAGCTAAGAAGTAGACAGTGAAGGGGGAACAGATGAGCTATTGAGTAGGGAGGCAGGAGTTAGGCAGGAGGCAGGAGTTAGGCAGGAGGCAGAGGAGAATGCAAATATTGTGGAGGAAAAAGAAAGATGAGCAGAGAGGTAGGAAACACAATTTGACAAAGCAAAAACTGTTGGAAAAACTTGGGATTGGGCTGAGTGGGAGAACACAGAAGTCAGAGAGAGGAGAGAATGGCTGTTGTGGAGGCAAGATCTAGGAGGAGGCAGTCAGGTGGGTGACAGGAGCTATCAGGCAGAAGGGAAGAGCTGGGAAGGAGGCGGAAAGGGAGATTATGGAGATTGGGGTCACTGGAAAGGATGGAGAACGCGATGAAGGAGGCAAGAGCTAGAGATGAGGCAAGATCTTTTGAGAGGAGGCAAGAGTTATTGAGAGGGAAGAGCCATGAAGAAGGCATAATATTATTGAGTTTTCAAATTTGTTTGCTGCATCTGATCCCACACAGAATACCAAATAATAACAATTTGAATTGTTATGCCCTTCTTTACTTTACTCATAAACTTTCATGATGACTGTTTAATTCGAAGAATTTAATATGTGTATGACATTCAAACTTGACTAATTTGGACACTACATAAAATGATAATACAGTAATTCCATGTCTGTTATGGGGGAATTGATGCTTCAGATTGCTTAGAAGGCATTTGGGGCCATGAGACACTGCTGAATAATTGGAGCTCCTGCCTAACTTTGCTTGCCCCAAATCAGAATTCCAGCTACAGCCCTGATCTTCCTCGCTAATCCATCAAACTTAACAAACAAAACAAATTTAGGGATATCACTGACATTATTATGTTTTGAATGAGTTCATGACCTGCATTGACCTTTGAAGGATTGACGACTAACTTTGAAAAAACTAAAATTGTTGGAGGACTTCATTTGCTTAAGTTTACTTGATGCGTAGGAAAGGTATAAGAATACACTTTTTTTGCAGTTATATGACACTGCTAATTTACTACTGACTGCAGGTCTTGCATAACTAATATCAGATGAATGTAAAGACTTTGTCAATGACTTCTTCATTGACCCTTAAAATCTTGGCATATATACATTTTATTTTGTAAAGTTCGCAGGATTAGCAGCATCGATATAACGGAATCTATTCTTCTGAAATATGTCATGCTAAGTAGCATACTAATGACAATTGTTTTTCCATAATTAATATTTGATGAGAGTTATGACTTTATGAATAAGTTCATTGTCTTCATAGACTTTAAAACATTGGTATAGACCTTTAATTTGTAAAGATTCCTGGATTAGCAGAGACGACATTGTGAAGATTGGTATTTCATGTAATATTTCATCACTAATTAACATACTAATGACTATTATTGTTGCATAATTAATATTGGATGAGTGTTATGACTTAATATATGATTTCATCATCTTCATTGACCCTTAAAACATTGGTATAGAACTTTAATTTGTTTAATTTGCTTGATTAGTAAGGAAGTTATTGAAGAAAAGGCATTTTTGTATAATGGCGGTTACTAATTAGCATATCAATGACCATCAAACTTGTATAATTGATTCTAAAATGGTGTGAGTATTCCTTGGGCTTCATAACATGGATTGAGCCACTTAGTTTGCCTTTTTTGCTTTCCTAAACTTATATATATTGAAGGTTACTGCTTTAAAACGATAAAAAAATTGCTGATTTGGCGGCCATTTTGTTATGCAAATTAGGAGGTGAAGGACCCGGAATATCGCTTGGGAACCGGTTTTTTTGGAATCGGCATACCTGAAATATGACAAAAAGATGGGTTCCCGACTTTTACCCCAAAATGCTCGTACCTCTTTAAATAAAGCCATTTTTCAAAAATCCCGCCAGTCTAACACTGAGCATGCCAGACACAGTTTAATTGAACAAAATCATGGCCTCAACCGAAGTAAATAATTTCAACCTTTTGAAAAATAGGACAATAAATCCAAACGTCATCTAACTTTGTCATTTGCAAAAAACATTACAATTATGCAAGCGCTATGTGTGCAATAGATGTAATTTTCAATCATCAGAACACACTTGTAACATAATTTCACAAAGTCGTCAACTACAAAGGTGTAAGATTCACACAATTATAAGTCACTTCAGCAAATTTGGATTGGTGTAGTTGTCTTCTTTGACACCCAAAACATAGGATACACACCACCACACTGGTTACATTAAATAGAATTTTAGTACAGATGTGGAAAATATAGGACTTTTCTATAATGCCGGAATCAATTTGTGCAAAATTGGCGTAATACGGCACTTAACTTAATTCAAGAATTTTAAGCAATTAGTCAATAAAAATGA
Source organism: Platynereis dumerilii (assembly GCA_026936325.1). Classification (NCBI taxonomy): domain Eukaryota; kingdom Metazoa; phylum Annelida; class Polychaeta; order Phyllodocida; family Nereididae; genus Platynereis; species Platynereis dumerilii. The sequence goes on from JAPTHN010000004.1 coordinate 33,090,907, forward strand.
TTTAGGAAAATTAAATTAACACTTGTTAGAATTCTTTATTCTGTTTCCACAAAGTCCTAATGATTTCCTTAGGTTGAGGCCATGATTTCAATCCACTGAACTGAATCTGACAATGACGGACATGCCCAATGGTGGCCAAATTGAAAATTGCCGTAATTACCCTAATTAAGGAGTTATTTGGAAGTGTTTCCCTATCAAGATGTACAGGTCTACATGCAATTGTGCCAAATTTCATGCTTTTATGATTACTATCAAAATCCTTCACATAAGGTCATATACCTACCCACGAACAGAAGCTACCACTCCTCTCCATAACTCCGAGAGTACGGAAAATTTTGCACTTTTTGGGCATTTTGAACAGCTCCAGAGTCCAAACTGAATTTTATTTGGCAAATATGGACAGCTTCCCATCCAAATTGGAGCCTTCTATTTCAACATAATACCTACCTTAAAATGTATCAAATTATTACAATTATACTTATAATTACTTCCCCTCTTGTCCAGCCTACTGCAAACTTCCCGAGAAAAGGTAATTTTGAGTTAAGAGGTTTCAGCTTTCAAAGTTTCGGCCGATGTGAGTTGAGAGGTTTTAATATTCATCCACAAGAGGGCATAAACCAATGCCAAACCTATGTTCTTCAATTATTATATAGAGGGCATACAGTGAATGCCATCTGGTGGTAAAATACACTTTTGTCCAAATTTGAGTTAAGAGGTTTTGAGATTTCACCATCGATATGCAAAATGAGTATGGGTTCACACAGATATTTGCACTATGTGAGTCATAATAGCCGATGAAGTGTCATCTTCCCTACATTCAACATGGGAAACATAGAGGCTGTTTGATTAGTCATGATCAAGAGAAGCCATTTGATTTGTCATAACTGATTTTAGAGTCAAAATCAGATGCATAATCCTTTCGTATGCCTGTCATCAACAAGTGGGATTAGTTTCCTTAAATCAATATAACATTGAAGGTATAGGGTATGAATCTGTATGATCATGAAAAATCATCAGTATGATTGTTGTGATAATGGTTATGTTCAATAGAGTCACCGTTTCAGGGAAGACTTATTCTACATTGTGGTATGTCACAACTGCTAAAGTCCTGCCCTTGCTTGGTGAGGATGCTGCAGAGTTGTACCATGCCTTTTCCTGGAATTCTGAAGGAGATGAGTGGAAACTTGACGTAGTCATAGAAAAATACAAGCTTTACTGCGCTGATAGAGACAGTGACGCCATGCACGTGCAGCGATTTTTTAACTGCAGACAGAGCCCCGACCAATCTACTGATGGTTACATTGTTGAAGTGAAGGCACTGGCGAAGAAATGCCCATTTGAGCCGATCTCAGACAAAATGGTGAAGTTCAGACTCATGTGTGGCATTCATAGTGAGTCGCTCAGGGAACGGCTCTTTCGTGAAAAGAACGACGTGACCCTCGATAAGATTATACAGATATGTCGAGTAGCCGAGGCTGCTTCCAAGCAAGCAAGAGAGCTAAAGGAATCTGATCCTCTCAATGTCCACAGTCTGCGCCTGCGAAACAACTCTCCAAAACGACGTGACAATGCAGCCACTCCTAAGTCCACTAATGGTCAAGACAGACGCAAGTGTTCGTATTGTGGATATCAGCACAACCCCGGTAGATGCCCTGCTTTTGGCAAAACATGTCATCGATGCAATGGTGCGAATCATTTTTCTAGGATGTGCCCGAGGCGATCCCGTACAGTCCGCCTTGTTAACTTGGATGAATCTCAGGATGTGGATGATCCTGATCCTGCTACCTTCTTTGTGGCTGCTGTTTCAACCGCCAATGCCTGTACTATGGACACATGGAAGGTTACCTTGTATTTCAAAGACACACCTTTAACAGTGAAACTGGACACTGCTGCCGACGTCAATGTAATGAGCGAACATGACTATAAAATAGTTGCCAAGTCACCTCTTCAGGAACACTCCAAAGTCCGATTAACAGCGTATGGTGGAAGTCATATTCCCCTTCTTGGTCAATCTTCGCTTGATGTCACCGTTTCAGGGAAGACTTATTCTACATTGTGGTATGTCACAACTGCTAAAGTCCTGCCCTTGCTTGGTGGAGTTGACTGTGCCAGACTTGGCCTTGTGACACGAGCTTTCGCCATGGAATCTACAGCGCCAAGTGAACCTCATGGCTTGCGGCAACGTCTTCTGACTGAATTCAACGAGGTTTTTGAAGGTCTTGGGTGTCTTCCTGGCGCTTATAAAGTAAGACTTGACCCTACTGTTGACTCAGTTATTGAGCCCTGCAGACGTATACCTTTTGCTTTACACAATCGTGTGAAAGCTGAGCTGGACCGCATGGAGCAACTTGAAGTTATTGCTAAAGTGACTGAGCCCACTGATTGGGTTAGTGGTATGGTAGTTGCAACGAAGAAGAATGGTGAACTCCGGCTGTGCATCGATCCAAGAAATTTGAACAAAGCTGTCAAAAGAGAACATTTTCCACAAATTACTCGCGAGGAGTTAATGGCCAAATTTGCTGGAAAGAGAATATTCAGTAAATTGGATGCTCGACATGGTTTTTGGCAGGTTAAACTTGACTACTCCTCGTCATTGCTATGCACTATTGCAACTCCCTTCGGTCGATATCGCTTCAAGCGTTTGCCTTTTGGTATCAAGTCGGCTCCAGAAGTTTTTGACAGAATAGTGAAATCTATCTTTGAAAATATGCCCGATGTTCACACTACCATGGACGATATTGTTGTTGCTAGTGCTGACTTAGTGAGTCATGAGAAGACACTCCGAGAGGTGTTACAAAGATGCAAAGACACAGGTCTAACTCTTGGCCTCAACAAATGTCAGTTTGGGGTTGAGAAACTTGTGTTTATTGGCGAGTTAATAACAAGTTCAGGAGTGAAACCGGACCCTGAAAAGGTCAAGGCCATTCAGGCCATGGAGCGGCCAAAAGATGTGAAAGCAGTTGAGAGATTCCTTGGAATGGTCAATTATTTGGCACGTTTTATCCCTGACATGTCCACTAAGGCATCCCCTTTGAATCAGTTGCGTGACAAAAGAATCGAATGGATGTGGTCCCCTGCCCAGGAACAAGCTTGGCAGGAATTAAAGAAGATAATTGTCTCAGCACCTGTTCTGCAGTTCTTCGATCCAAAACGACCTGTCAAGATATCAAGTGATGCTTCGCAATCAGGCCTCGGAGCAGTGTTGATGCAGTTGCATGGTGATACCTGGAGAGTAGTGGCATATGCTTCCCGGTCAATGACAGATGCTGAAACCCGTTATGCACAAATTGAGAAAGAAGCGTTGGCCATGACATATGCGTGTGAAAGGTTTGATCAGTATGTTTATGGAAGCAGATTCCAGGTCGAAACTGATCATAAGCCTTTAGTGACAATTTTCCAAAAAGCTCTCAATGATTGTCCAGCAAGGCTTCAGAGATTCCGCCTACGTCTTCAGAAATACGACTTTGTGCTGACATTTACACCTGGTAACAAAATGTATGTTGCTGATACACTGTCCAGATGTATTCCAAACGGTGGTGAGTGTCCTGTCAGCGAAACAGAGGAGGAAATGGAAGCCGTCGTAGCAAGTGTTATTGCTTCACTCCAGGTGGAAAAAGGTCGTCTTGTCGAGATACAGAAGGCAACTGAGCTGGATAGCGATCTCCAACAGCTTAGTGAAACCATCTTGAAAGGTTGGCCGGCTGTCAGAGGCCATTGTCCATCAGTTGTCCGACCATATTGGAATCACCGTGATGCGCTCGTGATACAAGAAGGTGTGATTTTCAAGGGCGACCGCATTGTTATTCCACGACAACTGCGTTGTGATGTTTGCCTGACTCATCGTCCAATGCAACCTTCTGAACCATTGTTGTCCCATCCTGTTGAAGATTGTAAAGCTCCATGGGACAAAGTAGCAACAGATTTAATGCAATTAGGTCAACGATTATTTCTCATTGCTGTGGACTACTACTCAAACTATCCAGAAGTAGCTGAGATTTCAGCAGCTTCCAGCAAACATGTTGTACAAGCATTAAAAGGTATTTTTGCTAGGCATGGCATTCCTAACATTTTGATGAGTGACAACGGCTCATGCTATGTCAGCCAGGAATTCTCTGCCTTCACCAAATCTTGGGATTTCAAGCACATCACTTCGAGTCCACGATTTCCGAAGTCTAATGGTATGGCCGAATCTGGTGTGAAGGTGGTGAAGACCTTGCTCAAGAAGGCCTGGGATAGTCGGGAAGATCCTTTCATGGCTCTAATGATTTTCCGCAGCTCTCCGCTGGAATGTGGTAAATCGCCTAGTGAGTTACTCATGGGTCGTTTAATCCGGACCAATTTGCCCTTCATTGCAGTGGAATCTGCAGATTCCTCAATAGAATGGAAAATAAAGTCACAAAGACAACAAGCCAGATATCATAATGCTAACGCAAGACCGCTGCCCGAGCTCCGCCCAGGAGATGTTGTCCGTATCCGGACCCCGGACCAGAAAAATTGGGCTGAAAAAGGAAGAGTACTTCAGTTGGTAGCTCCCAGATCGTATCGTGTTCAATCTGAGGATGGCAGTATATACCGCAGGAACCGCAAACATCTATTGCTCGATAAATCTACTACACCTCCGTTGAAAGTGAAAGAAATGGATGATATTGAAGACTCAGATGAAGATGAAGATAATGAGGAAATTGTGCAGGTCAATGAGGGTGATGCTGAACAAAGCGAACCGCTGCGACGTTCTGCCAGAATAACAAGAAGACCTGTCAGATTAATTGAAACTATGTAACTCAGATTAATTGAAATGTAACATCATGTATAGCCATACTGTTCAATACTTCAAATACCTAATATTTATTTTGAATGATGATTGTCATATTTTTATCATAATTTTATTGAATAAGTTTTTGAATTTCATTGTATTTCTGGAAGAGGGAAGATGTTGTGATAATGGTTATGTTCAATAGAGGGCAGCAATGTCAGAGGTTGCCCATAGCAACCAGACATGACGTCACCTGGTTACCACAAGACAGTTAAAATATAAATAGCTAAATGGCAGCATCTTGTTTGTTCTACTTATAATCATAACAATGATGACTCATGAAGTGCCATTATCACAGTGCAATAGTCCACTCTTTTTGCATGTCAAATTTATAGACTGTAATATAGTCTGTTCAGTTCATGGTTTATCAATGCTGTTAACTTCTCCAGTTTAGGAACTGTTTGAAGTGCAGCTCTCAACTCAGGGGAAAACAGACTACAGACATTCCAAACTTGATGATATGAAAACTTTCTTATTTGATAATTATGAGCATCAAGATTAAGTAGAAGGGCAGATTATTAATTATATTCTCTTTTGAATTTTCAGGTATTATCCTTGCCTTCCTTCTACGACCAATAGAGGGCCAGAAGGAATGTAGACAAGTTAATTGCTATGTCAATATTGGCACAACATCAAGTCAATCGACTGCATTCCAAAGATGTCGTGATCAAGGGTACGAACCCTTGGAAATCGACAATGAAGAGACTGCGAAGACGATATCTAAAAAATACACCAAATTCTGGCTCAATATTAGAGCTAACAGGCATCCATTTTACAGCTACGTTGACGGCACGACGTATCGAGTGTTTGGTGAGTACAGAAAAATAATTTATTCCTAGAGTTTTTATCACATGCCATAAAATTAATCTAAATCTTAATAAATAATATACATATTTTTCTCCGACTAGAAGGTGAACTTGGCGAGGAACCACCACCATCAGAAAAGCAGTGCGCCTTTATCCACAGTTCATATATGAGACAGGCCGTCAACCCAAACCTGGACCATTGCTACAAGCTTCAATATGCTTTGTGTCAATTAAGTAAGTGATTATTGTAATAATTATTATTTATCCAATAATTATGTATCCTTGAATTTTTTTTCATTGACTGAACGCTTGATGTCATGCTGAGACCGGGTGGCTATTGGTCAGTTGAGGTGTGAGCAGCAAAACCATAGGTCATGCAAGGCTTATTAGGTGATGTCAAGTACATTCTCACTGGTCAGGAGAGTTAGCTACGCGACATCAAGCAGTTTCTCTTAAATTTTAGCACTGTCAAGGCTCCAGTGTCATTATCATTTAGTCAATGGCATGCATGGATACTCAAAGCATGCCCTGTGATGCCAGGAAGGCTTGATTTGGAATCTTATTGGAAGAAGATGAGGAAGAGGAAGGTTTTATAATATGTAACAGAGAACTTCTGATCCCAATATAGGGTCGATAAACAGGCCTATAATTCAGCCATGCAGCTGTCATAAAATTCAGAGAAGGAACCTTTAAGACATAAATATTCTAGTGTATTTAAGGGCGACTTATATTTGTTGACTGTTTAAATGTGATTTTGTGTTTCAGAAAACTGTACAAACAACTGCATTTTTCTCACCTCTGAACAAAGATCTTGGTTCGATTCAAGAAATGAGTGTTTGTCGAAAAAAGCTGACTTGGCTCCCGTTGTCATGGCCAATGCCCTTCCAAGTTTTCAAGGCCCTGTCTGGATTGGTCTTCGACACCGGGTCTGGTATGACGTTGGTAAGTGCAATTAATTGTGTGGTAAGACCGCATAGTAGGGTTTGGTAGCAAATTTTTGGGTACAATCAAATGTTTCAATTTTTCGCATAACAGGAAAAAGATATCTTTTTCCATATATTTTCATCATGCAAGACTAAAATGTCATAGATCTGGTTCATTACAGCCAGTCACTTTGATATAGAAAAAAATGAGGACCAGATCACTGTGAAAAATGCACTTTGTGACTCATGATAGCTGATAAAGTGTCATCTTCGCTGCTTTCACCATGGGAAACATTGAGGCTGCTTGATTAGTCATGATCAAAAGAAGGCCATTTGACTTGTCATAACTGATTTTAGAGTGAAAATCAGATGTATAATCCTTTCGTTTGGCTGTCACCAACAAGCAGGATTAGTCTCCTTAAATCAAATTAACATTGAAAGTATTGGGTATGATCATGACGAATCATCAGAATGATGACACACAAAGTGCCATTTTCACAGTGCAACAGTCCACTCTATTTCTATATCAATGTGACAGACTGTAAAAACCCTCCAAGCAACAAGTTATGATGACAACCAGCAACTGTGGTTGATGCCTTGATGGAATAGGGAAAAAAAATGCGATTTTAAAATCACAAATTTAAGTGGTTGGTTTGGTAATACGTGGGCAAGTGCAATTAGGCCTACTAACATGGCAAGATAGCCGAAAGATGACAGCAATTAGTCAAAAATGCAGAAATATGATAATTGCAATTACTGCAGATTCAATAAGTATGAGTTTCTCTGGCTATGTTTCTCACTATCTACGTAGCATTTTCAGCTTTTCTGATTGGACCTTGGGCAATAAAACGTCCTCCAAATCTGTCAGTTGAACGTAGTATGCAGTGAAAGACGTATTATTCTGCTCCAGTGAGCAGTTGAGTTTGACAACCTGAGCAGATTAGCTAGTAAATGCAGGAAGGCATTGGTATTTTAAGACACGTCACCTGTAATTTAAATACGTTTTTATGGCATTCAGATTAGTCTATGCCATGTAATTCAGTGCCTCAGCCAATCATATGATCTACATTTGCTACGTTTTCCTATCAAATTGCAGAAACTCATACTTACTGAAATTGCAGTAATCAAAAAGTGTGTGGTAGTATAGCCTAATGCAAGAGAAGAATTAAATATTGTGAGCCCATTTGCAGACAAAAATGAAGAAGCGCTTTTCACCAACTGGGCATCCCTCAGACCAGAGAGCACCACAAACGAATGCGTGGTTGCTACGGATGATGGGAAATGGATGGACGTTCCCTGCGAAAACACCCAAGAATACGGAATACTGTGTCACTCAAACGGTAAGGCTACAACTAGACATAACCTGTCCTATAGAACTAGAATTTTGAGTTCTAGAATTTGCCCAAAATATGAATAAATTTTCCTATTAGCGTTTTTCTTGGTTGAAATAGTTGTCTTTATGAAAATAACCCATCCAGATGCCTCTTCAAAGTCCGCAAAACTAGATTTTGGGCAGTGGTCGAAATAGCCCAAGTCATTTGGGGGGGTCTGTCACTGGCAAGGCCATAAGCTGTTGGGGCCGGAGGTCCGCGGGCCGACGGATGTCCGTGGGCCGACAGAGGCCCCCAGTAGCTGAGGAGTTTCAGAAAGGACTACATGTTCTCTGAAATGAATTCTGATTGTTTTAAGCAAGCAATATCCTCGAAAATTACTTTTGAAAACCCCATTTCTAGATTAAATCATGTACATTCGGTATTTAAGGGGGTTTTTTCAGGATTCCCCCTGGGTCCCTCTAAAAAATGTATTTGAGGGGGTCCTTATAGCATTTGGGGGGTCAAAACCCCCTTAACCCCCCCTTATTTCGAACACTGAACTTTTTGGGCATATTTTCTCCATCAGACGAAAAATTAGTGTGGTGACCCTGCTTTTTTATTTCATAAATTGATCAAGCTATGAGCAAACATCATTATAAATGCTGATTTTAATTTTTTTCCAATGTAAAAAAGTGTTGTTTTTTTTTACACTTTTGAATTTTTCTTAATTTGTTTTTTTGTTAACTCATCAACATTTTACAGGGCTCCGCGAAAAAAGAAGCATGGAAGCGTGTCATTTTTTCTTTTGCCCCAAATAAAAAGTTATGAAAGACCGAAATAATCTGATGGAGTTCTTTTACGGCCACAAGTAGCCCTTGTTCTCAAATAACCCAGTTTAATTTTTAAAAATGTTTATTTATATATTTCTATTAAGACTGAGAAAATGTCACACATGACACGTTTGTTCACACACACAAAGTTAATGTTTTAACGAACAAACAAATTGTTACTTCCAGAACCACTTAACGACAACACAATACCTCTAATAGCAGGGGCTGCAGTCGGAGCCTTAATTTTCCTGGTACTCCTTGTTCTGCTAATATGCTGTTTATGCAAAAGGTAAGTTATAAAATTAACGATGAGTAATATGTAAATGCCAAAGAATGAAGACGGGACCGACTGAACGTAAAAAATAAATTTTAAAGACTCTAAGTTGTAATTATCTAAATTATTTCATATTTTTGTTTGTTTGTTCAATAAAAAGTTTGGAGAAAAAAATTGGGACAAAGAGAAATAGGGTGGAAAGTAATATTCTAAAAGAAAATGTAAAAAAAAAGTTTGAGGGAAAATATAATTAATTGTTTTTTTCGAACATTTTTTTTTTCAAACATCTTTTTGGGAAATTTTTTTTTCGAACAATTTAATTTTTTTTGGGAATTGTTTTATTTTGGACATTTTTTTTCGAACGTCTTTTTGGGGATTTTTTTTTTCAAACATTTTTGGTAGTCACGCGTTATGAGAAAAAAGTGCCAGGATCATATTATGGGATGTCTGAATCACTTCTTTTGATTGAATCATCTGGTTCACTCCTCATATGTTTGCCACAAAGGACGACACGCCTCGCTCTGCTCGGTGAACCGGTGGCTCTGTCTCGTCTATAAGCTATTCACCATGGGAGAGGGAATTTGTGATATATCAAGAAAGGGTTTTAGCCTGAGGTATGATGAACACATATTCCTTATCCCATGGTGAATAACCGCCTTATACCATGAGAGAAACACTCAAATAGGCAAACATGAGACAATAAGTGGACAAGAAAGGATATGGGAATTATCACAATGAAATACTGGCAAGTGATCGGCTGACAGAGGTGTCAGATAGTATAAGTTGGTTTTTATGAAGCCATGATTTATTAGAAATTTTCTGATGCACGTCTAATACGATGTTAGCACGGGACCTGCTAAAAAGCGGGTTGAAAAAAGCGGGGTAGCGGGTAGCGGATACACGCAAAATAAACATAGGAACAATGGGAAGCACCTTGAACAAACAAAGGGTTATTCAATCGACTGTAAGACAACATACTCTGCCCCTTCTACCCCGCTACTTGCAATCAGCTGCTGATTGGCCTGTTAAAAGCTAATAGGAAAGCATGCATTTGAAAGGGGATTGCACTTTAGGCCTATGTAGGACACTGACAGTCATTTCTAAAGGCACTGGCGTTTCTTTAATTGGCTTGCCATCAATTTCTGGGGCCTACATTCATAAGAAGATCGAAGCAATAAAAATGCAAAAATATTATTTCTGTTTCAAAGAGGTTTTTTCCTCCACAGATTGATTGTTAGACAGATTGTTAGACCGACAGCTAGCTAGACAGATGGATAGATAGATAGATAGATATATTGTGACAAAAATGTATTTTAATTTTTCTATTCAGTCTCAGGAACCTGGATATACACAAGTATGTTTAATTGTAATTGAGCGAAAAAGTTCACTCATAGATGACACCCGATTGCTGTTGAGGAAAAGTTGGTAATGGCAATTTACTGGCCCTTTAAAGTATGACATTTATTGATTGACTAACACACAATCAGCTGATAATTGAGCAGAGGGCTACAGGCTACAGAGAGAGCGGGGGTAGGTAGCGGAAGAAGCTACGATGCAGCAGATACAGGGGTAGCGGATGGTGTTGTATCAGGTTGCTTCATGTGTTGTATCAGAATCTACCCGCTACCCGCTACCCGCTACGACCCAGCCCGCTTTTTAGTAAGTCCCTGTTAGCACTCTGTAGATCGCCAAGGCCCAAGGGGGGGGGGACTCACGTCATTTCATCATTTGCTAGATAAGTGATTGAAAGTCACTATTTTCGGTATATATTTGTATTGTCCAAAGAAATTGTGTCCCGTGCCGAGACAAATAATGCAGCATGCAGTGGCTCCCTCTTTGCCCGGAGTCGTTGTTGGTGGAGGCAGAGATGCACATGTAAAAATAAGATGAAGCTGCTTAAAAAAGCCAAAAAACTAAACAAACTGAGCTGCTCAGTTGGGTTCTGCCTTTGCTTGCACCCCCTTCTTTTAAAAAGTTGTCTTTCACAAGTAAAATCACTTGCACTAACAATATTTTCACTATGTGGAACCAATCACCTGGAACCACTGGGTGGGTGGTTATGCCCCACTCTCCCCTACATGGGACTTTGCAGACACTCCGCTTTCTGCATAGTGAAAGTAAAGTAGGCCTATATATATAGGGTCATAAAGTCAGCCTCTTGCCCCTTAGGCATCATATAATTTTTTACAGCAATTTCAATTAGTATGAGTTTCTGCAATACAGCACTACAACATAGCAAATTTAGTTCATCAGATTGGTTGAGGGAATGAATTACATATCATAAAACTAATTTGAATACCACAAAAATGTATATCAAGTCCGGGGACGTGTTTGGTGGTGTGTTTCCCTGCTGTCTACAAGTGGATGGCTGTTACATTGCCACTTCTTTTTCCAGCCTTGGCAGATCAGAACACATGCTGTCATGTGTTGCCACCTAGTGACTAGTGTGCTATTCTGTGAGCTCCTGCGAGCGGTCCACATCATTTCAGTCTGAGGAACTCACACAATTTTGTCTGGAAGAAAGCGGGGCTGTTTCTGAGTGTGCTGATGGCCTTGTATACTTCCTTAGAGAATGTGATTGTTGAGTCATACATCAATGTCAAATAGAAATTTTGTGAATTTGCAATGAAATTGGAACTATTTCTTGGGAGAGCAATGCTGTAGCATACAAAATCAACTTTTGTGCCAGGTGGCAGTAGCATGCAGTTCTCATTTTCACCAGACTGCTTTCCCTGCTAATCCTATCTGCTAACCAAACTCAGATGCTCATTGAACCAAAATGTACATTTTTCATAGTTTCCTATGTTCAACACAGAGATTTAGAAGAAGTTTTATTGTACATGGACCAATCAGGCAGGCTCAAAATGCTACGTAGACAGTGACAACACTATCCAAAGCAACTCATACTAAGTGAATCTACAGTAACACCCCCATATATGTCCATTTTTCGCATAATACTGTAAGTAATTCAGTTCCTGTTCTTTTTTTTTTTCAGGGACAAAAAAGCCAACGACAAATGTTGTTCTTGTTCCTGCTTGCCGCTCTATTGTTGTGCAAAGAACGATAAATCCCATGACAACAAACGGAACAATTTGAAGAACAACGTAACCTCCGAAAATGAGAAGAAGAGCAGACGCCAAAGTGTGCGAGATTTCGTGAATAGCTTCAAACTTCCTGCTGTGCCAGAAAGGCTGTTTAAGGCAAGGAACAGGAATGATAATAGAGATCAGCAAGAAAATTACGATAACCGACCGGATAATCAACACATTCAAGATAACAGAGTATCTACAACCTCCGATCGCTACGATCACGTGACATACCTGCATCACGATAATTCATCAACTTCAACGACCCCAGTGCCGATACGCAAAGCACCACCGCCCCCTATTGCCAAGAAGCACAAAGCGTTACCCCCCATCCCGAGGGTACGAAACGCAGGCCAGAGAATAATGCGACCTATCAGTGAACTGAGGTTAAACATCATGAAACGTCTCTCCAAATCTCACGATGCCCAAAATAACGCTGACCACACGGGGGCGCAGCAATCGCACAACCAGCCAGAGGTTCATTACAAGAAGCCCAAAGTCTACAACAAAAATGCCAACCGCTTCAATTATGATAACGCTGCCCTAAACAACCAAGATGTAAACCAAGCTAATCAAAACAACCAAGATAAATATGAAGAGTATGATATCAAAGACAATGAACCAAAATTCCTAGATAAGAGAAAATTTGTTCCGATTGGCGAAGTGACTTTGAAGAAACAACAGAAAATGTTGAATACACCAGGTGGCACTCCAGCAAATGGCAATCCACCAGAGGGCAGCAAAGTCCGCATGCCCCCACCTCCAAATAGACCGGCGCCAAATTTGAAAGATGTTGCGAAGAAACAATTGCCACCAGTGCCTCCACCCAAACCTAAGTAAACAACTGCTATGAATCAATAAAAGCTCAAGACTTTTAAAGTGTTAGTTATCACAATACAATGGTCTCTGTATAAGACATTTTGTTATAATAAGACATTTGTTAACTTAATGTTACTCACTTCCTCTTCTTATGCTATGTTCTCGAAACAGTAGTTTTGTGTCAATGAACCTGTCTTTGTGCCAGGAAGTGAAATTAAAAATATTGGACACCTACACATCGTCGATGACTTATTGGTGACGCCTAGGTAGACATGGTTCTCGTTTTTGGTGCCAAATGCCCAAATCACTCCCAACGAGCAGCAGAAATGTGTCCGCAACTTTTAGACACCGATTCTGTTGAAACAAGCAGACTCTTCTCCTCTTTCCTCAAAAATACTGAATCATTATCGCAGAAACACTCTGAATCATTGTTGCGGGATTTAGACATTAATAGTATTATATTTTCATTTTGTTGCAATCAACCCCTAAATATTGTATTTTGAAAAAAATTGTCAAGGAGAGACGTCTACCCCAAGAGAGACTGTTTCACCACAGAGGGGATCTTTCACTTATAATAGCAGTGAATTGGCAGTACATTCCAGAAGCAGTGTTTCAAGCAATTCAACAGCCATGACAAACCTTATGGATACACCTTCTTTTGCTTTGATATATCAAATATAATATTCACATATTGCAATGTGTAAATTTACTTTTATACTTCTAATTTATTTGCTCAACTAACTCAGTGCTTACAATGAACTTAATTGTTCCATAAATGATATATTCGAGGATACTTACAAGGGCCTGTTACATTAATATTTTGATAATTAAGTAAATGAAAAGTATCCAATCTCAATTTTAAACTTTTGATTTGTTTTTAACATTGCAAAGAATAAATGGACCTTTTATACCACTTGTATATTTTCCAAATTATCAGGACATGCATAATTCGCCTTTAGAATGACAAAAGAGTAAGATCGAAAACATAAAAGATATCACAATATTTTTCAAAGTGGTAATCCAACGTGATAGCCAGTCTGCTGGAAAAAGGTAGGAGTTGCGGGCAGGGGCATGAAGTTTGCATTGCAGTGTGGGCGCAGGGCGGGCATGGGCATTAGGTTTTGGAAGGTGGGCTGCCCGCAGGCGCCCGCGGGAAAGAGCCTGTGGGCCAGGGCCGGGCACATACGTGCAGGCAAGGGGCGGGAGTGGGCAGGATTTTAGTGCCCGCGTAGGTCTCTATTGTCTATACATTGTATTGCCCTAGAGCTTTATGGCACAGTTTAAGTAAAACATATCACGGAAACCAGAGACACAGCGCGGCCTGTTACTGCTAGTGACATCATTACGCCATTATTTTTCTTGAAAAGACAATGAAAAGTTCAGAATATAGGTCTTTATTCTCCATATCCTATCCTATTATATAAAAGACAGTATGCACCATTTTCTTGTGCTCCATACATTCCTTCAATCATGCTGTCCTTATACCAATCTTTCTTTTTTACTGCCTTCTTGACCAGGGCTCCAAAGCCTGACTCCTTTGGCTTTCCGAAAAGCGACTTCGACTCCTTGGGTCTCTTGAATAACGACTCCGACTCTACTTATCGGCATTATTGCACATAAATTTACATGTTTAACAGGGGAGAAAAAGTAATTCTCGTAAGTTTCCATAGGATCAAGTACAAGAACACTTGTTTGGAAATTTTATGTAAAATTTGGGACTCATTTCATATTTTCGTAACTGTGTTTTTGTAAATTATATTAATTATTTTTAGGAGTCAGGAGTCACCAATTCAATTTCCGACTCCAACTCCACCTGAAAATCTCCGACTCCACGACTCCGACTCCACTCCAAAACCCTGTTCTTGACAATGCAGCACTTTATATCCACATTTTTTACCGCTATATTATTCCTCCTGATGTTGTCACAGTCACACCTACTCTGTCCGCAGCTATACCAGATTATACTCTACTCATTCCAGTAGTAGTAGTAGTGGTTTTCCCTGGGTACCGCAGGGGGAGGCATAGCCAACTTTTCATGGCTGACTACTGGATGTACACGATCTGTTACTGTTTCAGTTGATTCCAATACATTTGTAAGATACCTCACTTTCCGTTTCATCGGCAGCCATCTAATACATTTATGACCCATGTCATAAAGTTATATATTTATCATAAATCAAGTCTGTGATCTTTGCAGTTTGTCAATACATATTTATTTAATAATATATTTTAATGTACATTTACCGTAATTATATTTTAATTTGCACATCTTGGTGTTTTTGACTATATAATATGAGCCAAAGTGAGTTCTGTCGGTTTGATGTTTATTAGCATATAAAATGTATATAAAATAATATCTTACCCTAGCTTAGCATATCCAATACAGTGGTGGTAGTAACATGTCAATGCACGCAAAAGAGAATGTATAAGAGAATACGAAAAACGAGTGATTACAGAAAAGTAC
Organism: Platynereis dumerilii; assembly: GCA_026936325.1. Classification (NCBI taxonomy): domain Eukaryota; kingdom Metazoa; phylum Annelida; class Polychaeta; order Phyllodocida; family Nereididae; genus Platynereis; species Platynereis dumerilii. The sequence continues at coordinate 33,106,235 of JAPTHN010000004.1, forward strand.
TTGAATGTTCCTTGTGAGGTCATAGCCTATACTTGCAATGCTTTAGAAACGAGTGACCAACAGAGTATCAATGACAGTTTGACAGTTTATTTTAATGTGTTTGATTGGGCATGTTTTAATGTCATTGATGGCCACCAACAGCTTTTCTGAAAGCGCTCGTTTCTCGTCTGCAAATAGAGTTTGTTTGTTTGTGTTTTACGCCTCTGCAGCACCTTAGTGGGCTATATCGAGGCAGGCGATCGCCGTATGATGACGAGATGAGAAGACTGTGAGTCTGGAACATACCCTATTAATTCAGGGATGCCCAGGGTCTTTCAGTTGCCCCAGCATAGAACACTGGATACAACCCGCCTCCATTTAATGTCCCATGGGCTCGGACTAAAGTGAGTTCCCGGAGTGAGATTTGAACCCACGCCCTCAAAGCCAGTTGACTAGCGCACTTACCAATTAGGCCACGGGGGAACTTCATGCAAATAGAGTAATACAGAATATAGGAATTTCTGGGGCCCTACGATTTATTTTGCCACGGGGCCCGAGACGCCGCCAGTCCGCCCCTGGCCATTCAGGAGACCCAAGGAGTCGGAGTCGGTTCACTTACTATGTGCCTCCAAAACCCTGGTGCTGTTAGGCAAGGTTTGGATTAGCCTTGGAACTCTGTGTGCAGTTTCCTTGAATTCGAGCCAAAACATTTTCCCGAAACTGTTGAGTACAGCAGGAAAAGAGTAAGGAAAAACACATTGGCAGCAATGAAAAGTTAGCATACAAGGTGAATAGGTGAAAGTCATAAACAGAAACTAGAAAGAGCGCTCGGAGATCGCATACCTCAGCCTGCCTTGAAAAGAAGACTCGGACTGAACACAACTTTTTAATTCTTGATATCTGTTATCGATCAATAATCAAGTAATTTATACAACATTAAAACATTTTTTTGTAATTTTAATAGAATATATATATGTCAAAAGGGTGACCATATCAGAGAAACGCAGTGGCGGAGCTAGGATTTTTCTCTGGGGGGGCAAATGACCCTGAATTTCCCCAAAATATTATCGACAACACGGGGTTGCATTTGACGCGTTCTGAACTTTTGACAAACTTTACTGTAATCTCAAGTAAAGTACACATAACATTGAAAACACTATGAATATGATGATGCTATAGTACTGTCAATTTAGGAACTAACTTGTTATAAAAAATATATAGAAACTGTCATGTAATTTTACACTGAAGTCAGTGGGCATCCATTGTAAGAGTTTGAAAAGTTTGTTGTCTTTCATCATTCATCAAACAGGAAAACTGTTGACCTGTTACAGTATTCAGATATACCAAGGCAAGCAGAGACATCCTTGAAAGAGGTATTGGCCACTTAAAAAAAAAAAGCTTTCCCAAGGTGTTGTGGGCATGTAAGCAATACGCAGGAAGAAAATTGCAAAGGTTCGATCAATTAAAAGCCAATAAAATCTGAAGATCGGTCTGAAAGTTCCTGTTTCCCAAAAATGTATTTTGCCTTTTCTCATCTTTTTGCTGTTTTCTCCTTTTCTTCCCCTGTTTCCCCTCATTTCCCCACATTTCACTTTTTTTCCCCTTTTTCCCAATTTTTCCCCATTTCCCCATTTTTTTTCTCCATTTCCCCATTTTTTCCCCAAAAAGTTGTCTGGTGGGGCAACTTGCCCCCCCTGCCCCCCCACTAGCTACGCCACTGGAGAAACGATTTTTCAATAGGCCGATTGGAGCTCAGTATTTAATGGATAATGGCAATCAATCAATCAATATAGAACATCAATCATTTTTTGTGATTCAGATTTCTTTTTAAGGGTGACCAATACTGACCATGTCAGAGAAACTGTCTTTAAATGGGCCCATTAGAGGTATTTGAAATGGACATGGCAATCATAAATCAATCTATCTATCTACATATCTATGTGTTCGTCTTTCTATCTGTTTATGCCTCTATCCATCTGTCTGTTATTTTCTCTTTTTTTTCAAGGATTATTTGTCTTTTTTTCCTACAAGGTATAATAGAGTAAAATGAACTAGCAGGCCAAGAGAGTTTACATTTTTACAATCTGTTCAGCAATTCTGAATCGTAATTGAATCTAATAAATTACAGGAATTTATTGATTGTCATTGCTTATTGATTGGCGTTGGTCAGTGTAATCATCATCAAATACAATATTAATGGCCAATCATCCAATCAATCTTAGCTTCAGATCCTTTTTATTTGTCAACATACATATCAATTGCATAGAAACTATACTATCAGTTGTGTATTCCACTACAGTTCATGCAGCACGGTAGAGGACTAATTTTGACTTTCTTTTACTGCAGTGCCAAAAAAGCTCCAATCTTCACCAAAATTTAATCAGGTATTGTGCAGCACCAATGAAAACATCGTGCCAAAGGAAATCTAGATCCATTGAGTATTCTTGGCAGGAGTCGATTAACAAACACACAAACCCACAAGCACAGATCCCAGAAACTGCCCACCCTCACAATACTCCGCCCTGCAGGCTGAGTAATAAAGTCGAAGTACTGGTGCAGAATGCCCAATATGAATGCTAAACAAGTAACTGATGCATACAAGTACATTCGCACTTTTAACATTTTTTCTGACTTCTTTTCTCTCCTCTGTGAGGCTTTTCTTACATTTTCTGTATATCTCTGGATAGCATACATTGTTCCGATGGTTATAAAAGATAGTATTCCCATTACAAAGTTGATCAGAGTTTGTTTGACTTCTCCAAATTGCAAAATACACAGAGCACTGGGTGATTGGTATTCATTAAAAGAGTATGCCAGAAAACAAAACAACACAATCAAAATTGTCATTAAAATGATGAAATATCTTTCATGCTTTGTTCCGTTTGATTGGATATGTGTCAACTTCACTAGAATCTTCAAGAAAAAGATCACATTATTGCAGAGAAAACAATAGCCCAACCCAAACTGTCCATAGGCAATGGCTTGGCACAAGAAGGCCTCGTTACTATAGAATTCAACCATTGGTTGGAGACTGGTGGTTTGGTTATGGAAGTGAAATATAACCAAAAAAACTGACATTCCAAATCCAGTGAATATTGTAACAGAGAAAGAAGTTTTATGCTTCCCGGGACCCAACAGCAAGTGAAGAAGTGTTATAGTGTTCACCAAGCCAACTGTCAAGATGTAAAGTGGGATAATCCACGACTGTTTTGGATAGATATCAGAACATACTGACCACAAAGTTGTCGTTCCGACATTCTTACAATTAGGAATAACATCACTTCCCTTGAGACAGCAGAAGCGGATATCATCAACAGATACTTCCGCTAGAGTTTTTTTGAGCAGCATGCCTTTATGTACAGTTCTCACTGGGGACCCAGCTAATCTAATGACTTCAATGGAATTTAAACTAGCCATAATCTCTTCCGTTAACTGACCGATTGCTGTATTTTTCATGTCCAGTATTTTGAGTTCTGTCAGGTCGCAAAATGAGCATTCTTCTATCCAGTTGATCATTGAATTTGCCAAATTCAGTCTTACTAGATTCACCATTGTTTGGAATGTATCTCTTCTGATTGCATTCAGATCTGAATTCTGAAAGTCAAGATATTTAATGTTTGTCAAATTAACTTCCCTTGAGTTGAAATCTCTCAATTGATTGTGGCTGATGTCTAACTTGACAACATTTGGAATTTTTAACCGTCTTAATAAAAAAACACTGTCAATGTTGCACCAAGACAAATTGACAAACCAAGCATTGGGAAATTCGACTGTTGATTCAGTTAACTGTAAATTTATTCTGATTGATACCACAGCAAAGCGACCCTGTTTGATTTTCAAAGAATCGGTGCAGTATATTGCCCTACCAAAACATGTGCATCCTGGTGGACATTCGCCTTTATTGCAAAAGTATTCATCATCTCCTGAGAGGGGACAATGCAAAATTCCATCACAGACTTCGGAGGGATGAACACAAATCTTCTCTTTTGTGCAACGCAACATCTTGTGACACGTCCATGCCTCGCAATTCATTTCGTCATCCGCTGACGAACAATCAGGGATCCCATTACAAATTAATCGGAATGGAAGTTTCATGCCGTCACTGCTGATGCAGCTGTACTTTTCAGGTACCGCAATATAGCGATCCAGCTCCGCACAATTATCAAATTGCCAGCTGTTGTTACAAGGAAGATGGTTTCCATAAAAGCTTTTGTCTCTTGTACATTCATATTTTCTGGGAAAGCATGTTTGGGAGCCTATGGGGCAAACCAGGCCTTCATTATCATACTTTGATGACAAATCGGAGTTTTTTGCCAAGTGAAGGGCGTTGGACGTGGTTACACTGCACTCAGCAGTCTGTTGTTTTGCATGAAGGGGACTCCAAGCAAGAGGATATCTGTTTCCAGTACCAACATGGTGGTCAGGACATTCTTCCTCATCCTCACCTTCTTCACAATCCCATAAAAGATCACACACCCTGGATAAAGCAATGCATGTTCCGTCACCACAGCGGAAATATAAATTTGTCAAATGTTCATCAGAGCAGGGATCAGTGCAGTTCTGTTCATCACTGCGGTCAAGGCACTGTGGAGTTTGATCACAAAAGTAGGTCTCTGGAATGCACTCCCCACTCTGACAGGCACGAAATCCCAACATGCAGTCTTCTGATAAGAGGCGAGGCTCTTGACTGCACAATACTTGCACCTCCTTCTCATTAGGAGGTTGGAATGGAAATTCTGTCATTCTTGGATTTTCAGTTAAAAGAAACTGATCTTCTTTGTATTGAAACATATCTATTCCCATGAAGGCATTCTCATCCTTGCAAACAAGGAATAAGTTCGATTTTCCAAATTTTTTAATATAGGTTAAAAAATCGATCAAGACGCTGCTCAAACTTACGTAATTTTCCGTATATATGTATCCTCCAATGTAAGTTTCCATATGTATGTATCCTCCAATGTCTTTACACAGTTTTGTTAATTGTCCTTGTTCTATTTGACTGGTGCCTTTAACAGTTTGCAGTTTAAGACACTCATTAATACTATAAAACCATCCGTCTTCGCAGTATTTCTCTGCAACTTTAAATGAAGATGTTTGCAGTTCACCTCTATTTCCTTCAGGATACTCACAAATAAGGGTGACATCATCAAAGTCTTTAGAACAGTCCATGAAAATCCAAGTCTCTGTAGACGGAACCAAGGACAAACATTCCTTAGTTTTTCTCTCCTTTCCATGTACCCTGTCTCCTCTCAAGTGGGCGAGTATGTAGGAGTACTCTAAATATCTTTCTTCTGACATGTTTTGATAACGATGTGACACGTTGTAACTTAATTCGTTCAGGTTGCTGTGTTCATGGAATCGATTGAAGTTTAGAGTTGTATTGTCACTCCAAGAGGTGCTCTGGAAGAAATTAGATAGATAGATAGATAGATTGATATGGTAAGTGCAGCCCTCTAAGCCCAGTTCTGGGCACTCACGAGGATTGATTGATGAGATGGGGGAGACAGTGGGCGTCCTCAACATGCTACACGTTTACCCCATGTGAGGGATCTTTTACTTGCCCAGCAAAGACACTGATACAAGGGGCCGCCAATTTAACGTCTCATCCGAACGACATCCAGCAGAGATTTTGCTCATGAAGGTCCACTGAAAATTTTGGGTTCCCCACCCGGGGTTCGAGGCCATGCAGACTAGGACCTTCAGGGGAGCAGGCGGCCGGCGGGCAACTCAGACACTTGGCCACCCAGCAAATTCAAATTGCCTAGAGGAAATATTCAGCATTTCATATTACAGCCTGGAAATTTGATGTGCAAAAAGAGAGGACTGTTGCACTGTGAAAATGGCACTTTGTGACTTATGACAGCTGATGAAGTGTCATCTTCTCTACTTTCAACATGATGGGGTGTAAAACACAAACTCACTTACTCACCCACTCTACTTTCAACATGGCAAACATAGAGGCTGTTTCATTAGTCATGATCAAGAAAAGGTCATTTGATTTGTCATAACTACTTTTAGAGTAAAAATCAGATGCATTTCGTTTGCTTGTCACCAAAAAGCGGGATTAGTCTCCTTACAGTTCTCGTCATACTTACGTGGAATCTCAAGTTCTTTTCCATGCTGTTGAACTCTGATGTCAGAGATGACTCTATTCTAGCATTGCAATATATTTAAATTAACTACAAGCTGTGATGTCATTTCAAACTGGGTCAGATTCCCCAGCTTCTAGCCAATGCTGATCCTCCTGAACTGAGCGTCACAGTTTCAACAGTGTCAGAGTAAGAATTTTATCAGGGATAGCCCTTACAACCACGTCATCACAGCTTGATAGCCAATGGGCAGACAGTAAACTAAACATCATAGTTCAAGCATTGATATATTGAAGTAAGCATAACATTTGTGACCCCATTGATCTATCACAACAATCACCATTAGTGGGCTGTCTAAGCCTCAAAAACAGGCCAAAACCTGCACTTCATAGTACAATTATCCCATTTGGCATGAATCAACTACAGGACCCAAGGGTTCATTTAAAAGGTGGACACAAGCTGAGGCTGCATGTTTCCACCAATATTTTTGGTGGTTTCCATGGCAACTACCTCAAAATAGTAGAAAATTAAGGAAATTCCCATTTTTGGAATAGCTGCTTTGATTTTGCATGTATTTGAATTTTTTTTTCAGGAAATTTGAAAAATTGGGGGCTCTTCATTATTATTTTTTAATTAGTACAGATTTTATTACCTTATTTGGGCATAGCCTCAGTAAAAACCTCCATATTTCCAGAAATAAGGCAAATCCAGATGTTTCTAAGAGCTTGTAGAAGTGAGAAATAGTGATTACTACATCATTTTCAAGGAAGAAACATCAAAATATACATGCAGATAAGAAAATCAAGAATTTGAGTGACACGGCATTGTGGAACGTCTCAAAAATTATGTTTCCATGGAAACATGCAGCGAAAATCTTCATCATTACATTCTCCATCGTAAATACAATGTGTCTCACCTAGTTAGCCACTTAACAAATAGAATGCAAGATATTACTTATTGAAGATTGGTAATCTATAATATTGTAAAGGGAAAATAATTATTTCTGCTAAGAATAGGTTGCCATGGCAACCTAAGATCAGTGATAACTGGCGTCATTGACTAAAAAAACATATTTATTATATATTTAATGCAGTAATTTAGTGTTTGAATTGACTTTCTTCCTTTTCTTTTTATCAAAAGTTACTGGTTTGACAGCATCTTAATATTTGAATAAATCTGTTGCTAAGCAACCAGTTACCAATACAAACAAAAATAAATTTGTGATGGGTTTAACCAGTTAATTTTTTTCCAATGCTGAAACCACCAAAGAAAAAATATTTTGTTTTCATACACTGAGATCCAGCAGACCTGAATATCTTTTTTTCAGGGCTTTCTTGATTGCCATGGAAACCACTATAAGTAAAATCACAACTTATCTTACTTATTAAATGATCTGGAAACCATGTCCAAATTGTCCATTCGTGTGACAAATTTTGGGAGTCATTGAGCAACAACATGTAATTTAAATTGCGTGTGTCTGTAAATATGGTTGCCAAGGCTCAAATAATGGCTATTTCCACAGCAACTGGTCCAAGAAACAGAGCAACTGGTCTAAAATTCTACAGATTTAGGTGTCTCAAGCACTGCAAATGATCCAAAATACACAGTCCGTGGTGACTCCTGGTGAGTGTTGGGCAGCCTCTGGTCATGGACTCAGGCATATTCTGGATGCCGGATTCAAAGAGTTTCCCCTTCCTCATCCTCGACAGATGGTGCTGTCTGTGAGATCAAGGCCAGGGGTGTATCAAGAAATGGTCTGAGCGGGGCCATAACATAACCCAGGCCCTTAAGTATGCCACTGATCACTGCAGTCTCACCCAGATAATCTGAAGTGTGCAGTCTTTGAGTTGATGCTTTCCTCAATTCCTGGGTCCCTACAGTGGATGTCCATGACTCTGTGAACCTGGGCATTGAAGTGAAGACCTTCGTCTGATGGGTAGGCCCTACCATGATCTCTCGTCATAGAAACACAAGACTGGAGACATTCACTGACGGACCACTGGAATCCAGGACATCTGCCTGATGAACAACCGGATTCAAGGACATTAACACAGGGCCCATTGGCATCAAGGACATGGATCTCATGGACAGCATGGGAGGATGGTAACATGTTGAATGGCAGGTGCATCACATCCAAATGGCATCCTGTTTGGAATACATAAGCGCCAGGTACTGTCCTGGTTGAAACTTCAGGAAGTCCTTGCTCCTTATGATGACATCATCACACTATGATGACCTATCATGGTAGGACTTCCATGCGGTAGACAAATGACGAGTGCTTACAGATTTGCAGGCTGCATTGGCGTCACATCCCTATCCCTGTCATGTTATATGCCCACGACTTCATTTCTCATAAAAGTGGGACTGACTCACAGCCTATACATACCATGTTGTGTGATTAGTGTCATAACACTCACAGTTACCTCACTCCTCTCTCTCTGAAATAACCACCAGTTTCAATGGCAGAGATTCAAGCAATAGACCTCATATCACTGATGTTCTGAAAGCTGTCATTTGTAAGCACTCTTCATTTGTCGACATATGGTGATACTGTTTGACTGATCATTGGGTGACTTGGATGGTTCTCTTAAAAAGATGGATTTTGTACTGGAGAGATTTTTCCAGGCTGGGACCTGGCATTCGCAGCCCTGGAATCTGTAAGGGTCTCCTGGAGATCGGGAGCATTGTGATGGGATCTATAAATATTGTCTTGTGAACTTAGTGGTTTTTCTGGACTACTAACTGACCTTTCAGGATGAGTTGAGGTGGCGGTACAGTCAATTACTTCCACCCATTGGCTTTTGGGGATAAACAATGATACTCAAACTGTTGCTCTTCCACTTCATTTTGACTTTCACTTGAGAGACCTCTTCATGGCGATAACATCCTTCACAGACTGCCCCGCTTCTTGGATGTTGCCCTGACATTGCATGATGGCCACCTTGCAGGCAGTTTTACTATCTTGGAGGGTTCGCATTCAAGAGTGTTTGGTACACAATTCATCAACATTTTTGTGGGTGCATCCATGATAAGCTGAAGCAGCATAGATCAGAACTTGGGTATAATACTGGTCAACACTCTCGTTAGTTTGCTGTACATTGTACCACTGGGGATTTTGAACAATTTTTCATTGTTAAGTATTATGTAAATTTATATTGATATATTGACACATTGAACATGGTTCAGAAGCCCCTGTGCATTGTACAACATCAAGTAGCTCTGCTGTTTCAAGCTCCAGTCGTTTTGACATTGTGGAAACAGATGTCCAAAAGTCCTGGGACAACGGAAAACTGTTGTCTGTTGGACAGTTTCAAAGATAGGTAGCTGCATGTTAAATAAGCACCTGTAGCCATAAAAATTTCTCACTATCATTCCATTTGTGCAATCGAGCCTGGGCCATGAATTGGAATTCATAGTTCTTCTGTTCCCAGACATTGCCTGCAAATTGGGGCATATCAATTTCTTGGTCGTTTATATCATACCAGTAGGAGTTTGATGGTGAAACAGCTAGTTCCTGTTGACACCTTCCTTGTAAAGCAGATGCTCATGATAAAAGACGGTTTTGCCTGTGCTGCCATTGGCAAGGTCTGTCCTGCATGGAAATTTGCTTGAGGGAGGGATGATCTTGAGTCATGACGATAAGTTGCATACAGCCAAATTAGATGTGGACATGTATAAATGATGCGGGGTTGGGTTAGCCCAGTATAGCTATGTAAGGACTGTATACTACATGTAGTGTTTAGCGGTGACATTGTTGATCGATAGCCAGTGTTTAGTGGTGGTTGACTCTTCAAGGACTGGGCACCTGGTGAGTTTCCTGTTGACAAAGTCCCTACATTTAGCATTGAGGGTGCGACATTTTCTAAAGTTTGGCTCCATGCTGGTCACGTCTCTCATTTTCTGTTGTTGGTGCTGACCAAGCCCCTTACTTTTCCATTTTTTAGGCCCTCTTCCTTCTGTTGTTGTTGGCAGGTGTCCATCTGGATGTACTGTTTGGATGAGTGTAATGTCTGATTGTGGTAAAGGGATGTAATCTTGATGTCTTGTGCTGTTTTGGAGACAGATGGATGTGGAGCTTCAGATATAGGCATACAATACGGGGATTTCCCTCCAAACCAGTCTCTCTTTTCCGAATTTTCTGTCTGCCTATTCCATATTGGACCTGCAGTTTGATGTGACAGAACCTGCTGGAGAGCTGTTCACTTGCGGCAAGCAAGAGGTATTTGGAGATTGCTTGACACTGGCTGCAATAACATTGACTTCAGTCGGTGACTTCTCTATGTTGATGGATGGTGCACTCGTAGTTGGTGCCCCTTTGTTGCTGGCAGATTCAATGGAAGTTGCTGGCTACAACAGTTTAATAGGGTGGGTCAACCTTTCTGGAATTCAATGGCATTGGCACCTTTCTGGCGTGAATTTTGAATGAAAAAAATTCATGTTTAACTTTGAAATACAACAAAGTAATTGTAGTTTGAGTAAGCTTTGCAACTCAACATTATGCGCTAGTTAGCTTGGTGTCTTACGAATACAGAAAAAAAGGCTATTTCCATATTTCTAATTACACCTTTTATGTTATTGTTTATCGTCTGACAGGTCAAGCCAAAATGGACGATGGGATTTCTGTTGTTACATCCAACTTCAAGGCAGCAATGCTTAGAACCCACAACGAGGCTAGATCTCCAAGTGGGGCAGATTCCTTGCTTAAAAATTCCATATTGACGTACTTACGTGTATCGGCATATTGGAACACCAAGCTACACCAGCTCCCACCATTCAGCTACCCAGCTAGCATGTATTTTTCGCGCAGTTTTGTTTGTTTGTTTGTTGGTTTGTGTTTTACGCCTCTGCAGCACCTTAGTGGGCTATATCGAGGCAGGCAATCGCCGTATGATGATGAGATGAGAAGACTGTGAGTCTGGTACATACCCTATTAATTCAGGGATGCCCAGGATCTTTCAGTTGCCCCAGCATAGAACACTGGATACAACCCGCCTCCATTTAATGTCCCATGGGCTCGGACTAAATTGAGTTCCGGGGTGGGATTCGAACCCACGCCCTCAGAACCATTTTTCGCGCAGTGTCCAGCATGATGCCAAAAACTAACCCCATATGCTATGATATGCTACTTATGTTCATGTTTGGCAAAAATTGAAAATAAACCAACTCATGACATTGGACCATTTGCAATGAAAAAAGATAGGGTCCTAACTATTAGTGGCAAAAAATATGTACAGTAGTGGACAAAAGTTTAGGCCACATCAATTTTTTGGCAATATTAGGGAAAATAGGTGCTCAGCTGAAAAATTTCTGCATGGATTTTCTTGCCTATGTGTCAGGGAAGTTCTACAAGAGAGAAAACTTGATCTATTTTTAGCACTTCCTTGAATATGTGTGATAAACCAAAATTTCAGGTGGTCTAAACTTACGTCTGATGCTTGCTTACATCCACAAAGGCCCTTAATGGCATTGTGCATTAGCAGAAAGGTGGCTAAATTATTCAATGTTATTTTAGACAAGTTATTCAAACAATTTTCATGTGATTTCAAGGCAATTAGTCATGAAACAGGAAAAAACACATTTTTAAATAATTTTTTAAAATTTCAACTTAGGAGGTCATAATGGTGATTCAATGAGCCAAAATTGTTAAAAAACAAAAGGTCAACTAAAAACAACTAAGAAAATATGTGTCTGACACATTTTCATCCTTCTAATGCAGTATGAATACACTTGACACCCGGTCATACTGCAAAAATGGTGTTTTTGCCTGGTTTTGTCTGAGAGACTCCTATTTGAAGCATCATAAAACAGTGAAAGGAGAGTTTTCATTCACCCGAGTATGTGTCCTGATAAAATCAACAAACTTTTGTTCTTTTCCCACAGTACAGACAAAATTACAGACGCCACTCTCGAAAGTGTACTGAAACGTAATGTTAATGAATGGACCAGTTTTACGCCTTCCATAAAAGTGGCTGTAGTTTCATCATAAGTAAAGCGAATAAACAAGAGTTGTTTGATTTTATCAGGACACATACTCAGGTGAATGAAAACTCTCCTTTCACTGTTTTATGATGCTTCAAATAGGTGTCTCTTATACAAAACCAGGCAAAAACACCATTTTTGCAGTATGACTGGGTGTCAAGTGCATTCATACTGCATTAGAAGGATGAAAATGTGTCAGACACATATTTTCTTAGTTGTTTTTAGTAGACCTTTTATTTATTAACAATTTTGGCTCATTGAATCACCATTATTACCTCCTAAGTTGAAATTTAAAAAAATTATTAAAAAATGTGGTTTTTCCTGTTTCATGACTAATTTCCTTCAAATCACATGAAACATGTTTGAATAACTTGTCTAAAATAACATTGAATAATTTAGCCACCTTTCTGCTAATGCACAATGCCATTAAGGGCCTTTGTGGATGTAAGCAAGCATCAGACGTAAGTTTAGACCACCTGAAATTTTGGTTTATCACACATATTCAAGGAAGTGCTAAAAATAGATCAAGTTTTCTCTCTTGTGGAACTTCCCTGACACATAGGCAAGAAAATACATGCAGAGATTTTTCAGCTGAGCACCTATTTTCCCTAATATTGCCAAAAAATTGACGTGGCCTAAACTTTTGTCCGCTACTGTATGTCCTTATTTGGAAATATGCAAATTAGCTAATTTACATAAATTTATGATAAGACTGTAGAAAACCTGATCCTTTGTAGATATTAACCCTGTCTGGCTTAAAAATTGAGTGAAATATCAAGGAAAACGTGTTTTTGCATATTTACTGTATTGTCAACATTATGTTGCCATGGAAACCCAAGACATTAAAATTATGGCATGTAGATCATATGTTGCTTTGCTGAAGAATATCTTGCACCTTCAAACATGCTTTTCCTTCACAATAATCTAACCAGAATGTCATTAAAGTGATTTGATTGTGACTGAATACTCAAATTCATGGCCAAAAATGAATCAATTTCCTTATTTGGCAAGATGCAAATGAGCTAATTTGCATAATATCTTGAAAAAATGGTAGATGAAATAATTCTCTTTCAAATGACACCGTATTTGACAATATAGTTAAAAAATAAGGTCAGGTATGAAGGAAATTGCATTTTTTCACTTTTTAGCATTTTTTATATGTATGTTGCTATGGATACCTAACTACTGAAATTAAGTTACATATGGAGCATGTTGTTTTGATAAAGATAATATTATGCTCGTTTTAACATGCTTTTTCGGTACAATAACTTGGTTCACCCTCCTGTAGATATGATTTATTTGCAATAAAATGTACCTATTTTTAAACAAAAACGGATGAATGTCCTTATTTGGGGATATGCAAATGAGCTGATTTGCATACATTCAAAAGTCAAATGTAGAAATTCTTCTCTTCTTCGAATAGACACTCTATTTGTCAATTTCCATCAAAAATTAGTTGCGATATGACTGAAAATGTACTTTCATGTATTTTTCTAAATCCGTTGCCATGGAAACCTCCAAAACAAGGTGGAAACATGTATCTAGAATGTGTGTCCACCTTTTAAAATACTGTGCTGGACATGAAGATGCTTCATGCCAAATGGCATGTTTGTACTATGAAGTGCAGGTTTTGACCTCTTAGACAGCCCACTACATTCTAATCCAACCAAATGGCAGCTTTGAAAGCATTCACATTAGATAACTGTTATAATCCCCACAGAGTTGTTTGATTAATCTACAAACTTGCTAACTTACAACTTGAAACTTTAATTGAGTTGGTATAAACAGAAGGCTTAGACAATTTGTTTGTAAACACATGGCTTATGTTATGTATATTTGTTCTGGCAGCCCATTGGCTGAGAGGCTGTGATGTCAAACTTGAATGGGTTTTACAAGACCCAATTTTCACTCTTGACACTGAGTTGAAACTGTGATGCTCAGTTTGGTGGATTCGCATTGGCTAGAAGCTGGGGAATCTGATCCAGTTTAAAATGACATCACATCTTGAAGTTAATTTAAATATATTGCAATGCTAGAATAGTGTCATCTCTGACATCACAGTTCAACAGCATAGAAAAGAACTTGAGATTCCACGTAAGTATGACAAGGACTGTAAATCAAATTAACATTGAAAGTATTGGGTATGATCATATATCATGAAAAATCATCAGCATGACAACACACGGCACTATTTTCATAGTGCAGCAGTCCACTCTTCTTGCACATCAAGTTTCCTGACTGTAAATCAAATTAACATAGAAAGTATTAGGTATGATCATGAAAAATCATCAGCACGATGACACATGAGGTGCCATTTTCACAGTGCAGCAGTCCACTCTTGTCGCATATTACATGAGTCACATGAGAGGCAGTGTTGTATTTTTTGCAGCAAGTGCACTAATATACAATGTAATGCCACATTCTCATGGCAAGGATTTTTGCTCATCGCTCAAGGGCAGTCTGAGACCAGACTGCTTCCTTCCCCTGTATATTAGTGCAATTGCTGCAAAAACTGCAACACTGCCTCTCATGTAACTCATGTAATATGCGACAAGAATGGACTGCTGCACTGTGAAAATGGCTTGAACAAAAAGCACCACATCATAAGGTTCCATCATTTGGGGTGCTCCTAACACAGGAGGGAAGTCCAATGAGAAGAAGAAGAAGCTCCCTCATAATATTGTGCGAGCTGTGCAAGCAGTCTGATTGATTTCAGCATGAATTAGAATCATGGGGGGAGAGAGAAAGTGATAATAAAGAATGACTTAATTACTACACACTCTGTATATCCCTACCTTCAAAATGCCAATTTCTTGTGGGATGAGTCTACTCTGAGGTATAGAAGTTGGGACTATTTGCCTGGGTGTAATAATAAAAATAACGTGCAAGCACTTTAACAGCTACTTGTAGATAGACTATCTATCTATCTAATGATCTATATTTGTCTAATATATAATATAGTAATATCTCCCTTCCTTCCTTTCTTCCTTTGTTTGTTCAATCCTTCCTTTCTTTGGTCAATCCTTCCTTTTTTGCTCAAGCCTGCCTTTACTTGTTCAATCCTTCCTTCCTTCCTTCCTTTCCTCCATCCTTCCTTCTATTCTTTTATAGTTTTAAGCTTTTTAATGAATTTGCATACTATCCCCCTGGCTGGCACTTGGCTATTGCTGCTGCTGTCACTGCAGCAGAACATTTAAAATTTGCGGGAAAAACATACATTTTAGTTTAGAAAATAAAAAAATTATTGTCAAAAGTTGATGGAAGCAAGATAAAATTATGTTGAGACTGTATACTAAGTTTTAAAGTGATAGGTGGAATAATGTGACTTCCGATATGGTCAGAACCTTCCCGAAAATTGCTGCTACAATTAAAGCTGCAAGCAGCTGTAAAAAC
Source organism: Platynereis dumerilii (assembly GCA_026936325.1). Lineage (NCBI taxonomy): Eukaryota > Metazoa > Annelida > Polychaeta > Phyllodocida > Nereididae > Platynereis > Platynereis dumerilii. Next base: position 33,121,675 of record JAPTHN010000004.1, read on the forward strand.
CTCAGTGGCAGTTAAATGTTAGAATCCTGGCTGATTATAGGTGTCGCCACATGTGGCATGTTTGACTAGGGTGACTCTGCACAGCCTTCATTCAAAACCCGTCCTGCTATTTATGGAAAGAAATATAAATACTGGACTTATATCAAATTGAAAATTTCATGGTGATACACCACTACTATGACCTACTTCAGCTGTAAAACATTATAGAACCTCTCTGGATGAAGATTGAAAATTGCCCACACATTTATCAAAATGATTGATTTGAGGAATCGATCTATTCTGTCAAGACAGTGTACAAGCTGACCATGAAATTTTCATGAGTCTGGCTATTACTGCCTGATTATGTCCTCACCATTGCTCATGGACAATTTTGTAGTAATTTTCCTCAGTGTTATGTCAGTCTATTTGTTTTTCCCAATGGTGGAGGCAGCGGGACAAGTACAGTTTGGCCCAAGGGTCAGTCCATTTCCAGAGAATGATGTTGAACGGCGACAGAAAACCATTATATAATTAGAGATGTTCATTTTTTACTGTGGGCGCATAGAAAAATGATCCCCGCTCATCCAAAAAGACTGGCTTTTTCTTGTCAGCTTCTAAAAGAAGTTTGTAGGTGTTGAATTTTTTTCTTTTCATTGACGTTGCTCTTCCCCTGATTTCTAGGAATGCCATGTCCAGAAATTTTTGCCCAGCGTGCATCAAAAATTGACAGCGTGACGGCCGAAAAACTTCAAAATTCCCAGGAGTGCCATCCAACAAATACTCTCACAACTCTCTGTGAGAATGGGGCATTATTATACAAATATCGACGGGGCATGACGGCACTAGTGCAAACTATTTGGCCCAAAGAGTGAGGTTGGCTACTACTGCCCGAATAAAACCAGTCAACAATTGTTTTAGTACACCTCCAATGTTCATCAAGGAAAACTTACAATTTTTTGTTCTAGGAATGTGCTATTTTCAGTGTTTAGAAAAGCTTTAATCATGATCTAAAAAGCCCAGGAAAAACATCCAGTGTTGACTGAAATACCCCCGAATTTCAAGATTGTGCTAGTAGTAGTCACAGAGTATCATGGCTTCAAAGTCGGCATGTTTTTGGGGAAAAACACTCAATTCAGAAAGTCATGGCGTCACCATTTGGCCTGCCTAGCTTGTGATGTCACAATGTGTTGTCATGGCAACCATGACATCATCACAAGTTTTAAAAGTCTGCCCAGTCAATAGTTTTGTGGATAATGCCCTGAGGGCACTATCCAGTAGACCATTGACCTGCCAGTCCACACAGTGCTTTCTAATCTTAGTCAGGTGATCTAGGTTTAGCCAATCACAGCAGGGAATGGACGTGGGAAGTGTACTAATAAGTAATAGATAGACATGCCTATTACTAGCTATAACTTACTATATCTTATACACAGGACTACAAAATCATTGTGGTCAGCCTGTATGGACAGTGTATGATAGCTCAGTTAATTTCTGTACTGTTTCATCACTTACCACCACATTGAAAATCTTTGTATTGAGGGTCAGAAAATTAGCTGGGCTTGATTTTATGGCTCTTTCCAATTTTGCATCTTGCATTTGCTAAATTTATTCTCATATTTAAAAGAGAAAATTATAAAAAAGATAATTATTTAACTCAAGTCACAACAAAAAAGTAGGCCTACATGGTAGTACAGGCGTTATAGTCAACTTGAATAGATAAACTGTTCACATACCAGAGACTGAAGTCCAAGAAAGAAGACTGAAGATTCCATGAAATATTTGGCCCCATTAATGGGAGGCCACCACTTGTCAATGCAGTCCAAATTACGGGCTTGTTTTGGTGAACGGAGGACTTGGCGCCATTCACGAGCACTATTTACAGACCACAGATAACCTCCTCTTTGCTGACAGATGTCGCTCCCCATGATCCATGAACCAGAGAAGTTTGGGTGAACGCTGAAGCATGTGTCTGTATTCTTTAGTGCGTAATCTGAATTTACTGGGCAATCCTTACAAAAATACACAGGATGTAAATAAGTCATAACTGACCGCTTTTCAAAAACTGCCAATGCTATTATTGTTAAATTATGTGCTGTCGTCATGTGGCTGCGAGCACTTACGGATATTGTCAACGATCGACCGTAACTTCTCCATTCGAAGGGAATCTGGTTCGACCGGAATGTGTATACATGTGGTTCAAGACCAGTGTCCATAAGAAGAGGCTGCTCATCTGTAATTATTACATCAAACAAGTTGGTTTCTTTAAAAAGAGTCTGTTCTTCCTGGTATGAAATTATTCGGAAATTATTTGGATAGTTATGAACATCGCTCGCCTGATCAGAGAAATTAACTTTAAATACATATTTTTTGTAATTTTTCACAGTGATCAAGAATTTAAGGCATGTCCCAATGAACTCTTGGATGCCAACATTGGTGCTGAAAGGACTGAGGGTAACATTTGGACAACCTGCAGATGAAGTGGGGTAGGCAGTACCATACAGTGATGAAGCTAATGTACAGTCTGTATTTGCTGTGTCAAATTTAATGGCCAAAGAAAATTTTTTATTTGAACTCTGCCAGAGAGATGACTGTGATTTGCTGAGGATCTTGTAGTTTGTAAATTGTGGTAATGTCTTGCCCTCACAAGAATGTGAAGTATGTTTGCTGATATACCTGTGATGTAACATGAATTCAATCGGACTAATGTCTGCAGAGTGTATCATCCAATGGCAACTTCGCTGTTTTGCTATTAATTCATTTCTTATTACAATAAATGTCACACGAGCCGTTCCTAGAACGATGACTGCTTTTTTGTAGTTACACTTTAATAAATTTCCAGTGATACCGTTGGTTACCAATATAGCGTGATGAAGCATACGAAAATAATCAGACGTCCTCTCACATATGCCACAAGGATTGATTAATGCAAAAAGCGGCAAAGCTCTTTTCAATTGAAAAAACACAACTCTTCCTCTTTGGGCATAAAGCTGCCCATAATGGTAGATAGTTATGTATGTGGTAGTCCTCGCTGGAATTGTCAAATTTTTTAACAGTTTAGCGTATTCTGATGAGCATATTGGACCAAGTTCAGAAGCCTTCACATCTCTATAAATTTGGATTAGCAAACCACCATACTGACAGAGATGACCCTGTGCCCAATTAGGTGAGGCTTCTATTTGCACTTCCAAACTTAAACCTTCAGACCTACTTAAAATTGATAGTCTTTGATATTCAACAGTAGTCAGATTTTCAAAATTCCATGAAATCCACTGATCACCTATTTCCGGCAGTCGGATTACCTGACTACTACTGTCACCACGGTGAGTCACGTAGGAAATAAAGAAGGTTCCCTTGAAACGATGTTGGTGTCTGAAGACAAGATAGAGCTGAAATGTACTGGCTTTGATTTCCACTCCAGCATTTCTTGAACATTTCACTTTTTTACGCCGAGACCTCGGTGATGGTCCATCAAACACCTGAAGACCTCTCCTAATCATTTTGCAATTTGAGAAGACTTTCACAAATGTCCTAATGTCTGTTCTCACCAAAGCATGGTACTCAGTTACTCTTTCTTGTGGGAAGATTGAATATGGTACATCATTTGGAAATTTTAATGAGTCGGTTCTGTAAAGAACTAATGTACCTTTGCTTATTTTTAAGTTGCACTGTGAAGCCTGAAAGAACATACGGATTCTTGAATTAAGCGATAAAATATAAATGAAAAGATTAACTTGAGTGAGAGAGGAGTTTGTAAAAATGTCTAATTTTTGAAATTTTTTGTTAATGTCAATGCGATTAAAAGTCCTATTAGTTTGATAAGTCAATAAACTTTCAACTGTTAGAATGAATCGATCATCTACAAAAGGATCGTTCTGTGGTAAATCCACAAATGTTAAAGCAACACAAAGCCTCTTGGGCACTTCCAGCATCCATTTGCAATGACCAGATTTGAGTATATCCCACTTAATCACATTACACAGACCTTTGACATTTCCTCCACAAGTGTTTGGTGTATCACTCTCTCCAAAACATACTTCATTGATTCTTCCGGTGAGTGTCATCAACTCCCTATAACTCATCATCATATCCACCATTCCTTGTTCTTTCAACTTCAGGGATAACCAATATCTGATTGAGCTTTTCCAAGTGAAACTGGCATCATTATAAGATCCGGATAGAGCCTGCAAAAGATATTTGGTAAATAGTATTATAATTAAAATCTTATGAAACCTCATGGTGATCCAACAATATTTCATAGAATATTGCGCCGGGTGTTTTGTGGCATGTTTTTATAGTTGCTGTTTTGAATAAATTAATAGTTTTGCCAGAGCCACGAATTGGCGATTTTCATATATATTCACAGTCACGTGTTCCAGCACCATCTTATCTCCAACTAGAACTTGTGACGCAAGCGGAACAAGGCGAGCTCGCCATGCGTTTGATTTTCCATTTTGCTTTTGGGACACGTATCGATTCTTGGGAAAAAGTTGTAGAGTGAGGGGACTAGGTTTTTATATATGATAGGACAGATAGAACAGACCATTAAGATAGGTGATTGTGGCACTGTTTGCAAACACATTGAGATGTTACCATGATATGTGGTAAGACTGGAAAAACTAAAGAACAGAAACTCTACTATACCAGTTGGAACTGGCAAGTACCGCAGTTTTACTTTGACTTTGAGTACTGTCATTTTTAAAAGTTTGGTTTATCACACTCTCATTCTCATGCTGAATTCGGGGTAAAAAAAGTCAATAAATTTGGTAGAGATAATTTAATGAGATAGATATTAATGAGAAAACATTATTATTTAATTTCCATGAACGTTGTCGTCATGCTAGGCAAGTTTTGCCAAAAATTGTTGTACAGACGACAGTGTGACAAACACATGTGACTGCATGTTGTGGCAATATTAAACAAGTTTGTATCAATGCAAGATTGTCTCTCTTGTTCCTGTAGTATATTCTGTGATATGTAGACAAGGGCTGAAACTTTTTCCCCCGGGTTCCTGGGCATGGGTAGGGTAATGCATTATACCCGGGTCAAATTTGTCTGCCCGGGTTATCATTCTTTCTTAAAAAGGGCCTGTATTACATCATGCCATTTGTTTTCAATAAGTCTAGTGTTGTCAAAATTTATTGATAGGGTGAAATATTCAGAATTCCCATACATCAGCATTGATAGATAGGATGTTTGACTACCATGATCCAGGTTGAGAAAGTCATAAGACTTTCGATGACAACAATAAAAATAACGTGCAAGCACTTTGAGAGATGCTTGTAGATAGGCTGTCGATCTACCTTTTTCCTGTCCTCAGGCCACTGGCAGTATTGTATCTTCTTCTACAAGGATCTATCTATCTCTCTTCATATAAATCTATCTATCACTGTATCATTCTATTCCCTGTTCATTTATATATGTATCATCAGATTCAATCATCATTCACATAAAGTGCAATAGTGTATGAAAGGATAGTGAAGGTGAAAGGGATGATTAAATTGGTAATTCTCTGATTGAGGTGCGAGCTAAATTGTGTACTGATAGGTGTGAAGTTAAATTGCACTTGAAAAAGTGACACATTAAGTAGGCCTCATGGCAGGATACACCCTCAACCCCCTGGGGTTATCACTGTTTTATCATGGGGTAACTGAGAGTAGTTGAGGGATGGCAAATTTGGTTGAGGGGAGGCGAGTTTGTTTGAGGGGAGGCGAGGGGATGTGAGTTTAGTCGAGGGGAGCTGAGTTTAGTTGAGGGGAGGCGAGTTTACTTGAGGGCAGCCGAGTTTACTTGAGGGGAGCGAGTTTACTTGAGGGCAGCCGAGTTTAGTTGAGGGGAGGCGAGTTTAGTTGAGGGGAGGCGAGTTTAGTTGAGGTAAGTTGAGTTTAGTTGAGTTGAGGTTACTTGAGTTTAGTTAAGTTGAGGGTAGTTGAGGGAAGCTGAGGGTAGTTGAGGGTGGCGGAAGTGAAAAGGGGTAAGTTGAGGGTAAAAGAGGTTAAGTTGAGGGTGCCGAGTTTATGAGAGGGTTTGGGGGGTGTATCCTGTCATGAGGCCTTTAAGTGGAATCCAGTCCATATATATACCGTAATAGCATGGAAGAAAATGAACGGCCGTTAATAGGGTAAGAGTAAGACACACAAATAGACAGACAATCACAGTGATTTATTGCAGTTTGGTTTCCGTGAATGAATTGCATGAAACGGCGCGTGAAAGTAGGTCAGCATGACCTAGTTGACTGCATTGCTGTGACTGACCTTTGACCTGAAGAAAGTCAGCCTGTTTGTTTTCTTTAATAATTTTTCCATCTCAGAAAGGCTTAAAAAAGTTTATCAACGCAAGACAATATTCTATTGAGGCTGTACCGTAATATGGGGTGAATAGGGACAGAACAGAGAATTTTTTTTATTTTCTAAAAAAACACCAATTTCTACTAGCCTCAGGAACTATATTTTTGGCACACATATAGTACACATACCAGCGCATATTGTGATAGAATTTTGTACTTCTGACTGCAGGCAGTGAGAAGCTGCAGCAACTTAAACTTGGCACTGCAGAATTGATATTTTACAAGATGGTCAAAACTTTGCATGTGCCATATAAAGTATAAATAATAGAGCCATCAAACTTGCTGCAAACTTTAAAATTATTCTGTTGTGGTTTTAAGGGATCATAGTTAAAGACTGGATATTGGATTGTCTATAAATGATGCCAAGTTCAATAATATTCGTCAAAAAGCCACGCCAGTACACTCAAATGAAAATTAGTAGGGTTATTTTGGTTAATTCCGAAACTTTGTCATCAAACTTACTGCAAATTTTAAAATTATTCTGTTGTGGTTTCAAGGGATCATAGTTAAAGACTGGATATTGGATTGTGTATGTTTACATGTCCTGGCTTGAAACAATATTTTGGATCATTTTGTACTATTTTGAAGAAATTCTATCTCGGAAAGTTCACGAGTATCGCGCCACCTTAATCCACTATAAATGATGCCAAGTTCAATAATATTCGTCAAAAAGCCATGCCAGTACACTCAAATGAAAATTAGTAGGGTTATTTTGGTTAATTCCGAAACTTTGTCATCAAACTTGCTGCAAACTTTAAAATTATTCTGTTGTGGTTTTAAGGGATCATTGTTAAAGACTGGATATTGGATTGTGAATATCATGTCAGTGTGACATTATGTTTAGCTCAAATATCTGAAATTTACATATAATTAGAAGTAAACAATATAGGGAATTATTTCCCCTTACATGTGACACTGAAAAGTTTTGTCACCCTAAAATGTGCATTTTTGCCTGTTTTTGGACATATTTTGCCCCAAAAACATGAAAAAGGGATGAAGTCTCGTCATTTGTGATGCCTTCATTGGAAAGTAGACAATTTTTGCCTGAAGATAAGTTTAAAACCTTGTTCAAAAAATGAAAAATGAGCCTTCAGGATTTTTTTCAGTCAAATGTCACAAATGTGTGACTCAAAGCTTGAACCTTGTCATATCTAATTTAAAGGACTTTCCAAGGGGCTCGGAAGAACAACTTTGATTTTGAAAATTTTAACCTTTTTATAAACCATGGTGCCAAAAAAAAATTTACAAGATAGGATTTTTTAATTTCTTTGTGATTTACTTCCAAAAATAGTGGGGAACAACATCATGATATAGACTACTCTTCCTACAACACTTGAAATTGATATAACAATTTATTTATATCACCAAGTCATTTTTGAGAAATTAGACTTGCTTGAATAAAATCGCCTGTAAATATTTTCTATTTCGTTTATAAAGCTGAAATCCCGTTCATTTCTACTACTCTTCATAGCGCATCTAATGCTCTTAACCAGAAGTCTTTAGCCCCAAGAGAAGTGACATAAATGGCAAAAAAAAAGGCCGCCGCATGAAATTCACATAATGGAGTGTCCCGATTCACCCCAATACAAAGTATGGGGTGAATTGGGACAGTGGTTTTTTGGACCTTGGGCATTGGGAATTTAAGATACCTATCAAGCTCCAAAGGGTACTTAGACCTTGTGCCCAGACACAATCTGAAACCAAAGTTTGATTTCTGGATTGATTTTTAGAGATGCTTGCTTGCTTGCAAGCGGCATCTCTATTGTGGGAGGATGGCTCTGAAACTTATGACAACTGCCTTGGTCATGCTGTTTTATCTCTGTCATTAGAATTTTATCTTGCGTTGATAAACTTTTGGTGTCTTTCTGAGATGAAGAAATTAATAAAGAAAACAAACAGGCTGACTTTCTGCAGGTCAAAGGTCAATCACCAAAAGTAGGTCACAGGCCAGATAAAACCAAAGAAATGGTAATAGATTACAGCAAAAACCAAAATCATGAACCATTGTATATTAATGATGACAAGGTAGAAGTTGTTCCAACATATAAATACCTTGGGGTGACCATTGACGATAAGTTCAACTTTGACAGCCACACCGAAAAACTACATAAGAAGTGCAATCAAAGACTCTATTTTGTAAGAAAGTTGTGTAGGCTGCATGTTGACAGTAGTATCATGAAATTGTTTTATGTATCGGTGCTACAATCTGTTATATCGTTTGCAATATGCTGCTGGTTTGGAAATAGCTCTGCCAAGTCCAGGTGTAAAATAGAACTATTAAGGTGTGTAAAGCGCTGGGAAACGAAGTAGTGTGTACTGAGAAGCTCCATAAGAACGCTGTTGAGCAGAGACGTAATGTGATAATGAAAAACGAAAGCAACCCTCTGCACAACAAATATCAATCGCTGCCATCTGGCAGACGTCTTAGGTCCATCAAAGCTAGAAAATCGCGCAACAGCAGGTCTTTTGTTCCTGCAAGTATAAAGCTGGTGAATCATGCATAAGTATAACAAACAATCTGTGATATGAATGACTGACGATCTGTGATATGAATGCCTGTGATTTGAATGTGTCTTGTATGAATGTGTCTTGTATGAATGCCCTATCTATGTCTGAGTTTATGCAAAACAAGTTCCAATTTGGTAATAAAGTATATCTTATCTTATCTTATCTTATCTTATCTTACCCTCCAGCAGGTCTCACATGCCAGATACCCTCTGCAGGTCTCACATGCCAGATACCCTTGTGCATGTGACAGGCAAAGGGGTAGATACTATCATGGACAGTCTATCTACAAGCATCTCTTAAAGTGCTTGCACGTTATTTTTGTACATGCTATGCAACACCGGCCAATTCTGTCCCAATTCACCCCATATTACGGTGTTTAAAGTTTTAATGACAGAGGTGAAACAGCACAATCAAGGCAGTTGTCATAAGTTTTGTGAAACTGACTCCCACAATAGAGATGCGCTTGCAAGCAAGCAAGCATCTCTAAAAATCACTCATACTGTTATTCCAGTAGGCGGCAGTAAAGTCTTGGAGTTGAATTGATGTTGATCCCACGTTCAACCATTAGCTGTGCAGAAAAATGTATGGAAAATTGCGCATTTCGTCAAGATAATAGCAAATTTTCATCCAAATTATTGCACAAATTTGTCTGAGATAATCATAGAAATTTCTACAATGATCTTGGAAATGTTTGCAATAATTTTAGACATTTTTGGAGTAATTTTAAATTCTCATTACGGTACAAATTTCTACAATATTTCATGTATACGATTATTGCTGACATTTCTTCAGTTATTGTACATGTTTCTGTGATAATGATGATACATTTTGCAAGATAATCTTGGAGTTTCTGAGATTATCCTGCAAAATTGTTGTGATTTTTTGGCCAAATTTCTGCAAATATGATTGACACTTAACATAATGAAAATTGTAGATTACACTGTAAAAACAGTGTGTAGGTTGTAAACACTTGTAAACATGTTTCAACATTGAACATGTTTCAGTTTGTGTTTACTTCCTGAATACTAACGCAATTTGACATGTTTAGATGCTTCACATGTTGAGTATTGTGTGAAAATCCTAAACAGTAAACATGTTTAGAATTTTCCCCTGAAAATGATCAACATGTTCAGCTTCCAAACATGATCAGTAGACCTGTTCAAAAAAGACTTTTTATTTTATTTTGATGCGAGTCGCAGTGATTCCCATTCTCCAAGCTGTAGAATGACCAAATACGGCATTTATTTCAATTTTGTACTTTGGGAATGCCTGCCTCATGAGCCATGAAGTTTACACGTTTGATTTAGTCAAAAACGCAAAAATTATCGCAGGGGGGTGTTATATTTTGCCTCATATCTTTATCAGTTTTTATTTTAGAGCTACATGAACGGTACCATGTGAAAGCTGAGGAAATTGTCTTTCATTGGAAGTCAATATATTGGTATTTTGGATGACTTTGATTGTATCCAAAGCAGAAAAGTGTCAATTTTAGAGTAAATTTTGACGTTTGGCACTACATTTTACCTCACATGCTCATCATATAATAATCTTAGAACAGCATGAGTGTTAGCTCGTGAAAGCCAACAGGTACAATTGTCTTTAAATTGACACCTTTTAAAATTTATTTACATCGATTTTGTTGTCTCTGAAGCACCAATTTCTCAATTTCAAGGAGCGGTCTTTCTGTTTCAATTTATCATAATAGTGCAGTGTTTTATTGCATTGATCAGAAAATTTGTTAAATTAGGTGCCTCATTATTTCACAGGAGTTGTCTTCATATGATTGGAACATTTGAAACATGAAATTTATCATGTCAATGAAGTGTCGTTCTTGTTTAACAATTCAACAATTTAACATAATATTGACGACCGTACACAGTATATTGTAAATCACTCATGGCTTGACAATGCCAATGTCATTTTGTTTTCAAGTGCTAATGCTCTGACAGTCTGACATACATATATATTGAACATGAGGGCCTACAACAAGCCATGGAAATATTAATTGAGAAAGTCAATGAAGGGTAACAAAAGTCTCATGGATATGTAGTTAGTGTCTACAATAACTTGTTAAAGGTTGCCTAGAGTAAGTTGTACACACAATTGCTTGTGATTTGTTAAATGTGAATTTCAATGTCATTATAGGCTCGCAGGAGAACCTGAGTAAGCCAATCTTTCATTTCTGGATCTGTTTTTTGTTAAGTCACATGTATACATAACTCATTGTTTAGCAAAATTGACAATTTTTTTTGTCAATAGACATCAAGCAACTCTGCCCTTTATAGATAGTACCTGTCATGTTCTTTCCTAGTTGCTGTTGGTTGAGATGCCCATTTGATATAAACTTCAAGCTCTCAGGTAAAAAGTACTAATCCAGTTCAAAGAAATTTGGACTGCGGAAGACTTCACATTGATTAAAAACAATTATTTTTGTGGAATTGCTTGTTTCACAGGTTCACTCTGTCTTGAGAGTTTCCTTGTAGTTTAGAGCTCCTTCATTTTCACTGATTTGCACATGTGTGCCAGTCAAATCAAGCTCTTGCAATGATTAATAACTCTCATCAATATTTATTATCTCTTTTTGCACTTCATTAGGACAAGTTGAATCCAGTCAACTTCAGGCACTACGTACATGATGTTTTATCACTGTCATCAAGTATGGCTGGTGTGAAACAAACCAATTTTTCTGTCAACTGCTCAAACTTTCTTCAAGCACCTTTGCTGCCTCCCTTTGGTTGCCTGCAGCTTAGTTTTGTCTCACCATGTCAATTAGGCATGAAAAGTTCAGGATACCTCCAGTTTATATTTTCTACGAGTGGCGAAACGTGTCTTCTAAAAGTTCCAAATACAGCTTATAATTTTACATCAGATGTGGCATTGTTTCTCATTAATCTTTACTGGTCTAGCCTTAGATGTCCATGATCATTTTTTAAACAAGGGTAAACGAACCTTAGCAGCGATCTTTGGATAATCATGTCATTATTCATTCAGCAACAGTGGAAGTTCAATAACATGTAGTTTTGGATTATAATTACAAATTACACTGACAATTTTGGCAATCTGTGATTCAAAATGTCAAGTTTTTAATGTGTTTTCTCACTTGAGCAGTATATTTGCTGAATGAATGTGACAAGGTGACACTGACAGTTGTGAATCGCATCATCTAATTTAGCAATAGTATATGGGTCATTCTCAAATTTCGGGACAATTTGCGTCACTCTAGCTCCCTGACATTAATATGAATGCGATAAATATCTGAAGCATCACTCTGCATCTGTTATTCATATTTCTACTTAGAACCACTGCATTTGGAGCAAAAAGTCATTCATTAGACTTTTTTTAATGCTTTATGTCCAGAAATCCGTGCAAAATCAATGGTTTTTCCCTGTCACTGAACCTGACATGACAAAATCAAGTGTTCATTTTCCTCCTAATATACCATTATTTTCAAAGTTTCTTTGCACGATTCACGGGAATATAGACTTGAATTTATATTTAGTTCATACTCAATTTTCTTTTTGTATGATTTCATTGATTAAATTGATACAATAGTCGTGTCACTAATTTATGTCAATTTTGTTGTCCCCTCCGTTACTTACCATGGCTCCGTTCGTTATTGTTTTTTATGAGCTATTTTCACTGAATATCATCAGACGCATGTGCGTTATAGTACCACTGCCTTGCAGACTTCATAAAACATGTATTCAATAAATTATGACGTAATGTTCATAAAAAATGTTTTTGGTCCCACTAAAATGTCCCCTCCGTTTCCTTCATTTCCAAGCTTACCAATGATAATTTTACAGAGCGATTTCATGTATATGTTGCTGAGGGTGGCAGGTTTTAATATTCTGCAATTATTTTGTCTAATCTCCAAAATAAAACGCAGTAATGAGCGAAAAGCAAAAAATTGTTCCCCTCCGTTACCGTCCACTCCGTTACCAGATCATGAGCAAGAAATCGACATTTGGACCAAAAAATCTACTGATACGAGATGAAGTACTTCTAAAAATAATAGTTACATCAATCTTTTATCATTTTTCCTATTGTTGCTGTTCCTACAGTTGGTTTTTTACATCAAAATTCCCCTCCGTTACCACATTGTCCCCTCCGTTACAGGACAATTTTCCTATACCCGTTGTCCCGAAATTTGAGAATGGCCCATATTGGTTTATGTTCTTCTTACATCCAGCTATGATTTTTTCAGAAAAGAACTTTATACATTAAAGACATGGACAATTTAATTTATTAGATATTCTTATCAAATGAAAACCAGATCTATAAAAAATAGTTTCATTAGGTACAAAATTTGGACAATTTTCTTATCATTGCATAATGATGATAAATTTTAACAGGCAGGCAAATCATTGAAGTTGAAAAACTAAGAGTTTAGAGACAACAAGAACTATATAACTAATTTCAAAATGGTGTAATTTCAGAGACAAGTTTACAGGAATTCATATTGTACCACTTAGGCACTTCAGTGGTTATTTCTATGAGCATATGAAGCAACATGTAGTGCCAAATGTCAAAATTTACCCTAAAATTGACACATTGTATACTTTGAAGTCACTTAAACTCATCTGAAATACCAATATATTGACTTTAAATTAAAGACAATTTTATCAGCTTTTATATGATACCATCCATTTAGCTCTACTATTAAAACTGATGAAGATATGAGGCAAAATATAACACCCCCCTCTGATAATTTTGCCGTTTTTGACTAAATTAAACGTATAAACTTCATGGCTCATGAGGCAGGCATTCCCAAAGTCCAAAATTGACAAAAATGCCATATTTGGCCATTCTACTGGTTGGAGAATGGGAATCGCTGCGACCCGCATCAAAATAAAATAAAAAGTCTTTTTTGAACAGGTCTAAATTGATCAGTGTGTTCAAGCTAAAAGCTGTGTATTGAGTTTTTTCCATAAATGGAGGAATTTACAATAATGATTGAGTGATTAACATTCATGTGTAAATCACAGTTTAAATTTCAGTAACACCCAGCTATAATTTAATTTTTTGCTTATTCCTCTTTCAAATGTAAAATTACTAATGAAAGAAGCAATATCCCAGAATTGAATTCACTCTAAAAAAATCAGACAAAATTGGTTTTTAAGATTCAAAATGGTTTTTTGAAAAACCAAATTTCAATGCAAAAAACCAACACGGATTTTTAAAACCATTTTGAATCATGATTTAAATGTGAAAGTTATACTAAATTAGACATGCTGGGAATGCATTTGGGTGAAAGCACAGTAAGCGCCTCAATATTTGGCCCCCATGACCTAAGAATTATTTTCATCAGAAGTGCAAGTGTAGTACATCAATTTGAAGCTAATTATGTGTAGAATACAGAATCATGTTTGTCTAATAAATCAAGACAGGTATTTGCTGGGCTCCTATGAACTACATTATGAAAGTTCCATGAAAATGTAGGTTTTTCTGCCAAAATGGACAATTGGCTTTTCGACAGTTTTCGCTGATGTGATATGGACAGTTTGCATGAACTGTGACAAATTCAACTTTTGAGCCTTGTCAGCATTCACTAAAATAATCCAAATTTGTCACTAAACATGGTATCCCTGCTTTATTCGTGGCATACCAGATATGAGTCCCCAGACCAATTTGAACATTTTTGTGGACGTAATGGACGGACATTTACACTTTGTAGCCTGGTGTCCAGTGGATAAGTTAAATTCATTGTGTTTTTTAATTTTTTCAGTTGCATATATAGGTAGAGAGAGATAGACATGCATTTCCATCTTAGTTGACGTGTTAGCTGGTCTTTAATTCATTTAAATTACCAAAAAATCAGTTGTGGACGTAATGGACGGACATCGATTTTAGCCATTAAAGCTTCTTGTATCTTACAATCATCAGTGGCCGTTGGAACTTTTTTGCTGAAATTCATTAAACCAATATCATTTCTAGGCAAAAGCAACAAATTTGGCTAATTATTGCATAAAAATAACCTCCAGCCAGCCTTTTGAACCTGTGACTGTAAATTTGCAAAAATATGGTTACAAGCAGACCTTTCCTTTGGATGTCATGGCTGCCATAATCATCATGTTGAAAAGTCAGCCAATGGTCCCTACATAAGGCCAGGGAGGTACAGTAAACAGATAATGTCACCGGCAGAATGTGAACTAAATACTAGGCTATAGCCTTGCTGCAATAGACGGTGCTTCAGAAAAAGGGCCACTGGTTACATGCTAAAATTGACAAATTATACCCACTTTAAGGGTCTGTCCAGAGCATGGTTTTAATTGTATGCTCATGAAAAATGCCAAAATTTCTCAGATTTACTTGTTGATCAAGCTTAAATACTGCACTGTTTCTTCTTCATGCCAGAAATTGGTTTCTAGGACCCTAAATTTACTTTTATCTGATCAAAACGCAATTGAGGCCTTTACTGTGCTTTCACCCATTTCAACACACACTGTCATAAAGGAATCTCCTTTTAAAAATGAATTTCAGATGGACTTTGCAATTTTATCATAATGCAGTATTCTTATCGATATAAAGAGCTAGAGATAGATAGCTAAAGATAGATAGACAGAAAGATAAACCGATTTATAGATATATATATAAATAGATAGTCTGATAGATAGTCTGATAGATAGTCTGATAGATAGTCAGAAAGATGCAAGATAGATAGATAGATAGATACTAATGTCTTAGCACTATCTATCTATCTATCTATCTACGAGGGGTTTTCCATAAGTTCTGTCCTACTTGCCATAACTTTTGCAATATTTAATACAGGAGTATGATATTTCGGTGAAATGATATTGAAATAATTTACAAATGATCCCCAAAAAATCAGATCATAGAAATAAAAATAAATGGTTAATTTGTTACCATGGAAACCAAAAGTCATGAAATGCGGCCCAGGGCACTTTTAGAGACAAAAGATGCATTATATCTTGTTAAAAATTCATTTTTTACCAGGGATACAGGACAAGAAACGTATTAAAAATAATCCCTAACATTTCCCAAATTCTTAAAATAACGACCTTGACACTGAGTTCATTTCCTCTAACTTTATGTATACCTTAAAAAGTCATGCCTCATAGTCCTCATATTGAGATCACTGTTGGTGTTTCGCATACTTTTTGAGCTTTACGATGGGTTTTCCATAAGTTCTGTCCAACCTGTCATAACTTTTGCTAGCTTATCTTCAGAAAAATTATATTAGGGTCAGTTGATATTGAGGTAATTTGCAAATGATCCCCAAAAAATCAGATCATAGAACTAAAAATAAATTGTTGATTTGTTGCTATGGAAACCAAAAGTCATGAAATGCGACCGAGATCTTGTTAACAGACACATACTTGATAATCTTGTCAAAATATGTAATTATTACAAGAGATATAGAACAGAATATATTCAAAATATACATAGCCATTTCACAACTTCCTAAACTAATGACTGCGACCCTGTAAATAATTTTTCTCATACTTTCTAACCATGTTTAAATAAGATACCTAAGTCGCATTGTTAAGGTCTGTTTTGGCATTGTCCAGTCTTCTTTTCTTATGTCTCTCATTGTGTGTTTCTTCATTCAGAAAAAGGTTTTACAAACTTTATTCGGTTCTGTCACTCATACTGTCTTCCTTGTATGTGTGTAGAAGGTTCTCACTCTCTCTGGTAGCTTTTATCCAATCAAATTGAAGAAATATAACAGGTATATATATGGCGTTATCTCAATCCAAATATTTGCTCATCTTGTAAAATAATGAGAAACTGCACAGGTGATGGTAAAGTAACTGAGATGAGAATGCAATACAAGTTTCCATTGTTATTAATGATTTTACAAATAACTGATTGTATTTCATGAAAGAATTTACGAATATACCTTAATTCAATTAGTCAAAACACAGATAATGTAAGCAGGTGTTCAATTCTTTTTAAGTGAGCACTACAAAATCTGGGCCGCATTTCATGACTTCTGGTTTCCATGGCAACAGATTAAGCATTTATTTTTATCTATATGATCTGATCTTTTTGGTTTTATTTGAGAGTTACGTCAGTATTATCTGACCCAAATATCATGTTTCTATATCAAATCTAGCAAAAGTTATGACCAGTTGGACAGAATTTATGGAAAACCCCTCGTATCTATCTATCTATCTATCTATCTATCTATCTATCTATCTATCTATCTATCTAAATGGAAATGGATACATGTCTACTGTAGCTATCTGCCCGTCTGTCTATCTGCCAATCTATATCTAATTTTATGTCTATCCATAATCTAGCTGTCTGCCTGTCAATCATTTGTTGGCCCCATAAGTCAAGTATTAATAGATCTGTTGATTGCCACTATATAGACAGATAGATAGACAGATAGATAGATAGATAGATAGATAGATAGATAGATAGATAGATAGATAGATAGATAGATAGATAGATAGATAGATAGATAGATAGAAGGCACAGAAAGCACAGAAAGCATAGAAAGCATAGAGACAGAGAGATGCAGAGATAGATATGGAGACGTATGGATATACAGTGCCGCCTGTAAGTATGTGAAACGCATGACATTGTGCCATTGCATCAATGCTAAACATCCTCAGCCTAACTACTTGTGGAGGCATGAATTTTCATCGGATGAAAGGGAAACAAAGTGGGTCATAAAGGCCGATGTGTGAGGCAAGTGGGATAAAAATACACTGTTAAAAATTTTGCGTACAGGTACAGAAAATTCTGTTAAACTACAGAAAAACCTGTTGGATATCTGCGACTTCAGTAATGCTTACAGACTCTTCTCTGTTGGCACATTGCCAACAGAACATTTCTGTAATGAGCTTAATTACATGTAAATCTGTACATGTACTTGCTTAACAAGTATATGTACAGATATGTGAAATGCCTTGTCCATTGTAAATGAGGTGTTGTTGTATCACAATTTAATAATCTCTGCGACAGTTTTTCCAATCACACCACTGAATAGTAGCACAAAAAGGATCATAAAATCAATATTGGAGGAACTCATTTGTGCTTAACAATCTAAACAGCTGAGAACAGTGAAAGGTAAGAGATAATTTCTTTATTTTAGATAAAGATACTTGTAATGCAAATGTAGTATTTTAGATTCACCTAATTACCATGCAAGTGCTAATTTTTGGGTGCAGGTGCTTAAATGAAGCATTAAAAAATGATAAATGATTTAGAAGCAGCCAATCAACATAGGGGAGATTGGGGAAAGTTGTGCCACCCAATGTTGCAGTGAAAAACAAGAGTAAAGAATTTGGTGACACTCTGTGCCCATTATTATGCAACATTATAAAAGCTGGTAAACATCATACCGCAAAAAGCTTAATTTAAAAATGTACTTGATTGTTGAAATCTTGATGTGCTGAGAAGCGACAACTATATTTCTCATTTGTATAATATACAATGATTAATACCATCAAGTTATGTTGTTCTGGCTCATTGTTGATAGCATAGGCCTATCTGAAATTTGTTGTTGTCAAATTTAATCAAGGATTTTCGGCATAATTTTAGTGGCAGCTTATTTAGTATGATTTATTTCTCACAATATTTTTGCTAATTGCTATAACCTGCCTTAGGCATGATGTGAAATGAGTGAGACTAGAAGAAATTGTGTCAAATGTGTTATTCAACCGTCCAAAGAAACTCATAATTCTAGTGTCTGCCACATTTGATTTAATTGTTTGTACATGGCATCATTGAGTAATATATCAGCTTACCAAAAGAAATATTATACAAGTTATTGGTGTAACTCAACAGGTACAATGCAAGGTTTTTGTCTTAACACTGTGTACCGTTTGCTCTATGCGAAGCGACCTACTTAATCATAAAATCTTAAATTTTAGGCAAGAAACCAATGTAATTACAATATAACATTGCCAGTATGCTGTATTTATGTATTAGACATCTTCATGTGAAATTTCAAGCTTTAAATATTTAACAATCAAAAGATTTGGTGATTCTAGTAAAAAATGCACTAAAATTTACTAAAACTTCCTAATCTCCCAGAAAACGTAACTGATTGATTCCAAAATTTTTATGTGCATTACCTGGACTATAAGACAGCATACTGGCTATAAATCAAAGTTTGTTGTTTGCTCTGTATATGAGAACTAGCAAAATGTAAACAAAAAGATCCTTAATTAGGTCACTTGGTTGGTACACAGTGTAAATAAAGTGGGTGGAACAACTTGCCAATGATGTGGCACATTTTAACCCACCTCATGACAAGTCCATAGTGCATAGGCATAGGAGGTCATTTACTTTTGGGATGTTGCCCAAAAAATATTGCCTAAATTGTCCCAAAAGATAAAAACTCCCACAATTTTCTACTTAAAACTGCATGAAAAATCGAATTCCCTCCTATGGCTAAGTCCCAATCCAAGAAGCAACACACTGTTGCCCAACAAACAAATCTTTGCACTGAAATAACAATTGTTATTACTGGTTTTTCTCTTCTATGATTGACTAATAGCAAATTTTGGTATATAATTAAGTTTGCTCATGTGCAAATAGACTTTGTGATTGATATCTTGGAAAAGCAGAAGCAATTATTGAGCAAGGAAAAAAATTCACTTGTTAATTTGTTAACTATTTTGTAACAATATAATTAATAATTATGTATTGTCCTAGTGGACTATCAAATTATGTTCATACCAAAATTGATAAGTATGATTTCTATCACAGTCAAAGAAGGCCTGTTTCAAGTAATTGGGTTGGTTGATGAGAAAACAAAAACAGTTACCATAAAAATGATTTATAATATTAGTTCTGTAGTTATAATTCACGATTTATCTTTTCAGAGATACACCAGGAGTACCACGACAATGGATGATTGAGGCTTTATGTCCTATATTTATGAGAAGATGTTGGAATAAGGCATAGGAACTTTGTAACTGCTGGCCAACATAGATCCATGTGACCCAGCCAGTATGTGAATCAAACCCAGGACCCAGCGTTTGGCAACTGAGCGCACAACTGACTGAGCTAACTCGTCCTCTGTCCAGACTCAGAAATGGCAACGCAGCAAAATAAACTGACAGATGATGTGATAGTACTGTCCCAAGTTTCTTGCAGGTTCTATCAATGTCATGCAATTGATGATTTGTCCATTTTGTGATTATTGAGAGTGACTATGTGCACTGTGCACTTTTTTTTACAGAGTATTTAAAAATGTAGATTTGACTTATTTTTCAATAAAGTCTTACAAAATATTTTTTACATGACATGATATTGTATGCTTCCGTGTTTGGAGGTAAATCTCATAAAGGTGTAAACATGTTTATCTTGCTGAAAGATGATTTTATAAGAAATGAAAAATGCTATGGAGCATGTGAGTCTCATCAAAGGTTGTGTATGTTAGTACTGTCAGAAATTTGGCTTCTACAGTCATCAACATGGGAAGTTCCAATTATCATCAATTTTGCATCAGAAGAATTGCAAGGTTGATGTCATTACTGGTGCTTGAAGAATGGAAAGGCAGATTGATAATTAGCATACATCTGAGAATTCATTGAAGCCATGTGTTTACCAAATTTATGATAGATGGCTCTTCCTCAGCAACATCTGTTAAACAGAGTTGGAATAAGTCAATAAACTACTTTTGGCAATAAATATGCTATTTATGCCTAGTAGACATCAAGTTTTTATGGGTTCTACCGTTAATTTTTGCTTGATAATTAACAAACTAATCTACCAGAACTTGCAATTTGTTGCTTAAATTCCTGGGAACTGATTAAACAGTAAGTTTTGCAAAGTTGGTTGACTGAGTGGTTACAGTCCCTTGCTCCACTGCAAGTCCTGAAAGTCTGTTGAGGTTTATAAATATTGTTAAAATCAAAAATCTATTCACCACCATAAGCATAAGTTAATGGCTATTGAGACCTACAGCATATTATTTATACAACTCCAGCCAAAGGGAGATCCAGCAATATTTGAGATGCAGTTCATGCAAAATATGCTGTCATGACACGAAAGTCCCAGGGGTCCAGGCCAACAACTATAAATTTCCCCCTGGTTATCCCATTACGTATTTATGGGGTTCAAGCCCAAAACTAACATGGATAAGTTGCTAATTATCCTGGATGTGAAAAAATCTTAAACCGTTGAACTGCTTGCAAATCATCCTTTTGTAAAGCAAATTTCAGCACCCTTCCATTCTCCTTGAATAGTTGAGTTGGTGGTTGAAACTTCTGTCCACAATATATTCCCCAGAAAAGGAATCAAACCTGGGACCAGCAGGTGCAAGGGGGGGGGGTGTCAAGAAAATTCTGGTTGGAATAATAATGTCCAGTCACCTATGCCAAATTAATGTATTTTAGTGTTACTTAACTTTTCTGTCATCTCAATAACTGCTTACAGTGTTTTTTTTTTAGTGGCATAAAAAGTCCAATCTGCTCCATCACTTTCCATTCGGTTTAGTACTGGATAATTAATTTGAAGGGAAATGTGTCTCGACATTTAAGAATAACACTTTAAAACATTTTTTAAAAATTCTTCTGGTGGGGGGAGGGATGCAGGGAGATGCAAATGCAAAATATTTTTCTTTTCATATGTTTGGAAACTTTATTTGCTTATTTAGTATATGACAAATTTCATTGGTATTAGTTCAAGTATTGGACCATTGTATTTAAAGTAAATAATAATTCATTAAAGAATGCCAGAAAGATGAATTGAAAGCAGGGTCTCCTTGCTATTTTTTTCGTGCCTCAGTGAATACTGTTTAAAGTCCCAGAGCGTTTTGCAATGAAAAGTATAATATAAAGCCTTTCAACTTCTACAAGTAGATTTATGTTTGATTTCATGGTGAACTGAAGCACAAATTAAACTGTCAATCTCGGTTTTGGTATTTGTGACACCTATCACAAGTCATTGATGTATGACTGATTTTTCTGTAATCCTACAGAAAATTCACTACAGACACTGCCTGTGTGATTACAGAAATATCCAGTATACACACAAATGGTTTTCTGTAACATTACTGAGACCTCTGGAAAAAAAATTTCCCGAAATATCTGTAATCTGACAATTATTTTTTAACAGTGTAGCAGCCCATTTTCTTTGCTGTAGTCAGAGTTAGGTATGGGTCAAAGTCCATCCGATCTTAACGTCCGAGGGTCCTTTGAAAATGAAACTCCCGAATTTGGGAGCACTTTTGTTCCGAATTTGGGAGCAGTTCCCGAATTTGGGAGCACCTTTGTCCCGAATTCGGGAGTGTTCCCGAATTCTGCACTTTCCCGAACTGATAAAGTTATGTAAATTAAACTTCTTGAAATAAGTCACAAAATCGTTTTTAATGCCGTGAAAAGCTGGGTTTTGCTTGCAAATGAGGCATTTTAGGGCTATCCTTAAGTATTACTAAGTTATAAAATAACTTAAAATTAAACTCACTTAATTCTACAAAACACGCAATTCTGTTTATAGGAAGTGATATCAGTTTACATGATGAGCTGACTGTCAGTTTAATTTTACTTAGAATCTATACAGACTTACTGGTTTTAAAGATCTCTTTCAGAATGACATTTTTTTAGAGGCGATGCATCAGCCCTTCGCTGATATGTTCTTAGTTACTCTATTTAGAGCCACTCGCCTCTGTATATAGAATGCCACAGGCCTCCCGACAGGAGGCTTTTTTTTTAAGATTCAAGAATCTGCCTGTGAAACTTCGTCATCAGAACGGGTGGCCAGGGTCGTAGTAAAATGTGGACGGGCCTAATTTGCGGAACGGCGGGCCGCGGGATTTCGTAATTAAACACGGATGCACAGTTGCGGAACAGGACGTTTTTTTGAGGGATCGGGCCGAATTAAATGAAGATGGGGTGAAATAAGTGGAACAAGCTGAATTTCTTTGATTTCTATGATGCAATATTACCTGCATGCATTTATTGATTTTCACTTGATATCTTTTCAGATTAACAAGAAAGAGATGCTGCAAAGTGTGAGTGAAGTGACAACAGGCATCTACTATCTGTCTACCTATCAGTCTACCTATGTGTCTACCTATCTGTCTACCTATCTGTCTACCTATCTGTCTACCTATCTGTCTACCTATCTGTCTACCTATCTGTCTACCTATCTGTCTACCTATCTGTCTACCTATCTGTCTACCTACCAGTCTACCTATCTGTCTATACCTATCTGTATACTTATCTGTCTACCCACCTGTCTTCCTATCTGTCTGCCTGCTTGTCTACCTGACTCTCCTTTTCTCATTATCTGTTAATCCTTTATTTATCATATATCTGGTATATATCTACACATTCATGCTGTATTCTCACTGTTAAAAGATACAAGACATGCAGTCACAAGTTGCCAAGCAGAATAGAATACAAGAGGTGGGGTATTATGTAACACAGGGACCATGCACTCTGTCTGTCTGCCGGTCTTTCTCCTCTTTCTCCTCTTTCTCTCTTTTTCCTCTTTCTCCTGTTTCTCCTCCTACTCCTCTTGCTCCTATTTTGCCTCTTTCTCCTCTTTCTCGCTTTTTCCTCCTTCTCCTATAATTCCTCTGTCTCTTTCTCCTCTTTCTCCTCTTTCTCCTTGTTCTCCTATTTTTCCTCTTTCTCCTCTGTCTCTGTTTTTCTTGCTTCTCTTTCTCCCCTTTCTCCCTTTTCTCCCCTTTCTCCCCTTTCTCCCCTTTCTCCTCTTTCTCCCGTTTCTCGTCTTTCCTACTACTCCTTTGTCTCTTTTCTCTCTTTTTCCTATTATCCTGTTTCTCTTACTCCTTCCTCTTTCTCAACTTTCTCCTCTTCCTCTCTTTTTTTTCTCCTTCTCCTTTCTCCCCTTTTGCCTCTTTCTCCTCTTTGTTTCGCCAATTTCTCTGTCTTTCTTTCTTTCTAATCCTTCTGTCTTTCTCTCATTATATTTCTCCTTTTTATTTCCTTTCTCTATTTCTGCATTTTCTCCTCTTTCTCATCTCTTTCATTCTCTCTTTTTCCCCTGTCTCTCTTTCTCCCCTGTCTCTCTTTCTCCTCTGTCTCTCTTTCTCCCCTTTCTCATATCTCTCTCTCTTTTTCCACCTTTCTGGGTTCCCTCAGGGCAATTTTATCTGAAAAACCAGTCTGAGAGATTTTTAGAATTTGGAAAGATGTGTTAATTTGGAAGAATTGAAAGATTATAATGTTAAGTCAGCTTGAAAACTGCCCCTCAAGACTCAAATGGTCTATGAAACAACAAACAATTAAAAAGGATTAAAAATGTGTTGTTGTTTTTTTAATTAAAAAAACACAACAAACTGTCCCCAATTCCACAAAGCATTTTAGTTCACCTCTATATGAACACAAAATGGCCCACTTGACCACACCCCCACCTGTATTAAGGGTGGGAAAACTTTTTTTCCAGAAATCTCTCAGACTGGTTTTTCAGATAAAATTACCCTGGGGGAACCCAGGGTAATAAATAACTTTATTCCATGTCTAGGTACATTTCTTCCCTGATACAGCACTTTTTCCCTGGGTAATACGAACAGCAGAGGGAAAATACTAGAGAAAATACAGAATTAGTGAGCTGTAGAGGGAAATACAAGGTCCAACCCATGAAATAACCTATAAATATCCAGTATTTTAAAATACAAAAGACTGATATATGCCAAAAAATCCAGCATTTTAAAATGGATGAGAATCACATCCCAAAATATCCAGCATTTTACAATAGATGAGACTGGCAAGCCAAAATATCCAGCATTTTATAATAGATGAGAATCCCATGCCAAAATATCCAGCATTGTTTACTAGATGAGACTGACATACCAAAATATCCAGCATTTTATAATAGATGAGACTGGCAAGCCAAAATATCCAGCATTTTATAATAGATGAGAAGTACATGCCAAAATATCCAGCATTGTATACTAGATGACACTGACATACCAAAATATCCAGCATTTTATAATAGATGAGACTGGCAAGACAAAATATCAAGCATTTTAAAATAGGTGAGAATCACATGCCAAAATATCCAACATTTTATAATGGATGAGAACCACATGCCAAAATATCCAGCATTTTATACTAGATGAGACTGACATACCAAAATATCCAGCATTTTATAATAGATAAGAATCACATGCCAAAATATTCAGCATTGTATACTAGATGAGACTGGCAAGCCAAAATATCCAGCATTTTATAATAGATGAGACTGGCAAGCCAAAATATCCAGAATTTTATACTAGATGAGAATCACATGCCAAAATATCCAGCATTTTATACTAGATGAGACTGGCAAGCCAAAATATCCAGCATTTTAAAATAAGTGAGAATCACATGCCAAAATATCCAGCATTTTATAATGGATGAGAATCACAAGCCAAAATATCCAGCATCGTATACTAGAGGAGACTGGCAAGCCAAAATATCCAGCATTTTATAAAAGATGACTGGCAAGCCAAAATATCCAGCATTTTATACTAGATGAGAATCACATGCCAAAATATCCAGCATTTTATACTAGATGAGACTATTATAGCATTTTATAATAGATGAGACTGGCAAGCCAAAATATTGAGAATTTTATACTAGATGATAATCACATGCCAAAATATCCAGCATTTCATACTAGATTAGACTGAAATACCAAAATATCCAGCATTTTAAAATAGATGAGACTCACAAGTTAAAATATCCAGCATTTTATAAAAGATGAGACTGGCAAGCCAAAATATCCAGCATTTTAAAATAGATGTGACGGACATGGCAAAATATGCAGCATTTTAAAATAGATCACGTTGAATGCCAAAATATCGAACATTTTAAAATAGGCGAGACTCGTATGTCAAAATATCCAGCATGTTAAAATAGATGAGACTGACATGTCAAATATGCAGCACTTTAAATAGAAGAGACTGGAATGCCAAAATATCCAGCATTTAAAATAGATGAGAATCACAAGCCAAAATATCCAGCATTTTATACTAGATGAGACTGGCAAGCCAAAATATCCAGCATTTTATAAAAGATGAGACTGGCAAGCCAAAATATCCAGAATTTTATAATAGATGAGAATCACAAGCCAAAATATCCAGCATTGTATACTAGATGAGACTGGCAAGCCTAAATATCTAGCATTTTAAAATAGATTAGACACACATGCCAAAATATCCAGCATTTTATACTAGATGAGACTGGCACGCCAAAATATCCAGCATTTTATACTAGATGAGACTGGCAAGCCAAAATATCCAGCATTTTATAATAGATGAGAATCACACGCCAAAATATCCAGCATTTTTTACTAGATTAGACTGACATACCAAAATATCCAGCATTTTATAATAGACAGACAGACAGACAGACAGACAGATGGTTTTTATTTATGCCATGAGTTACATATATATGTGTACAACATTATTATTTTATAAAGGCACAGGCGACTCTTACTTTGCCCATTAAAGGCGCTAGCGTAAGTGCCCCCTGTTTTAATTAAAGGAAGCAAAGATATTTAAAACACTGCAAACAAAATTGATAATATTTAAAGTTTTTTAAAGTCAGAGCACTCTGTTGTCAGTAAGTAGGCCTAAATAAAAAAAAAAATTTTAAAAATAAAAAATAAAGAAAGAAAGGATATGTGGGGCTTGAGGGGGGAGGCGGGGGGGGGGGGTTGGGTTGGGGCTTGTGTTCAGGATTGACAAATATAACAATTATTAATGCAGCATTCAGAGTTATAAAAATTTATGAGATACTGCTTTAAGTACGAGGCATATCCAAACTCACTATGAGTGTTAACTTTTGAAATGACTTGCGTAGGCAAATTATTCAGAAGGCCTGGCAGTTGATGGCGCACACAGTTCTCTGCAAAAACATGAATTGTTCGAGGGACGATGAAAGTTTGATTTCTAGTGAAATGATGGTGGGTAGTTTGTTGATAGATGATAAAGTCTGAGGTGAAGTATTTGGGAAGAGAGTTATTGCATAATTTATAATAGAATTTCAGGAGTTTGAGTTTGTAGATATCGGGAATCCTAAGAATTTTTAAATTTTTGAAAAGGGGCTCAGTGTGTGCATTATACCTACTTTTTGAAATAATCCTTATCGCTTTCTTTTGTGAAACCAGAAGGCGAGAAGCAGTATGACCCCAAATTAATATACCATAGTCTAAATGTGAGTTGACGAGGGAAAAGTATAAAATTCTTAATGTAGCAATAGGCAAGTAATTTTTTATTCTTCCGATAATTCCAATGGCCTTAGAAATCTTTTTAGAAATTTTGTTCAAATGCAAATGCCACTTTAAATTTGTGTCGAGTGTAATTCCCAGGAAATCAAATTCTTGCACACAGTCTATAGCTTGTCCGTTTATGTCAAGTTGCGGAATATTAACATTTTTTTGAGGAGGATGAAAAAGCATGAATTTGGTTTTAGAAATATTCAGCGATAGCTTGTTCAGGTCTAGCCATTTACTAAATTTTGATAGTTCAGCATTAATTTCAGGGGCAGCTGTAGGAAGACTGGTTGTTGCTAGTGATAGAAATAGAGTTGTGTCGTCTGCATAGCTAATAGTTTTTAGAATATTTGAGCAGAGGTGCAAGTCATTTATATATATTATGAATAACAGTGGGCCCAGAATTGAGCCCTGTGGAACACCAGTATATATAGGTTACAAGTCAGATTTGTGGTTATTTATATGCACAAATTGTTTTCTGTCTCTCAGATAGCTTTTCAATAGCTTATATGAATGAGGTGCCGAGGGGAAACTGCCACTACGTGGCGCATGAGCGTTGCGGTCATGCGTAACTAGGTCACGAAATTAGGTCGCAGCATGGCTGAGCTGGGAGCTGCAAACCTGATTGCCTGACCGTTGTTTTAAGGTAATGTTTGTATAAATACCTTACTCTAACTTTATATCTGTGTGTCTGGTGTATTTGTAACATTGTTGAGATCACTTGTTCTTGTTATTGATCAAGAAATGCCACAAAAATCGCAATTAATGTCACAAGAACTTGCAACTGACTTGATCATTGACAGTGCACACTGGTGCAGTGTTGTTGTTGTCATTTCATTTGTTGTTTTGTCAAGTCACTGCAAGTTTGTAACATGAGTGTACATGATGTAGGCATGTACATAATCAAGTGTCAATCAATGCCACACCCTATAAGCATGCCATATGTGGACTCATGGAGTAGTACTGTCAGTACTCATATGGCCTTCTGAATAACAGGGCCTTCCTACTATAGGGGGGCAACCTAATCTCAAGGGGGAGTGGGGATTGGAGTTTTTTTTAAATAAGCAATTTCTTGCTCAGTTTTGGTGAAATAAATAAATAATATGTGGGAAGTCTCAAAATAAATAATTTCTGGTGGGGGTATTTCTCAACAAGGTGTTGCTTGATTTCGGAATGAAAATTTGCAGACATTGCACATCATGTACTATTGTAACTCCAGTGTGGCATCATAAAATTATTGTGTCATAATACAGGCTAAATAAAGCTAAGTTTTAGTAGAGATTTTTTTTAAATACAGGTCTATACCTGTTGTGTAGATTAATAGATAATCATGATGAGTTGTGTAACTTATGTTAGTTACATTGCTGTAAGCGCAGGCAAAGATGTGGCCTGCTAAATTAAACATTCTGCATCATGAATCAGTTATTGAGAAAGTATTGGTACCTGGGGGATTTCTTTCTGTAATTTATAAATACTGGTGTACTGGGATGTCCCTCTGGTCTTGTGTACACATAATTTTTGCCTGTGTCAGCATTTATAAAATTTAAAGATATTTTGGGTCTATTTCAAGAGAAAGGTGTAAGTATGGGTTTTCTCAAAACTGATTTGTCATATATCTATGAATGCAATATTTCATATTACAGGTGGCTTTTTTTTTTCTATTTGTCGCTATTTTGGTTCTTAGGGGCCAACCAAACGACATTTGGGGGGCTATGGACTTTACCCCCGAGACAAACTTTTTTTCACTCTCGAAGCGTCGATGAACTATTTTTTTCGCATTGAACGAGTGGCGGGTGGAAACAATCTTTTTTTTTTTCATTTGCCTAACAAACTTTTTTTTTTCCGTGTAAAGTGGGAAACAAACTTTTTTTTTCACCAAAAGTCCATAGCACCCCCCTCCCCCCAAAGATCATCTGGTCAGCCCCTTAGATTGGATGTAATTTTGTTTCATTCTAGATTTATTGATGGCCCAATTTTGACGCTCACACACATCTATGCAGACATTTGGTTTCAAGACCACGAAGGGACATCCCCATCATTATTTTTGAAAGGACTCCTCCTCGGGGACTAGAATTTAGTAGTGCTAATCTGTTACAAACTGTAGAATTAATTTTTTTTTTTCTTTCATTTTTGCAGGAGCTGAGGATCAGAAATTCAGAATACAGGAATGTTTCTGGCATTAGGTAAGTATATACTTTAAACTTCACCAGCATATTTGAACACGGGCATGGCACATGAAATTGAAAATCACAAAAATTAGAGAAAAATTAATGTCTGATCTGATGTGAATTGTTTTAACATATGAATATGATATCAGGATTCAGGACAGTGATTTTGCCCTAACCTGTGAGCAACTAATGTCAATGAGAATGGAACAAGGAGTTGAAAGTCTGCAGGGGAAAATGTCTGGTCTCTTCTGGACTGATTATGACACTCTTGGGTACAAATACCACTCCTTGAACTCAATTTTATCTGAGCCCATGGGAAATTAAATGGGGGTTGATTGCATCCGATGTTCTATACTAAGCTGGGGCAACTGGAAAACACTGGGCTTTCTTAAATGAATAGGGTGTGTGCCAGACTCCCAGTCTTCTAATCTCTCATCATCATTAGCCTACAACAATTACCAAATCGAGAATCCCCTGGCATTGGAACTTTGGCAAAGGTTCCACTTGTTTCTGCTCCTGGCTCACTACAAATTTCATGCCAAGATAGTGGTGCATGGCAATAAAATATTTCAAGACAATAAACTTAATAACTGACTGTTGAATTCTTTCATTTGTTTCAGCATGATTACTTGCCATGGTCAATGAAGAGGAAGAGATTACGGAATGACAAGATTACCAGCCAACTGAAGAACAAATCAACCGAACTTACAAGAATCTTAAATCAACAAGACTACATGTTTTATTTAATTGCTTAATCTTTAACATTTTATTAAATTATACAAGTTACAAATAAAAAATATATAATTCCATAGTGCAAGCATGCAATTGTTGATTATTATGATTAAATTAAGTTTGTGCTTCAATCAGCATTTCACAATAAAATAAAAATATCACATTCTCTCACGATCATTGCAGTAGCGGATCCGGAGGGGGGAGGGAGGCCTCGGGGGTTCAAACTCTCCCTTCTTTGCATGTAGATTCTAATGTTTAAAAAAAACCCACATTTTTATGCCGTTATTTTGAGTACATTTTCATTTGTTAAAATTAAGTCTCACTCTCTTGTGAAGATAATGGCATTTGCTCACATTCTCTCACGAAGATTATCCCTAAAGAAGATTATTGCATTCCCTCACGATCATCTCTGTTACCAGGGTAGATGTTCCAAGAGTGGTTGTTATTTATCTTTTTGAGTTAGTGCAGTGCCTGACTGCCCTCCATCTTGTCATTGTAAGGATTTTAAGATGAGGGCCGAGGGGAGGCAATGATCACGAAAAGTGATGATCACATGGGATCCCGACCATCTCAATGGAATGTGATGATCATGAGGGGACGCAACGATCGTGAGGGAATGTGATAACCTTCGGTAAAAGCAATTTCATTTTCACAAAGGAATGTGACGATAGTGAGGGAATGTGATATTCATATTATCCATTCTCATAAAAATGTCTACATTCTATAGTGATACACATCATCTTCAAAATTTTGCAGCTGGATGGCTGAGTGGTTACAGTCAATGCCTAGCGGCTAAAAGACTCAAGGCTGCATGGGTTCCTACTAGACTGGCAGGCAGTGAATCCAATATATTTTCAGTGTAGTCCCAGGTGGATCATTTGTACGAGATGTTAAGGTGGCAGTCCATAGTATCTGTGGTATTTCTGGGCAGTAAAATACCTTTATATATACATAAGGATTACAAATTATGTCATGTTGAGAACTCCCGCTTTTTCTGTTAGGCCTATCTCATCAATCAACACTTGCGAACACCAGAAGATGGGTTAAGATGGCGATGTCTTGAAGAATGCTCTTTATAGTCTTGACAACTGAAACCAAAATAAAGCAAAATTGCAAAAGTATTTGGAAGATTGTGAGGTTGGAGATATTTATGAAAAAAAGAATTGGGAATTTTAAATGAAAGGGCCCTGCAGGCCACATAGAAAATAATGGGCGATAATAAATTGCATGAAAGGTCATTGATAAGTTTGCATGGTAACGAGTTTTCTTTTGCAGTTTTTAACTAGTGCAAGTGAAAATCCTGACCTTTCACACAAATCTACAATAATGGCACACTTCCTGTCTATAGACCAATCACAGAGCAGGATTTGAGCTCAAGAATACCTCAATATCCATTACGCTGCATTAAATTGAACCATTGTATTTTCTAAGTGGTTTCTTCGCCTAGATCAAGGCAATTTTAATCACAAATTCGTTGAACAAGTCAGGAGAGGATCCAGAAAATTCCAGTGTGGAAGGGGGGGGTCTATCGGGTTATCTGTTCTTGGAATGCACAGCCCACAACAGCATAATGCGAATCCGCACTGATATAAGTAAAATGTGAAAGTATTAAAAAGTTTCCTCCGGTGGGGGGGATGGACTTTTTTTTTTAATTTTATAATTTCTTGATCAGCTGGATGTTATAAAAATAATTCTTTCAAGGCAGTCTTGAAAAAAATAATTTCTTGTGGGCGTATTTCTTGAAAGAGCATTGTTTGATTTAGAAATAAATATTTTGGATATTGTGCGTTCAAAATTTATATAAATGTCGCTGTTGCCGTAAGGTAAATTATTTCCTGTTGAGGAAAACTCCAAGCTTCCAGCCGGAAATGTAATGGTCGCCCCTTTAATAGATTATGGGTTGTCTCATATAATTCATCCAAAATTCTAAATAATTCAGGAAAAAAAAAAAAAAATTGGCTCACAAAAATTGTATTTAAACCAAAGCCTTTGACTTTTCTGGAAATTTTTCAGAAAATTATTAAGGTTTCGGTTATAATTGAAGTCAACGCAGAGGGCTATGATGAAAAAGAAATGTACTGAATCTGCTAGCCAAGTAATGAAACTTGTCCGGGGCGGACTGGCCTATGTGGCAAAGTGGTCTATGCCACTGGCCCATCCACTTGGGGGGGGGGGGCCCATCTGAGGTACCAAAAAAAGAACAAAATTCAAGAAAAGAGCGAAGTTTTGCTATCATGTATTATTATGTGTTGCAGCCACGCTAACTGAAAAGGACATCACCCTCATGTCGTGGCCCCCACCCTTATTTTAACGTGGTCATTTGCTTTTTTATTTTCAAATATTGCCGATGGTAAGGACGTTGGGGCCCATTGACTTATTTTGACACAGGGCCCGAAATGTGTCCAGTCCACCCCTGAACTTGTCTGTTTACTCTGAATACACAGACTAATAATACTGACCTGTATTACAAGTGGGCATTTCATGGATTCCACTAAATGTTCCTTTGGTCCAAGTACCAGGGAGAGTTCAAATTTCCTTCCAACTGAAAAGGTATTGATATGACATTTATAAATAACTGAATTCATACTATAATTTCATAGTATCAATCCAACCATTTCAAGTTCCAGAGTGATAACCCAGGAAATTAGAAATCACAAGCTTGCCTATTACATAAATGGTTTGATTCTAGATCACTCCCATCAGCCGTGAAATTAGAAATTTACATTAATGTTGTAGGTATTTAGAATGAACATCATACACTGAACATCTTACGTAAGGAGGTATATTGATTATGTCAACTTTGTATATGTCATAAATTACAATACCATGTAGATCATCTGAAAACAAAAGGGGCTGTGAAAAATTTCAGCCGAATTAGCCAACATTTTCATAGTTTACCTGGCCTTGCAGTTGCGGATCCCAGGAGAGAAACCAAGGCAGTGTCAGATCCAGACGCCGTAGTTCTTCTAGCCCCAGTCAAGATTTGGCACTGTCCAGTTTGTGTTGTCAAATGTTTTCTTCAAAATGCTTCTTTTCATACGAGTGGTCGTTCCGGCCCCTACCCCCCCAGCACACACTTGGAGCTCTCGATTTCTATTTTGCGGACAATCCACCTGCAATAAATCATAATACTTCGATTAAACTATCGGCTGCTCTTTTTTTTTGGGGGGGGGGGGAGATCCCGGGGAGCATTTTGAGCATACCAAATTTCAATGAACAGAAAAAGTCAAGAAGATATATACTTTCGGGAGTTTTTCTTTCCTTTGAATATTTTAGGAAATAATAAGTAACTGTATTATTGTTATACTATGTAAATAAGACTTTCTTGAAAAGGTGTACTGTCACTACTGTGTAAAACAAATGAAGGGTCTCTCAAGAACTCTAAATAATTTATTGAATATGAATGAGCAATGAATTTAGGCAACTTTTCTGGTTTCTTAAAATAAAATAGCTATATAAATTATCAAGGATAAATTTTAAACTTTTAGTGACATACATGTGGATAATAGTTTCATTGACAAAGTTTATCTTTCATACCTCTGTCTGACATACAGGTCATCAACAGTGATATTGGCTTTCTTCCTGTGATTATCTCATCCCACAAGAACTCATCTGCTCCAGCCACCTGTATAATTGTAAATATTAAAGCATATTTCTTTAAAACTTTGATCTATACTGACAGTATGCCTTTAATTTTAACTCATCATGACATTCTTTTTGTGTATGATTTGTGGGCCTGGACAGTGAAGATAATTTTTTTAAATAGAAAAGAAAAAATAAATTGTAGGGCATAAATAACAAATCCCAGAGGAATTCGCTCAATTAATGATTTTATAAACTCATGGGATTTCTCATGTATGTACACTGCACTGACACCTGATCCAGTGCAGTCAGCTCAGATGCACTTGATGACCCCTGGGCCCAGGCTAGGAGTGACCAAGTTGCCTGGGTCATTGGCAGCATCGTGGCATGCTGATAGTGGCTCAAAATGCTCAATCAGGGCTCAGTTACAGTCATTGACATACCATTTTTCAGGCTTAATGAAGCTTTGCTATTTAGCAGCCCAGCTAATCAATGCAAGATCAAGAAAATACATGTGATCCATACTTCAAATTTGCTTACCATTGCATCAGTGCATGCACAGTAAACAGTGCAAGTGTATGGGTAATCAGGTGAATTCCTACGGGATTTTCAGTGCTCAGCTTCTGCCTTGTCAGTTCTTCTTCCATCCTGCAAGTTTTCTGAACTTGTTACCACTTCTACAATGGAAAACAAGCCCAGTTTGTGCAGCGTGAGTCCTCCCCTGCCTGGCTCTTGCCATGTTGTAAACATTAGGTCACGTGACTTGTGTGACCGCAACGCTCATGCGCGCCCTGGTGGCCACTAATTTCGCCTCGGTGCCTCATTATCTCTAAAGCCATAGTAGTGAAGTTTGTAAAGAAGTGTGTCATGATCAATGGTGTCGAATGCTTTGGATAAGTCGATGAAGATATTAAGGGGTATATTTCCTTTATCCATGTCAAATATTATCCTGTCAATTAATTCCAATGCAGCAAGCTGTGTGGAGTGTTGTTCTCGGAATCCGTACTGGCTATTGTAATATAGATTGTTAAGCTTGAAGTAGTTGTGGATTTGCAGGCTGATAATTTTTTCAAAAACTTTAGACAGACTATTTAATAATGAAATTGGCCTATAATTTGTTAGCAATTGCGGGTCATCCTTTTTGTATATTGGAGTAATTTTGGCAACCTTTAATTCAGAGGGAAATATTCCAGTTTTAATTGTTTGATTGATAATAATAGTTAGTGGTCTGCTGATTTCAGCTTTTATTTTCTTTATTAGTGCTGTGGAGATATTGTCAGCTCCGAAACTAGTCTTATTTTTTAGATTATCAATTACTTTCAGAACTTCTTCTTCGGTTACCGTCCTGAATTTAAGTGTTGTAGGGGTAGGTGTGTTAAGATATTGATTAAAACTATTGTTTGAGTGTACTGGGATGCTAGAGGCAAGTTGAGGTCCGACATTAACAAAATAGTTATTAAACTCTTTAGCTATCATTGAATGGTCTCTCACTAAATTACCATTGATGTTTAAGCAAGTTGGAGCATCATTTTTGTTACTGTTCTTATTTATCATATCTTTAATTGTACACCAAGTTTTTTTAATGTCATTTTTATGGTTTTTGAAACGATTATGATAGTAGTTGATTTTTGCTAATCTGATGGATTTTTTAAGTATTGTGTTGTATGTGGAGAGGTTTATTTGTAGCTGAGCACGGAGAGGAGAATCAATAGATGTTTTCTTAAGTCTGATGTAGAGTTTATCTCTAAATTTTATGGATTTTAAAATACCACCTGTAATCCAACTGTTTTTTCTATGTTTGTGTTTATCAAGTTTTACTATTCTAGTCGGCAAATATTTATCTACAGCTTCTTTAATGACATTGATTAGAATTTTATAACTTTCATTAGGGTCAGAATGTGAATCAGGTATTATGTCTTGGATCAATTTACTTTTGGTAATATATTCCCTTACTTTCAAAATATTACTATCTGTTTGTGATGTTACCTTTATATATTTAATTGATGATTTCTTAAGTTTAAGATAGTCAAGGCAGATGTAATAGGGTTGATGATCAGATAGGTTATACGTTAAAATACCACTTGTGGTTTGTGAAAAGCTATCCGAGAGACGACATAAAAAGTTATCAATAAGCGTTCCACGATTTCTTGAAAATCGTGTTGGTAGGGTAATTTTAGGCACAAGACTGTTATTCATAATTGATTCAAAGAATTTATTTACAATGTTTCTATGATTAATTTGCAAAAGATCAATATTGTAATCCCCAGCAACAACCAACTCACCATTCAGACCGTACACAAATTCATTAAATTCATCAATAAAATTCCTATAATTTTCAATGAGTTCTCGGGGAGGACGATAGATATTTCCTAAGGTTAAGTTTTTGTTTCCTGGGAACTTCACGCGAATAAATTGGCCTTCCCAAGAATTAGATTGACTTGGGAGAAAATCTAAGAGCTCATAATCAATGTTATGCTTTAAGTAGATAGATAGGCCACTGTGAGAAGTCAGAATACAAGGAGAATTTATCATAGTATATCCTTCAATCTGGAGGTGTTCAGTGGGACTGCCATCAGCCAACCAGGTCTCCTGAATACAGATTGCATCAAAGTTACTATTGGACAGGTGTAGTTGTTCTACATAAATTCGTAATTGATCAATTTTAGCATTAATACTTTGAATATTTACACTGAGACATTTAAATATGTCATTTTTCTGCTTTAGAATGTTAATTAAATGGTCATTATCAGTATATGGTGACGGGTTAAATAGCCTTGGTTCCTCTGTGTCTATAAAGTCCTCAGAATGAGGTTCAAGAATAGCATTGAGAGAATTCAGTTGGATACCTCCTATTTGATCTAATATATTATCCGATATTGTCATACAGAAGGCAGCACATACAAATAATCAATGAACACAAGCCCCACCTGGTGTTAAACCTAAAGTTAACCTGTACAAGAAACACCATCACGAAAACGCAAAAGGATGGCTAATTAGGGAAGGAAAGGACAATAAGAGGAGGACTGTGGACCACAAAAGGACAAGGAGCTATATTTTACTTACAATACAGTGAATAAACCACAACAAGTTGCTCTTTTACAGGTGGGAATTTAAACTTCATTAAAAAGTATGTACGGATGGTCTTAAGCAATGTCAAATTCAAGTAAAATAGATCAATTGTCAAAGATATTTTAGAATTTGACCACAAAGAACATTAAACAGTTAGAAAAATAAATACACAAGCAAGAATATCGCTAAACAAGGTATATAATTGTAGCGAAATTGCGATTAGGATATAGTGCCAAAACTTTGTTTTAAACAGATTTGTTTTTTAGTTTATAGAACAGCTGAGAAGAATAAAGTAAAATAAAAATTATGAGAGCATCACCACTTAACACAGTTACAACACGTATCAACACGTCCTCAAAACAATAGGCATAAGCATGATGGTGACAGAGACTATTTGAAAAATGGTAAAATATACAATTGAATTATCAATTTACTTATAATTACTGAATTCAGATGTCAAGTGTTACAACTAATGATTTTAATATCATAAGAGTTCATCATTTCAGTTATGTTCAGCCCAGGTATGTTGGGTGAAATTTGTGACGCAATTAAATGTATAAAGATAGTCTATGTGAAAAATCATCAGAAAAATTGCCAAGATTGGGTTGATAAAATGAAATTACATGTTGAATTGACAATTATTTCACCAGATAAATTATATATTCAGATAACCTATTAAAATCAATTCATGGTAAGGAGAATATATAAATCTCGACATAATATTTTACGAATAAAATTAGAATATATATATGTTGACCAAAGACACTTCTTGACAATCGAAGTTCAGCTCTTGAGCTGGTTTACACAAACCAACAATCCAACAATTAGATTGGCACAGCAATATATGTATCAAGTTACAATGTTTTGTCAATTGAAAATAGTAAAATATCAGGATTGAAAAATTAATTTAATTATAAATGTTTAATTCAAATGTCAAGTGTTGAAGGTAGTTATTTTAAAATCATAAGAGACTGTCATTCAATTATATTCAACCCAGGCATGTTCAAATGTAATTTGCTGGACAATTAAATATACAGAAGTTATCTGTGTATACAAAAAGCATGACAATTATTATTATTATTATTATTTTTTTTTTTTTTTCTTAATTTGTTTGAAAAGTTGAAAATACGCATTCGATTGACAATTATTTAACAAGGTAAATTATATATTCAGTTAACATATATTAAATCAACAGTACAAGGTGCAGAGTTGGGAATATACTAATCATAACCCGGATAACGCAACATCTCGAGAACCAAGTTTGAACATATATATGTATGACAACCAGAGACAGTTTGACATCTGGGCTCTTTAGCTTGTTTACACCAACCAACAAATCCAACAATTAGATTTGCAGAGCAACATATCAACAAGCTACAATGTATATCAACAATTAGACCTAATACTTGCATCAAGAGACAGGCAAACAAACAAACAAACAAATATATAAAACAGTAGAATAGCAAATTGTTACACAATGCAACACATTCAATATGAGACAATAGGATCAAATAAATAGTAAGTTAACACTAATCTTTTCCTTATAAAGTTAATACATAATGTAATACAAAAAGTTTTGGAAGTGATTAAAATAAAAGTTAAATAAATTTGATCCAATTACTTGAAATTTTAAAAAAGTTATTTTATTTGACAGTGTCAATAGATGAGAATCACATGCCAAAATATTCAGCATTGTATACTAGATGACACTGACATACCAAAATATCCAGCATTTTATAATAGATGAGACTGGCAAGCCAAAATATCCAGCATTTTATACTAGATGAGACTCGCAAGCCAAAATATCAAGCATTTTATAATAGATGAGACTGGCACGCCAAAATATCCAGCATTTTATACTAGATGAGACTGGCAAGCCAAAATATCCAGAATTTTATACTAGATGAGAATCACATGCCAAAGTATCCAGCATTTTATACTAGATTAGACTGACATACCAAAATATCCAGCATTTTATAATAGATGAGAATCACATGCCAAAATATTCAGCATCGTATACTAGATGAGAATGGCAAGCCAAAATATCCAGCATTTTATAATAGATGAGACTGGCAAGCCAAAATATCCAGAATTTTATACTAGATGAGAATCACATGCCAAAATATCCAGCATTTTATAATAGATGAGACTGAAATACCAAAATATCCAGCATTCTAAAATAGATGAGACTCGCAAGCCAAAATATCCAGCATTTTATAAAAGTTGAGACTGGCAAGCCAAAATATCCAGCATTTTATACTAGATGAGACTGGCACGCCAAAATATCCAGCATTTTATACTAGATGAGACTGGAACGCCAAAATATTCAGCATTTTAAAATAGATGAGACTGACATGCCAAAATATCCAGCATTTTAAAATAGATGAGGAGACACACATGCCAAAATATCCAGCATTTCATAAAAAGCGAGACTCACAAGCCAAAATATCCAGCATTTTATAATAGATGAGACTGGCAAGCCAAAATATCCAGCATTTTTTATATGAGACACACATGCCAAAATATCCAGCATTTTAAAATAGATGAGGAGACTCACGTGCCAAAATATCCAGCATTTTATACTGGATGAGACTGGCAAGCCAAAATATCCAGCATTTTATACTAGATGAGACTGGCAAGCCAAAATATCCAGAATTTTATAATAGATGAGAATCACATGCCAAAATATCCAGCATTTTAAAATAGATGAGACTGACAAGCCAAAATATCCAGCATTTTAAAATAGGTGAGAATCACATGCCAAAATATCCAGCATTTTATAATGGATGAGAATCACAAGCCAAAATATCCAGCATTTTATACTAGATGAGACTGGCAAGCCAAAATATCCAGAATTTTATAATAGATGAAAATCACAAGCCAAAATATCCAGCATTTTATAATGGATGAGAATCACATATTTTATACTAGATTAGACTGACATACCAAAATATCCAGCATTTTATAATAGATGAGAATCACATGCCAAAATATTCAGCATTGTATACTAGATGAGACTGGTATGCCAAAAATCAAGAATTTTATATTAGATGAAAATCACACGCCAAAATATCCAGCATTTTTTACTAGATTAGACTGGCAAGCTAAAATATCCTGAATTTTAAATAGGTGAGAATCACATGCCAAAATATATAATAGAAGAGACTCATATGCCAAAATATCCATCATTTAAAGTAGAAGAGATTATACTAGATGAGACTATTATAGCATTTTATAATAGATGAGACTGGCAAGCCAAAATATTGAGAATTTTATACTAGATGATAATCACATGCCAAAATATCCAGCATTTCATACTAGATTAGACTGAAATACCAAAATATCCAGCATTTTAAAATAGATGAGACTCACAAGTTAAAATATCCAGCATTTTATAAAAGATGAGACTGGCAAGCCAAAATATCCAGCATTTTAAAATAGATGTGACGGACATGGCAAAATATGCAGCATTTTAAAATAGATCACGTTGAATGCCAAAATATCGAACATTTTAAAACAGGCGAGACTCGTATGTCAAAATATCAAGCATGTTAAAATAGATGAGACTGACATGCAAATATGCAGCACTTTCAATAGAAGAGACTGGAATGCCAAAATATTCAGCATTTAAAATAGATGAGAATCACAAGCCAAAATATCCAGCATTGTATACTAGATGAGACTGGCAAGCCTAAATATCTAGCATTTTAAAATAGATTAGACACACATGCCAAAATATCCAGCATTTTATACTAGATGAGACTGGCACGCCAAAATATCCAGCATTTTATACTAGATGAGACTGGCAAGCCAAATATATCCAGCATTTTATAATAGATGAGAATCAAATGCCAAAATATCCAGCATTTTATACTAGATTAAACTGACATACCAAAATATCCAGCATTTTATAATAGATGAGAATCACATGCCAAAATATTCAGCATTGTATACTAGATGACACTGACATACCAAAATATCCAGCATTTTATAATAGATGAGACTGGCAAGACAAAATATCAAGCATTGTATACTAGATGAGACTGGCAAGCCAAAATATCAAGCATTTTATAATAGATGAGACTGGCACGCCAAAATATCCAGCATTTTATACTGGATGAGACTGGCAAGCCAAAATATCCAGAATTTTATACTAGATGAGAATCACATGCCAAAGTATCCAGCATTTTATACTAGATTAGACTGACATACCAAAATATCCAGCATTTTATAATAGATGAGAATCACATGCCAAAATATTCAGCATCGTATACTAGATGAGAATGGCAAGCCAAAATATCCAGCATTTTATAATAGATGAGACTGGAAAGCCAAAATATCCAGAATTTTATACTAGATGAGAATCACATGCCAAAATATCCAGCATTTTATAATAGATGAGACTGAAATACCAAAATATCCAGCATTCTAAAATAGATGAGACTCGCAAGCCAAAATATCCAGCATTTTATAAAAGTTGCGACTGGCAAGCCAAAATATCCAGCATTTTATACTAGATGAGACTGGCACGCCAAAATATCCAGCATTTTATACTAGATGAGACTGGAATGCCAAAATATCCAGCATTTTAAAATAGATGAGACTGACATGCCAAAATATCCAGCATTTTAAAATAGATGAGACACACATGCCAAAATATCCAGCATTTTATAAAAGTGAGACTCACAAGCCAAAATATCCAGCATTTTATACTAGATGAGACTGGCAAGCCAAAATATCCAGCATTTTATACTAGATGAGACTGGCAAGCCAAAATATCCAGAATTTTATAATAGATGAGAATCACATGCCAAAATATCCAGCATTTTAAAATAGATGAGACTGACAAGCCAAAATATCCAGCATTTTAAAATATGTGAGAATCACATGCCAAAATATCCAGCATTTTATAATGGATGAGAATCACAAGCCAAAATATCCAGCATTTTATACTAGATGAGACTGGCAAGCCAAAATATCCAGAATTTTATAATAGATGAGAATCACAAGCCAAAATATCCAGCATTTTATAATGGATGAGAATCACATATTTTATACTAGATGAGACTGACATACCAAAATATCCAGCATTTTATAATGGATGAGAATCACATGCCAAAATACTCAGCATTGTATACTAGATGAGACTGGCAAGCCAAAATATCCAGAATTTTATACTAGATGAGAATCACAAGCCAAAATATCCAGCATTTTATACTAGATGAGACTGGCAAGCCAAAATATCCTGAATTTTAAATAGGTGAGAATCACATGCCAAAATATAAAATAAAAGAGACTCATATGCCAAAATATCCAGCATTTTAAAATAGAAGAGACTCATATGCCAAAATATCCATCATTTAAAATAGATGACACTCATATGCCAAAATATCCAGCATTTAAAATAAAAGAGAGTCATATGCCAAAATATCCAGCATTTCAAAATAGATGAGACCGACATGGCAAAATATCCAGCACCGTAAAATAGATAGGACTCATTATGTAGTCTGGTGGCCTGCTATGTGAATACACACGAGGCCAGGAGACCAGGCTACTCATCATGCAGAAATACCCGGCGTTTGTGACAGTGAGGAAAGTTGGCCTTTCTGCCATTAAGTTAAATAGCTTGCCAACTTTCCCCCAGTTGGCCAACTTTACCCCGTTTTATGGTACCTTGCCAATCTCCAAATATAAAATTTTCAGATTTCACAACAGAAGTTTCCAGCACCTTAGACAGATAGATAGATATGGTAAGGGCAGCCCTCTAAGCCCAGTTCTGGACGCTCACGAGGGTTGATTAATGAGATCAGAGAGAGAGAGGGAGTCCTCAACATGTTACACATTTACCCCATGTGAGGGATCTTTTACTTGCCCAGCACAGTCTCTGATACAAGGGGCCGCCAATTTAATGTCTCATCCGAACGACATCCAGCTGGGATTTTGCTCATGAAGGTACACTGAAAATTGCCGATCTCAACAAGTTCCGATATAATAAAACTTAACAAATCGCAAAAAAAGTATTTTCCCTCTTGCTATTTTGATGAAAATCACAAGCAGAGATTCTGAGATAGTCAGAGATACTCTACTTTTTAAACTGGAATGTACACTGCAAATTAACAAAACATCTAGAGGTTGTTATAGGTGGCGTTCGGTGCCAACAGGAATACACCAGACTTGTTTCTAAACACATATCAGTGGACCAGCAGGGAGTAGTGATGTCATAAACCATTAGTGAATGGGCGGATGTTGATTCCTTTGTTCTCTAAACCAATCAAATCATAGAAATCGGTACAAGCTACCAATGGTCATAAACGACCTTGGATTCCAGATTGGGAATATACCTGAGCGATCCTATTGGAACAATTTGTAACTAACCAAGAACACCAAAGGCAGTGATGTAGTCGAGGCCGGGACATCCGAGGCAAGACGAGGTCGAGGCCAAGACGAGGTCGACGCCATAAAAATGTGGCCTCAAGGTCGGCTTCGAAAACAAGGCCGGACCCGAGGCCACCAACACTGACCCAGAGACAATCGAGACCGAGGCAAGGCCAAAGACTTGGCACCCGATACCGAGCCAAGGCCATCAAAATACCGCCCCGAGGCTGGCCTCAAGGACGAGGCCAGCCCCAAGACCTCCAACACTGACCAACGGAGACCATACTTTACTGTTTTGATGAGATTCACATGCTATAAAATGGAGCATTTTAAAAATAACCCATCTTTAAAAAAGATCTTAAAATGAAAATATTTTGATACACTTGAAGTTTAACCTCTTCTTTAAGAGATATTTTAATGTACAAAACCATTCACACTATTTAACAACTACATAACATCATTTTGACTTGGCATCTCCTTTTACAATACTATCTACAGTTAAATTTTCAACTTTAAGTTTTCCGTCATGGTATTTATCTGCCACCTCCTCAGCATACACAGCGTAGAAAAGATCATTCGCCGTAAATTCCTTCTGAGTCACTTCTGGAACGTTGTAGGATACGTAAGGTTTAAGCTGAAAAAGATACAAGGAATATACAGTGTTGAGCAAGTTAACAAAAAAACGTTAGCTAAGTTAACAGTTAATAAGTTAGTAAATTCATTAGCTTAGTTATTAAGTTAAAATTGCGGCAAAGTTAACTGAAGTTAAAGTTAATTTATTTTTCACTTGGACAAAAACATCAGACAGTATCTGTGAAAATATTTACTACAAGTACCAGAAAAAGGCTCATCAGTCTCAATGGACGGATGAATGGATGACTG
Organism: Platynereis dumerilii; assembly: GCA_026936325.1. NCBI lineage: Eukaryota > Metazoa > Annelida > Polychaeta > Phyllodocida > Nereididae > Platynereis > Platynereis dumerilii. Next base: position 33,165,469 of record JAPTHN010000004.1, read on the forward strand.
GGGCTTTACGTCCTGTATTTATGCACTTGGTGGGCTTATTAGGACTGGAGGTGGACACGGCAATGAGGTGAAGGATGATGGAAACAGCCATCCAACATAGGCCCAGGTGACCCGACAAGAGCTGGATTCGAACCCTGGACCCAGCGATTGGCAGTCCAGCACGCTACTACTACACCAACACCCCCCCCCCCTCGTCAGTCTCAAAAAAAGGCATAGGTTACATTTCCAGACAGAAACTCAAGCCAATGCTGTCTGGGTTTCGCTATTTAGCTGGAATTGAACATGTTGAACAAGGTCCCCAGCATTTGGCAGCCCAGCATGCTACCACAGAGCTAACTCCCCTACACCTGCCAATTAGTTGATAAAAGAGTCCTAGTTTTAACTTACATTAAAATCAGTGAGATCTGGTACAATAAATTCAGGCTTCATTTCGTCTATGTGATAGAACTTCTTCCCGACCTGGAATCCTGGTGGGTTTGGTGCATATCTGGCTGAAAACCAAGGAAAGGAATGAATAAAATATTGTTATCTATTGTCTTTACAATCATCACTACCATTTCAATATATATTGTGGGAAAATCGCTGCAAATACAACCTCCTCAAGGTTTGAGGGCAGTGGCGTAACTAGGGGGTCTCGAGCGGGGGGGGGGGGGCTTCTGGGGGGGGGCACGTAATTCTCTGGGGAGGCACCCATAAGCACGTGCCCCCCATAGGGACGCCATTGTTTGAGTGACCTTTCAGGCCACATTGTCTCTGTTACGGAGTGACCCAGTTTGTTTGTCACTGACTTTATTTGTATCCTTTCTCTATGTTTGTCACCAAGTTTGTTGCAAATTAAGAATTCAAGTTTGTTTGTTGTGGAGGTTCGTTTTTTACTGAATTTGTTGGCAACTTTGTTCCTCTCCTATGTTGGTCGTTGTTTTTTTAGTTTGGCTGTCACCACTTTGGCTAGCTGGTTAGTCTTACAGTCTCCTAAGATGTTTGTCGCCTACAAGGTTTGTCATCCAGTTTTTTTTACATCCACTCGATTGGCAATTTACTTTTCTAAGGACCTACTTTGTTTGTCACTGCGTATTGATGTGACGTCACAGCCTCGTCAAAGTAATTCTCTGATTGCGTCACAAATGAAAATGTCCCGACGTCAGAACATTGCTCTCGTGCCACGAAGTCAAGACTTGCTACGACAGGTCCATTGGGTTTGTTTACAATTCACGTACGGGAACATTTACACGGCATTTTTGGCCGTTTCAGGGTTGAAAGGCTGTTCCTAATGACATGTAGAGGTTCCTATACTTCAACCAAGTTAATTTGACAACCACCCAGTGTTCTTCTTCTTCTTTGTGAGTGTATTATCGCACTGTTGTTTTTAAAATCCAATTATGTACGACAATCCAAATCATTTGATTTGACAATTTTACAGTGGCGTAACTGGGCGGTCTCGATTCGGGGGGCACCTGGGGGGCCACGAGATTCTCTGGGGGCCCAATATGCTAATTTTATATTTTAGCCGAAGTTGGAAAGTTCATATGGGGGCACAGGTCCAGTAGCGGGGGGGACGTGCCCCCCCCCATAGGCATAGGGACTCCATCGCAATTTTGATTGATCTAAGCACATGGCCACTGCCGAAAATATTTCGGATTGAGGGCGGCGAATGAAGGAGGCGCTTCGAGCAGCCAGGGTTTGCCTCTTTCCCTTGGCAAGTTTGTCGACGAGTTTGTCACACTAATGTTCAGACTGTCGCCGACTTTGCTCTGTCGCGCTCGCCGACTTTGCTCTGTAGGGCTCGCCGACTTTGCTTTGCCGCGCTCGCCAACTTGCTCAGAACACATTCTCTAGTTCGTCGGTACTTACATGAACGGGCTATTTCTTGCGCCAATTCGTCGTTCCCCGTCGGTCTCTTGAAGGACTTGGAAACTTCACGTGGAGAAATGTGGAATCGTTCATCGTAAGGATGCAAGTCTCTTTTCAACCATTTTACGTACTGAGTATTCTTTCTTCCAGCTAAATACGATGATGTGCTAAATTGTCTACAAGCCTGGAGGCTAATTACAGCCCTATTCAAAGCTTTTGAGGCCATTATTTGCAAAATTCCGGCACAAAACTCGGCGAATTTTTCACATTTTCCTTCGTGACCTCGCCAATGTTTTGATTGCCTCTGACAAAAGCTAAACTAAAATAATTATAACTCGAATAAAACAAACATATAAAGAAAATGTTATTTAACAATTTAGTCATCATATAATTAGTATTTATTTCAATTGTTGTATTTAATTCACTTTATTTAGCATTAAGCAAATTAAATTGATACCAGAATTTGTTCGCGAGTCATCCTGCGGCGACATCTATGGGGAGACAGCAGAACTAGATTATTGACAGCTGCTTGCTTTTTGCAAATTTGTGAACAAAACTTCCGGCACGCTTTCATCTTGTATGACATCGTATCGAAAATTTCTCCTATAACAAACAACTTTAACATGTATACCAGCTATAAGCTGGACTCCTGGCTAGATTTCAAGTCAGCGTTCTCTGCCCTGATCGCCCTGCAGAAGGTATGTCCAGGGAAAATAACCGCAAAGCCAAATGTAGATTCTTATCTAATCAGTCCCCAAGATCAAGAGGCCCAAGTAGCTCTAGAGAAAATTGCTCAAGACAAGTCCCTGACCAGTTTGACCAAAGACAACCCTGCGAAATCACGTTTGCAACTCAGTGTTCATCAGAAGACCAATGTGGGAGTGATTTCCAGGGTCCCCAAAGATGTGACACCAGAGGACGTTCAGGCATTCGCCCCATACTTGATCAGAGTTCAAAGACTCGAGACCTTCGACCATGCAGAGAGGAAATCAGTCCCCACATCCAGCATGAAGGTATGGTACCAGGGTCCACTCAAGGACTCTGTAATCCTAGGACTGCTAGGTCCCCGTCACGTCCGTCCCTTCGTCCCGGAACCACTGCGGTGCTTTCGATGTCAGAAGTTCGGGCACACCAAGATCAATTGCACGCAGATGTTCAGATGCTCCCTATGTGCGAAAGACCACAAGACAGAGGTGTGCCTGGAAAAGAAGAAAGCAGGAGAGGTGGTAACCCTTCGCTGCCCCAACTGCGCGGGACCCCACTCGGCAGCTTCGTTGGCATGCCCAACCCGCAAGGAAAAGGCAAGGCAGACCGCCCACCGGTTCAATCAAGCTCAAGCTCAATCTCGACCCTCTCAAACCACAAAAGAGGATCAACCTCCGCCACCGCAGATTGCAGACTTCCAGAGCTTCCCTGCCCTCCCACTGCCCAAAGCCCAGACCTCCCCGCTTCCGTCAACCTCAACCCAGAACCCCCCGCAGACAAGAATCACGGCCAACCAACACCTCATTACCCCAGAACATCATCAGCATCTCATTACCCCAGACCAATTGAACCAGATACTCGCAGCAGTCATCGGCCTCATCACATCCCTCATTCCTCAGTTGAAGACATCAGGCCCTGCGTTACAACAGAAAGTTCAGTTCATCACCCAATCAGTCATCTCCCCTCACCAGTCACACAAGCCCAATACGGGGACCCAAGCCGACCACAACATTGCTGCCAACAAAGCTCAGCTGAAAAGACATGCGGAGGACTCCCTCGGCAACAGTCTCAAGACCAGCAAGAAGTCATCAATCATCATCCAAGACTCCCCACTCCAAGATCAACTTCCACCGTCACACACACCGATCAACAAAGACTCGCCCCTCAAAACCCCAGCTCCACACACACCGATCGCCCAACGCTCCACAACCAATCCTCCAGATACACAGACAATGGGCAAACCCGAACACATGGAGACCTCGGTCACACCATAGACCAACTCCGCAATAGACTCTCAAATCATCCCGCTCCTGCTTCACTTCTCAACCCTACCGCGTCCACATCCGCTGACCCCGACTCCCTAGTCATCCTACAGTGGAATGTCCAAAGCGCCAGAACTTTCCAAGCACAATCCTACGTTATTGCGGCCATTAAAGACCTGAATCCCCATGTTGCCTTACTTCAAGAGACAAACTTTGCACCTGATACTGATTTCAACATCCCTGGTTATTCCATCTACGTCTCCACAGGGGAAAGGGGACTACTAACAGCAGTCAAAGAAAATATACCATCCACCAGAATCAATGATGCACCTAATATTGGTCGTAATATTGAGCTCTTAACAATTGAAATTCTCCTCTCAGATGGCCCAATGCGTCTCCTCAATGTTTATAGAAATCCCAACCCCATTCGAGATGCTGTCCTGGATCCGCCTGCTCTGTTGACTTATGCCAGTCTCTCGCGATCCATACTGGCTGGTGATTTTAATGCCCATCACCAACTCTGGGGCACTCCTGTCACACGAATGCCATGTCCTACAGGCAGAAGACTAGCTGACGCTCTGCTTGACTCAGACATGGTTATTCTCAATGACGGACAGCCTACTCATCAAAGTCAGGGACGTATTGATCTTACCATTGCTTCTGCCACACTTGCACCGAAGTGCCATTGGCAAGTTATAAACTCTATCGCATCTGATCATTATGCCATAACCACAACAATTAACATCTCCTCCAACTTCCAAGTCCCTTCTGCTCCTCGGCCAAACTACAACAAAGCTGACTGGCAACTTTTCCAACAGCAGTTGGCAGAATTTGCTGAACAATACGTCCTACCTGCAGATCTTCATCAGCACAATCTAGACGTCTCTCGTGCTTTCCAAGATGCTGCCAAATCAGCCGTCCCACTTGTCAAGCCATGTACTCCTCGTCGTGAAGCTTGGTATTACAATGCTGCTGTCCGAAATGCTAAATATCTTGTCAACCAACATGTCAAATTTCTGAAGTCTTTCCCCTCCCCTGAAGCCAAGCTGCGCCTCCGCGAAGCTGTCCAACATGCTAAGGAGGTCTGTGCCGAAGAAAGAGCTCAAAAGTGGTTGGAGTGGTGTGACAAACTGAATAATCACACTTCAGTTTCTAGTATGTGGCACCAGATCAAACGTGCTGCTGGTTCCCATATCTCACCTCCTCTACATCCAAATCCAAACGTCGAAGCTGAACGTTTAAACGCAACTTTCGCTACCAGAGCCAGTAACGCTTCACTTCCCCAAAACATCACTGACACTTTGACAAACCTTCAGGAAATACGCCAAGATTCCATCCAACTTGCCGTGAATCACAGAGACACGACGGACACCCCCTTTACTATGTACGAGCTTCAAAGATGTCTTCGAAACACTAAGTCTACACCTGGGGCTGACTCTATCTCCCACATCATGATTAGCAATGCTGGGCCCGCGGGTCATCAATTGCTGCTGGACCTTATAAATCACTCGTACCAAAAAGGCCAACTCCCAATCAATTGGAAAGAAGCAGATGTCATCCCCATTCCAAAGCCCAAACAGATTGATGTCTTTAGACCAATTTCCTTGATTTCCTGTGTCAGTAAACTTGCGGAACGAATGATTCTTAACAGACTGCGATGGAGAATTGGACCTCTCAACCCAAGTGTTTTTGGATTTAAACCAGGTACCAGCACCTCACATGCCCTTACTACCTTCCTTCATCTTGCAACTCAGTATCCTGCCTCCCCTGCCTATGCTGCCTTTGTGGACTTGGAAAAGGCCTTTGAGTTGGCAAATCGTTCTGCCATTGGCTCCATCCTGGCCCGTAAACAAGTCCGTGGCCGTCTCCTACAGTGGACACTAGACTTTCTCCAGAATCGCCAGATCCGTGTTCGTTTCCAGGGAGCCTACTCTCAATTCAGAACTCTTGACAATGGTACTCCTCAAGGCTCCGTCCTGAGCCCATTCCTGTTTAATCTCCTCATGGACAATCTGGTAACACTGAGACTTCCTGCACAAGTGCACATCATCAGCTATGCGGATGACATTGCTCTCGTCTCTTCTGGACCACAGGCCTTACACTATTTGCAGGTTGCACTCGATACTCTGTGCTACAAGTTGGAATGTCTGGGCCTTAAAATATCAGCAGCCAAATCGAAAGCTATGGCAATTCGTACTTGTGACCCGCCCCACCCCGTAACTCTTCTCCACACACCCTTACACTGGGTCCCTACATTCCAGTACCTCGGCATTCATCTGGACAGGCATCTCACCCTTTCTCATCACATTGACCATCTTCAGTCAGCAATCACAAAGCGTTTGAATTTCATGCGAGCCCTAACATCTCGGGTTATAGGCGCAAATTACAAGATCCTCCGCCTATTCTTCACATCATCTATTCGTTCCCTGATTGATTATGCTGCTCCATCCCTCATCGCTGTCAAGCCCAATCTCATCCTCAAACTCGACAAACTCCAGAACATTGCACTACGGATTATGCTGGCAGCTCCGCGGTGGACCAGCATAGTGACCATGCAGGAGGAAACGGGCCTCATCCCCATCCCCCTCCGCATCACCCACATTGCTAACTCCTTTCTTCTTGGAGCCTCTCGACACATTGACCCTCTCCTGATTAAGGATCTCCTTCACAATGACAATCGCATGGTAATCATCCCCAATGCTTCATGGTACAAACATATGAACCAATTACAAAGACAATATCTCCCAGATACTGCTGACTTCCCAGACCTTCCAGTCCGACCTCCTCCACCCCCTTGGGATTCTCCTCCAGCTTCCTTTGTTGTTTCCCTTCCTGAAGCAGGCAAGAAGGCCACAAACCCACATGAACTAAAGACCGATGCTCTTGCAAGAATCACCATTCTGAACCAAAACAAGACTGCAGTGTTTTACACAGATGGTTCAGTCACTCATGAACCCTCTCGAGCAGGTGCTGGAATTGTCATTCGCACAAGTCAACCGGGAGCTCATCAGATCAACAGAGACATATCAATCCGAGCATCTGACCGCACCACCACTTTACAAACAGAACTTTTGGGCATTTGTACTGCTATAGCAACCATTGTTCAAGCTAATTTCAATACAGCCATCATTCACACAGACTCCCTTTCAGCCATTCAGGCCATAAAGGGTCATGTGCCTTCAGACAACAGGGAGCTCATCTCTACTATTCACCAACAATTACAGAACATTGAAGATCGCGGTGGCCAAGTCACCTTACATTGGATTCCCAGCCATGTCGGAATTCCTCTCAACGAATTAGCCGATCACCTTGCTCTTCAGGCTACACTCAAAGACGATGTACAAGTACACACCCAACCCTCCAAATCTCACCTGAAGTCTCAAATCACCTCCAGGATATGTCGACAGTGGAAAGATTTCAACTCCAGATCATTGCCCATCTCCAGATCGCTCAACTGGCGTCGCACTGCTACCTCAGACAAACGACACTTCTCGTCCAAATTCATACCAAGGAGGATAGAAGCTGCTATTTTTCGTTTACGCCTTGGTTACAGATCCAAATGGGAGATAGCGCAAAGACATTACAAAGACTGTTCATATTGTGACAGACCGACCGATGAACCCCTTCTCCATTACATACTGGAATGCCCTCTTACTTCCACACTCTTCGGAGATATGATCCCCACAGACTCAGAAAACAGTGAACACGTTGCAGCCACTCGAGTTCAAGCAGCGTTACATAACCTTCTGTCACTCGCCAATCATCTTCTCAGATACCCCCCACCCAGATAATCATCTTACTGACCCTGTTGACCAACTTCACCATAGAAATCCCTATGAACTTGACCCACTAATATCTTACATCCACTCATACAGTCTACATTTGGCTTTGCGAACTCATGTTGTTTAATACTCTTCATGTTGTTCACTCCATTTAATCATTCATTGTCACAATATTGATACAAATGTATCTTTTCACAGACTCTGTAATTTCGGACAACATTTGAACAGACTCCAAAAATCCAGAAGGTACAACACTTCAACAGACTCCAAAAATCCAGAAGGTACAACACTTCAACAGACTCCAAAAATCCAGAAGGTACAACACTTCAACAGACTCCAAAAATCCAGAAGGTACAACACTTCAACAGACTCCAAAAATCCAGAAGGTACATCACTTGAACAGACTCCAAAAATCCAGAAGGGCCAGTCATCGACAGTGGCCCGTCCCTCCCTCTTCGGAGCCCAGGGAGAAACAACAACCAACCAACCAACCAGCTGCTTGCAAATGATTTTATCAAGTAAATTTTGACAAATGTCAGCATTCAGGTGAATCTGATGGCTTAGGATAAGGGACAATCTGAAGGTAAATATGCTAGACTTTAATGTGCAATGTTGCATTTAATGTGTAAAGGTTTCATAATTGTGAAATTTGATGCTTTTCAGTTTGACAGTTGTAAACATGATTTTGACAGTTGCCCTTCTCAAAACATTGATGATTGGCTGGGAGCAACTGCTGCTGTCCCAGAGCAGCTGACATCAACAGTTGTTGCTGGCAAAGGGTTTTGGCAATATGACCTGATTCTTATGTCTTGGAGGAAAATTGTAAACATTTATATTAAAGGTATGAACAATGCTGGTTGACAGCTGACTTATTTTCTTGTTCTGCCTGCCCTGCTGACAGTGCTGTATTCAGGCACCATGTCCATGGTCTGGGATAATTTGGGATTCACTTTTAGTTTGTAGCATTAGCGGATCCAGAGGCCTTGAGTGGAGTTTAGGCATATTTAGGGGGCCATGGTGCTATGCGCCCCCCCCCCAGGCCGAAAATTAACATGGAACAGATAGGAAGGGCCGTGGAGCGCTGCCTATTTGCCCCATGTTATGAATCCCTCCCTCCTCAGGCCATTTCTAGATACGCCCCTGATCCTTTGCCTCGTTGTCGTGTCCTCTTCCTGTCCTCATTAGCCTATCAAGTGCATAAATGCAGGACATAAAACCCCAATCATCCCTCCATCCATTGTGAAAGTTTCCTCATCATTATACTTTTCTACCTTCAGAGTCCCTGGCATGGGTTGCGTAAACACTAAACATGGCAGTCGGTCAGCAAGCAATTCCACGTTGGACCAAGCGGACAGACAGGATTTGCCCCGGATATTCCACCCCAAGTCATTCGCGGAGCTTCTGGAAACTGCCATTAGGGAAGGTGGGTGACATTCTGTTTCATTACCGTATATGATTATATTCTGTTCAGATTCAGATCATTTTTATTCACCAATAGCAAGATTCATTCTTAATACATTATCAAAGCAATGCTATGATTTTATGGTAGGAGACCCCAATAAATTGATAATGTAATTAAGCCTGTATAAAAATATTCCATTGGATGTTTGGAAGTGCCATCCTATATATATAGGCTCTCATCCAAAGTGTCCCATGGATTATTGTCTCAATTAATGTGACACACTGACATGATTAATGTGTACAATTGTGTGTGTGCATTTATACGGAGCTATGGCATATCCAGAAAAAAAGCAGCAATGTTTTTTATCTGAACCCGGTTTTGTTTGATATTTTATTAATATCTTCATTTCGAAAAATGTTCGTCTCAGAAAACCAAGAACTCTGCGTCAAGTGCTTACAAGAGATCGACAGTGACCAGCGCCGCCAAGTGGTGGAGAGGTACAACGCTGAGACGGAACGGAACCTCCACCTGGATTGCCACAACAAACTTGACCCTGTGATTGCCTTCGGGATCGAGTTGCTGTCCCACCCTCGAATGGTCTTGGTGGCCACTCAACTAGAGGCTGATTTGCATAATTGCGATATTCGGCAACAACAGGTATAGTCCAGACTTTTTTTGTGGCAGCAAGTTTTCAGCATATTGTTCACTTGAACTGTTCTTTGATTTTAATAAACCTCCACCAGAAGAATATGATTTTACCTTGGAGCAACTAAATTTGTTCTGAAATTTATATTTTCTATGAGTCTCAGAATATTCAATTAATAAGTCACATTTTTAGGTCCAAATGATTCTTTGCTGTTTTCTTCAATTTTCTATGGCATTTTTGTCTCTACCTGAGACGATAGAGATTATAATGAGCTCTGGCCTCCGACAGAAGAATGGAAATTTCTAAAGCTGAAAGAAGACAAATATGTTTTGAATTTTAAATAAGCCACATTTTTGGCCCCAAGTAAACTGCTCACACTTAAAAACGCAGACCTGTTAAAAGAGCCAGAACATGTAAAGTACTCAAGATAATTTTTTGCAATCTACCACGCCTGCTTAGTAACCACTTGGTCAAAGATTTTGAAAGTTTGAAGAAAATCCATTGGTTTTTCAAAGAGCCAGACACAATTTGTAAGATTTTTTCAAATTTGGGATTCACAAAGTTGAATGAGGCTGTAATGTGAAAAATATGCAGCACATCCACATGTTAATGGTTTCAAATTGTCAACAAAGAAGTCCAGCAGGAGTGCATTGCAAAACATTGTCTCACAAAATTCAGTAAAAATGTTTGAAGGAAGCAACTTTCATTATCCGTGAACTCCAGAAATAGGACGCTGATGGACTTAATGCAAAAATGTTTTCTGACTCAATTTGCATTGGTTGTGAATTTAGTTTTTGAAGCAGTTTCACTAAATGTGGCCTGGTGCAGCCGATTCACAATGTTTTTCAGTTAAACTTTCCAGACCCTAGGCAGGGATATTCAGCCAGATCAGTGCTAAGTTTCATGGCCATACCTCAATTAGTAGTTAGATTTAAAGCCGTTTTAAATATGTGCGTTTTAAGTGTGAACAGTGTAGTTCTTACATTGCTGTGGTTGTTCTCTTTTCAAGGATGCTTCTGTCTCCAAGTGATACAATTTATTGCTGTCTTTGTGCAATTTTAAAAGTTATATATCTTGTCTTTAACCCCAGGTGATAGAGATTATCGTGAGCACTAGCCTCCGACAGAAGAACGGCAAGATAAAAGAAGCGTATGTGAAATTGTTTGATCGTAAACTTGAAGATGACATCACACTCAAATGCTGCGAGGAGGTCCAGGAAGTATTGCTGGCGTTCTTACACGTAAGTTGCAGTAAATTACTCCTCTTTTAGAATTTAAAAGGTTTGTAGGGGAGACTAGGGTATGCTGATCCAAAGGGGAGAATTGATCCTTACCGATCATATGCCACTATTATTATTCAAATTTTGAAAGAAATTAAATTAATGTTGCATGCATCTAAATTTGATGCAAATCTCGCAAAGAAATTCCTTGTTAATTTGAAATTAACTCCGGGCTACGCCATTTAAAACTCAGAATTTTTTCAGACCCCCCTTTATTGTTACAATGCGTAAATCTTCATGGAGCGATAGTGTCCCCTCCATACATCTAAAGCAAATTTTTTGGGTCCCCTCTGTGCGTATTAATAAATTTCTTTTGCATCCCTCTATACATCTGAACCATATATCCACCGATCTTCCGAAATATAAATTCCCCCCCCGGCCCCCCCCGGAGTTTAAATTAAATAGCTCTTAGCGGCTTTTAAAGGATTGGCCTACCTTTCTCTCTCCAACTATTTTTGTAAAATTTATACAATGAAGTTGTTTCAATCAATTTTTCAATTCACAAATTTGCATTGTGCATTTTCATGTTCGTTGTGACACAACTTTCATAATTACCTTTTTTTTAAACATTTTTTGTGTGGAACAACATAATCTTTTGCATTCTTGCCTATAACATTTGCGTGAAATTTAAAGCAGGCAATTATAATTTTTAGTCAGTCTTTTTTTTTTGGAAATGCATATTCTACTAGTCCCAATGTTGCATAGTCCAAAATGCTTTACGGCAGTGAGTTCAAACTTCAAATTTATATCACTATGGAAACTTCTTTAAATTTTGTGCGTACATTTATCAATTTAAATCAAACAAGTCTATGTGTATGCTTTTATGCACTTGGCACTTTTGCGATTAAAAAACAATCTCACTACTCTGTTATGTATGAAGAGGGTTAGTTGCCATACTGCTTGTGTTCTGGCCAATCTCTTTTTAAAAGTTGCACAAATCTGGAAATATATCGTGTCACGCTTTATAATCCTTTCCGATTATATACATTATTGTTATCGTCCGTTGACGTCACACTTGTACCACAAATTGATATTGTTCAGAAAACTGAATTTTGTCTCTACATGATTGTTAAAATCTTTTATAATGATTTTTAATTTTTTTTTTCATCAAAAAATGTTCTGAATTTATATTGTCTTGCTTTTTACATATTTGATTTTAACACAGTATCTGACATTCGATATATATATTTTGGATGAAATTGAGCATGGTTTAGTTTTTTTTCTAGAAGCCAGTTAGGCATCCTTACAGCTGTAGCATTATTAACATAGAACTTGCTTTATTCATGATATTTATATCTTGGTTTAATCATATATACGCCTTCATTAGTCCATGATGATCATGCTGGTTTCATTTTAAGTCCTAATGTTTCATTCAGAAATAAATAAAATATTGTAACACGAGTAGGCCCATGTGACAAATATTTTGAAGTTAAAAAATAATTTTTCAATGACTTTGAACCAATGCAATTTATTTATGCATGCAATCAAAACCCCTTTACCATATTTATACTCTTGATTAAGACAGTATCTTATTCCTCACTTTTATTTTTGAATTTAAGTATACAAATGTAATTTCTCTGCCCACATTCATGAAGCCTGCATGTGTCATCTTTACCAACTAATCATCCCAGACCTTCTTGTACAATGTCATATTGAAATTGCCTTGTATATTAAGTTGCATATTGAGTATATTTTTAACACAAATGCTGTGAGGTGTCTTTCTGTTGTATATAACTAGTTCAGCAAGGGCTGTTTGGAGCCTTCTAAAGAATTGCGTAATATTCTCGTTCTTTCATACAATATGTCCTTTATACTCCAAATTTTTTAATCTGGTATATGTGTATTAAGGGGCGCAATTGCCTGAAATTATTTAAGATTTCACTGGCTAAGATTTTAAATTTATTCTTAGCTTTGTCATGATTATTTAAAAAGCATTAGGGTTAAAAATCTTTTGGGGTTGCCTGTTTGGGGTCCCAGTAATTTGCACCCTGATTGTGAAATTGAACTTTTGGTGAAGCCTGTGGACATCTGCAATATTGTAACAGAAAGACACCTGTGAAAAAATGTGATAGGTGCTGTTTGAAACCTAAATTTATTTAACTGAAAGTTGAATTTTATATATGTTGAATCAGAGGATTTAGTAGAGGTAAAATAAGGTTGATTATTTGATGTACAATGTCCTATTGTACTATGATTATAAAGAAGTCTTAAGGTGGACTGGTTAATTAAATGACAGGTTGGGTAACTCAGGTTTTGACCGGTTAGCAATTTCTATTTGGATCGGTTAGAACAGCACCTATCTCAATATAAACATCCTTCTCATTTATCCATAAACCGTCTACATTATATATCGTTTTTGTGTCAATTCTATCATATTAACCATACTTCATGATACGTCTGTTCGAGTGTATGTGCTTTATATGTCACACTTTTGAAATTGTCTCGCACGATCGCAGGACCCCCGAGCCGAAAGACGCTTTTCCACTTCACAATTTCGGGTAAACTTTTTTTTTTCAAAATTAGTGTTTTGTCAGTCTAGTCCTGTTGATGATAAGCTTTTTCAAATCCTTTTTACTTCTCAAAAAAAAAGGATTTCTTTGTATTTTTGTAATTCGTAACCATGGTAACCAATCTGTAAATTTTCTCTGTTGGTTCGTAATCTTGAGTAACATAATTTCGATATTGTAGCCGTATCGGTATATCTTTTTTCTAATAATTGCCTTTCGTATTATATCCTTTTTTACTGAACAATATTTTTCTCATATATAGCAGTACTATCGAATGTTTTTTTTTTTTGGTCTTGTTCTTCAAGTCTCAATTTACTCAGGTTTGGAAGTTGAAAGTAGCTCAGTTTTCAGTAGAGTAGTATTACTGATAAATGTTATGCAATGTATATATACTGCTTGGTAAAAACCTCTTTTATGCAAACCTGCCAATAGGGATGCACGGATATCCGGCAGGCTATCCGGTGTCCGGCCGGATATTGGAATTTGCAGGATATCTGGTATCCAGCAGAATTAGGGTGTCAGAACTGGATATCTGGGATGCTCAAATATAAGTGAAAAGCCATAAAAATGTTGATAATAAATAAAATAATGTTACAAGAACGGAGACAAAAACGTAATATAATCATCTTCAAAATTTTAATCCAGTTACAGAACGTAACAAAAAACATTCCATCAGAGGAACAGTCCTCCTGCCGGACATGATATATCTTGGCTCTCAGAAAAAATATTTATAATCAACTGCGAATGCCAAAAAACTTCCTTTTTCGTATGTTTATTATATTATTATAAGGTTCATACTATCCGGTTTCTATCCAGTATCCGGCAGTAGGTGTTGTCGGATTGTCCGGTACCCAAATAAGATGACCTACGCCAGGTAGTAAGCCCATTGAACAAGGAAAAGCTTGATGCCTACCGTAAAACGGGGTAAAGTTGGCAATCCAGGAGGAAGTTGGCTGGCTATTTTAATCCACTTAATGGCAGAAATGCCAACTTTCCTCACTGACACAGATGGCAAATTTGCCGAAGAAACCTGTGTCTTTGAGAAAAGTAAGCATTTCTCCAAAATTGCTCCTCACCTCATTACCATGGTCCCTGACCAGTGGTGTAGGCCCTCCTCATGCCCAAAATTAACATGGAAGACATAGGAAAAGCCACGGAGCGCCACCCTCAGGCCATTTCTAGATATGCCCCTGGCCCTGGCTGTCCTATCAAACATAGTCAGTACTTAAATACAGGACAAGCAGTTTGTTGTGACATCATCAGCACTAATGGGAATTAACCATTTAGACGAAACCATTTCGCAAAAAAACTTCTTTAGGTTCCCAGGATGAATTTCTCAATTTCAAGATGTGGAGAAATAAGAAATTGGTGCCACCAGTTGAAAATTTTGCTTTCTTTTAGAAGATATAGTTTAAATAAACCAACTACATGTATTTAAAGGATGTCACGATTCTCCCTAACCCTTTCGTCCAATTTGCCCAATTTTGTGATAGAAGTATTAATTAACAATTTAAACTATTAATGTCTCACAGGTTCAGAGCTACCAAGAGACTGGAGCTCTCAACTTCCAGACCTATGTAAATTGATTGACTTTCCCCCAATCTCCACTAAATTCTAACTTGTAACTTTGTTGTTGAATTTTGTCTGTTGCTAGGCTGTCTCCATGGTAACGGACTGTTGTTGTCTCTGTATATATATTGTTTTCATTTTGTTGTCTGTTTGTTGTTGTCACACCAGCTTCCAATTATGATCGTGAAATTGTGTAATCGGCCGAGTTTTTTCCTCAAATTGCAAGCTGGTACAAGCCCACATGATATTTGTTGTTCAACATTGTTCAATATGTGTTGTGGATTTCCGTACCTTTATAATACATTTTGTATCTTCTGAACTTTTCATATCCATGTATCACAGTTCTTAGTATTCAAATGTTTTCACTGACACCTTTCTTGCTCACAGTTTGTTGACTAATTTCACTAATATAGTGCATGTACAGTTACTGTCAGTTAGACATTGGTCACCTACCTCATTCTATACTTCTGCCATGCCTTTTACATTACTTCAGTGACGGGGCCAAGAAAAAATTATTTGAGAGCCTTTGTTGGTCTATTTAATATCTGCTCATACATGAGTTGTTTAGAATATCCAGCACAGTTCTGAATTCTGCTGGATGTGGACCTGATAGGCTGTTGTCCTGGAGACATAGAAACAAATTTCAATTTAGATTTCGCCAGTCTGCGGCCTCACTTATCATTAGCTTGCCTACTCTAAACAGAAGACTGGCCACTATGAATATAGGACGATAATAAGAGGCCGACGAATGGCACAATTTTGACTGACACCTAAATTTTTCTAATTTTTTTTTGCAAATTTTTTATATAACTTTAAGTGTGACAGTCGCCGCCAACACAGTGAAATGGCCGACTTCCAGTAATCTGACCAATCAGAGAGCCATATTTTTTACACACTAAACTGCCTGAAGTGTTGCAACAACATAACAGAAACCAGCAATATTCATAGTGCTGGCTTGAAGTCAGGCTGTTTTTGAGACAACGAAATTGGATTCCAAATGTATTTTTACTTGGCCCTAAGATAGTTTTGTTTCATTAGATAACACTATTATTACAGAGCTTTATAATTTGACATATTTCATCTTACTATATTAGAGCCTAGATTTTTTACTGTATTTTAGGCGTTATCATTAATATTATTCATACTTCAAGCACTCTAATAGATTTTTTAACTATAAAACAACATGTATATGTATGCTTGATGCTTTGATACCCATTATTGCAATTACGTTCTATCACATCAACAATTTCTCACCTCATAACAACTGTTTTCCTAGATTAAATAATTTCATGTCAAAGCTAATTGATGTCATGATTCTGTTAATAATAAATATGTTAGCAATTTCGTCATTAAGTACAATTTTTAAAAGTACTTCCGTATGACAAAATGGAAAAGTTATCGACAAGTCAACTAAACTAATAATGTTCTGTTGTTTTGGTATTCACAACTTGTTATGAATTATGTTTTTGTTTTTTACAATTGAGATTCTGGAATATTATCATGACTTACTTGTTAAAAGTGTCATGGTAACATTTTTGCTTGAGTTTTAACATGTTTAATGGATTTATTTTACACGCAAGTTGCAGTCAAGGAAAAGGGAGTTAGGGCAGGACGATTAATCATGAAGTTATCGCGATATCAAGTAGGGCGATAATGTTATCGCACAAAGGGGCGATAAATGAATTCTAAAAAATGTCTGCATTTTTGCCCAAAAATTGGAATTTCTTTTCATGAAATTCAAACTTTTTGCTAACATTTTGGAGTTTCTAGGTAGATCTCAGCCTATTATCGTGCAGCCCTAAAGGGAGTCGATAACTTAAATGGTACCCACCAAAACGCCTTAACGAAAGCCATTTTGAAATTTGAAAGCCCAAATTCCTTCACAAGACATCCTCCCCTCCCTCTTTCAAGCAGATCTATGGTAGACTCAACAGTTGAAAAGTATTGAAGCCAGCAGCGTAGGGCGACTCCTCGCTACTTTCAATCTTATAACATCAAGAAAAAGTCATAGTTCATACGAACCGCGCTATGTCCTCAGCATGGAAGAGCATTACAGAAGAAGGATAGAATACTAAATACTTCTGAAAGTCTGGTTGATTCATATTTGCTATAGTGCCGTTAACATTTGAAAAGTGAAATGACGTCCAAGCATGAAAGTATAATAATAATATAATATAAGTATGATTTTATTTAGCGCCCATTCCTGATAAATCTGCTCACTGGCGCTCACCATGTACTGAATGGCAATCATACCAATCATTATAGTGATAACCTCTGGACATGGCCGGAGCGGGGTTTGAACCCACATCCTCATGTGTATAAGACGGGCATGCTAACCACTTCATTGTTATCCTTTCATTGTCTTTTCTCTTGACTGCAACATGTGCTATATCAATTATCAATGCAAATCATCATTTTGTTTGAGAATTTTAAAATAAAGCATTCCACCAATAATTTTTTTCATAATAAAGTCCACGATAATTATATAAAATATGTAAGCTTAATCCTGGCCTTGGGAATTCCATAAATGTACAATTTCCTCTCACAAAGATCTGTTTTTTTTTTTGGACTCACCAAGAGCTTTCAGCCTTGTCTCGCTGAGCATGGTCAGACAGCTGATGAAGGCCATGAGCGATTCCAAAAAAACAGACCTTTGTGTCAGGAAATTGTACATCTAACTTTTTCCTTGTTTTGTTTATGAGTAGATGAATAAATTAGCATAATTTATGATTTCAGCATAAGAAGAGTTTCTCGGACATGTTTGACGCAGGAGAGGTTGCCATAGAACTCCTCGATGCTTCGGAGAGTGGGAATTTGTTTGAGGGAGAGCGGAAGTTTTATTCCGTCATGACGACACACTCCGTGCATCAGTTGAAGGATGTGCTTGAAACTTATCTCAAGGTCAAAATTGTATTCTAATATTTCTGATATTTTTGTCTGATGACACTCTTTAAGAACTATGTCATATCATCAACTTCTGAATTTGATGGAGTAAAAGTTTTGTTGTATTGATTTTCTGCTGTATTTTGAGTACTCTAATAACTCCACAAGGTGCGTTTTAAATTTGGAGGTTTTCTTTGAGAAAAAATAATGACTTTTTGTGTCAAAACTGTCAGAACCATTTTGGTTTTGAATTACATACTTATGGTCAGTTCTTAAATACATGTGTGTTTAAAATCTGGAATAATCTGATGTTATCACAAAAACCTAAGAAATTTATAAAAAAAGAAATCCTTCTGATTCCTATTTCTTTGGTAATGTTCGAAGTTAGTTGTAGTTTACAGGAGATATAAATCATTATTTACTTTATTATTTCAGAAGAGTCAGCGCGATATGACAGTTGAGATTGAAAAAGCCTTCCCGGAGGGTGAAATTCGGGAAAACTTGAAAACTTTAGGTAAGTGGAGAAGAATTACTTCTGATCTTCTTCCTGCAAGTGTGACCAGCAACATTCTTTAGAATAAGACGCTGTGTCATAAATGCAATCAAATGTGTGTGTCACTTGCCTAACACAAACGCAACAGTCATGGAAATTTAAGAAACTTATGTCTTCCCATCAAAGATTATCTTTTCAAATGACCTACAGTCCTACAACTAATTAGGAGGGAGGGTTGGTCTAGTGGTAGCATGCTGGCCTGCCAATTGCTGGGTCCAGGGTTCGAATCCAGCTCTTGCCGGGTCACCTGGGCCTATGTTGGACGACTGTTTCAATCATCCTTCACCTCATTGCCGTGTCCTCCTCCTGTCCTAATTAGCCTACCAAGTGCATAAATAAAGGACGTAAAGCCCCACTCATCCATCCTTCCATCGTACACCTAATTAATACGATTTAATATACTTGGGTTTCAATATGAAAATGAGAGGGCTGTCAACCAAAATCTTAAAATTGGCATTACTTGAGTTTCTCCTTACAACTGTTTTTCATAATACTCCTGAACATGCTCTACAATCCTTTACATTTATCACTTGTTTTCACAGATCGAAAATCCTTCGCCTCATTGCTGTGTCCTCCTCCTGTCCTTATTAGCCTACCTAGTGCATAAATACAGGACATAAAGCTCCACTCATCCATCCATCCAATACAGATCGTAAGCATTGTCGGTAAAACATCTTAAAATTGCATTGACATTTATATACTATATAATTTTAATTTTCCAGTGACAATGATTCGTACTCCTTGGATCCACTACTCCAATAGGGTCCATGAGCTTCTCCAGTCGTCCCATGACGAGGACATGAAGGATTTACTCTACATTATCCTCACTCAGAAAGACGTACGTAAAACAGATGATCCACTGGCACAACCTTTTTTTCTCACTTGTCTCCTGTGTATTCAAAGGTTTCATTTCTGACTGAATCTGCTAAGGGCTATTCCATTTAAAAACCTGGGGGGGGGGGGGGTGGTCAGGTTGATTTATTTTTCGTAAGATGGATGTAGGGATCGGCGGAAATTCGCTTCAGATGTATGGTGGGATGCAAAAGAAATCGCTTTAGATGAACGGGGGGGGGGCATTATCGCTCCATCAAGGCTTACGCATTGTAATAAAAAAAATTTTATTTGATGCATGTGGGGTGGGTAAAAAATTTGCATTTAATGCATGGGGGGGGTCGAAAATAATTCACTTTAGATGCATGGTGGGGGGGTCAAAAATGTAACCTGACCACCCCGCCCCCAGGTTTTTAAATGGAATAGCCCTAACTTCTTCCGGACAGAAAGTAGGTCAATTTTGATTTCAGCCAATCAGAAAAGTTCTTACTGAGTCAGACTTTGTAAGAGCTCCTCTGATTGGCTGAATCCAGGGTTAAAAAATAAGCGTGCAATGATCCCAAAACGCGCAGTGATCAATCTAAAATGTGCAGTGATCAATCTGAATTTGTGCAGTGATCAAATTCACCCTTTTTGTGCTAAATCATGGTGAACTGTAAAATCCCCACAATATTTGTATTTCAACCAATTTGATATTTTTGTCTGCCTGATGATGGTCAATTGGTTATCTTTTGGAAATTTGTAATCCTTGATATCACAATGCCAGCCCTGAAGAACACATATATTGATCATCCATTTTAATGGTGATAATTCGCGTTAGACAATATGCGCAGTTATCAAATTTTCTTATTTTACACCCTGGCTGAATCCCAGAGTGACCTACTTTCCTTCCAGATAAAGTTTGCAGGCTCAGTCAGAGCATGGTACCTTCGAATATACAGGAGACAAGTAAAGACCACGCTATATTGGGCGTGTGTCTGTGGATGATGATGAGGGCTTGGAGCCTCCTAGCCTCACTAGGAATGATAATAAAGATAAAGAGCTCATTGCTTCTCTGTAATTTGGAAAAAATCTGGAATATTAGCGGTCACATTTCTCGACCAAACTGTTGATATAAAGAAATCCTGATAACATGACACGTCTTCCATAGATGTTGGTGTTCGTGATAGGTATCAATGAAAGTACCAATGAATGCTATTGTATTATGTATAGTGTTCTCTTTGTTATGAACCCGCCCCTTCTGCGGCCATGAAGCGGTCTCTCTTGGGGTTGCGGTCTCTCGCGAGTACGCGAGTGAGCAAAATGCACTAAAAACACTACTTAGTGCTGAGGAAGGCAGTCACATAAGGCAAGTCGGTCTTACAACAGGGGGTCTTATAATACAGGTACCACTGAAATTTAATTATCTTTTACTTTCTTTGCAGGACGGCCTTCGTAAACTCAAGAAAGCCTACCAGAACATTTTCTTGAATCAGTTATCTCTGGACACACGTCGAGAAATCGAGGACCCCCTCGTTCAGAGGATGTTAATCAAGGCCATTAAGTAATTTTGTTAATATATAGGCCAGACCTAATTAATCTTTAGCTTCTCAATCCGAGAAGCTGCAAATTAAATATGTCGAGCCTAAACTGTTCAGAATTTTGTTGATTGTTATAATTTGTTGAAGTGCTGGCATTATTTACAAATTTGTTGTTATGGTGGAGCTGAGAGGTTACATGAATTGAGCCTACATAGTGTCATAATACAGTGATGTTATATCTATGTATATATATGTTAGAATTTTACTTGTGAGTTTTACGCAGCATGATTTATTTATCGTCAAATACAGACATTTTTTAATTTTTATATACGAACACTGCTTTGTACACACTTAAGTTGACGCATTCGTTAATTTTAACTGTTAAGAATTGTTATATAACTTAGATTTGTATTAATATATGCAAGTGCTTTTGTCGTAGCTTTAATTATGGTAGCAATCAACCTCGCCTAAAAATATTCGTATAGTAGGTAATATATTGAATATTTTGACATGTTTGGATGATTTTATTAGTCCATCTATGAAGTGCCATGCTAAGTTTGCATTTAGTCTGAGGTGATACATATTTTTAAATATGGCTTATTTAGTTGAAGCAGTAAACATAATAATATGTATATGATGGACAAAACTCAAAGCAGTTGATGATTAACACATTATGCTTGTTGAATTTTTGAGTATTTATTAAGCATAAAAAATGTTGACCTTCGTAAATGAATTTCGAAAAGAAATATTTACAAAACAATAGGGTAAGGTTCTTTGAGGCGGACAACGGGATTCTTGACATTTCAAAAAATGTAAAATCCTGGGTTGTAGATCATCAACCACAGTCTCAAATTAAACATTTTCATAAACTCTAATTGTAAATTTTTAAGTTGGAATGGTGTGAACACTGAATATTGGGTAAATTCCGTGATTTTCAAAGATCAGGATTAATTCTTCATTGTAATAGTATTTTGCATGCCAGTTATGAATAATGGAATTATGATTCCTTAATTTATCTTAAGCATAAGCATAAACTTGTTGTTCTGACTTCTCATTTGCTATAATGGATGGAAACTGTTTGCTAAGTGAGTTGACAACATTCTAAAATAGTCTGGAACAATTTTGAGATGTGTCATTCTCTTTTCTGTCTTCGTTTTTAGTGTGAGACTAATTTTAAGTATTTTTTATATTTTGCCTCTAATTTGTATTTGAATTAGTGATATTTAAATGGTGCACTTCACGTTTTTAATCCGTGCCATTAAATTTAAAACGAGGCTCACTCAAGAACGAGGTGATCTCAAAATGAGGCTGCCTCGAAATGAGGCTCACTCGCCGCTAGATTGTAGGAACGTAGATATTTTAGATTTTGGGATTTTTGAATGGATAGCTATTTTTGTAGAGTTCATTTCTTTATCATGTATTCACTCATATATACAGCATTGCCTTTGAAAATTTGTGAAAGTTACCATTCCGGGGTTAGAAATATATATTAAAACTATTTTTTAAAGGATCTCAATAAGAATCTCCCTACATTAGTTGTGAAAATAAGAAAGTTGAGAGAATATACTGCCTTGCCTTGTGTTTTGTTGAACGTTTTAATGCTGTTCTAAAGAACGGAATAGTAAAATGAATATTTCCAAATGTTCATATAATTATATAACAATTGGGAGCTGAAATATGAATTAGGCCTTTGTAATTTTAGAAAACTTTTGCCTGGATTTTCTATGAGTAAAAACAATCCCAATATATAACAAAAGCTCTTGTGAAATATTATTTAATTTTAATCATTGCTAGCAAATCCATTACTGATGTCGCGACTCCTGTCAAAAATTGTGAAAATATTTTAAAAGGTAGAACAAATAATAATTCAAGAGTTTATGCTATAGTGCGCATAAAAATCTGGGAAAACCGTACTGCCTTTAATTTTAATATTTACAAGGGAAGTTTTGAAATAAATTTTAAAAATGTGGCAAAAGGAATTGCCAAAAATGCTAGCCTAGATTTTGATGTGCATTTTCGCTTTTGACTGTGACTGTATAAATTAATGAAAACATTTGTCTTTTTATGTGATTTGTATAAAATGCATTTTTTAGCTCGTTTTAATCGTTAATAAATTGTGTACAGTGAAAATTGTGAATATAGAAACGTAGTATTCGAAGTATATGTGACCCGCTCCGCCAAAGTGAGTTCAAAGTAGGCAATTAATATTTCCCAGAAATTAGCAAAATGTGTCAAAAGGTCATATTTCAATGTTTTTTAGCTATTGATACTATTTTCTAGCAAAAGATATTTCCTTTGAATAATTAAAACCATTTAACGAGAAATTGATTTTAAATGATCTAAAATGTATCTTCTTCTTGATTTTTTTAGTTCTTTCATTGCAAAGGCCGGAAATTCAAATGCGGTTTACTCAAGTTTGATGTTTCGCATCATCAATGTTTGAGGTGCCATATCTTTGGATTGGATGGAGATATCAAAACATATGAACCATCATTTTAAAGCCCATTTCCAGTAGAATAAAGTCATTTGCACAACTAAATATGATAAGAGGCCGACTTTGAACCCATTTTGGTGGAGCAGGTCACAAATATGTATGCGTAATATAGCTTTCATAATGTTATAAATTTTTGCAGCTAGATATTTTGCGATGTACACGGTTATATACACTGGTAGATAGCCAGGATTAGCATTTGTAGATAATTGTAGGTTTTGTTGGAAAATTATTAAGTTATACTGTAGGCCTATTTAATCGAATAGTCTCGAGTCTAGTCAACTGAGAAAACTTAAGTTGAAAAAAAAAAGTATTTGACAAGAATGTATAACAATCTATTTAATTAATTAATGGATTAACAGAGTGAAACAGCTTTGAAAAGTTTTAGTTTAACTTACAATTATACACAAGCATAGCTATATATTACATGATAGAGTTTATACAATTCTTTTTGTATTTTGTATAGTTTTACAACTGTTTATGTTGAAAGCATTTTCTATAATCTATACTTGTCCAACAATGTATGTACGATAGCTTTTAGTATAGATTCGTATAGTCACGCCACTGGTCGCACTGGAGTCTAGTCATGTATTGAAGTTATAATTATGTGGTACAGTGGCTGAGTTCATATACTGCTAGAGTTTTTGATGGCATATTTGTCCGAGTAAATCCTGTAAATTGTAATGGATTGTATATTAATCGGTGCACTTAATTAAGAATAGATCACAGGTTGTGATGGCATCGTGACAGTGCAGGTCGTGCACATCAGTGCAGGATGAATCTTTTCATAATTATAAAATTACAGTGCCGCCTGTAAGTAAGTGAAACGCATGATGTTGTGCCATTGCATCAATGTTAAAAATCCTTAACCAAAATGCTTCTGGAAGGACAAATTCTCATCCGATGAGAGGAAAAAATTTTGGGTCATAAAGGCCGATATGTGAGGCATGTGGGATAAAAATAGCCAATTTTCTTTGCTGTAGTTGGAGTTAGGTATGGGTCAAAGTCTTCAATAAGTAAGTGAAACGCAGGCCCAATGTTAAAACATAGGGAAGGGTGGTTCACTTACTTATCAATGACTTTGACCCATACCTAACTCCGACTATAGCAAAGAAAACTGGCTGTTATTTTTATCCCAGTTGCCTCACATATCGACCTTTATGACCCACTTTGATTCCCTCTCATCCGATGAGAATTCATCCCTCCACAAGCGTTTTGGTCAAGGATGTTTAGCATTGATGCAAAAGCACAATGTCATGCGTTTCACTTACTTACAGGCGGCACTGTATATTGATAGAACTTCTGACGGCATATGTTATGAGTATGCTGTAAATTGCAATAAAATGTATGTTACAATTTGTTCGCTAAATTAAAAATAGAGATTAAGAGTAATGATGCCAGTACAAATTGTTCACCTAAACGCAGGATGATTCAGTCAAATGACTTTAAAATTAGCTTGATACTCTCTCTAACATGACCACAAACAGCAAAAGCTTGGGTTTGAATCTATGGATTCTTGTTGTAAAAGCTGAGATGGATAAAGTGGTAAATAAAACAAAAGGAATTTAAATGGTAAGATAAAACTTAATTTAACATCAGTGGTGACAGTACAAACACTGAAAACAAGTTATATGCTTTTAACCTTCAAAAATGCAATGAAATTGTCAAAAAATTTCTTCGGGCCTAGTTTTAAAACATATATTTTACAATTTAATACTCTCATGGTATTAAGGTATCTGCCTAACATTCTAAGTGTCACAGTTATAGTAGGCTGTTTGTGCAACATGTAAAATTGACTTTCGAAAGTGGCTAATTTCTCTGCTTCTTATAATACAAAATTTATATATATATATAGATTCTACCCTGTTAAACACTGCAATGGTGACTGTAAAGTTCTGTGTATAGGACAAATTTCTCAGTTTCTGCTGCTAAAGTGGTACCAGGTTTGCACTGTTAAACGCCAAGGCCAGACCTAATTGATCTTTAGCTTCTCGGATCTTCTCGAGGCAATTCTAAGGAGGTAGAATCTCAATCTTTTATTAAAAATTGTGGATTAGGTCAATTTTTTCTTTGTCACAAAATCTGTTGGGTTGGTCAATCTGAGAAGCTAAAATCACGTTTGCCTGGCCTAACATAATTGTCTACGTGCAACAACAACATTTCGTAATTGTCATAAATCGTCTGACATGCCTTGGATCAGCATTATACTAGTGTACTCTTGTGCCGTGGCCAGTGACATAGTCTAGTCCAAATATATTTTATAGCATTGTACATTGTATTGGGAGTCCTATGACGCAATTATTGTATGATATTATAGTTGGAAATGCCAAGTTTTGCCAATGCTGTGAAGTTACAATGTGAACTACGCCGTGCTAAATTGAAATAGAATTTATATGATGTATTATAATCGCTCTCGGATTTGAGATAAATATTATTATAAATCTCTGTGTTGGGAACACAGATGTTCTATGTCAGTTATGTCCGAGATGTCTCGATGATGTACGTGACAAATAACTGTTAATTTACTGTTGAATTTACTTGTGTTCTTTAGCAAAAAACGCACTGCATTTATTCCATGGTTGCTATGGAGATCAGCCTTAATTTGTTACTATTTGTTTGTGGTTTTACAATAAACAATTGTCGCATTCTGTGTAAATTACAGTGTAATGTTGCAAAATATTTACATTATATTTACATTATGGTGAAATAATTGCTAGAATGCTGAAAAATTGTGGTTCATGTCTTGCTTAGCCTATGTCAAAGAAATTTGGAATTTTATTTTCCAATCATATACAACAGTATAAATCTAGAATTTGTATGGACGCCTATTATGTATGTTACAATACTGTTTCAAATTAACAAAAAATGTACAGTATACAATATTATGGAACTTTCTGTGCCAGTTTTGTTTGCAATTTATGATCTGTGACGTGCAATATACATTTTAATGGCCAGTTGAGTGTGCAATAATAATCTGCAACATAGATAGTTGCACAATAGAAGCGATGATATTTGTCTATTAAACTTGTTACTTTCAGCCTCTAGAGCTCTTTGAATCCATGGATTCTTGTTTTGGTTATAAGAGATCATACTATGGAATTGAATTCCCACCATTAACAGTTCAATGTGTTTTCACTTAGATGATCTCAAACTATCATTATATATTATTTTATTTTAAAAAGTTTTTGTTATATGAACAGTGTGTAATTAAAAACTCATCACTAGTCAAATGTTATGTTTTATCATATATCGTAGATTATTATGTTCTTTTTATGTCATGAATATTTTTATATTTATGTCATTAAATTTATTTGTTTATTATGATTTTGGCTTTATATCAATGAGAGCATTGCATTTATTTATTTACTTGTTACAATGTTATTGATATCTCTTGGTTTTGTGTTAGTGCATGCAAGTCCTTTGCACTAAAATTTAATTTCATAAACATTTATTGGCGTTATGAATTTACGTTATTTACATTTAATTGTCATTTAATTACATTGTATACAGAAAACCAATTATGCCAAAGTATAATTCCTGTAGAATTCACCGAAAAGTTCATTTAATGATTGATAAATTTAAAACTAGTCATTAACCACAGGCACAAGCCTATTATTAGTTTTTCCTCACTTTTCTATAGTTTATTCAAAGGTTTCATACTCTTATTGAATCTGCTAACTCTTCAGGACAGAAAGTAGGTCACTTTTGAAAACAGCCAATCAGAGGAATTCTTACAAATGTGAACTTTGTAAGAGCTTCTCTGATTGGCTGAATCCAAAAGTGACCTACTTTTCGTCCTGATTAAGTACATTCAGCCAGAACAAGGTACCTTTGATTATACTAGTAACAAGTTGAGACAGACCCCTATTTGGCTTTGGCCTGTGTATTAACATCATATTATAGTCAATAAAAATAGATCTGTCATAAAGCAAGATAATAATATCTGATGATCAGACATAATAATATGTAAAAGTATTCCAAATTTAGTTGACATGTCTGTGGAGGTCCCTTCTTAGTGTAGATTTGTATAAATCATGTGCAGACCTGTGTCATTTGTCTGATAGGTTGCTTGTCACAGGTCGGAATAATGATTTTTTGTAAGTCATTATATGCCATTGTAAATGCAGTTCAAATAAAATTTGCCAGGATAACACAACTCTTTCATTTGTTGCTGATTTTTTGTATGCACACATGCACAATGAACTTTTAAAAAAACTTCATGTTTCCTAGGCCAGACGAATTGAATTTTTGGCTTCTCGGATCCATTGACCCAATAGATTTTTTGCCTTAATCAAGGAATTTTATTTAGTTGACATTATATATAAATAAAAAATTGAGATTTATTTTGGTCCCACCGACCAACGCAAGAAAAAGTGCCTCAAGAATATCCAAGAACCCTAAATCAATTATGTCTGGCCTTAAATTGTATTAAATGCCTTGGCATGTCTTCTTATCAATCATCATCATACGGCAATCACCAACACTGGAGGGTGCTATGGCATGGGAACCTTGGACAATGTTCCTGCAACCTCTGCCCATGGGCGCTGCTCTGTGACTGCCCTGACCTGTATACAGTGGAAGGCTCACCACAAATTTCCCCACACCAGGGGACCAATAATAAGATATATACAAAGAAACAAATACAAATGTATAAAATAATGAATTTCATCAAAATGCGATCGGCAGAATTGAGTGCCAAGGATACAATTCTTAGCCCTATCCTGCATGGGTTCAAACCCCTGATGGAGAACCCATAATTTTCAGTAAACTTTCCTGAGCAAAATCCATTGCCAGCTTGATGTCGTTCGGATGAGACGGGTTGTACCCAGTATTCTATGCTGGGGCGACTGAAAGACCCTGGGCATCCCTGAATTAATAGGGTATGTTCCAGACTCCCAGTCTTCTCATTTCATCATCATACGGCGATCACCAAAAATTCTCATAAAAAAAACTGTCCGGCCCAGGAAAGATGATGTTTGGAGATTTGAGTTTGTGGTTGTGTCCAAAGATGTGAAACGCGGTTTGGAGGTTTTCCTTCCATTACCCTGTGACTTTCATCAAAAAAGGAATTTTTGTCTTTGTATAATACGAGAATAGAGAGCATGTCTTTTAAAATGTATTTAAAGATCTCGTCACTCATCTCATTCATCTCACTTTTTCCATTTTAATTTGGTGAGCGCTCACATAACTCTTTGTGGGTTCGATGGCCTCCAATATCATATTTTTGATCGCAATATACTAGTATACACGCGATCATTGTAATCGGTCGGTCAGCATTTTGTACGCATTGAGTGTCGTCCGCATCATCACACGTCATTCTACAGTTGTTGCAATGATGGCAATTAGTGATGGCAATCAAGTTCTGTAGGGCAGAATTGATCCGTGTAGTGCTTTCTATCTATCACTATACTGTCTATAGTAATAAAAATACACTCTAAAAAAATTCAGACAAAATTGGTTTTTTAGATTCAAAATGGTTTTTTGAAAAACCAAATTTCAATGCAAAAAACCAAAATGGATTTTTTTTAAAATCCATTTTGGTTTTGCATTGAAATTTGGTTTTTCAAAAAACCATTTTGAATCTAAAAAACCAATTTTGTCCCGACATTTTTTAGAGTGTAGTTCAGGATTCCAACCAGAACTCTGTGATTTTCATCAAACTGATGTGACCACTATGGTATCTTTCTCATAGGTTGCCAATGTCACAATAACACCATGGTTAGGATTTATATTGTAACTCTCTATAAATATCAACTAATATGATTTTTAACAATTCTGCTTCAGCACTAAAGCTTTCAGTAGGTGATACACAGTTCCGCCCTGATATTCCAAAACCAATGGATCTTAATTTCTTATAATTTCCAAATCTGACAACCGACAATGTTCCATGCTGCGATCATTTAGTCCCTTTGGGACAGCATTACCATGCAGGAGATTCCGCTTGCGACACTGTCCCTAGTTTTGTATGTAAATGTTATTTGGGAAAAATGAAGACCATGTCATTCTAAAAATAAAAAAAAGTGCAGCTCCCTCCACAAAGATGACGGTTGAGCTGCCCCGGCTGAGACTCGGTATACCAGCACAAGTCAAGTCATTAAATTGGCGCCCGCTTGTATCAGTCACAGTGTCTGTACTGATAGTATTTCACTTTGGATGATAGTATTTCTCTGTAGATGATGGTGTTTGACTGTTGGGTGATGGTATTTCACTTTGGATGATAGTATTTCACTTTGGATGATAGTATTTCACTGTGGATGAAGGTATTTCACTGTGGATGACAGTATTTCACTGTGGATGATGGTATTTCACAGTGGATGATAGTATTTCACTGTGGATGATAGTATTTCACTGTGGATGATAGTATTTCACTTTGGATGATAGTATTTCACTGTGGATGATAGTATTTCACTGTGGATGATGGTATTTCACTGTGGATGATAGTATTTCACTTTGGATGATAGTATTTCACTTTGGATGATAGTATTTCACTGTGGATGATAGTATTTCACTGTGGATGATAGTATTTCACTGTGGATGATAGTATTTCACAGTGGATGATAGTATTTCACTGTGGATGATAGTATTTCACTGTGGATGATAGTATTTCACTTTGGATGATAGTATTTCACTGTGGATGATGGTATTTCACTGTGGATGATGGTATTTCACTGTGGATGATGGTATTTTACTTTAGATGATGGTATTTCACTATGGATGATAGTATTTCATTGTGGATGATAGTGTTTCACTGTGGATAATGGTATTTCGCTGTGGATGATAATATTTCATGGTTGATAATAGTATTTCACTGTGGATGTAGTATTTCACTTTGGATGAGGGTATTTCACTGTGGATGATAGTATTTCACTGAGGATGATGGTATTTCACTATGGATGATAGTATTTCACTTTGGGTGATAGTATTTCACTATGGATGATAGTATTTCACTGTGGATGATGGTATTTCACTGTGGATGAAGGTATTTCACTGTGGATATTGGCATTTCACTGTGTATGATAATATTTCATGGTTGATAATAGTATTTCACTGTGGATGCAGTATTTCACTGTGGATGATAGTATTTCACTATGGATGATAGTATTTCACTGTGGATGATGGTATTTCACTATGGATGATAGTATTTCACTGTGGATGATGGTATTTCACTATGGATGATAGTATTTCACTGTGGATAATGGTATTTCACTGTGGATGCAGTATTTCACTTTGGATGAGGGTATTTCACTGTGGATGATGGTATTTCACTGTGGATAATAGTATTTCACTGTAGATGATGGTGTATGACTCAATCCCTGCTTGTATTTGAATACTTTTAATTTCTGGTTTTTCAAGCCAAGTTTGTCAAACATACAGTTGTGCTTGAAAGTTTCTGAAACCCTGGCACTTTTTACCTTATTTGTGCGAATCTCTCCAACAAACACGGGCATAGTTTATAAATTTAATAAAACAACACCATTTTTTGTATGTAAGCATATGTATTCATAAGAAATAATGACATTTAGATATGATTTTATGATGAAAGACTCCAAATTTAAACTGTGTGTTCAAAAATTTCTGAACCCTTCTGTAGATAAACAACTTGGGATGGCCCCCTTTTACTGAAATAAATGTTTCCAAACACTTTGTATGGTTATGGAGTACCAATTGGCAGATTTTCTGTTGTTGTTTTGTTTTTTCATCTCAGAAAAACTGCCTCTTTATACAATTGCTCACCACTTAATTATGTTAATTAGATTTTTCACCTTATTGTCAATCTCTTAATCCCATCATGCCCCTGCATGTGACCTTCTGCATATTGTCTGCGCCTTCCTGACGCCTTCTGAATGTTGTCTTGGCTTTCCTGACACCTTCTGCAAGCTGTCTGTAAGGGTTCCTCATGTTCCTCATCATTCCTAATAGCTCCTTGGCAGTTTCAGCATTGGTTCCTCAATACTTCCTTGTGCCTTCTGCACGTTAGCATGTCCGCAGCGCCTTCAGCATACCTTCAGCATACCTTCAGTAAGCCTTCCTGAACATTCTTGAAGCTTTCAGCAGCGCAGAAAGGGCCAGGAAAGCTTCAAGAAGATAATGAGGGGTTCCTGAAGGGTTCAGGCAAGCTAGAAAGCCTGCGGGACATCGTCACGACAACAAGGATAAGTCGCCGAAGGAACCAGGAAATCAATTTCAGCATCCAAATTTTGCTCTGGAACAAAATTTAGATGCTGAATTGGCTCTGCTAAAGGTGCTGAAGCATCGGGAAGCATTCAGGAACCTGGAAGATTTCAGGAAGACAAGGCAACATTCTGAAGGGATGGGTAATTTTCAATTCTACATATTTCAACCTTTTCAATTCAGTTGAACACCTAACAAAATTTAGAACATTTTTTCGGCTTAGGTTCTTTATATATATCATCAGGAACCTCTTGCGTTAAGAGTGAAGTGTGAGCAGTTGCACGGAAAATTGATTGAATTGTACTGCATCTCAATAAAAAGAACCATCAATGAACAGAATAAACCGCAGGCCAAAGCGAGAAGAGGTCCTACGATGATGTTAACAAATATAGTCGGAGTCTGTTTATCTTTTTCCAACTCTCTTCGACAGTGTTCTGTGTTGAAATATGATTTCTCGTACTTGGAAATCCAGTGAGACATTATTCCACTTCTTTGTAGGGCCAAAATACTGAATTAAAAACAAATGAGATATTATGTGTACACAGGTAGCAGGCGACACTGACAGCCAAAATATATTCTGTGGCAGCTGGTCCATTCTTTTTTAAAAATAGGGTGGATCATTTTACTGTGAAAACGGCACTTAGTAAGTCACGACAGCGGAAGATACGTATGTGTTGGAAGATTGTTACAGCTAGAATATGTTACCTGCTCCACCAAAATGAGTTCAAAGTAGGCAATCTGCATTTTCCGGAAATGAACAAAATGTGCCAAAAGGTCACATTTTGATAATTTTTAGCTGTTGGTACCAAGTTTTAGCAAAAATAATTTGCTTTGATTATTTAAGACCATCTTAACCAAAATTGGATTTTAAATTATCTAAATTGGGCATCATTCTTGATTTTCCTAGTTCTTTTATTGTAATGGCAGGAAATTCAAATGCCATTTTCTCAAAGTTCGATGTTTCGTATCATCAATGTTTGAGGTGCCATATCTTTGGATTGGGTGGAGATATCAAGACAAATGAAACATTATTTTAAAGCCAAATTCCAGTAGAACAAAGTCATTTTCACAACTGAATATGATAGGTCGACTTAACGACTTTGAACCCATTTTGGTGGGGCAGGTCTCGTATAGCCAGATTAAAATGATGTTCAAAAGAAAATTTAGAGGCATATTAAACCTATTCTACCTGCAGAATTTACTTAACTGTCATTTTAAGCTGAATATAGGAAGATAAATTCCTTTAAAATGCAAGCAAATAGACTTCATGCCATGAAAAAGTCTTGTTTTGTTTACAAATCAAACAATGCAAGGCTCTCCTTAAATAAATTGATCAATCATTCACAATCATGTAACATCACTTTGGATGGAAAGAAATTACAGTCCTTGTCATATTTTAGCTAAAGTCATTTTTAAACTGGGTCAGATTCCCCAGCTTCTAGCCAATGTTGATCCTCCAAAGCATCACAGTTTCAACATGGTGTCAGAGTAAGCATTTTATCTGGGATAGCCCCAGCAACCACATCATCACAGCTTGATAGCCAATGGGCTGACAGTAAACTATGCATCACAGTTCAAACATTGATATATTGAAGGAAGCATTACATTTGTGATCCCAATGATCTATCACAGGCAATCACCAGTCTAATCCTACCAAATGGCAGCTTTGTGAGCATTCACAGTAGACAACTGTTATTATACCATTCGACACCTCTGTCAGCCAATCACATGCCAGTATTGCAGGGAAATAATTCCCATATTCTTTGTTGTTCAGTTATCCTCTCATGTTTGACTGTTTGTCTCAAGGTATAAGCCAGTTATTCACAATGGGATCAGGAATATGTGTTTATCACACCTCGGGCTAAAGCCCTCGGATGATAAATCACATATTCCCTCTCCCGTGGTGAATAACCTATACTAATTCCCACAGAGTTGTTTAAAATCTACAAACTTGCTTATTTACAAATTTAAACTTTGATGGAACTTGCTGAAAGAAAAGGCTTCGATAATTTGTTTGTAAACACATGGATTACGTGATGTATATTTGTTCTGGCAGCCCATTGGCTGAGAGGTTGCGATGTCGAACTTGCATGGGTTTTCCCAGACCCAATTTTCACTCTGACAATGAGTTGAAACTGTGATGCTCAATTTTGGTGGATTCACATTGGCTAGAAGCCGGGGGAATCTGACCCATTTAAAATGACATCATAGCTTTAAGCTAATTTACAAAAAGTGCAATGCTAGAATAGAGTCTTCTCTGACATCACAGTTCAACAGCATAGAAAAGAACTTGAGATTCCACGTAAATATGACGAGGACTGTAAATCTTGACGACTTACTGTTCATCGAATTTCTCCTTGAGCCTTGATCCCTTCTGGACAGCAAAGGCTAAATCCGATCCATAGGCTCTTTTTTTCGCCACATGTATTCGACAGTCAAATTTTCTAAATGCCTTCAGACCTTCAATACTCGCAGCTATGGCTACTTTCCCTGATGCTAAACGCTCTATAAAAACTGCTACAGGATCAGCGAATGACAGCATTTCATCAGCATAGGGAAATATTTGGTTCTTCCAGATATCGGCAAGGGGACCTTTCTTTGCTTCCTGGAAATAATAAAAGG
This sequence comes from Platynereis dumerilii, assembly GCA_026936325.1. Lineage (NCBI taxonomy): Eukaryota > Metazoa > Annelida > Polychaeta > Phyllodocida > Nereididae > Platynereis > Platynereis dumerilii. The sequence continues at coordinate 33,199,544 of JAPTHN010000004.1, forward strand.
TTTAAAGTTTAGTAGATGCCCAAAACTTCATATTTCGTAATGGAATGACTGGTATAGTTCACTGCCCATATATTTGCCATACAGTTTTATGACCCATATATTTGGACTTTTACATTTTACATTTCATTTTTGAAGGCCTATATGATTTAATATTTTGTCTCTACATGTACAGCACCACAGAGCAGGTTCTCTGGTTGAGGCACTTTATAAATGTCTAAAATAAATAAAATTAAAAAAATTGCCAGATTAGAACGGTGAGGCTCTTGTTGGGGATCATGCAGGGGTGCTGGAAGGAAACGCAGGCGCAGGGGCGGCAGATGAAAAAGGGCAAATAATGTTCCCGCCAGTTTGGCGTGACAAAATTTAAAAAGAGAGTCAATAATAATTTTGAATATATATATATAATTACTGATTTGTGCCTAGAATTACTAAAATAAGGCAGAAAAATGTTTTTTTATTGGATAAAAAGGGCACACATTGCCCACTCTCAATTGAATTTTGAATTCCCTGTCTCACAGAGCTCTATGGGATTTACGTCCCCCATGCCCCTTTCCCTTGGCCATTTTACTTTTGAAGTTCGGACAAAAGTCCCATGCACATACCCCGTAGTCATAATTGCAATCAATTAATTTTCTTAACATACCTTGAAAGTTTCTAGAGCAGAGGACCCTTTGTAAGTGAGCATTTTGTAATCTTTTCTCGCCGCTAATTCCTCGACTGAGTCGATTGTTTCGGGTTTGGCAGGGACCGCTGCCATGGCAACAAGAACTGACACATATAATGTTGTCACTATGACTGACATTATATTCCAACAGGCAAAGATGCTCCGTAAACGAGACGACTGGTTGTCACAAAGTGCCACACCTGATAAAATAAAATAATTCATTTGTTGCTATGACAGACATACTCTTGCTCATCAATATGGAATATACACTCTTAACGCAAAAGGTTCTTGATGGTATATATGAAGAACCCACAACCGAGAAAAAGTTTCTAAATTTTTTTAGGGTTCAAGCAAATTGAAAAAGTTTAATACTTGGTGGGAACGCCTTCTGATAGGACCTATATATATGCTCTTTTCTTGAGAGAAAGGAGTTCCATTGTGGGAGTTCAGTGCAGCTGGATTATGCAAGTGTTGCTTTTGTTAGCTGTTGGAACCTTTTAAAAAGTTGAATAATTAACCGTTTAGGGTTCCTTAAATGATAAATCTATACCAGCTAAAGAACCTTTAAAGGTTCCATATAAAACCTTTTTGTTAACAGTGCACTTGCTGTTGCAAAGTGCCAAAACGGATAAAATCGAAGAGTTAATGTCACCGTGCCTGACATTTTAAAGGAGCTGTGGGCATGGACGGACTGGCCTTTGTGGCCGAGTGATAGCTGCCACAGGCCCCATCACTCAGCTGGGCCTATGTATGGTGCAAAACACAAAAAAAAAATCAAGAAAAGAGCCAACATGTATATCTTTGTGACCAAGTTTGTGACTGCAGGATACAATCAAACTTTTTGGTGATAGCCCCAATTTGAGAGGGCCCTTTGAATGGTCTATATGGGAAAGAGCTTTTCCACCTTGGCGTTAGTGGAGTGATGATGAAAATAGGAATATGGGACCCTTCGACTCACTTTGCCACGAGGCCTGAAATGTCGCCAGTCCGCCCCTGGCAGTGTGTGCAGATTGAAATAAAATTCTACTTCTACTTCTACTTCTACTTGGATACTGGACTAGGGCAGTTGCATCGACGTCCAAACGTCGTAAAATTTGAATGAATGTACATGTATGACTGTGTACTTTTCGGGTTAAATGGTCAGCCCCTTGGTATGACATGTATGACAAAATGCCAGCTTGTGATTGTAAATGTGAGTTTTGCATACTTACTCTGTTTAAAGCCAGCGCCGAACATGTCGAGTGCAATATCTGTGAGTAAGCACCATGAGCCCTTGCTCCCTGGCCCACCATCCTTGGTCGCAATTAAGTATATTACTAAGCTAGATACCAACCAAGCTGCAATTAATACTAATGTAGTAGTTAAAGTCAAAGGTCGAAAAGTCACAAAAATGTCCTGCGAAGGTGGCTGTAGATATGTGGCAAATCCAACTTCATCTTCATTATATGAAGTCAAAAAATCAACAACTTTCTGTCTGTCGTATGTTGGAGTAATGGCTCCTACCGATAAATCAACCTCCTGGAAACAGAAATGATTCTTTATATGCATAGATAGTTGTTTAAGAAGGTTTGAGTGATTGATCTTCAAAAATTAAACACAGTTCACATTGTTTTTCAAAGTGTTTTCATCAATAATTATTATTTGAATAATTTTTCAGACAAGATTAATTTTCAACTCCTGCGACTCCAACTCGGACCCCGACTCAACCCAAAAACCTCCAACTCCAGGACTCTGACTCTGACTCCAACTCCAAAGCCCTGGCACTACACCATCAACATCGATAAATAACTATCAAATTAGAGACCATGTTTTTCACTGCAAGTAGGATAACCTACCTTGTTGACCAGCAGGCCGATTAATCCATCTCTTTCAGTGCTGTAAGTTGTGGCTGGCACGGTCTCAAATCTTAAAGAAAATACACCCCAAATCGTTTCTTCAGAAAAAAAGCAACATACCATCACTCATTTGACAATTTTTTGGTCTTTCTTTGCAATATTCATGAAAATATTCATTCTCGCGTTTTTCTCTGATTTCACGATTTCAAATATCAAATAGTATATTTCATCTTTAGCCTCAAAGTTATGACCTCAGTGAATAGGCAAATAAACGTAGGAGGCAGCGGAAAAACAATAGTTTCAGTTTGGGAGTTTTGGGCAGAACATTTTGTGAATTTATTATTTTGGGAAAATTTGGGTAATATTTCTTGAAATTCTTGTGTAGTCCTCGGGAAATTTTAATCACCTAGGTCCTACACCCATGCGCTCATCGGAAATGCAAGTTTCTGATAAAAGTCTGTCACATTGGGTTGGTCCGAATTAAATTTTAATGAAAAAAAATAAACCAACAGGAAAACCTCTGACTGAACTTATCTGTCAGAGTTCTAAGTTACTCACGTAAAATTGTAAGCACGAGATAGGGACCGCAAGATGTCAAAGACAAGTCCATAGTATACTGTTCCATTGTTCCCAGTTACTGCTCTGTTGTAGTAAATGTAATCCTTAAAAGGAAACAACAGATATAATACATGCATAGGTTTCACAACCCATCCATGCAGAACATCATTACTACACAAATTACAAATTACTGAAAGTCTTGCTACCCATCCAGAACCTCATTATTACACAAATTACAAATTACTGAAAGTCTTGCTATCCATCCAGAACCTCGTTATTACACAAATTACAAATTACTGAAAGTCTTGCTACCCATCCAGAACCTCGTTATTACACAAATTATAAATTAGTGAAAGTCTTGCTATCCATCCAGAACCTCGTTATTACACAAATTACAAATTACTGAAAGTCTTGCTACCCATCCAGTTCCTCATTATTACACAAATTATAAATTAGTGAAAGTCTTGCTATCCATCCAGAACCTCGTTATTACACAAATTACAAATTACTGAAAGTCTTGCTATCCATCCAGAACCTCATTATTACACAAATTACAAATTACTGAAAGTCTTGCTACCCATCCAGAACCTCGTTATTACACAAATTACAAATTACTGAAAGTCTTGCTACCCATCCAGAACATGACTACACAAATTACAAATTACTGAAGTCTTGTAATTCACCGGGAGCCACATTATAATTAAACAAATTACATTTTCAAAGTCCTGCTACTCACCCAGAACCCTGTCATTACACAAATTACATAATACTGAACTCTTCCTTAACAAATAACTGAAGTCTTGCTGCCCGTCCAGAACTTCATTACCCAAAATTACATTATTACATTTTTTCTGAAGTCTCTCAACCTATCCTCAACAAGAGTAACAAATTACTGAAGTCCTAGTACCTATCAAGAACATCTTTATTACACAAATTATATATTGCTGATGTCTTGCTGCACAAATTACTGCTACCGATCCAGAACCTTATGACTACAAAAATTGCAAACATGTATTAATGAAGTCTCACCACCTGCCCAGAACCTCGTTATTAGCTACACAACTTACATTATTATTTCTGAAGTCTTTCTACCTACCGGTGGTACAGCAACACGTAAACGCATTCCAGATGTACAAGATATAAAATCCGACGACAGAAATTATAGGAGTAGACCAGCGAAGTATCCGCTCCGTCTAGTGTGTGACACAGAAGCAGACATACTGTGCTCATTGTGATGCGAGGCCTCCCCAGGCATCTCTGTTAGCTCATTAATATTTTAGTTGTGCTGATTGCAGATGTATGCATAATGCATTACCATATGCACCTTTTTCGTGTAATTTTTTTATGTCATTGTCAAAATCTGGGCCTATTATTCCTTGGGAAGCGTTTAGAGCTAGGGCAGGAACTTATGTATACGCTATGCAAAATACATTTATTATTATACTATATGTAAGAGGATAGTTCAGAATTTATAATTTTGGGGGGATGGGACTTTTGTCAGAAGTTGCCGTTAAAAATTGATACCCCCTTAGGTTTCATGCAAATTTTTAGTACCCCCCCCCCCTCAAGATAAATGCAGATTTTTAGTGTCATCACCACTCAACATACAAAGCAATGCATACACATATTTATAATACATGTATATGCACACCTTAATTGGACAATTGCACACTCAGATTAATGCACTTTTGCTTGTTTGATTTGTCATGATCAAGAGAAGGCCATTTGATTTGTCAAAACTGATTTTGGAGAAAACTCAGATGCACCTACCCTTTTGCAGACAGACAGCAAAATGTGAGTCGTGATCATGACTCTCCCAATGTGCACATTAATTGGGACGTTAATTAAAAAATCCTTTAAACACTCCATGTGCAATAGATATTACATATAAGTAGTGCATATGACTAAATAGAGTGCATTACAGGTGATTTCATAAGTACGCAATTCTTGGGTTCCAGACTCACCAAATACATGCCATTTTTAGTTAATCTGATTGGTTTAGAAACAACAAAACGTCACACATTGGATTTATCAAACGTAGTAATGCTGGATTTAGCATTGATTCCTCACAGCCAAGTGTGAATGACAAGAATCGCATGGCAATGAAATCACCTGTAACACCTTGTAGTGCCAATAGTTAATAACTTCAAACTGTTTTTAACATTTTTAACATAAACTGTCTTGGGTGTGGACATCTATGTAAGTAACACAAAGTGTTTTGCGATAGATTTGTTCACAGAGCATAGTAATCCGCTATGCCTGAATACCAATTGTGTGCTGTCCCAGGTAATTCAGTTGACTTGGACACTAAATTTCTGAAATATAAAGTGTATCCCAATGTGCCTCATTTTCACTGTCCCAATGAGCCCCAATATGACTTAGAGGCCAAAATGCTAATTTCTCAGGCACCAGTATGCTACCAGGATGCAAATTCATATCTGTTCATTACAATGCATCAAATTCGTACAAGCATTGAGAAAGCCTCATTGTTCATGGTTTGTCCAGAGAATGGTTTGAATTGAAGCCCTCTGAATTTGCTTTAGTAGTAGGAAAACAAACTTTTCCTCGCTATACTTTTGCATGTGGCTGTAATTTGTATAAAAAACGATAGAAACATTAGGATGCAAAATTACAAGATATGATGGCACTACCATAGGCGTACGGGAGGGGGGGGGGGGGCAGGGGTGGCGGTCGCCCCCCCAAAAGTTTGGGAAACAGTAAGATTTGGGCAAAAAGGCTAACAAATTTGGGCAGATGATTAGGTAAAAACTGTTTTAAATTAGTGATTTCCAGGCTATTTCTTTCGAAATGGTGTTAAATTTAGATCTCGAAATTCGGGCAAATGTCGCTCCCCCCCCAAAAATCGCGCGTCCCGTACGCCTATGGGCTCTATCATATCATATATCTTGCCAGGAGCCAAGAAAACCCCATGCACCGTCCCATAGTGCCCCGGGTCCCAATGTGCCCGGTTCCCCCTATATATCAAGTTTACAGGCTGTAAGGGAAATCCAGTTTATTTGGAGGAGCCACGCAGATTTGAGGGAAGACGAGGTTAGTTGAGGAATTATAGGCAAGGGGGAGCAGATGAGGTTAGTTGAGGACAGTGGCGTAACTAGGGGGTCTCGAGCGAAGGGGGGCATATGGCTGCCATTAGCTGCATCGTTGTGGAAGGCTGTCTATGAATTTACTGCTTGCATTGCGGTAATGACTGAGAGTATAATTCCAATGCAATACGATACAATACAACACAATAGGCCTAATCACTGTGTATCGTTAGCTCTATGCGAAGCCACCTAGTTAATCATAAAATCTTAAATTTTCGACAAGAAACCAATGTAATAACAATTTACCATAGCCAGTATGCTGTATTTATGTATTAGAAATCTTGATGTGAAATTTCAAGCTTTAAACATTTATCAATCAAGAGATTTGGTGATTCTAGTAAAAAATGCACTAAAATTTATTAAAACTGCCTAATCTCCAAGAAAACATAACTTACTGATTCCGAATTTTTTATGTGTATTGTGTTTTATAAGCCAGCATACTGGCTATATAGCAAAGTTTGTTGCTTGCTCTATATATGAAAACTAGCAAAATGTAAACAAAGAAAATACTTAATTGGGTCCCTTGGTGAGTACACAGTGTAATGCAATAAAGCCGGAAATGTGCGTATTTGTGCTACGTGTGTACTCTAAATGGGTTGGCGCAGCATCAAGCCCAAGGGCTTCCCAGCAACCTGATGATCAGGGCAGCTGAGGACTTACTCATATAATACCAGGGGAATGAAGCTAGAATGCCATGCTTCATTGACCATGGCTAAGAAAGAGTCAAAATAATACACTTAGCCTCAATAAATTCTGTCAATTTTTGTTCTGAATAAAGTTTACCTCACCTTTGGTTAGTTGTGTGACTTGCAGGCCTGACTGCTGTCTGTAAGGGTCATAAATTCTTCAAGTCCATTTTGAATCCATTGCCAGGTAAGCCGTCCAGAACAGACTTGCAAGATCAGAAGTGGCCTGCAGAAAATTCCCAGGCACAGAAAACTAGATATATTCAATATCTGCCAAAAAAAAATCCAGTTTCAGCTTCATCTGGTCCATTTGTGTATTTGAATCCTGGGGGATTTGAAGATTTGCTCCAATAATCCTGGCTAACTACTTATTTCCAACTGATTATTTCATAAATGATTGAGCCCTTACTGGGTCAAACATCATGAAAACACTGTCCACATTACTGTGCATGTCATGCTCCACTGACTGCTTTGACAAAGCATTCAGTTGGTATCACTGATGAGGCATTTGCTGATCCTATTGTGATTGTTCGCTGTGCAAAACAGAAACAGCCACAAACAACTATCAAACCATTAAAAACTATCCAATTATCACAATAATACTGATCTGATAGAGAGTCAGGTCAAAGAATATATTTCTTTTAAAATTAATATATACAGGCTTTCTAACTACAATTTAAGGAAAAAATCCCAATTAATGCATTCAATATTTGTTGAACTATTTACCCACTTGCCTGAAATCACTTTTCCATCAATCTTATCTGCAATTCGATAACATGTGATATTGATGTACTGCGTATTTTATTAATATTTCATCATGATCATGTTTAAGACGTGAATGTCCGGGTCCTTCTTTTACACCTTTTACATGTTGTGATATTGAGACCAAAAAAAATTTTATAGAAATGTATAGCCTGTCCTTATATTTTATTATAGCTTATATTGCATTGTTGAGTACTTGTAATGATTCAACTATCCTAAAGTAGGTGGCACCACCTCCTGGTGACCCTACTCATGGCAGCTTCTTTGATATCACATTCCCATTATCAAACCATTGATAACCTTTTTTCCTATCTAATTATTTAATTCTACTTTTGGCCTACAAATACTTCTAATAGTCCTACAGTTAAGTGTATGACACATATATATATATATATATTTTTTTTTTTTTTGGACAGAGCAATATTGTTCTGAGAAGGTTATTTTATTTCAATGAGTTAGTCACAGTTTTATTCCACTCAGTCAGTTAGAATGTTTGGAACACAGTTGGTTGTCATGCACATTGATCACCAAACTGTTGAGCATGTTATTCACAGCTTCACTAAATCCTCAGGATGAAGTGATCTAGTCCTCTTGAGGTGACAATTTATAATTTAGACAGTACAGGGGTCAAAGGATTACCTTGACATTGGCCAACCACTTCCTCTAGGCTCTGTCAGACACGACTTGTCCAGATATCCTGATCAGTTATTTCGCTTGATATCTCCACAGAAAAACCCCAGAATATAGTTTTGACACTTCTCACAGTTGAGGTAAGTTGTTAACTAAATTATACATTAGTGCATCTTTTTTATCGGTCAACTATCATTGCAAATTTTTGGCATTTAGTTAGAGGTTGTCAGGAGCTACAATCCCTGTTCCATATGTAAACAGAAGGATGGATCATTGATGAGAATTCCCGTGATCAAGCCATATTAGCAATGGGATGATGAGATGTACGAATAACTGATTATGCTTTGTCACTGGCATAAATATTTATGTCCACTGAGTTCTGGGCTTTCTTGATTTGGTAATCATTAGTTATATTATTTATTCAGGGGCATATCTAGAAATGACCTGAAGGGCGGCCATAACATGTCTGTTATATACGGCACTTCGCAGAGTTTCCCATCTCTTCCCATTAATTTTTGTCAATGGCCCCCCTAATATTCGCGGAGCCGGTGCGTCAGCAAACTTAGTGCAACAATAGCTCATAAATTTTGAGTCTGTCTGTCAGTGGACTGAGGATGAAGGACAGCCTGTACGTGCGATGGAGCTGGTCCCTGATCAAGAGTTAAGTTTCGGTAAAGCAAACATACCTGAATTTCTCTCACAATGTCACCGCAATATCTGACCAATTCCATTTGGTGCTTTAAAAGAGACTGTTCCTATCCTATATTCTGTTTTGAAAACTTAATTTTCACACACGTTTGTGTCATCTGCTTGAAAAAGGCATATTTTGCTGCCAGGTGTCGCCACTAGCATCACATCGTACTTGCAGTGCCACACACAGGAAAAATGACTGAACTGACCGCAGCCTGGTTGGCAGCAGCTGAAGTTCAATTGAGGTATGAATTAAGTTGACACAGAATTGACAGAAGACATTGTTTTAAAATAATAATAGTTAATTTGAGCTCCGCGAATCTGTGGCATTGCCGTCTAAAAATTATAATTTATGGTAAGTACTGATAATTGTGCTTGCAGAGCTCTCTATGCAGTATGTACAGGTGTGAAAACAGGCAAGTTGTGGCCAGCAGGGGAATATCTTGAGATGGCCGGGGGGGGACATAAAATGCTAAAATAGTGGTTTGTAACATTTTCTATGTTAGTATTTGGTCTGAGATCAATACTAATGCCCTGCTGTTAATAATATTTCACTGTGGATGACAGTATTTCACTTTGGATGACAGTATTTCACTGTGGATGATAGTATTTCACTGTGGATGATAGTATTTCACTTTGGATGATAGTATTTCACGGTGGATGATAGTATTTCACTGTGGATGATAGTAGTTCACTTTGGATGATATTATTTCTCTTTGGATGATAGTATTTCACTGTGGTTGATAGTATTTCATTGTGGATGATAGAATTTCACTGTGGATGATAGTATTTCACTTTGGATGAGAGTGTTTCACTGTGGATATTGATATTTCACTTTGGGTGGTGGTATTTCACTGTGGATGATAGTATTTAACTCTGGATAATGGTATTTTGCTGTGAATAATGGTATTTCAATCTGGATGATAGTATTTTACAACGGGTGAAGTATTTTACTATGGATGGTGGTATTCGACTGTTGATGATTGTATTTCACTATGGATTATATTATTCCACAATCAATGATAGCATTTCATTATTGATAATGGTATTTCACTGTGGATGACAGTGTTTCACTTTGGATAATATAGTGTTTCACTGTGGATGATGGTAATTCAGTTCGGCTGCTGGTATTTCGCAAAGGATTATTGTGTTTGACACTTTCCTTCAGAGATGTTTGGTGTGGTCTCAATAAGACTAAATAACTGAGACAATTTAGACTAAAGTAGACAATTGAAATACAGTTTGATCTGACTTCTCAGTGCAGTGGTGTGTTTGTTGGCCTTTTGAACATTGGACACAGGTTCAAACCCCTCTGGTCATGTCCAGATGACAAATCACTGACCTAATGACATGCAAGACTGATGTTCAGTATGAGGAGCTCTGGTGAGCAAATTTATCTGTGGTGGGTGCTGAATTAAGTCATTCTGCAATCAATTTCTTTATTATGATAAAAATTATGAGGAATTGACAATGATTTCAAGTTGCAAATTGCAGGGAGGCAAAGTACTCAGTAGACTTAAAATATACATTCAATAGATTCTAAAGCTTACTCCAATTTATGATAAGCACAAGAAGGTCACTTCATTATTTTGTGATATATAAGAAAGTTTGAATGACAATAATTAATATGGTTTAAAGCAAAAAATAAAAACACCATAAAAGCAACTACCTAGACTACCAGCATACTTTACATGTCTACACTGCTCATATATATGTCCTAGATATATTTTCAGAGTGCCCCCCCCCCCAAATGTCACCCACCCACCCCTAGTTTGCTCCAGGGTCATTGCCAAATGAATGAAGCATGCAGGCACCTGAAGAACCTGTATATGACTGACCCCAAGAAAGGTGCAGAATTTAAATTGGCACTGAGGGCACAGCAGATTGGGCTTGTCTTGCATAGCAGTGCAGAGCAGTGCAGTGCAGAATTGTGGAGACAGTAGAGCATTAGGTGTGCATTCTCATGCTGTAGGCTGGTACCCACTGGCAGTACAGAAGTTTGCAAGATCTTTGCAAGATTTTTGCAGGAGCTTTGAAGGAGCACTGGAGATTGGGATCTCATAAGGCTGATTCCACTTTTTTTAAATAACATTTTCACCAAGTTTTGAAAAATGAAGGGACTTTTGTCTACTCTTGCCCTCCTCTCACTGGTAGGATTGATAGTTGCCCAAGGTGAGTTATTTAATATATTTTTTATTGATAATTTTTATCAATTTTCTTCTGCAACTGATAATATAGTATGCATTTTTCTTCTGCTATTGATAATATATATTTTTTTAATTTCCTTCTGCCACTAATAATCGTTTTTTACATATATTCGTCATAATATGGTTGCAAAAATGCTAAATTGAATTGAAACAATTTGTCTAATTTTTGCATTTTTTTCACAACTTGGGTTTAATAATTCCTCAAATTATTCATTCAGTATATACATATATATTTATTATGCAGTTTTATTCTTTGCTCATTTTGTATTATCATTTCTATACATATTTCTGCTCATTATACTTAATGCATCAACATGAACTTATCTTTAGATATTTTAATAATTTAAATTTCCTTTTGTATAATATTTGTAAAAAAAGTTTATTGGACTATTTGGCATTCATTCATCAATACTCAGAGAGATTTTATCAATCTGATGATAAAATGATTCTTTTTTTTTTATTAGAGCATAAGATTTAAACTCATTCACTCATTTTTGATTTATGAAGAATGCTGATAGGCCTGCAATAATTACAGAACAAAATAGCTTATCTTAATTACAATAGATTACCTGAATACCAAAATTGGTATTTGACAGTCATGGTGCAATGCTATTGTCATGTAGATTGATGGTTTCATAAGAACCAGAATCTGTCAGAATTTCTACATGGCTGCATGGCAAAATTGGTTATGGAAGCTTCTGGAAGCAACTGCATATGTAACCTTGCTTTCTTGCTCCACTTGGCTAAGAGTAGGATAGATAAGATACAATAAAGGGTGTGACACTACAGGGCTGACTATCTGAGTATGTGATTCATTTCTACATGAAATAAATTCAAAATGATAGTTGAACAAAGCCTTTGACTGTAATAAAGCCTTTGAATATATGAGTTCAATCAAAAGACTTCTGGATACAGGTTTGGACAAATCTTCAGCAATCTCAATTGCACAGTAATTTAGGGTGTTTTAGGGTATCCCTGCATATTCACAAGATATAATTTATTGTATTTCAGTGTTAGAATAGATGTTTAGGTTTTTGATCTGGTGATGAAAGAAAGAGAAAGACGGAGAGAGAGAGAAAAGTTAATTTAATTATAACTTAGAGTCTCTTATATTATCATTAATGACTTGAAAATGATACACGTTACTCACAATTTGAAATACTCTTCCAAGACAAGAAATATTTGAAATTAAGAAAATGAGTAAGTATTTTAAGACATCATTTTTATTGTACAATTTGTAGAGTTTTGAGACTGCCCAATAAGGTATTGTGGGCCTAAACTGTAGTCCTATCAGATTGAACACAAGGCCCATTTTTTGTATGGGTCATCAATCAATCGATCTAATGGCAAAACAGGCTCATACCAGTACATACCAACAATGTAGATGGGGCATGCAGGCATTAAATCTTTGAGAAATGGATGGGTGGGGGGGGGTGCTATTTTCTGTGGAACCATGTCTTTTAGAGTCCAGGGTTGTTAGTGCTTTTATAATGCATGGCTGATTTTCGCCAGACACATACACATATGCATTGAAATAAAATGCTCTAAAAAGTTATAAAAGCACTAGAATGTAAAAAAACAAGACTCAGGAGTGAAGTCCAGATATAAGATGAAAAGAAAAAAGGGTTCAGACTTAGAAAATAAGAGATAAAGTGAGGATAAGTAAGAAAAATGTATGAAAAGTTGTAAAAAAGCAATAAAACGCAAAGTCTATAGGTCTAAGGTATAAGAATCACTCAGAACAGTAAATGTGTATAATTCAGTATAAATATATATAAGCTGCATATTTATGAAGGCAGTTCCAGGCTTAAAAGATATCTATACACAGATAGACGGATGACTATACAGACAGATAGATAGACAGGTAGATGCCAGAGAGATGTCGAGGTAGATAGCAGGATAGATTGATAGATAGGTAGACAGATAGATATATAGATAGATAGATCGATGGATAGATAGATGATATAGCAAGCTGCAAGTGCATCCCTCTAATTTTGCCCTTTTGCGAAATTTGGGTATAATGGAATATATGGAAGACAGAGCGCGAGTCCTCGACAGGGTATTTACCCCATGTGAGGGATCTTCAACTTACCCGGCATAGACAGAGACACAACTTGTAATAATGTCCATCTGGCATTTTGCTCTTGAAGGTCCAACGAAAATATTTTGATTCACTGACTGGCGACTCAGCCGACCATCAGCATGCGGTGCCTAGATAGATAGATAGCTAGATAGATAGATAGAAAGATAGATAATTACATATATAGATAGAAAGCTAGAAAGATAGATAGATAGATAGATAGATAGATAGATAGAGAAATATAGATATGAGTAGATAGATAGTTAGATAGATAGATAAAATATTAGATATAGATAGACATATAGATAGAAAGATAGACACATGGATAGATAGATAGATAGCTAGATAGACAGATAGCTATACAGACAGATAGATAGATGGATAGATATATAGATAGTAGAAAGGTAGATAGTAGATAGATAGATAGATATGGATTAATTACAACAGTTTCATTGATGCTGTCATTCACAAAAACATAATAATTATATTGTTTCTGTCCACATGCACTACCTTCCAACTACAAGGTTATACCATGTGTAATTTCCAACAGCTGAAATTACCCTGGCAGACTAACAGTCTTAACTTACATACCACTTTATTTTTGTCCAGCACAAAAAAAAAGATATTCCACCTTCCAAGAGCAAGAATGTTTATTTTTCTTTCTTTTGGTGCCATTGCAAAGAAGTTGAAATATTGCTGGCTTTTATAAACTCTGATTTATAATTCTCTTTTCTTGAATAGATAAAAATAGTCTTTTGAATTACTTTCTGTAGAATGGCATAGTTGTCTTTTATTGCTTAGTTTTAGTGAGCACAACTTTATGGTTCCAAAGTATAATTCAAGTAAAATGGAGATTTAGTATAACATATCTATTCAGAAAAATACCTTGTGGGTCGTGACAAGTACAGTTATGTAGGTAGAGATATTTGTATTGGTAGATAGACAGATGGATAGACAGATAGATCTATAGACAGATAGATGGACAGATATATAGACTGATAAATAAATACATACATAGATGCACAAATAGATAGATAGATACATTTTTTGATTGAGCGAATGATGGAATCGTCGATTGATTGATCGATTCGATGACGCTTCTATACTTTGACAGTTCCAATCAGAAGTTCTGAGATATTTTCTTACAGATAAATGAAGCAATATTTACAATAAAACTTTTTTGAAAATCAAATCTGATTTTAGAATGACCTAATGAAACTCAAAAAATAACCTTAGGGCTGCATAATATTTGCTGTTAAATGACTTATAAAAGCTGTTATATATTACTCCAAGGCATATCCTCAGATTAGGTGTGCCATCATTTCATTGAAAGTGCTATCTATAGGTGCATTATAACATGTCACTTTGTCAAATGACTGAGGGGTATATTTATTGAAAACTGGTCTTTAACTTGCTCCTTTATCCAAATACTTCCTCATAGCCTACAGGTAGTTCTACTGGGGTCTGCTGTATTGTCAAATTATATATAGTCACATTTTACAGCTGCATTCAAAGAAAATGTTCCTTTAGTGCATTTATGGAATTTTATAATGGTTGATTTGTGAATCGTGAGGTTTTACCGTGGGTTGTAGAGATATTTATCACAGCCCGGACGGAATGGAAAAAAGAATTCAGGAAAGTTGTAGATTGCAAACTTCTAAATCTCCTTGGACATTTTTGAAGAAAAGTCCAAATTTTTTTGTGGGTCGGGGATGCTCGATTTGCGAAATATTTATGAGAAGTTTTCTGGACAATTATGAAATTGCCTGGAAATTCACATTTTTTCTAGCACTGCGAAAGTCATTTTCCGAATGCTTGAATCAAAATAGGATACAAGTGAATTAATTTCACAAGACAATTCTATTTCCATGCATTCAATGCCAGAAGCATGGAGGTGTTATTTGGTTTAGGCATATTTATGTACACAAAGCAAGGACCACATCATATTGACAAAAAGCATGACACTGTGGTATTTGGTTTACCAAGGGTCGTGACAAAATTTGAAAAACCCCACAGACCAAACCACTGCAATTTCCAAGGGCCTTCCTTCAAGGAGTATTGTGGTTTTCAGTTGTGTCAAATAAAGAAGTAAATAGTGTGTGGATAAAAGAAGTTGTTGGCTAATGAAATCTGCCTTTATAGATCACAAAAAATATTTTGATCAAATTAGACCATTTCAATGAATTGGTGCATCGATGCAATGGTTTGCTTGGTGAATTCTTGGTGGTTACATGATTGAATACCTGGTGGAATGATGTCACTTGCTTAAAAATGTTTCCTTAGTGTCAGTTATGGTTAATCAGTTGATTCAGTGCTTATCATATCGAGCAGCATAGGTTGTAACAAACAAACTAATTAAATGACTTAAGTTTTCATTATATAGGAAGATTAGGAGACCAACAGAAAACTGTCAATGATGTCAATGATGTCAATGATGTGGCAAAGTTGCAAATTAAAAATAAGAAATCTTAAATTAATTTTTCCAGTGGACCGCCAATCTGCAAGAACCTCTAAGAAATTTATTTAACTGTTACAGTCTGTCACTTTGATATAGAAAAAATTAGGACCAATTCACTGTGCAAAAATGCTCTTCGTGATAGCTGATGACGTGTCATCTTCTCTACTTTCAACATGGGAAACATAGGCTGTTTGATTAGTCATGATCAAGAGAAGGCAATTTCACTTGTCACGAATGATTTTAGAGTAAAAATCAGATGCATAATCCTTATAATAATAATAATAATAATATTAAGTACTAATATAGCGCCAATTCCAGTAAACTGCTCATTGGCGCTTGGTCAGATTAGCTGATATCTCCATAAATTTTGCAAAAAGATATGTTTTCAATCGCTCCTTGAAGTTATCCAGTGTCCTTGATTTCCGCACATTTTCAGGTAAGCCATTCCACAGTATCGGTGATGAATAGGAAAAGGCTCTATCCTCAAACTTGTTTTGATTTTGTGTGGCAGGTACCTCTAACAACATTTTGCCATTGCTGCGGAGGTTCAGGTCATTTTCCGGTTTTTGTTGAATAAGACATTTGAGGTACTGAGGTGCTTGATTATTCACCATGCACTTTCCACGTAGTTGTCATAAGTTTGAATTGGATCCTTGCAGGAATTGGAAGCAAGTGTAACTCCTTCCTGTAATGGCTGACTTTATCTTGTCTTTTCAGCCCTTCAATCAGTCGTAGGCTACAGCGGAGTTTTGCGCAACCTGGAGTTTATTTATCACTTGTTTTGACGAACCATAGAGCAATCCATTGCCATAGTCTAAATAAGGAGTGACTAACGCATTGACAGTTTTGATTGACAGTTTTGATTGACTCTTTGTTCAGTGACTTGTGCAGTTTTGAGATGTTTCGAAGGATAAAATAAGCATTTTGACACATTTTTTTACCTGCTTATGCATTGACATGTGTTTATCAAAGAATACACCCAAATTTCTGGCATGATCTGTCGCCTTAATTTCAACATTGTCCGCACTGATTTCGTTTGGCTGTCACCAACAAACGGGATTAGTCTCCTTAAATAAAGCAAATTGCAAATTATCAGGATGATGATTCACTAAGTGTCATTTTCAGCGCAACAGTCCACTCTTTTTGCATGTCAAGTTTACAGGCTGTAAAAGAGAGACTATATATATAGAGGATAACTGGACCTTCAGAATCAGTCTGTCATCATGTCAATTGACCATTATAGTGCTACCATATAGGCCTGGTCCAAAACATCCATCTTTTTCCACTGTACAACTATATAGGCCCAATAAATCTTATGAATTTATCTAAAATCCCCTACTTTCTAAATTTAGCAATGACACTCTCATTCATCCACGTGTGCATTGAAGTTTTTGGAGAAAATTCTAGAAGTCACGTGACTTGCCAAACCAGTCCTTTATGACGTCACAGTTGGCTGCATCCATGACCTCATTTGACCTGACCCCATTGACATCTGACCTTGGTGCCATAAAGGGGGTAAATTGACCTTATTTGGAACTTGGATCTCTAAAAGATATAGTTAAAGGTATGAATAGAGAATTTGTACTCTATTCATTGCTCTTGGACCCTTGGCTTATAATTTTATTAATTTATAGTCATTGGGGTGTTCAGTTCCTACTTGTGAATAAAGCATACAGCTTATTCATGTGGTTTTAGAAATTTGATAGAAGTTCCTTTTGTTGCCCAGGAAGGTAACTGTCATCACAATAGCCTATTGATATTTTATTTATTTCTTGTAATATTTAGATGTATAGGACCTATCTTTATATATAAATAGATTTTTTTAAATGTTTATTTTGCCATCTTTCTATAACTATGAAATTTTGTTTTCCATCTTCTTCTGATTCTCTTGATTGCATTATCTAATGAAAGTACATATGTATGAATAGACCAACTTCAAACTTCAATCCATATTTGGATTTTCTTGTAGGCCTACATTCTGCGTCTGTCCTTACAGAAAGTTCTTGAATGGCCACACTTTATATCATGAACCTTAAAAATAATTTCAATCTAATTGAAGAAGTGCTTCTATTTCTAGAATTTTCTCAGTTCTGTTAGACACGATATGTTACATTTTGAATTGCCATTTTTATAAAAGGGGGAAAATAAAATAGAAAGAGGCACCAGACTTGTCAGACAAGCGTTGCACCGAAATTCCTGATGGGGGCTAATTGCACTGCATCCATGCAGTAAAATTCCTTTTTTGTATCTTTTTTGCTTCAAAGCTTATTTTCTGTGGTGAAATAAGTTAATTATATATAGTAATTATATTCTGGTGCTGTGAAAAGTATGATGCAGTAGACCATACAATTTTAATTCTGATACCCTATTATATGTTGCTGTTTCTGTTAGTTAGATGGATAGATAGATAGAGATATGTATGAAGATGGATAGACAGATGAATAGATAGATGAATGGAGAGACAGACAGACAGATGGATAGATCAGTGCAGCCCTCTAGTTCTCAGTACTTCATTATGAGGATGAGGACCTCTGCTCTATCTCCCATCTCAACAATCAATCGTTGGATGTGGCGCCGTCAGTGCCGAAAATATCTGAGAGTGCGATACAATGTAAAAAAAATCATACTGCATTCAGCTTCAAATCTGACCACTTACCAACTGAGATGGAAATTAAACTTTGATGAAAATATGGAGCAACGCGGGCCTGCGAATGCTGAAACGAAACCCTTTTTCTGGGTCCTCAACTGATTTTGTACCTGGCACGACCTTTATGTAGTTCCTGGATTTACTGCTATGTTTTGTATTTGAACAGTAAAAAGTCCAAAAACATGGAAAGAAGTTCATGATCACAAAAAATGTAGGGCCTATATTAAAGAGAAATTTCTCTAAAAGAGCAATCTTAGTACATGGAATTCTATTCCAGCCTTTTGTATTCTGCTTTTCAGGGAGAAAAAATAAGTTTTTTATAATGGGTTGTTGGCAAAATGTCACGACTACGCGTGCTGTGGTTAAATTTGTGTTAAAAATTGAAGTTTGTGGTTTTTAAACAGAACTTAGAATTGGAAGTCGTTCAATTAGGGAATTTAGATCTGTCATCTGAAGGTTTGTTAAAGGGGTGTAAGTGTTTGGCAAGGTAAATGTTTCATAAACATTGAAAAGTATCTTACTTCAGAAAATAAAACTCTTTAGAAAAAAAACCTTACTTCAGGAAAAAATAAAAACACCTCACTTAAGAAAAAAAGCTTGCTATGGTCTGTGATTCATATGAACTCTTTGATTGAAAACAATTTTTTAAGGATGTATATGGATACCAATACCAGTAACGGTATCGGAGGTATCGGCACCAAAAAAGCAGTAGGCCTATCGGTATCGCATCGGGAGCTCTGCTCCATATTTAACTAATCGTATCAATATCGGAATGTTATATTATCGGATATTTGTGGTATTAGAAGCAAAATACAGTATCAGTATTGGATAGAAATGAAAATGTGGTGTTGGTGCATCCCTACAATTTTTCCAGTGAAAAGGAAAATATTTATTGAATATTTTGACAAATCCATTATAGATTTTTGTGAATTAGTGCCCAAACTACCTCCTACTTGAAACAAAATATACTTAATATAATTATAGGACTCCAAACAGCTGATGAAGACTGAAATACAGAACTTGACAGAAGCATTGCATGTTTTAATCTAAATTTAGACTTTCGTGTAAATATTCTAATGTGTAGTGAACAAATAGTGAATCTTAGCTTGGAGTATTTACTATGAGGAAAATAGAAAGTAAGACAATGAAAAAAATCCTTCTCTTTCATATTCGATTTGTCTTGACTCTGGAGATATATACTTAAAGGTAAAGAAATAATGATAAGAATGAAAGAAACACTGCATTGACCTTGAAAATAACTGAAAGATGACAGAAGTATGTAGTAGTTCCTCTCAAAACAAAAGTGATGATCAAACATCCATGTGAGGGATCTTCTACTTGCCTGGCACAGACAATGATACAAGGGTGGCACCAATTTGACATCTCATCTGAACGAGCGCTGGGATTTTGCTTATGAAGGTCCACAGAAAATACTTCGGGTTCATCACGCTGGGTTTGAACCCATGCAGGCAAGACCTTCAGTGGAGTAGGCCTGGATTGCAACCACTTGGCCAGCCAGTTGCTTGACAGACTGATAGAAATAAATATTGACACTTCAACAGATAGACAGATGAACAAACTAGACAGAATAGAAAACATTGATTGATAAAAGGTATAATACATGCATTCCTGCAGCCATAAGTCTGGCTATGCAGTGAATACATTCCTTTTTTGTAAATTTCTTTTTTAAAATCATTCTATTGTGAAAACAGTCTGTTGATTTTATTCAGAATGACTACCTTAGAAAGTGATTAATTGGAATTGAATGCAAATATGAACGTGATATGAATGGTTATATAATTACAGGGAAAGGTTATGGCTTTATGAAATTGTTAGACTGTATGAATTTTATTTGGCAGGAAGATCTCCAGAGTTATGAAATACTTTGTTACCGGCTGAGAGGCTGTGATGTCAAAGTTGCATTAGTATTTCCGGACTAAATTTTCACTCTGACATATAGCTGAAACTGTGATGCTCAGTTTTGGGGGATTCTCATTGGCTAGAAGCCGCGGGGAATTTGGCCCAGTTTAAAATGACATCAGAGCTTGAAGTCATTTTATATATTTTGTGAGAATAGCGTCATCTCTGACATCACACTTCAACAGCATAGAAAGAACTTGAGATTCCACATAAATATGACAAGGACTGTAAAACAAACATTTCGCTTTATGCTAAGCACATAGAAAGTAGTTTCAAAGACAATATTATGCACAGTGACAATTTGTACCACAGTCATTTCCATATAAACTTCCATGTAATCATGTTCAGTTCATGCTATAACCAGTTTTGCCACTAAAACCATACACTTCAAGAACATGTTCATGACTTCATACTCTTTTGGCAGTAAACCATGTCAAGAAGTACATGGAAAAAGAATGTCGGTGCATGCTTTTGTTCGCATATATATCAAAGCGAAAGTTTTGGAATTTGTTTTTCTACATGTATGTCACTGTCATGTCAGGCATATGTCTAGTGAAACCACAGCAGTGGCTGAATGATTGTTAATCAACCACTGGTCTCAAAAGCAGACTGAATTTCTTTATATTTCAATGGCACAAGTTGTCTACTGTGAATGCTATGGAAGCTGCCATTTAGGTAAGATTAGAGTGGTGATTGCCGATGATAGGTCATTGGGATCACATGAACAGTTATGTAGAATAAAATGAGATCATCATGCTTCCTTCAATATATCAATGTTGAAACTGTGATGCATATATTTACTGTCAGCCCATTGGCTATCAAGCTGCGATTATGTGGTTGCAGGGGCTATCCCTGATAAAATGCTTACTCTGACATTGAGCTTGAAACTATGATGCTCAGTTTTAGGGGATCCTCACTGGCTAGAAGCCGGGGAATCTGACCCGGTTTAAAATGACATCAGCGCTTGAAGTTATTCTACATATGTTGCTATGCTGGAGAATAGAGTTATCTCTGACATCACAGTTCAACATGGTGTGAAGGTTTCCTGTTCACCTCTCGCGTTGAGCGAAACTCCAATTTTGGAAGTGGCTCCTCTACCATCCATAGGTCTACATCCAAATAATTGTTGCAAGACAGATATGATTTTTCTCTCTCTGGACACTATCCTCTCAATTGATGAAAATGTCCCCTGATAGAATGTTCAATAGGTGTCTCTTTGAACTGTATTGAAATGTATGATTTAAAACCCTGCAAACCTGCATTCCTTCCTAGAAGGTATGCCACTATGTCATATTTAGTCTGTAAGACGGTTCTTTATCCAACAATATACTTGATGAGTCACCTTACTAACCATCAAAATTTAATCTACATGTACCAGTATACAATGTAAGACCATGGTAACTATGAATAGAAAATTATGAATAGAATATTGTAGGAATTAATGGGACTTTATTTAACCCATGCACTTCTTTTCTGTGTTTTTTAGGGAAGGTAGTATATAGTTAATTCATATTGAACTAATCCAAACAAAATTACTTTTTAATTGTGAAACCTTTTATTTGCATGATCGACTAAATATCAATCTAAAAAATAGCAAAATCTACAATAAATCTGGCATAGGCCTATGTGACCTCAAAAGGTTGACCATGCATGTCAAGTTATTGAAAGGAAAAGGTGTGAGCAACCAACACTTCAGTTGCAGCAAACGTCAAAAGGACTGATGCATGCCAAACTTCATCCTCCCCACGCAAGCCCTGCTAAAATGGACAGGGCTGTCTGCTATTTCCAACCTCTTCTGTGATTGGCTGCTTATTTAGGTCATAAGCATTATGCAGGCAGATTTAGTCCAATTATGGACACTTAGAAGATTACTGACAACTAAGAGAAACAGTGTAAAACAAGCAAACTTTCAAACAGTTTCATTTCAGAACTGTGAAAATACATAATTCAATGGAATTTTTGGAACTGTGATAGCACCTTTCAACAATACACAATTTCTCCATTTGTAACTGTGTGAAACAGAAGCAAATATTTCAAACTGTGATGTAGCAGTCCCTGATTGGCTGAGCCAAAACTGGATCAGTTAATTAAGTATTCATGAATTAGCAAAGGTTATGGGCCATTTTGTCATGGTATGACTTGGGATGATGGCCAAACTTTAGAGGACGGGGAGCCCAAGGATGTCATATTTCCAGGGCATTTGATTGGCTTAAAACAGCTTAGCTGGCTTTCTAATTGGCTGTGTATACAGAGCTGGCTATGTATCACAGGCTCTCTCAACCAATAGACGCTACTCATTAATGCACGTATCAGTCTGAAGGCAATTATTTGGCTTCCGCTCTAATATCTGTGACAGTAATGTAATCGAGGCTAGGATACCCAGACCAAGGCAAGGCCATGGATCTGGCATCCGAGACTGAGGCAAGGCCATCAAAATATGGACCCAAGGCCGGCCTCGAGGTCTAGGCTGGTTCCGAAGGCGCCTACCACTGCCCCAAAGACACCCGAGACCGAGGCAAGGCCAAGGATTTGGCATCCGAGACTGAGCCAAGCCCGGTGCCATCAGAATATTTGGAGACTTCCAACACTGATCTGTGAAACTGTTAATATTTGGAAACTCATATTAGATGAGACCAGCATCTCTCTGTGAACTCTATCAGATAAATCATTAGAAACCTTTTAATATTTTCAAATCTGCATACCAATTTTATAAACTCCTACAAGGCTCACATTGTGTTACAAGTTCTGAAAATTTGAAACTTTTACAGTTATTTGGAGAAAACCATCCTTTTAAAAAGTACTTTCCTTTGTTGGTTTTTGTCTCTCATTCTTACTCTCGATTCGTTCAAATTTATATAGCGACAAAGAAGCAGTATGAGAGTACAGAAAAAAACTGCTAAAAATATGTGAAAAAAGGAGGAAAAAGATTCTTCGAGAACTGTACATGCCACGTAAAGCTGTCAGCCTGTATTTGCTACTTTGATTTCAAAAGCCACAAATTTTGTCTGGCTCTCCTTTTTAAGCTGAAATCTCACACCCACTTTTTTTAAAACTCTTTTTCCCATAAGTTTTTATCATATTCAACAGCTTATTATGTTTGTTCATTGAAATATCTTGGATCTCATCCAGAATGTCAGTGACTTGAGGCTAAAACGGTGTAGAAATGCAAGATTCAAAATGAAAATGTCCGTATCAAAAGCAAGTATGAGCTTACATTATAGAGGTATTTCTTCAGGATACAAGAAAGTCCAGATACAGTAAGATAGACAGAGATAGTTACTGTCAATGCAATGAGTTTGAGTAAAAGTTTAGGAACAACTTTTTGAGAGAAGGCTGCAAGCTCTGGTGTCAGAGTCAAATTATAGATTTTGTGAAATTAATAATTATATTATCCACAGATACAAGAAGCTTCCTGTCAAGCCACGACTTCAGGAACTTGTTTTTACACTAATGACAAAATTAGGTTTCTGATGGCAAAAAGACCATTTTCTAAAACTTACATTTTATGTTCAAATATCATCTAATATCAAGTTGAACGTCCCTTTACTTCAATAATTGAAAGTAAGACAAATCCAAAAATTGTAGCCATCCATAGTTGAAAAAGGGGTCCTAAATTATAAGGGTGTTGACAGAAAATGGTTGTTAGGGTTCTAAATTACAGACCACCTTCTAGAATAGGGTTGAATGACATTCTGGGGTGGGTCAAAAAGGGCCTACATTTGAAGGGTATAATTGACTCCATGCTCAGATTGTCACTCTGACCCTAAAAATGTTGAAAGTTTTAATATTGAATTGCACAGTTCTGTGGTTTTAGGGTCATACCATTGGCAGAATGGTTTATTAATCTTTTCCAAATAGGTTTGCAATCTTGGGGTTGGTGGGTCGGGTCTTCCACTCTTCCCAATATCCTTTTGGGGATCCTTTTATGCGGTCTTGGAATCTGGAGCAGATTTTTATATTCCAGGTAGCAGTTAGAAGAGCTATGAATATTCCAGTTGATTCTGTGCTCATCATATATCTAGCAGCATATAGGTGACAATAAAATAAAATAACTGAAAGACTTAAGGTACTTGATCAAATAAGATGATCAGGAGATCAACATAAAACTGCCAATGATGTGGCAAATTGAAAATAAGAAAATTAATTGTTCCTGTTTACTGTTAATCTGCAAAGAGCTCTAAACTCAGTTAGACATCACCAAGATACTTATACCATTGGAAAAACCGGTATCTAACTGACAATATTGCATGTTAGCGCCCTGCTAAGGATTAACACTGTTTACAACAGCAAACAAACAGTCGGATTATTGTTTATTTTGCTAAAATTATAAGTTAAAACAAATAATAGAAGAAGCATATGATGTCTAAGTCAGTTAGACACCTCTTTGTCAGGTCTTAACATGCATTTTTGTCAGTTAGAACCCTCCAAATCGGTGTCTAACTAATACTTAAAAAGATTTAACGATTATACTTCCAAACTTTGATATTGTATCGGGAAACCTCAACCAAAGAAAATTTAGAGATTATACTTCCAAAACGTTGAAATTGTATCGGGGAAATTATATTTTCTAGAAAAATTCCTCATGCAGAGGTTTTGTCTAAGATCCCAAACCCATTTTTTCAGTGCAGAGACGACAATAATGAAATGATTGAACTTGTCTGACCTGTATTTTGAGATGACAAGGAAGCCCCCATACGCATGGCATGCTTTCTATTGTAGTAAAAGAATGTACAGCAGAGCTTCTTTGAAAGACCATGAGTTAGATCTTGTGGCTCATACATGAGGAATTGTGGATGTAAATCAATTTGTGGTTTATCTTTGTAAAAAATAAAAAGCCTTCTCGATCATTTCCTTGATATATTCTAATTTTGATTCAAATTAAAGTTGATTTTCATTGAGCATAATTGGAAGTGATATATGGATGGATATACCCTATTTAATCACATATAAACTGCATTGCACATAAAGACATGCAGAAAGGATCAATAGACTATTTAATTCATTTGTGATATATATATATTTCCTATTGTCTGTTACATATAATATGCAGGTGCTAAAACTAAGCAGACTAATTAAGTGGCAAACCAGTTTGAAAATTAAAATTATTTCCACTGGGTGGGCTAACTTGCACAGAAAATCCATAAAATCCAGCATAAGAAAGAAGTATATCTATGTAGAACTATGTCCACATTTGAGAGATCGTACTGTACCACAAAATGACACGAGCAAGAAATATAATAGGCCTTTACCAAAACTGGTAGACCATTACAAACCATTAGACAGTGTTTCCTTAAGGCAGTCAGTCTACCTTGTCCTTAAGAAAAGTGGAGATCAGGTCACTGACTGCAGTTCAAGTGCAAATTTCTAGAAATTACTTTTAGAAAATAGAATAAAGAAATTGTTGTAGTTTTGTACTCAAAGTACTTGCTCAGACCTTGTTAATTTGTTGCAATTACTTAAAGGTGTGTTTAGTTACACTGAAACAAATGTAATTGGGTGGTACAAGTTACAAATGTAGTTGACATGGTAACATGATGTGCAATGTGGTTATACAGCCACAGTTTCCAGTTCATTATAATTATTGAAATATAATTTTAGCCATCATAAGTATATCTAGTTTTAGGAAGGTAGCCTTTTTAAACCGATTAAAAAGTAAACCAAGAAAGGAGGAGGCACTATAGAATTGAGTAGACTATTATCAATCAATATCATAGTAAATAACTTCCTGGATCAATAGAAAATCTGAATTTAAACATACACAGTTTAGCAATTATGAACATTGACTGTAATGTTGTTGCAAACTTGTCAACAGTGTGATAAGTTTTTCACTATGATGTCTTCCTTACAGAAGGATACATTGTTCAGAAGGTCCCTTGTTTAGAAGGTCCCATGTTTAGAAGGTTCATTGCCCCGAACGTCCCTTGTTCAGAAGGTCCGTGGATCACAAGGTCAAATGTTCAGAAGGTCTATTGTTCAGAAAGTCGTGGATCGCAAGATCAAATGTTCAGAAGGTCCATTGTTCAGCAGGTCGTGGATCACAAGATCAAATGTTCAGAAGGTCATTTGTACTTCCACTTTTCTAGATAATTCTTCTGGAAACTTGCTTTTGCTTTTAGTTGTGTAAATATTGCTGTATCAGTCTCATAGTTATTCTAATACAAATTCAGAAATCATACCTGTCTGGCTACTTTCAGTTATATCATGAACCTTTAGTCATGAAACTTAGAGCTCTTTGCAGATTGGCGGCCAACTTGAATAGTTTTTTTTCTTATTTTCAATTTGCAAACTGGCTTTGGCACATCATTGACAGTTTTCCTAATCTTCTCATTTGATGAAGTACCATGAGTCATTTACAGTGAAACACTTTGATATAGAATTAAAGTGGACTGTGGCACTGTGAAATGGCACTTCATAACTCATGATAGCCGATGAAGTGTCATCTTCTCTACTTTCAACATGGGAAACATAGAGGCTGCTTGATTAGTTATGATCAAGAGTAAGCTAGCCATTTGACTTCTCTAAAGTGAAAATCTAATGCCTAATCCTTTCGTTTGGCTGTCACCAACAAGTGCGATAAGTCTCCTTCAATCAAATTAACATTGAAAGTATTGGGTTTGATTATGACAAATCATCAGCATGATGACACACAAAGTGCCATTTTCACAGTGCCACAGTCCACTTTAATTCTATATCAAAGTGTTTCGCTGTAATTAGTTTGTTTATTGTCACCTACACTGCTTGATATGATCAGCTCTAAATAAACTGATTAACCGTAGTTGGGTGCACTCGAATTACTGCCCGACGGTCGACCGGTTTATGACGGGCGATCCTCGTTTGCGGCGGATGTTATGCGCGCACATCAATCCGGGGTATCCCGTGTAGCACGGCCGATTTTGCTCGGTGTATGGCGGTCTATCAATCCAACACGAGGCAAAGTAAACTTCCGGGTTTTGGCACACGAGAAAAGCCGCCTGTTTGCTTGTTAGCTCTTGTTGTTGCATTGTTTGTAGTAGTGAAAAAGTCAAAACAACACAAACACATGCTTTAGGACCCTTCAAAATCGTGTTTTGATTGTTTATTTATATTTGTTACGACGACTGCCATAAATAAACAAACAACTCAGTCTGGCACATTGACCGGGCGATCAACTGTCCTCGATTGACCGGTCAACCGACCACGTGGTCGGGCTACACCGGTCGGCGCAACCGGGCGATACAAACGAGCGCACCCACTGACACAAGCACAAAATTTTTGAGCCAGTGAGATCACACGACCAAGTTGAAAGTTAATTTTGGAACTGTTTGGTCCGCTAATCCGCAAAGAGCAATAAGTCATGAACCTTACAAGTTTGACATTAAACAATTTATTTATACATTCACCAAATTAAACCTTTCAGGAATACTCCCTACAACCACAAATGGACAAGGTAACAGTGTTGTTGTCATAGAAGCAGTGTTGTCGTTAGAAAAATTAGTCACAAAACTACATTTAAAAGAAAATTTACAATCATCTCACTTTCCCTGACTGTAATTAATATATTTTCACTAGTTATCACATTAGTTTCCTAGTTTGCATGTTTTGTTTGCATGGTTTGTTTTTGAGTAACTTCTCTCAAATAATCTTCCATTTATGCATGCTCACTTCTGTTGTGTATCGTAATTTTATTTTTGTTATTTATTTGTGTACCATTAATTTGCATGTTTTAAATGTTTTATATACCAGTTATGTTTCATTGCTAATACCTTGGTTTGAATTGACTAATATGCATGAGTTTGACTTTTCTATTATTACACATAGATCTAGTTTCTGTATTGTGTATTATAGCATTTTAGAACCATTTGATATATTTACACATTGTACAGCCCTTTACAGTCTGTAACTTTGATATGCAAAAAGAGTGGACTGTGTCACTGTGAAAAGGGCACTTCATGAATCATCATACCGGTGATTTGTCATGATCATAACCAATACTTTCAATGCCAATTTGATTTAAGGAAACTAATCCTGCACGCGGAAGGATTATGCATCTGATTTTTACTCTAAAATCAGTTACAACAAATCAAATGGCCTTCTCTTGATCATGACTAATCAAACAGCCTCTATGTTTCCCATGTTGAATGTAAGGAAGATGACACTTCATTGGCTATTATGACTCACAGAGTGCCAAAATCTGTGTATGAACCATTGAAACAACACTCATTTTATGCATATCAATTTATACCGACTGTAATAAGTTTTGTAGATGTTTGTTTCTTTCAAAAAATTATCGTAAAGTGATAAATTTATCTTTTGTTTAAAAACATTGTCTTTAAAATTGTACAAACAATATTACTGAGCCACATCAATACATAAAAAATCAACTTATTTCATTATAATATCATACAATACCTTGAATTTCTAAAATGAAGATATTCGATGGACCAAAAGTAGGCCTATACACTCTAAAAAATTTCAGACAAAATTGGTATTTTAGATTCAAAATGGTTTTTTGAAAAACCAAATTTCAATGCAAAACCAACATGGATTTTTAAAAAAAATTGGTTTTTCAAAAAACCATTTTGAATCTAAAAAACCAATTTTGTCCCGACATTTTTTAGAGTGTACCTCTCGACACTTAATTTCTTCTGGAAATAACTTGCTATACAACAACTAAACCCATCACCTATTGTTGCAATTTCTCAGTTTTTACTTAATTTAATCGTTTGTGATTTTCGTTTCTTCAGATTTTTCAAGTGTGAGATACCAAGGATTAGCATGCGAAGGGCAGTCTCTCCACATGTTCTGTCCGCCGGGATACTACATCAAAATCCACGAGGTGTTCTTCGGCCGAAATGATACTACTACCTGCATTCAGGTTTGTATTATTATTATTTTTCTACTATAAACATGGTCAGTAATTTTTCATTTGACAGACTAGCACTGAATCCACTGGGCCACAACACCTCTTAAATGCAATTTTATAGACTCAAAGAATGTCCAGAAGTCCTGTTTGGGGTCACTGAGCTGGCAAATGTAGGAAATACTTAGGTTGTCCCATTACCAATGTAAAGGTGACAAATATGTTCTGAAGTGTCTGCAACATAATTTACATTCAGAAAAAGCATGAAGCCACCTATACTTCCTTAGACATATTTACTCATCAGTTCATTTTCAAGAATGCAAAGGAACATGAGACAAAGAAAGTAAATAAAAGTACCACCACATTTTTGCGTGTAATTTTATCCGAAAATTTAAATAAAAGCAATTAACAGGACCCGTATGCATGTTGCACCTTCAACAAGGATTGGTGGACTGTCGTAACAAGGAAATTAGTCAATAAATGGATACATATTTACTTTGTTCATGCAGATAGTATTTGTATTCAACCAATATTGGTGCATTACAAAAACATGTATGGAATAGAAGCAGTCAGGCACAGAAGTCCAAGAAGACACTCCGAAAGAAACAAATAATCAAATGCCTTTTTCATTCTTTAATTTTTAAAGTGCAGTATTTTTGCTAACATCAAAGCTTATACTGGAGGAGTCCCCTTTTATATCAAGATGCCACAAGTATCTATCTTAGAGCTTCTTTACTATCGCTGAGTACCGTCAATTTGTACGTCTGAGTGGCAGTGAGCGCTTGGCAAACTTAAGTATTTTTTCAGAATTTCAGCTAAATAGTATACAGTTGTGCTTGAAAATTAGTGAACCCATAGAGATTTACCATTGAAGACAATGATAAAGTTGTCTCACCGTACTGGCCACAACATTAATGATATTGCACGAATCGTTGAACCAATGACTGTTTTATACCATTGAGGTTTTCCACTACATGCACCAGCCTGGCCATTGGATTTGTATCACGTGTTTTTGTGCCTGATAGGGGTTATAATTGTGCAAAAGTAAGTGCACCCTAAGCATAATGTTAAAAGATAGGAGCGGAGGGTGCACTTACTTTTGCACAATTATAACCCCCATATAGCGCAAAGACCCCTGATACAAATCCAATTGCCAGGCTGGTGCATGTAGTGGAAAACCTCAATGGTATAAAACAGTCATTGGTTCAACGATTCGTGCAATATCATTAATGTTCAGTACGGTGACCACTTTATCATTGTCTTTAATGGTAAATCTCTATGGGTTCACTAATTTTCAAGCACAACTGTATATATATATATATATATGTTGTTTTTGATGCCACACTCGTCTAAATTTAGTTGAATGTTTTCAATGAAATGTGGATTGGAACAAGTCTTCCATGGCACAGAAACTACAATTTGTAACTGTCACATCGATTTTTATGGGTTCATAACATAAGACTGCCAAGTTTTTGACCCGACCTTTCAACTTGGGACAGAAAAACATCCTCAGAAACCTCAAAATAAAAATGGAGACTCTAAAAATACCTTACATTGTATGATTTCTGAATGCACCATTCATACAATATGTAGTACACACAGTGCAACACACAAGCCATCTTATCATGCAAAAAGTGAACCACAATGAACCACAGAATACTGTAACCCTATCTTGTTTCTTTGTTAAAAGGGCACACCCTATATGGGGTCAATGATTTGTGGAGCACCAAATATTTGAACTTGCTCAAAATAACTGTTAGATTTTACAGCAGATAACATTTTTAACCAACATTTATAAGTAAATGGAGTCAGGTGATGAATTGTTGCTCCGAAAGGTGTCAGGATGACTGTAGCGGAACGCCTCATGTGTGTCTGAGACCACGTGTGCATAGTTATACCAAGGCTTCAAAAGGAAGTGTTGAAGTCTGCAAAAGGCACCATATGTTCAATTAAAAAATACTGAAATAGGTTTTTAAATTTTTTTTAACTTTTAAAGTAACTACTGCTTTGTAAAATCTAAAATAGGACTTGGTATTAGATAGTACCCCATTCTGCTTTAGCCCCAACCGATATAATATTATTTGTAGTATTGCATTTTATTGCCACTAACAACATCATACGAGGGGCGTTCAGAAAGTTCGAGGCTTTTTTTCATATGGATACTTATATTCAATCTAGAACTATGAATTTTTCACAGGATAAAATTCAGCATATTTGGAATGGATTTCCAAAATTTTGGACAATTTGAACATTTTTAAGTCATTCGAACTTTCTGAACGCCCCTCGTATTAATGTCTCACGTATACATGGTGTGTGCCTTCTCCCATCCCAATTAGCCTACCAAGCACATAAATACAGGACATAAAGCCCCAATCATCTATCTATCCATCATCCTCACAAATAAT
The DNA here is from genome assembly GCA_026936325.1 of Platynereis dumerilii. Taxonomy (NCBI): domain Eukaryota; kingdom Metazoa; phylum Annelida; class Polychaeta; order Phyllodocida; family Nereididae; genus Platynereis; species Platynereis dumerilii. The sequence goes on from JAPTHN010000004.1 coordinate 33,231,029, forward strand.
TTTCTTTCATCCTTACAGGACAGAAACAAGATCACCAATGACACGACCTGTTCCGTCGACATGGCAACCACAATGCTCCAGACCTACTGTGGGAATTCCGCAAGGTCCTGCTATGCGCCTGCCTCTGTTGGCCTGTTCGGATTGCCCTACCCGTGCCATGCGGGCATCTCCAAGTTTCTGAAGGTCTCCTTCTCCTGCGAACGTGAGTACTTTTTGAAAAGTTAAAAGACATGAGAAGTCATCAAAGTGTTTATCATGTCTTATCCTATTTTGTGTTTCTTCTGATCTCTTTCCTTATCTGATCTTGTCCTGTTGTACCTTGCCTCATCTCCTCTTCTCCTGTCTCACCTCTTCTTTTCTCATCTTATCCTATCCTATCTTATCTCTCTTTTCATTACATTGTCTCTTCTCTTATATTATCTTATTCGATCTTATTCCATCTTATATATTAATATTGTTATCTTGCCTCACCTTTTCCAATCTCATATTATCTTACCTTTACTTATCTCATAATATTATTACCTCACCTAATCTATAATCTTATCTTCCATCTTATTTCATCTTCCTGTCTCTTCTCTTGGCTTATCTCATCTTTTGTTGTCTTTATATCATGTATTGTGGTTATTTGGATTAAAACTTTCCCTCTTCTTTTCAGAAACCATCTACAGAGCCCTCTTGTGTGAGGCCAGTGGAACCCTCCCTCTGACCTGCCCAAATAACAAGCTGATTGTCCCTCTGTCTGCCTTCTACGGAAGAGAGGACAGATCCACCAATGTCTGTCCTCATTCAAGCTCTGATGGTAAATATTTGTTTCATTTTGGACAGACATGTTTTATGTTTTAGCTTCTCAGACTTTCTTGAGGAAATTTCTGAGCTCGGTCGTTATCGCTAGCAATAGTGCAGTGTATGAATTAAGTACGTAAATTCTACACGCAAAACTCACGATCCATAGTACGTACGTACATTTTCATACACACTTTGTACAAATTCATACAAATTTCATTCAGGCACTTTTCAGTTACTTTGGCCGTTTTAGTGCAATGATTATCACAAACAGTGAAAGTTAAAGCCCAAAAACCAGCTGAACACTATAAAACCATACGAAAAGTTACTTAGCCTACATAAAATTTACTTGTATAGGTGTTGGTGGTATCGGCAACAAAATTCCAGCATCGGTATCTGTATCAGAAGTGAAAAAGCAGTAGAAAAAGCATCCATGGTCTCAAATAATAAAATTTACTTCTGATTGTCTCTACACTTGCACAGGTTTCTAAACTGGCGTAATTAGCCTACTTAGTGAATAAATATAGGGTGGAAACACCGCCATAAACCCCCTAATCATCCGTCCAACACAGGTTTCTACAATATAATGACATTGTATTTTTCAGACGTAGGCTACTGTGCCACTGACACAGCTTTCGACATCTTCAGCTCAATTTGCGACGGAAAAAATAAATGTGAAATTAATGCCGGTAACAACATGTTTGGAGATCCATGCTTCGGAGCTTACAAATACTTGAAGGTGGCATACAGCTGTGCTGGTGAGTAAAAAAAAAACTGTTTTATAATTTGACTTTACTGATATATATTCGATTTGCTTTTAGATCTTTATTTTGAGGAACAAATCTCTCCAACTGGCCAAGCCTCTAGCTCTAAATGTATAATTTATTTATGGTGCACATGTAAAAGTGTTAATTCAAATTTAGATTTGCTGACACTTGTTCCTCTTTGACTTATAATGTTGCAAAAACTGAATACAAATTAAGATTGTCTGTTTCTGCATATCTATTTAAATACACTTAATTTTCTTTGCATAAGTTTGTATGTAAGTTTTGCAGAAGCATATATTTAATACTACAGAAATTTCATTCTCTAATTTTTGTCCTTTTATTCAGAATGCGACAATGCCCACGGCAGTGACGCTGAATGTGAATTCTGGGCCAACATTGGCAATTGCACTTCCAACGCCGAATGGATGGTCCCCAATTGCAGGAAGGCCTGCTGGCGGTGTGATCCAACCCCACCTGGTGAGAATATTATAGTACTATTTGCTCATCCTTTCAATTGGATTGTATAAATATGGATTTTGTGAAGATAATAAAAAATAGAAGACATCATTCTTGTTCAGATGTTGATGGAGACAAACAACAACATTAGAGGAAAACTGCAATTATCTGTTATGAATTTTACTGTTGAAAATGGACGTATATATAAATTATATATATTAAATAATGTCAGATCAAAAGTTAATATCACAGCTCGTTATGAATTCTGATACCGGGTTTTATTTATGCAAATGAATTTTTGATTCAACAAAATTGAAAATGTTCAGCTTAAGCCTAGCAATACAGATAGAAACTGTTTCTTTACATCATTCATACTATAAATTCTCTTCAATATCATACCCAATTCCATTGCAGAATGCAAGAACGAGTACAGGGATACAGACTGTGAATTGTGGGCTGCTGAGGGACAGTGCATGACCAACCCCCAGTGGATGATCCCATTCTGTAGGAAAGCTTGTCTCAAGTGCCATGACTCCAGACTCACAAGTAAGTTGGAAAAGAAAAACCTTGATCATTATTAGACACCTAGCAGGGTGCCAGCCTACCTTTTTTTTGAATTTCGTAATTCAGACATAAGTTGTAAAATGCATGCTGACTTATTCATAATTATAGCTCCTGATATGCTTGAAAAAGGAATTTGAGCTCTTTCAGAGTTTGGTCAATTTTCACAAATTTTTATATTTATGAAAATTGAAAATCCTAAAGATGGCAAAAGCAGAATTATACTATCAAGAATGTGAAGGTTATATTTTGGTATGGAAAGAAGAAGTGCTGGTTTCAAATGCATTGGAGAACTTCAAAAAAAGATGTGCCAACTGAGAGTCTCTGAAAAATCTTGGCCTCTTACTCTAACTCCTGGCGACACCAATTTGGCAATGACTGGGAGACTGGATCGTTCAACTCGGGACTTTTTGGTCTCCCATTTATATATCATGAAATGCATTGACTTGATTTTGTTTTGATACTTCAGTAATTATATAATTATATCTACCAGATTATATTGAAGTTTCTGATTTTTCTTAAATTACAGCATGCGAGAACAGGTTCCAACCAGAGGGAGAGTGCGAACTGTGGGCTGGTCAAGGACAATGTTTAGACAACTTCGACTACATGCTTCCCAACTGTGGAAAGGCCTGTCTGGAATGCACAGATTTCGTAAAATGTGAAGATAAGTGGGATTATCCTGCCCAGGTTTGTGATTTTGTTGTTATCCTTGTTGTTATCGCTCCTGACTCTAGTTCATTAAGGATCGATTTAAACATTAATTAATTACTTACCTGCTAACTGGTCCATAGCCTGCCCCCCTCCTAGAAAATGGTTGGAAAAAAGGTACATTTGAAATTTTCTTTAGTTATCTGGGATGCACAGACTTCAGAATAGTCTCTACATCTCCAAAGCTAATCATGAAAAAATGAACTGTGAAAGGACTGCCTGGACACTAATTTTTGATCAACATAATTATGTCTGTTGATGTAGTTTCACCAAATTCACAATTTCTAAAACTGGTTACCTGGAAACACTAAGTACAGACAGAGGAATGGAATTCTTTGTGATATATACCATTATTTTATGAAAATGATATTTTTTCATTCTCTTTGATGTGTTTATAGTCACTATCCCTCTCTTTAGTATATATATCTTCTTTGTTTCTTTATAGTTATTCTTTACCATCATCACACATGTATCTTGTTGATATTTTGATTGAAAAAAATAATATATATATATATATACATATCTATATATATATCAATCTCAGTAAAATGTAGTTGAAACAGAAATTTAACATTGACATAAAAATTAAAGCCGTTCTCTGATATCTTTCTTCAATTACCAGGTACCACAAAAGTAAAAACAGTTTTCTTTATTTAAATTATTGAATATTTGCTTCAATTGCATTTTCAGTGCCGAGAGTGGAAGGAGCAAGGAGAGTGCAACAATAACCCTGGCTTCATGTTGTCTCAATGTAGGATGACATGCACTGGATGTGTTAACAACCAACCTATGAGTAAGACTATCTTCTAGATTATTATGTTGTTAATCACTCTAATACTATTCTTTTTTTAAATTTATTTTTCCCCTTCTTATATTGTTAAAACTTGGTGAAAATAGCTTCCAAAAGCTGAGCATAAATTAAATAGTTTGGTCCTCTTCCTGAGCTGAAATATATGAGGAGAAAGCCAACATCTGGCTATAAGTTGAGATGAAATGATTGTTTACCATTTAGAAGACACTTCAAACACTTTTAAAAGTAGGCTGTCTGACTTTTCAAAATCATCTCAATATTGATTCATACTTTTATGGACAATCTTTATTAAAATTTTGATAACTGTTTAATTTGCATTATATCTTCTGATCGTCATGCTAATTGTCTTGCAACTTCTCGAAAAATCGATAAATCATTGATGAATTACATTGTCATTTAATCATAATCTTGATTACAGATATTTGCAAAGAGTCTTTGTTGTAATAGAGCCGTAAAGTCAATAATAAATTCCTTTGACTTTTTATCATAATTTTTAAATTCACATATTTGCAAAGAATCTTCTTGACATTTACTGTTTGAAGATGTTAGCACCCAATATTTGTCTCCCAGCTTCTTATAGAACCACAAAGTCATCCGTTGTCTTTTAGTAAAAATTTTGTCCTGATATTTCAAAATTACTTGCATTGTATGTAAAAACTCAATATTTATTGTAGCCTATTGACTACCTCCAATGTATTTTCTTCACAGAATGCGAAAACAAACACTCGAGTGACGACGAATGCAACACATGGTTTACTGAACTCGAATGCCGAAACAACCCGGAGTGGATGTTCAGCAACTGTTGGAAGGCTTGTACCCAGTGTGCGGCTCCTGATGGTAAATAGCCATTTATGATTGTTACTGCAAAAGTCAAAAGCAGTCGCTGTGATTCTTCCTCAGTGAGATATGTACTAGTACACCATGGCCCTGTCTTGGCGCCCACGGTGCCAGATGGGGGGGGGGGGTAGGATGGGGGCAATGTGTGCCTTTTGATCTTAAAGGAAAACCATTACTAGCTCTTAATTTAGGTAGAAATTAGTGAATTTTTATTCAAAATTATTACTGGCACTGTATTCAAATTTTGTCGCATGAACTGGATTTGCCCTTTTTGTCTGACTGCTTCCCTAATTCCCTTCCAACACAAGCAGAAATATGAGCTTAATATTAACTGAATCTAGAATAGTTTCTAGGATGGGTTAACCATCCCAAACACATTAAATCACAAAAAACCTCTATGGAACACATGTGCAATGCCCACAGAAGGTCGCAAACTATTGACGACAATGAATAATATCTTGTGCTGAGTCCACAGAAGTGAAACAAATTCTTAATTTAATGATATACCTATTGTTGTTTTTTCAGTCTGAATAAAGTTGTCATTGTCATTGTTTTAATCATCCTCTTTTAGATTGCATGAACAAGTGGGGCAATGATGCCGAGTGTGAATTCTGGCGACTGAGGGGAGCCTGCAGTGAGAACATTGACTTCATGATGGCCAACTGCTCCAAAGCATGCACTGGATGTACACCTAAGAACCCCACAGTTAATAGTGAGTGTCCTGTATTTACATACAATTGGATGAATCAATTTACGATCGATATATAGAGATATAATAATTATACAATTTGTTACCCATCCTTCTTCTTCTAATTTTGGTCGTGACTTTCGAATAAAAAAGTTTTTAACTTGTCGTCTTATATTGCATTTTCGTAGACCCCCAAAAAATTCCCCAAAACATTATTTTAAGCAAATGTTGTCCACAAAGAACTTTACATGTTTCCCAACGACAATTCAATCACTCATTTCAATTTACACAATCGCATATTTTGATGACCATGGCCTTGGCGCTCGGATGCCAAATCCTTGGCTTTACCTTGGTCTCGAGCGCCTTTGGGCCAGTGTTGAACGCCTCGGGAAAGGCCTCATATTGATGGCCTTGGTCTCGGCCTCGGATGTCCAAGCCTTGACTACATCACTGGTATTAGTCCTGAAAAATCTTTCGCTTGATTCATTCTAAACTTTACAATCTTTAATCTCTTGATGCGCGTTGACATGTTTTTGTTTTTTCTATTACCTCACTCTTTCAATGCGCTTTTCTAGTGATTACCAGAGGAATTGGAGGTTTGTCAGAAATTGCTTGATATATTTATGTCACATCTTATTAGTAAATTTGCGCCATGCGTTTCGCTTCAAATATATTTGCATTCCCGCATATATTTTGTTGATCACCCCTCGCTCAAGCATAAAAGCATTTTTGCCCGTTTTATTCAAGTTTCGTTAATTTTTGCCAAAACCAATTGATTTATATCATTACACCTTAGGTAGTTTGCTTATGACATTTTGCTAGTTAGGCAGATTGAAATATTTAGTATTAGGCATCCAAGATTTCATATTGCTTGCTTCTGGGCCACATTATCATGATGGTGTTTATTCAAGTTAGCTTGAGTTTTTAGTATTTAAAAATTTCTAATATTGTGTGATTTTATCCCCAACCTTGACTCCCAATACTGGGCTTGAACTGACACAATAATTATTTGAAGAAGAAAGAAGAAATCAATTTATCTCTTTGGCAGAAACTTTGTTTCGTACGCCTAATTGAGAAAATCTCATATTTCGAAAACACTACAACTCAGAAAATATGAAGACAATGTTTTTTCGAGAGACCATATGGTTCAATTGACAAAATACTAGAATCATTATAAAATTATTATCCAATACAAAAACAATGAATTGTCCTTTAGAGTCTTAGACTTATCACAGCATTGCACTGACCTTCTTTCTTGTCAATTTGCAGGCTGCACCAACTTGTATGGTAATGACACCGCATGTGAATTGTGGGCCAGTAACGGTCAATGCCAGACGAACGCCCCTTGGATGATCACCTACTGCCGAATGTCTTGCACTTTCTGTCACGATGACGCTTTGAAAGGACGTAAGTACCAACACCAAATAATATATATATGTTGATTTTGAATTTGTGGTGTTTACAGATGATTTCATACATGTAGCGACTGAAACCAAATGTGAAGTTTTTTTGCAAATTCTATTCTTGGTCATAAACCCTGGAACAAGTTAGTTAGGCGGCTTATGCCATGCTGAATTAATTTCATCAACAAGAGTTTTCAGTGTAGAAATTAAGAAAACTTTTTTGAATTTTTGCTTTTAATTAATATTTTTGAATTAAAAAATTTCAAGAGAGCAAAAACAAAGTCCTAAATTGCTATGACTGTTGATTTCCTAAAATTTTGGAGTGTTAGAAAAACATTTTTATTTTTTATCAAAACTTATCCACATACATTTCATTCTCTTTCTGCTATAGATCAATACTTTTGTTTATGACAAAAGATCCACATTGACTCATTAACAGGATATATTATTTTCTCCTTTTTCAGCTATCGTTGGTCACGCAATTGAACCCGGAGAGATCGCTGATGTCACGAAGGACATGACAATGTTGCTCACCGAATTCAAGAACATCACTGCAGTAAAATTGACGCATTTCATAGCATTCTTTGTCACTACCGATCCCGTCACTTTACAAATTTGGCGACCCTTTGGTTCTACTTTCCGACTCATGTACGAAAAGAGGGTGGTCCCCTATGGAAATAATACTGCTCAAACGGTGAGTGTCCTGTTATATTTTACCATTGATAAAATATCTATATAAGGTCAGTGCCCCGATTTGAATGCAATTTACTAATGTAAAATATCCAGTGTAGGCCTAATTGTCAAAATCGGATCGTTCTTTAATTTAAAGTCAGTGCAATTCAGTTATGCCTTTTTTGCTTGACCGCAACTGTAGTTTACCATGCCATACAGTGCACTATTTGTAGGCCTACCCGACTGTGAGAAATTCATGTCATTTAATATCTTATATTTGCACTATCTATAGATAAAATTATGGATTGTATTACATTTTGAAGTGCTACTCCGGACCCCTTAATATTTTAGGAGTTGAGTAATTGTTAAGTTCAAATCTTTCTTGAAATAGTGAAAAGACAGATTTTTTAACCACTAAGTTTACTATTTGTTTTGATATGAGCCACTTCAGGGCAAGTCTAATGCATTAGTTGCATCTGAAAAGTAGCAGAGATCTTTTGAAATTTTGACAAATCTGAAATTCATCGACTATTATGGGATATATTTATGTTATGACTTCCATCTTTCAGATCCTGACCACTAACCTCTGCACAATCGTCCGAAACGGCGACAGAATTGGTTTTACTACCGACCGAGGGGCGGCAGCACCTATCGCCTATAATTACGACACTACTGCTTTACAGGAACTCACTTTCTTCAGGAGGAGGACCGCAGCCGGAACTTTTGATTGGTTGGGTCTCCCGTTCAGATTTTCTTTAGCTGCTGGCTATGAGACGGAGCTATGCTGATCGCTATTTCAATAGGACTTATATAAATGATTATGGCACTTTACCAGCAGGCAAATATTTTTTGAGGTATTGAGGTATTTCTTATATTTATGAAACAAATTGGAAATAATCATTGTATCATTTTGTTTTTAAGAAAGTTTCTCTGACAGTTTGGAAAGGGGTTTTTCATTCAAAGGTGTTCAGTTAAGATATTTGTTTTGTTTTTTGGAAATCGAGTGTTTTATTAGAATTTATTTGACCGAAGACTTTTTAAAAATGCTTAATCCACAATGTTCCAAAGGAATGAAAAAATACTATCGTCTGGGGTGGGCCACCTCAACTCATACTAAACTTTAAAATAAGGTTTAGTGGAGGGGTTCTTAAAAAATTTGGTCTCTTTGGAGAGCATACATTTAGCTCATACTATATGATTTGCATTGCCAAAGGGTCATTATCTCCACTATATTGAAGACTGCAGAAGTTGAGATGGCCCACCCCAGTTTTAAAAAGATCGATGCTGTAAAAACATTTATGCCAAAATGCTATAAGAACATCTTTTATGTGTATTTTTAAGGATATTCACTCCTTTTTTACTGTTTATCCTTATATTTTTGCGTCCATCTTTATTTTTGTAACATCGCAAGATGAAGCGATATAATTTTGATAAGATCTGTGGCTAAAGCCAGTGAAGGATGCAAACATCTCCATTTGATTACTTATATGGAAGAATACCAGTGCCTTTTGATACCAAAATGTGCCTTTGTAGTATCAATTATAAATATCTGTAAAAATGTGTAACTTGCTCTTTGAGGTCTTTGATTTGATGTATGCATATATTTATTACGAAAATCATTGGTCAAGGAAAACGTAAAATTGAATTATTGTTGATGTGACAGCGTTCTGCCCTGGGGGAATGGTGGTTAGCAGTGCTGACGCTTTTACCCTTATTTTGGCGTATAATAGAGTGGGAGATCCACTAGGCCCCGCTTCACTTAAAGCCCGAAGCGACCATTAGATTTCTGGGGGGGGGGGGTGGGTTGGAAAGAAACTCAAAACACCCCCCCTTAATATTAAATGGTCCGCAAATGCTCGATCCCCGTTATGGTCCGCGAATGCTCGTTCTGGATCTGCCACCGTATTATATTATTCATTGCCATGTTAACTACCTGATTTATATTCTTAAAGGTATAAAATCACCACATTTAACTTGGTAATCAGTATTATCAGGGTTTCTTGTTGATTATTCCAACTGCACTGTTTTCTGAAATTTGAGCAATGATTTTTGATGACTTATCGACGTTTGTTTGCTATGACAAAGTCTTGCAACCAGATAATTATTACATCTTTGCATTTATTACCATCGCGAAATTAAGATCTCCATCAGAATTTGTTTGAAAAATAAATGCAGAATGTGTGTGAATTTGAAGCTGATCGAATTGCCGAGAAGAAGATTTATTAAGTATGGAATTCATGTATGAGAAAGATATATATATATATTGAATGAAGGCACTGATAAAAAAAATCGTCAAAAACATCAGATCTTGATATTTTGTCATCAGTTGATGCATACAAGTTTGAAAAAATAAGGCACAGAATTTTCACAAGGTTTTGTATTATATCCCTTGTAATCCATTTTATGGTAACACTTACAATGCTTTACAGTAGATTGTAGGTAAATGAATTAATTTGTAATTCGAAATTGGTTTAGAATTTGTGTTATTTTCACTGCAATTTTGTCCAATGATGGTAAAGAGTATGTTTAGATTCTGGACTTGTTTATAAATTGTTTGAAGTCCTAAGCATGTTTTCTTTGTTTATGTTTTCAAAACTTACTAATACTAGTAATGTCATTAAAGGCCTCCCCAGCACCGTCTGTAACCTAAGTAAACATGCTAAATTTGTTAAACATGTTTAGAAACTAAACATGTTGTTTACCATCTTGACTTTAAAAATCTCACTATTGTCTTTCAAATATGTTTAGAGATTTATTTTTGTCTTTTTCATTTCATGAAATATTTGTGTTTGTTATTTTCAGCTTATGTTTAGACATTATTCTTACTAAATTTTGATATTATAGGTTTTACTAACACCTGAGCTTTAAACTGTCTATTTTAGCTGTATTAACATTTTAGTAACATTTACAATTTTTTTCATAAAAATGCCAGACTAGTTACTCCTCCTTGAGTAATGGTATTCCCAAAATATGCAAACTAATTTCAATATTTTTTTATAAATTGTTATTATTGTCAGACTTGCCTCCCAATACAAGCACTTACGATTATATAATAGCTGATAATTAATGATAAATATTACTAACATTCTTTCAGGTTCAATAAAAATGATATTGTTCCTAACGGCAATGTGGAATAAATGTATCGACATGAAATATTATTGTTTTTATCATTATTTCAAAAATAATCTACTTTGGATCAGAGAATTTTTTAAGGTTTTCGGAGGGGCACACCGACGAAACAACCTTAAACTGTTTTGGATCATCAATGTCCACATTTTGCGAAAGTTCGTACTTCCCCTGCTGAATCAGAATACCAATAGGCTTTTAACTGTTGAAGTGGCATGTGGAGATGAATAATATTTCAGAAAAAGTCCCATGAAAAGCCAGTGCTGTCAATAGTATGGGCCTTTTCTTGGTACTGTGTGAAATTTCAAGGTTAGAAGATAAACTTAAACCAATAAGTTTGACATTAAAAGGTACCAAAAATCATTTTGGTGAGCACCAAAATCTGACAGCAATGCTATTCTAGCTCCAGCAAACAAATTGGGGCCAGACCTGCAGATCCTGTTACATGAGATTACAGGGTTGTAGTGGACTTTAAGATATAAATTCAAAAACTTTTGGGAATAAAACAACCAGTTTTGCACTGTAGGCAAGTATTTAGGTGAGAAAATGTATCTCCTCATGCCACTTTAACCTGTTATAAATTACACTTTACTCCGATACCAGTGAGTTAGGTTGTGGAGCATCATTGAGTCAATATCTTTTGTTAAAGATTGTCTGAATGCCATCTGTGCTGGTAAAATATGTATGAATATTTCATGTATACGGTAATTTAAATTTAAGTAAAATTTCAGGATTAAAGCTCTTAAAAAAGATTAGGTCCATCAGTTTTATGTAAAATTCAACTTGCAGTAAATTATGATAAACAGATATTTCAGTCAACAGAATTGCAAGTTTAACTTATTTTAAACTGATGTTTAGACATAATGATCAATCGTTTTTGATTACATTTTTAAAAGAGTTGATCTTCATATATTGGTAATGAGCAGTGGTGTCACTAGAAATGAGAGTTTGGGGGGGGAGGGTTGAAGCCCCAAAGGTGAGAAGCATTGCCAGAGGCCTGAAGGGTCGAAGCACGAGCCACAACAAAATCCAAAGAACTTCAATAGCTATGGATCTCTGAACACATATTAGATAGATAAACTGCTAAAATGACAACAAATAGTGCATAAAATAGTATGTACAGTGTCTTCTCATGGGCTCTGGTTAGTCAATCACTAATAGTGTCATACAAGGAAATTTTTTTTTCCCCCAAGATGTGGGGGGGGGGCCGGGGCGGGGTTGAAAGCTCAATTGGGGGGGGGGGTAAACCCCCTCCAGCCCCGCCTAGAGTGACACCACTGGTAATGAGCTTCAGTAGAATTATCCTCTAGCGGTATGATTATACTAGCGGACCCATTGGATGGGACATCAGATGATAGATGTGAAACCCAAAATTAAAAATAAATCTGCATCTCTGTATCAACTTTAGCAATTGAATTTTTCCTATCTACCTATCTATCTTTCTATCTATTTATTCACTGGTTGCTTGACAGATTGATTGAAGCATCATTAGACAAAATCACCTATTAAAGCCTCTGAAGTTCTTATATCAATTACTGTAAAGACAACCTGCCACCCTCATGGACATTCTCATAACTCAGGGCTTCTACGTTTTGTGGTAGGTGAATGCTCATAGATGGAAAATTCACACACTGCAAAGAACTTGATCCAGTTCAGGTCACTAAGAGCTCTGTCAAGAACTAAGCCAATCATGGCTCAAACCGTGGTCTGCTGTGCTAAAATGGCGATCTAAAGAAGTTGTCTGTAGAAGCTTCATATGGCATTCACTGACCCGTGACAACTTCTTCACACATCCCTCTTGATTGTTTAACATCCAAAGAAGGAATATCAGCCATGATTGAAGCTTGGCAGGCCGAGATACATGAAATATGTGTTCCTCTAGAAGTCCCTGTTTTAGCTGATCTAGCAATATATATTAGCTTGTGCAATGCCCTGCAATTCTGTGAGTCTGTAGCTTGGTTGCCCCCCTGGTGTTGAAATGTCTGTGAAGGTCACTGCTAGAAATTTCTGCCATTTTATTTGCAGAAAGTGATAGAAATTCTGAACAATATGCATTCATTGGTTTGCTTGGATTAAAAAACACAATAAATTGTGTCCACTGTTGGTCTATTAGATAAAAGTTTAAAACAATTTTTTTCATATGCTCGACGACCAACTTTTCTTGCCCAAAAACCCCCATAGGTGTGCAAGCAAGAACCGTTGAATATTGATTTTGTATTCATGACGATTTAAGAACACTACACCAAGAATTATAAATCTAATTTATTAACTCAAATATAAAACCAAACTTTCAACAATCGAATTAAGACCACAACATTATCCAGGACTTTCAACATGATTAATAAATTAACATTAAAAAAAAGAAAAACTACAATTTCTTTGTAAGTTACAATGTCATTCACTAGGCATCCAGTCCAAATTCACAATTCACTAACTCAAATATAGTTGTAAGGAATACTATGCTTATTTACACTTTAAAATATGAATATATACAATGATAATATGTGTAATATTCTAAGGTAATAATAACACATTTTGGTATATATTATACCTATAGCTGTTAAAAAGCAAATAAAATGAAAGACTTATGTTAATACAAGCATGTACACAACAATATGGAAAATATATCATTTGAATATACTTCTGTCAGTTTGTGTGAGTGTAAATTCATATATAAATGATATCATGTTTTTATGAATACACCGAAAAAAAGGTTTGTGTGAGACAGAAAAATCGAACGTTAGCTGGTGGATGTATAAAATTTTGTGCAAATGCAGACAAAAGGTAAGTGTATATTTGACATTTCATTAATCAAATCACTCAAAAACTTGATGAGGATAGGCAACTTCCTTGGCGTAAAAATGTTGTCCGTTATACACTAAATTTTGAACAGACACTAGCTCATGTTCGTTTTGTAGGTTTTACAGAAACTCTTTTTTCAGTGTAGAGTGAATATATTATATAATTTCTAATGGCACATAAGGGTATACATAACTTTGCAGTTTCAAGACATTTTCAAACGAAGCAACGAAATATTTTATTTGTATTGGCAAAAACTTCATAAAATTTTATTTTTCACCAATTTGAATAGCTACTTTCTATGAATTATGTCACTTTTTTCTGAAGCAATTGAATTGAATTTTGCAACTGTTTTGAAAGCTCAATGGTCACAAAGTCAAATACAGGGCACCTTCCAAAACTAATTAGAATACTTTTCAGCATTTTGCAAATCAACCTAGTAGCACCATCAACTTGCAAACAGGGGTGTCATTTTCAAAAAATGTGATGAGACATTTATACACAATTTTTTCAAAATTTCTGCTTGTTTCCAATAAAAGTTTTGTCAGCTCTGATTTTTTTACTCCTTGTTTTGATGTTGTTGCAACCAAAAATAATCCACAAAGAGAGCAATTGAGTATTTATAAATACAATTTAAAAATAATTTTACAAGTATAAATTAACCATGGTACTTGTCTGATAATGGTAATGTAAATCTATAAAAATCACAAAAATAAAGATTTTGATACACAATTAAAAGTTGTAATTTACAATACTACAAAATATTTGAATGTGCGCACGCATCGACCACAGTAAGAATAATTTGTTCTCTCATAAAGTAGATTTGTTGTCCCATAAAGTAGTGCTTCCCTCTAGAGACAGTTCTTGGCTCTCTTGCAGATGAATGGATACCGCTCTCGACAATCCACGTTTTCCCAGTTGAATGTCTTGTTCCGGAAGACCTGAAAAAATAAAATTGAAATTTATTAAATTAAAAATTTCATGAACTTATTGAACAATGGATTTCCATGGTTTTGATTGCAATACGTACATTATTATTTGCCCAAAAGAGAGAAAATATAAAAAATTGCAAATAAACATCAAAATAGTATGTATACTGTAATTTGATGTAAAACCAGGATGCCTAACCAACATTGCATCAAATATTATAGGAATACAGAAAATTTTTACTGTAAAATATTGGAAATTTCGGGGAATTTTGACGACAATCTATGATTTGTTGTGTCGTTTGATCCGAGAAGCTAACAATCAATTATATCTGACCTATAAAGGAGCTCTACCCTATGTTTTTGTGCAAGATATTACAAACCTTAAGGACAATGCAAGTTTCAAGCTCAACATCCACCAAGCGAGGGAATCCGGGTGCCCAGTTCCTGTAGGGCATGGCTTTACGCAACAGCAGCTTCTCATCAAACCACACCCAATCGCCAAGCTTCTGGCTGTACAACCCGGAGGTCCACACCGTCTTCTCTTGTTCTCCGGCTGAAAGGTTAAGGAGAGATTTAATATAATCAAGATATAGTAAGCCATGAAGTAATTGGGAGAGATATATTTGAATATAATCAAGACATACTAAGCTGGGAAGTAATTGAGAAAGATGTAATTGAACACAATCAAGACATACTAAGCTGTGAAGTAATTGAGAAAGATGTAATTGAACACAATCAAGACTTACTAAGCTGGGAAGTAATTGAGAAAGATGTTATTGAACATAAGCAAGACATACTAAGCTGTGAAGTAATTGAGAAAGATGTAATTGAATTTAATCAAGATATACTTAGCTGGGAAGTAATTGAGAAAGATGTAATTGAATATAATCAAGACATATTAAGCCAATTGGGAGAGATGTAATTGAACACAATCAAGACATACTAAAGCTGGGAAGTAATTGAGAAAGATGTAATTGAATTTAATCAAAACATACTTAGCTGGGAAGTAAATGAGAAAGATGTAATTGAATATAATCAAGACATACTAAGCCATAAAGTAATTGGGAGAGATGTAATTGAACATAATCAAGACATACTAAGCTGGGAAGTAATTGAGAAAGATGTAATTGAACACAATCAAGACATACTGAAGCTGGGAAGTAAATGAGAAAGATGTAATTGAATTTAATCAAGACATACTAAGTCATAAAGTAATTGGGAGAGATGTAATTGAATATAATCAAGACATACTAAGCCATGAAGTAATTGAGAAAGATGTAATTGAATATAATCAAGACATCCTAAGCCATAAAGTAAATTTGGAGAGATGTAATTGAATACAATCAAGACTTACTAAGCCATGTAGTAATTTGGGAGAGATATATTAGAAGATAATCGCGACATACTAAGCTTTTAATTATTTGTGAGAGATGTAATTGAAGATAAATTGAGACATACTAGGCTGGGAAGTCATTGGGAGAGATTTAATCAAACATTATCAAGACATACTAAGCTGGGAAGTTATTGGGATATAAGTTATCGAACCATAATCAATATTTACTAAGCTGTTTTAAAAATCAGCCATTAAGACAAATTGCTTGACTTTTGTTTTATAGGTTTCAGTGACCACAATCAGACAGACAAGGTTTGTGAAATTGGCCTTCAAATGCCTTTTGTTAAATAAAACAATAAGATGTCTAACACCATACAAATATGTACATAAACATAAGGCACTCTATGATACTCACCAGCAAAGGTTTCTAGGATTTGTGAGACAATAAAGGCTTCTTCTTCCTCATCCTCAAGAAACAGAGGGAGGGATTTGTTGGTGTCATGACAGGTCAATGCTGCCTCTCCATAGGACATACGGGTCATGTTCATGAACCTAGAAGAAACAGAAACATTGTCAGAAATTAGTGATGCACTGATGCTAGATTATTATTAATTGTTGGTCACAGAAATTCATCTAATTTGCAAACAAACCAGAAAATATGTCATCAGGTGGGCTTCACAAAAGACAAAAATTCAGTGAAATCGGAGTGATGTTTTCTATATCCCTCCCTCTCCTCCCATTTCTTCACGGGTGTTATGCTAGTATTGTACAATGTACACTACGCTTCTGTTTATACTCTGACACTAGTGATGTTGGTTGCGGAGCAACATTGAATCAAGAAATATAATATTTGGCCAGTGATTATCTAAATGTCAGCTATGCCTACCAAAAGGGCTGCGTATTGGCAAAATGTTCAATGACATTATATAAGTGCTTAATAAAGATCTAATCGATCTTTTATGAAGTGAAAAACTGTTCCCTGGGTCACCGAATGCCCCCCAATGACTCAGTGGGGCCCTTGTCCTTGAATCCAAAGACTTTATACATTTATCGTCATCATACTATTTCCTTAGCGAAGGGGGCGACAATTTAATAATTCGGGGGGCTTGAAGTTTCCCTCGGCGGGAAATTTCTTAATTTCACGGTAATGGCGGCCATAGTTATTTATTTCAAGCGCAAAAAACCCCTGAATATTCATTCCCAAATCAAGCATTGACTTATTGAAAAATGCGCCCTCCAGAAATTATTTATTTCAAGACCACCCAAAAAGAAGTTATTTATTTCACCAAAACTGAGCAAGATATTATTTATTTCAAAAACACTCCAAGCCCTCCCTTATTATAAAGATTAAATGGTGGCCCACTTATGAGTAATCCAAACCAACCTGTAACAATATCCAAGTCCGTATTGACCTTGAATGAATCCACCTGGGCACCGTCCAGTAATCAAAGCTGCAACCAAATAGTTAGGTTTTCATTGAGAAGAAATTTCAAACATCTTAATGGAAAATTAATGGCTATGAGCTAATGCTAGTAACTATCATATATAAGAGCTACATTGGTTGGCTACAATGGTTGTGACTGTCCACATTTTTCACAATGCTTGGGCATCCGAGTCTCTCATCACCAATTAGCCGTAAGACATCCACACTGAACTACTGGAAGAAGCTTATATATAACACCTTATTGCAGATTAGCAGTCGATTGAAAACGAAATTCAGACTCTCACCAAGCCTTGATAATAAGACAATGAAAAAATCAAGATCTCCCACTGAGGTGTTGTCATCATCTGGACTGCCTCAAAACACGTACAAGGGTTTTTTTTCTCAGAAGCACATTCATTTCCTTCATTTTTTGTTTTGGTGGCAATGTTGCATAAACTTATGATGCTAGTATGAGCCAAACTGCATGAAAACATTCTCTACGCTGTTGTTTCTGAGCCTGTTAACAACATAAATTTGTTAATTTGTTGTATATCGGTTTCTTCATTTCCACCAAAATGTTTAATCAGTCCAAATAGTGCAAATTTTCCACCCCCTCTCCCAATATTTGAGCAACATTTTGTCCTTCACAATACAATTATGAGGAAAATCAAACATACACACCTCCACTACCAATTGCACTTCCAACATTGTCAACAGAGTCCTTGATTCCTTTCACAGCATTGTCGATTCTGTTGATTTGATCTTGGAGGGATGACGGTGTGTCACAGAACAAGCTATTCACTAAAACATATTAACAAACATTCAATAATTTTCATTTCAAAAGCATTAATAAAAATTTTTGTTCAACTGAAGTGTCCAAAAGTAAATGGTTTCATTCTGGAAATAACATTATTTAACAGTGATGGAAATGGGGTTCAGACTCCGGTTATATTCTTCCGAGACCTGTCATTCCTGATGTTCATTGCTGTGAACCACATTCCCATTAAGTTTTATCATGAACCCAGACTGGAATTATATGAAGGGCCAGCCCAACATCCAATTATGGTTTTTGGAAGGCAAATTTTTTACAATATAGGACTGCATAAATTTTGGAAATTTGACAATATAAAAGCCTACTCGCATTCATCATTGAAACATGTCTTTTCAAGAGCTGGATGAAATCAAAGATGAGTGGGTGATTGGGACTTTATAGTTTATATCCTGTATTTATGCACTAAGTTAGATAATTAGGACAGCATAAATTTGTGAAAATGTCATTAGAATACTCACATTCATCAGTGAGGGTGCATTTGCCAGTCTCTCCTGGTTCTCCTCTGTCTCCTTTGTCTCCCTTCTGCCCTCTAAGTCCTCCGCTCTGAAAATGATGACAATAATATTTTATAACTATGAAGGTTTAATCCTGGACTTTGGAATTCCATAATTTTGTGATGATTTCGCAAAAGGTCCAAGTTTTTGACCCACCAGAGCTTTCGTCCATCTCTCATGAACTTCCTCGGCTGTCTGGAAAATGCTCAGCTGGTGAGACGACAGTCCAGACAGCTGAGGAAGTCCATGAGAGTTGGACGAACTTTCTGGTGAGTCAAAAACTTCGACCTTTGTGCTATGAAATCATCACAGAACAATATCTAAGTTTTGGATTCTTAACACACATTTTCATTGTTCTTTTAGTGTTATCATAAACTATAATGTAGACTACAGAGCAACTAATATTCTTTCTTCAGCAGAATTTGCCACATTACAATATGTAATTAGAGGCAGTATACATGGAAGTAGCATAATGCATGTACTCCACCTGGAGTAAGACTAGTGGTTATGTTCCCCAAAAATGTCAACAGACACAGAAGAGGTTTAAGCACATGTCAACTGATTTTGATATGTGGCAAATTCTATTTTTGTTGCAAACTTAATTTCTAAATTTCTAAATAAGAAAACAAAAACCTCACAAATACAAAATACTTACTGAGAATTGTTCTCCATTGAAGCAATCTAAAAACAATAACAGATAGAGTAAGTAAACATGATCGAACATTGTTGAACAAGAAACTATACCACTTCAACCATTATCATTAACTACGTTCTATTTTTCTATATATACACCAGATAATCACATTAGGAATTTTCACATTATTTTAAAGATGTTCCATACCTCCTCCATCACAGAACAATACATATGGGTTGAAAGTTCTTCTAAATCTGTATGAAGCGAAAGTGACATCATCCATGATCTGAAAAATGATTAACATCTACATTAGAATGTCCACGAAAAGTAACTGAGAGGAATTTGAAAGATACAAAAGAAGATAGAACTTGCTAAATAATATGTTAAAGAACATGTCTCAACTACAGTCAGGTCAGAATGAGAAGTTAGTTAGTCTGAGAGAAGCAGAGAGAGACTGAGAAGAAGGAAAATGAGGAAGAATAGGGAGAACATGGAAAATAGAATTAATGAAAAAACAAACAACAAAAACAATCATGCAGAAGTTGAAAAATGAGAATAACAAGTGAAGAAGACAAAAAGATAAGTTACAAATTTTTGCAAAACTGTGAACAATTCTTACTGTTGCATGAGGTCTTCACGTCATATATATTTTACTTTGGCATGGCAATAATGTTGAATTAAAACTCTTTTTTCTCAAATAATACAATGTCTCATATAATCAGGTTTTTTTTCTGTTTTTGATAGTCATTTTGCTAAGAAACGCCAAGGACTAATTTGAACACGCAGGGTTACAATTGAAATTCTATATTCACATTACTATGAAGACAGAAATTAACTTACATTAATGTTTTCAGAGAAGCTGCTGGCAGATACAACGACAGACCCTGAAGGACTCTCGTCATAAGGAACAGCAATGCGCTCTCCGTCAAAAGTTACGAGACCAAGTCGGTGAGATTCATCAAGGCGATATCTTTGTGGTAGAGAGATCTGAAAAAAAAGATTGATTGAATAACATTGTTAGAAACATATTGACATGTAATTAATTTCATTTTCACAAACTGAATATGGAATGCTCAATCATGTTTTCAGTGAATGGGTAATTTTGATCAAGGTAGCCTATAAAGTATTGTGATTGTACCCAAGCTGAAGTCACTGGCATCAGAGTTAACGTAAAACAATGACATAAATTTTTTCAAAAAACCATTAATACTCAAAAGTTCAAAACATTGATTGAATAATGTTGTCAGAAACAAATTAACTAGAAATTAATGTTAATTTCACAAACTGAATATGGAATGCTCAATCATGTTTTGAGTGAATTTTGTAATTTTGATCAAGGATTGTACCCAAGCCGAAGTCACTAGTGTCAGAGTCAATGTGAAACTATGACATGAGAGCTGTTCACAAAATCATTATTCCTCAAAATATTGATTAATTAATGTTGTTAGAATCAAGCCAAACATGAAATTAATGTCAGTTTCACAAACTCAATCACGAGCACTTGGATCTACATTGATCATGATGTTATGATTATGTTTACAAAATACTGATAGTGGCGTCATCATCAATGATTCAAGTGCTCGTGTGCTCAATCATGTTTTGAGTGAATGTTTAATTTTTTATCAAAGTAACATACTGGGATTGTACCCGAGCTGAAGTCACCGTTGTCAGAGCCAATGTGAATCAATGACATTAAAGCTTTGCACAAAACCATTTCTCCTCAAAAGATTTATTGAATAACACTATAGAGACATATTAGCATAAAATTAACTCCTATTTCACAAAGTGATTATGGAATTTCAGTCATGTATTTACGTATCTTATCACTTTTATCAGCGTTGATGTGTGAGCGAAGTGTACCCTGACCGTAATCACTGGCGTCAGAGTCAATTTTTGACTATGACATGATGACTTCCAATCACTGACAAGTATGTTGTTGCTCAGAAGCATCAAAATTATGTTCTGGCGGAAAAAATTTTCCCTTTCGAATATTCCAAATGGCGTATCTCTACTGCACGGGCCGAGAGCTCCCCAAATGAAAATTTTCCATTTCCATCACTGCTATGTACGTACTCATCAATTTTTTCATTTATTTTCGAAAGGGAAATTTTTTTCCACCAGGACATAATTATGGCTAAAAATATCTTTAATTGGGACTGAAAAAGTAACATGATAATTGTAATTTCACCACTGATCAATAGGGGAGCTGTAGCAGGGCACAGCTCCTCCAGTTTTTTTCAGGGGAGCTCAGCTCCCCCCCCCCGTTTCCATCAGTACATATAGTTCAATACTTACAGTTTGCCAAGAGTCAGTGCCTATTCTTGTTGGTGTATGGAGTACCTGCCACACTAATCGGTACATTGCTTGGTTGCCTGCTCCATCCACTCTTTGCCAGAGTTGAATGTAGAATGGTGTGGTGTCACATGTCTGAAAAAAAAAAAAACAAAAAATATTTTTTTTAATTGTCTCTGAGAATTTAATTAGTACATATATGGGATCTATAATCTTTTATATATTTATCTGGGCTGCTCATGATTACTCCATGGAACTAACTCCTTGGGAACACTAAGAGTAGTGATAACAAAGAGAGTTGAAATATCATTTGTTGTGGCTGTACTGCCATTGAATTTAATTAGGGCTCTGCAGATTGGCGGTCTGCTGGAAAAATTAATTTTCTTATTTTCAATTTGCAAACTGGCTTTGCCACACCATTGACAGTTTTTTGATAGTCTCCTAATCTTCTTATTCCATAAGTAACTTAAGTCATTCAATTTGTTTGTTTATTGTCACCTATGTTGCTAGATATGATAAGCACTGTATCAACTGATTAACCATAACAGACACAAACAAAGCACTGTTAAGCCAGTGACATCCCACAACCAAGTTGAAAGTTAATTTTGAAACTGTTTGGACCGCCAATCTGCAAACAGCTATAAGCACCCATGAGCATAATTACAATGAATTGGGTGATATATATGATATTATCATGACATCTATTGATTCTACTCTAATTTTAGGTATCAGGTTCCTTTACAACATCAGTTTCGTCATAATAATATCACTTACCTTCACTTTGACATTGTCAAATTCACCGGATTCTTTCCTGGAGGTCAACACTCGTGACACTTCTAAAGCAACTTGAGATGGAGCATCCATCAAGAATGTGTTACAACAGCCATTTTGACCTACAAAGAAAAAATATGATATCATATGATGTTCATTTATCATGCATAAAATGGTGAGAGTTCTACAGTCTCCTGAATGAGCTTAAATGCCAAGTTGCGTAACTGTCAAGGAGCCTTGATGATATTTCGTGGCACTTCCAGACAGTTTTGAAACTGTAATTCAGTTGATCATACAATTCTTGGACATGCACACAATGGATTTGTTCCATGATATTTTGATAAAAAATTCAACATTGATTGTTGCTTGTCCTTTTGTTATTTGTTGATGATGTTAGTCTTGACAGACAAAATCGAAGTGTATAATAAATTAATAATATGGACAATATGGCTTGAACATCTCCAAAAAGTCAACTCACCAGTTGCTATGGCACCCAACTGCAAAAGCAGTGCTACGACCAGCAACAGCTTCATTGTGGCTGAAAGTAGAAAGAAAATACAAATCAATGATTGCAGACAATGGTTAAAAATCTCCCAAATATCATCAATTTATGGGATTAGCAACAGTTGGACAATTCCGTAAAGTCCAATTTAAAGATGTGACACTTTAGCAACTTGTGTAGCCCTACCATTACACCTCAGCTATTTCATTGCTTAAAGGTATGCGGCCAGGTAATAGGGGTATCAGACAAGCCATCAACCAAAGCTCCAAGTGTAACAGGAGCCTAGCTGCAAGAAAAATGTCATGGTGTCGGACGTACTCACACGGTGTACAATCTGACACTATGATATATTGCCGTAGCTCAACTCCTGTTGCACTCAGAGCTTTGGTTTATGGCTTGTCAGATACCCCGGTTTCCTGGCCTCATCCCTATTTAATAATAAAATAGCTGAGATATAATGGTAGGGCTACACAAGCTGCTAAAGGGGTCAAAACGGTGAATAAGACTTCACGGAATTGCCCTGTTACTACAAGTAGCTTGGACTGTTCTGTGAGCCAATCAAAGTACTCAGATTTGCCATAGTGACACATTGATTTTGTTTCCTGATGAGATGAATTTAAGAGGTGAGAAATACTGATGATTTATTCTAATAATTGAAGGTTTAGACAGGCAGAAGAGCACGACAAGGAAAAGTATGAACATAACAAGCGCTCAGTTATTTATACTGCAAAATTTGGAGTACAACAATCTGTTCTACATTTGTCTAATTCTAATATCATTGAGATTGTCCAAGCAAAATTATTTCCAAGTATAGCTTACTATATTATATGGGGACAAATTAACATACACTACATAAAGAATGTATATAAATTTATGTACTTCATGCACATTTGGTTATAATGGGTGACTTGAATATGTCACCTTGAATAGATTGGTGATAAATATAGACTTTAGTGAAGTAGTTGACTTGTTGGGGCCCACAAAACTGCTATAAAGATATTCATTGATGCATGGACCATACATTAAGCAAATTTAACATTATTTTCATGGGTCAATGAATATTTTTTATACTTTTCTATAATAAAATAAGATCAATGGTGGTCTTCTATATCCGACCTTGTTTTTATCTTGCATAATTGCACACATACAATTTTTATAGACTTTGTATATTAACTTTATTTCTTTTATCATTTCTTTCACAGTTCACGATACATTTTTTTTACTTTTTGTCTATTCAGTGACAAAAAAATAATGAACTCCTTTTTGCCCCTAAGTACTCGCTTCGCATAAATTACTCCCCTAATATAAATCATTATATCAAGTTTTTTTTTCTTCAGAAAGTGATCATTCTATGCTCTTCTTGACAGAAGGGGCATAGTAGCTCAAAGTGTACTGCACTGGACTTGTATGCACTATAGGCTTTGTCTGGGTTGAATATATCTTCCAGACAAAATTTGGAGGTTACTATATATAATCATGATGTAAGCATACTAAATCTGCACTGGCTCCATGGTTTATAAAAATAATATAAAATGAATAGCAAGACTGCCTGAAAGCACCATTATAACAATAATCTGCCACTAGTCAAGTTTCTCCACTGACATCTGTGTTTGAAACTGTCATTATTACATAGCATGATATAAATATTTAAATACAATTATGCCACCCTTTCCTACTGCTGCTCATACTTATTACAGTGTGTCACTTTGACATAAAAAAAGTAGACTGTTGCACTGAAAATGGCACTTCATGTGTCATCATGCTGATGCTTTGTCATGATCAATTGATCATACCCAATACTTTCAATGTTAACTTGATTTAAAAAGGAGACATATTCCCCTCGTTGGTAACAGCCAAACGAAAAGATTATGCATCTGATCTTCACTCTAAAGTAAGTCAAATGGCCTTCTCTTGATCATGAATAATCAAACAGCCTCTATGTTTCCCAAGTTGAAAGTAGAAAAGATGACACTTCATTGGCTATCATGAGTCACAGGCTGCTGTAAACAATATTTTTTTGTATGAAACAACAATAAGGTTTTTGAGTGTACCAAGATTATCTTCCAAAAGGAGTTTACTTCAAACTTGTTCGCCACGACTGCTTCACTGATATCGAGTTGGGAAAACTTTGACATTTAGTTACCTCATGAATGGTTCAATAACGAATCATTACTATGCATCTCATTCCCTACCAAAACATAAAACAAAGTATTTCAACCAAATGCAGTTAAAACATGTCATAAAATCTCATATTTCAACAATCTCATCAACTTTTGCACTTAAACAGATGCAACACGTAATTACATAAATATAAAAAGAACTTCTGAATGACATTTGGACACTTAATGAAAGTACTTGAAGCATAGGTTTCAAGGCAATGTCACACAATAAGTATTGAAACTTGTATGAATGCTTTTATATTGCACATAATGGAAATATAAACATGTGGGTGACTTCTATTGATATATAGAAAGATCAAAGAAATATTGAGGAAATTAGACCGTTTTGGCTACTGTAAACATATAGCGAAAGAACATGGTTTTGCACAAGGAATTGAAAACTAATAAGGAGGCACAGTTTCTTAAACAAGTTTTGGTTATTCAGACAGCTACTATATCAAGAAAGGTGCTGTCTGACGTAATAGGTCCTGCTACAGCAATCTACACCAAAAGGCCACCAAGAACCTCATTAGAACAAAATACAAACAAGATAGCTACAGCACTCCACAAGAGATTTCAATTTCAATTCAATTCAATTTCTTTATTCTGGATGTAAACAGAATACATATGTCCATATAACAAAAAGAACAAATTACATCTAGGGGCAGACGTATCGTGGACATACTTTGCCCAGAATTTGCCCAGATTTTGCCTAGATGTTTCAGATATATATGGAAACTTAACTGGATATTTGACCAGTATCCATAAGCAGTACAAACTACAATATGCGTTGGAAAACTGCACTACTTCAAAGTAACTTTCCAAAATATGTTCTGATATTCAAACTATTACTTTCCCTCACAATGAAACTTCCATTTGAACAACTACAGTATTGAATGACCTTAAGTCTGTCAGCATGACAATTTTCAGTTCACTATTTCATTCATAAATATAAATATAATATAAAGTTAGTGGAGCATGTTTCCTGTTGGCAGACCTTGATGTGGCTATAGTAAAATATTTTAGGAGAAAAAGTAAAATAACATAGGCCTATAGTACATACATAAAAGATATGTCATTGACGTTTGGACTTCTAGAATAATAGCTATGCGAAACATCGGTTTTCAACTTCTGGTTTACATACCTTTCATCTATCTATCTATCTATCTATCTATCTATCTATCTATCTATCTATCTATCTATCTATCTATCTATCTATATATCTATATATCTATCTATCTATATATCTATCTATCTATCTATCTATCTATCAATCTAGATCAAATTTGCTGTAAGACATCAAATTTTTTCCCATGCTGGGGAAAGGCTGTGAATTATTTCATAATAATAAGAACCTCTACAGCCCAATTTGCAACCTATTCCGAGGAGTTTTCTCATTTCTGCTGGATACTGTATCTATCTATTTATTTATCCACTTGTCAATCCATATGTAACAATACTGATACCGACTATAAATGTTGTTACTGATGCTTCGTACTTTGCCTCTGGTGCTCACCAACATTATGTCAGTTCCAGCCCATTCTGTTTGGTATTTCTGTTTGAAAATACAGGACTGAGTAGTGAAATCAACCGACCAATGAATGAATGAATCAAACATTTGTTGATCAATCTATCTTAATGCATTTGTCCTTGTTGGAGCCCATTTTTAAGCTTTTCTACTTTACAGAGAACTATTTATTGCTAAATTCTTCAATGTGAAGAGGAAATACTCTTTTACATTCTTAAGTTAATAGAAATAGTAAATCAGCTATCAGTGACAACAGTATCTTTCACTTTTGAAACATCTTTGAAATTGAAAATTCTCAGTCTAAGTACACCACTTGTAGGCCTACAGTATATAGGACAGAACTTCGGAAGTCTTACCAATAGTAATACAGTAGCAGAAAGTAGGGTTTTTACTTTTACCCTCAAAACATGACATAGTTGGGGGTAATAACCCTATATTTCACTCAGATAGAAATCAAGGGTGGGGGTAAAATTGTGAAATGGGGCACCTACAGTTCAGAAGTTTTACTTTCCTATGTTATAACTTGTATGCATATGTTATTATATTACAAATGTTTTACTGATGTTTCTGTCACATGCTGTGTTTAAGATTACACCATGTCATATAGACTATCATATTTGGTGGTTTTTGACTGTGTATATGTAAAGTTGGCCATGAGGTCATATAAATGTAAGCAAATCATGTAGATATCATCAAGAGTTGAAATGAGAGTGAAAATGGTTTCACAAATGTGAATCTGCCCTCCCTTTTAATTGAGACACATATTGTATGTGCATATACCTGGTTTTTTTTTGGGCAAGAATATGGCTTTTTTAACAATTTCAAGATCGATTTCTATTCAAACTTTGTTGTTTTAGTTATTGAGGCATTGGGATGATGAACAAACCAATCATCTGTTACAGTTATCATTCATTTACAGCAGAAAGATATGTCCTCTAATTACAATGTAGCTCAGATCAATTTGTGAAAGTTGAATTTCGATTAAGATAGGAGGGATTTGAGAAGCATTCACATCTTTCATAAAATTTTACTTTCATACACACAATCACACATCAATCAGGTTCTCCTAAACTATACTTGAATTAAGTTATTAGATGCTCTTAGATATATAATAAGATCAAAACAGCATCCGATTGAAATGGTACTTTTCTTGTTACTGATACTTACAAACAACTGGGGTACTTTCACAACCATGAAACTGATTAACACTTGAGATAAATGGTTGAGAGTTGCACTGCAATGTAATATTTAGATAAATCTGTCACCAATATCACATAGATATTCTAACTATGAAAAGTAAAATTCCTGCAAACTTTCCAGACATATCAATGCTCCATACAAAATTCATCTTGGAAACCTCACCATCCAAACTTCAATGATATTTCAAACCACTAAAAATATTGATGTGCGTACACGATAAAATATGATATATTACTTTGATAATACTATCTATACACCCTATTCATCACTATGGCCATTTCTACATAACTTATTGTGTAGGACCTCTCCCACGACCATAATATGTCAACAAATATTTCAGTGGGTTGCATAGTTTTTCACATGGGTGCCCAGCCACTATGCTAACATGTACGTGGCTCACTGAGAATTGAAGTCACCCCCAACTTCAATACATTAGATCTGTAAATACTACTTGTGGTTTGAAGTGGTTAAAGATCTTTTTAAAATTTTGAATAGTACAATTGTACATTGTGTTTACAAAAAATGTCATGAGGTTTTAGCCATTTTAGAGTTGAGAACTTGAGGTTGAAGTGACCACAACTGTCAACTTAAATTGACACAATTGTGTATATGGACCATGTAAAATTGTATATACATATATATACAAGGTATTTACAAAATCCTCTTAAGGTTCAGGAGTTGACAGCTTGAGGTTTTGGTGACCACAAAATGTCAACTGACACTGAAGCATCAGTGTACATGCACTGCAAAACCAGCTGTGTCACATCGATGACCAATTGACCTTTAAAACTGCAGTAAAAGAGGCCATTCTCATAACAAAAATGATTGACGTCTAGCAATCTAAATATAATACAGATTATCCCATGTCTAACTACATTTCGTCCCTGATACTGTTCAATTTCCCTGGGAAATATTGTTGAAGCCAGGGAAATATGGGTGAGGATATGGGCAAAATGCGGGAGGATACGACATATAGCGGGAGATACGGCATTTAGCGGGAGATACGGCATTTAGCGGGAGATACGGCATTTAGCGGGAGATACGGCATTTAGCGGGAGATACGGCATTTAGCGGGAGATATGGCATTTAGAGGGAAAAAAATCAATAACCATAAAGCACTGGAGCTCTGTGGATGTGAAGCAATTTGACCAGAGGGCCTAATCTTTTTTTGCAATCACCTTTGGTTCGATTGTTGATTTTTCAATTGGATTGATACAATTGATTTGTGTGAATTGTTAACGACAAGTTTGGTTTGATTTGACACTTGAAGTCCAATTAAGTCAGTCACACCTTGTTTAAATGGCAATTAGCACTTTGATAAATTTGGTGATAGCATTTTAAGTATCAATTCATCATCTCAAATTTCTAATTTAGCATGTCAGCATTTTAAAAAAAACTTTATTTTTTGGAATAGATATAATGTTTCTTAAATAGTTAATTGTACAAATAGTGATTAGTTATATGGCATGTTATAAATATGAATTAAATCTATCAATATGCCTTTTTAAAAATTGGCCGACCTTCAAATCATCCAGCTCATCCAGCTTTAGGCCTACACTCTCTAGCTAAATTGCAATGATTAGCCTAGATGTCCAATGTAGCTGGATTCATTAAAGTGCTCTGTTGCAAATACCTTTCGTTTTTTGTTGGTTTAAGTCATATTTAATGTTTGTCATAATTTACGTTTCTCAAATCTGTTTTATTGAACAGAAATTTTTTAAGTTCTCATAAGAAAGAAAAACATGGGATAAATAGGTTATTCCATGGCTTGGCCAGTATTTCCCTGATATTTTCACCCTCGACCTGTATTTTCCCTCGACCCTTCGGGTCTCGGGAAAATACTTGGTCTCTGGTGAAAATATCAGGGAAATACTGGCCCAGCCATGGGATAACCTATAATTATTGAAGGAACCGATGTATCTCCCTATCTCTCTGTCTACTTATTTTTGGCTAGTTTAATAGTCTTTCTATCTACAGTGCCGCCTGTGAGTTAAGTGAAACACATGAAATGGTGCCATTACATGAATGCTAAACATCCTCAGCAAAGCTGCTTGTGGAAACATGAATTCTCATCCGATGAGAGGAAAACGTATTGGGGCATAAAGGGCCGATATGTGAGGCATGTAGGATAACAATGGCAGCCAATTTTCTTTGCTGTAGTTGGAGTTAGGTATGGGTCAAAGTCTTTGATAAGTAAGTGAATCACAGGCCCAATGTTATTTGATAGGGAAGGGTGGTTCACTTACTTATCAAAGAATTTTACCCATACCTAACTTCGACTACAGCAAAGAACATTGTCTGCCATTGTTATGCTACATGCCTCACATATTGGCCTTTATGACCCAATATGTTTTCCTCTGCAAATTGCAAACTATCCTGCGTTTCACTTACTTACAGGCGGCATTGTAATCTGTCTAATCAGTTCATTCCATTTTCATTGATCATGACTGTCCAACTTTCCAAGTTATTACGGATGCTTCATCCCCTGGTCCTGGTTCTTGCCTCAACCAGATTGGCCAGGTTAGGTTTACTATATATATGTTAAATGATTTGAATATATACAATCAATATATTTCACTAACCATTCCAGACAACAACCTTTACCACCCAATGACTCAGCCCTACATTAAATCTACCCTAATCACACATTAGCACCTGCAATGGCCAGCATGGTAACAACTGACCATTCTGTGAATATGTTGTCACTTGTCAAGACTTGCAACAAGCCCTGTCCTGCATGCAAGACTCATTCTGCAAGCTATAGTCTGCAGGAAGTCATCTTGAAAATTACAGCAATTTGAGAATTGACCCCATTTTGAACTTGGACACAAACAAGGTAATAGGCCAGTGCTATTGACTTCAATCTGTAATTTATAAGTGAGGGAATAGTTTGTCATACTCAGAATTCCAGAGAAATTGATGAATAATTCTCATTCTTGTTTCTGTTGTGATATTTATTGTTGATCGAATCCCAAAAGGTATGGGTCACAACATTGAATTTGTGGATCCTGCCTGTCATATCAAGCCAAATTAATTTGACAACTCAGGATCCTAATTAACCATACGGATGTCCTTCCACACGCTCTCTACATCCAATTCACAGGGCAAAATAAGTTGATGGGCCCGTACATTTGTATTTTGAGCATTACTCCATTTTGCCCAAGGTTGAAGGGCCCTTTCCTATATAGGGCCCGCACGCATTGGGTCCTAATATAACTTAAAAGTTTTATTGTATCACACAGTCAGAAACTTGATCACAACAATAGACATTATGGTTTTTTCTTATTTTAAAAAATATGCATGGGCCCCCTGAGTGGTTGGGCCCGTGGCAACTGCCACTCTGCCACATAGGCCAGTCCGCCCCTGCTTCCGCCCATGCTTAAATCAGGCACTGAATGTACATGCAGAATTGCAGATATACACATATGAGCAGTAGCTTCCAATGACATGTATTTGGGGTGAAGATATCAGGTCTTTTGAAAGGTGAATGGCTTTTTATACTCATTTCCAAGACACGTGGTCACGTGTCCCAAAGAAAACTTGAATGACACGAGTTGAGCAACCTCATTTCTGTAAAATGTGCAAGGGGCAGTGTAGAGTCAAATTTGAAAGCATGGTTGTCAATGATGTGCCTTTTTGGGTGCAGGACTAATCCCACTAGGTGACAGGCAAACCAAAGGGACTATGCATCTAATTTTTACTCTGAGATCAGTTATGACAAATCAAATGGCCTTCTCTTGATCATGACTAATCAAACAGCCTCTATGTTCCCCATGCTGAATGTAGAGTAGATGACACTTCATCGACTATCATAAGTCACAAGGTGCATTTTTCACAGTAAACTGGTCCCATCTTTTCGCATAACTAATCAATAGGCTGTAAGACACCAATCTTTGCAAGCATGATTGTTCTTTTATTGTCTACCAAGAGCATACAATCCTAACGCCATTGCCTCATTGCCATGATCACTGCCTGTGCTATCAATGTAAACCTAAACCTTGCCAGTGTAAAGATACAGATCGATGTAAGCCTTATCATCTATCTCCCGACAGAAATACAATCAATCTTTGACAGTCAATGATATTGTTTTTGATCCATGCACCAACAAAAAATGAGCTGACATAACCACAAAATATAACCAAAAAAGCCTCTTGTAAAGCTACAAATATTGACAGAATTATCAGACATGTGTACTTAAATTAGTGTTGGTCTCCTGAAGTTTCATGCAATATATATACCACCTCATTCTGTTGATCAACAACATTGTTTATGTTCAAAGAAGGGCAAATCCCTCCTCTAACAGTTTTACTGTAAAATTCTCCAAAATATTAATGATAAAAGTCAAATTCTAACCTGCAATTGTACTTATATCCAGTCAGATAGTTCCAATGCTTAAAGAGTCCAGAATTAACAGACATGTGTACCTAGCGTTGGAATTTCATGCAACATACACCACCTCATTCCACTGACCAACAACTTTTTTTTTTTGTTCAAAGAAAGGCAAATCCCCACTCAAATAGTTTTTCACTAAAATTGTCCAAAATATTAACGATAAACGTCAAATTCTAACCTGTAATTGTACTTATATCTAGTAAGATAGTTCCAATGCTTATAGAGTCCAAAATTAACAGACAAGACATGTGTACTAAGCATGGGAAGTTTCATGCAATATATACCACCTATTCCATTGACCATTACTATTTTTTGTTCAAAGAAAGGCAAAAATCCCCACTAAAATAGTTTTTCACTAAAATTCTCCAAAATATCAATGATAAAAGTCAAATTCTAACCTGTAAATGTACTTATATCAACTAAGATATTCCCAGTGCTTAAAGATTCAGGAATTAACATGTGTACATAGCATTGGAAGTTTCATGCAACATACACCACCTCATTCCACTGACCAACAACTGTTTTTTTTTGGTTCAACGAAAGACAAATCCCAACTCAAACAATTTTTCAGTAAATTCTCCAAAATATTACTGATAAACGTCAAATTCTAACCTGTAATTGTACTTATATCTAGTAAGATAGTTCCAATGCTTATAGAGTCCAAAATTAACAGACAAGACATGTGTACTAAGCATGGGAAGTTTCATGCAATATATACCACCTATTCCATTGACCATTAATATTTTTTGTTCAAAGAAAGGCAAAAATTCCCACTAAAATAGTTTTTCACTGAAATTCTCCAAAATATCAATGATAAAAGTCAAATTCAAACCTGTAAATGTACTTATATCCACTCAGATAGTCCCAGTGCTTAACCAGTCCTCCCAAGATTCATTCTACAGGTTTTGCCATGGCAACGCATCGGTGAACATTATCAATGAATCTGAAGCAGGCCAAGAATTTCGAAGCCACAAAATTTCAACTCAAATTGCCTTTTACAAGATCCCCAAACAGCATGAACAGTCCTATAACTTCATAGCAATGATAGCATAACTTGATGTTAAAAGGATAAGTTATTGTTAGTGACTTGTTTCTGACTTCTGTTGGAAATGTTTCCCTTTGTGGGGATTTTGTAAGTTTGATGGTTTTAAACAGTGCATGTATATATGTGTTATTTCAATAACATTATTCGACACCTCTGTCAGACAATCAAATGCCAGTATTTCAGGGCAATAATTCCCATATTCTTTGCTGTCCATTTATCGTCTCATGTTTGACTGTTAGAGCGTTTGTCTCATGGTATAAGCCAGTTATAAATTCACCACAGGATCAGGAATATGTGTTTATCACACCTCGGCCTCAATCCCTTGAGTGATAAATCACATATTCCCTCAAATGTGGTGAATAACCAATTCTTGTCAGTAGCATGACACTGGCTTCGATTAGTTGAAAGTGTTTGTGTAAAGAGTTGGTAAGTTTAGTGGTTTTAGGCATTGTTTCAGTGTTTTATGACACAACAGGTAAACTTCTCTATATAACTTGTTGTTAAAAGTATTATAACTTATCACGAGTAGCTGCTTGCAACAGTTGTTGGTAACTTCTGTTTGTGGAAATGCTTCTGTGAATTATGGTGTCAGCTAAGACAGTTTTGGGTTTTATTGCTTTTTGGACAACACACTCCATACGTTTGTTGATGACATGCTTGGTGGGTTAGGGATGAAGTTCCACACATATCATAACTTGTTGGTAAAGAATAACTTCTCTTTACTAACTTCTGATTATCTATCTATCCTTCTATCTATCTATAGATCTTTCTATCTATCTATCTATCTATGTATCGATCTATCGATCTGGCTATCGATCTGGCTATCAATCTAATCTATCTATCTACCTTTCTTTCTTTCTTTCTTTCTTTCTTTCAGTCTATCTGTCTGTCAATCTTTCTGTCTATCTTTTTGTCTATCTTTCTGTCTATCTTTCTGTCTATCTTTCTGTCTATCTTTCTGTCTATCTTTCTGTCTATCTTTCTGTCTACCTTTCTGTCAATCTAACTTTCTGTCTATCTTCCTATATTTCTATCTCTCTTTCTGTCTATCTTACCAGAAAGGTCAAAATTCCTGCAAGCATATGTATTTTCACATTTATACCTGTGCATATGTGTACACAACTTGTATATACAGAAATATGGTATTTCAGGTAATTTTTTTGACAAATCAAATATCAAGATAACTTTTTAAAAGCTGTGAAGCAGGCAGTCTATATTTAAGTTCCAGACTTGAGGTTTTTATGAACATAAAAAACCAGTCAAGGGTTAAAAAATGCATATATCAGTAAGGCATTTCAGTCTGGTGGGCACATGATGTAGACTAAGTATTAATATACTAAAATATATATATTAAAAGATGGTATGAGATGCATAGACATATCGGAGAGATAAAAATTTCGAAATTCAGGTAAGTAGGCTAAAATTGACCTCCAACTTGGTCGTGTGATGTCGCTGTCTTGAAAAATTTTGTTTGTGTCAGATATGGTTAATCAGTTGATTCAGTGCTTATCATATCTAGCAGCATAGGTGACAATAAACAAACTAGTTAAATGACTTAAGGCACTTCATCAAATAAGAAGATTAGGAGACCAACAGAAAACTGTCAATGACGTGGCAAAGCCAGTTTGCAAATTGAAAATGAGAAGCTTAATTTTTCCGGTTGACCGCCAATCTGCAAAGAGCTCTGAGTCCATTGAACTAACTTGAAAATACCTTTGTTTTTGCTACTTTTTGTGCCATTCTTTAAAAGGATATTTCTCATGGAATAAAAGTTGGTAAATGATGAAGTCTATGTTATCGTCAGACTGTCAGTATTGATTTGGTAAATTTTACTCTCCATAGTTTTGGAATTAAAATGATTATAAACTGCATTGAATAACACTTATCATGTCATAAATTTATTTTTGACAAAAGTTGAACCACAACCATTGTTGCTCAACCATAATAGTATCAAAATATTGTACTCTGTATCAACCATCATGAAAGCACCTAAAATGTACATAAATGAATTATTTGTGTGATAGTAATGAAACTAGATTATAGACCATTTTTGTAGTAAATTCTAACAAAGGACACCTTATTTCTGTTTTATTTTTATATCTTTTATACTCCACTGCTTATAGGCAAGCAACCGTAAATGTTGACAATATGTTAAATAAATCAACTTAGTGCAACAGCAGGATAACTTGTTTCAAGTTTTCAAGGTAATTGAGGATACATTTTTTAACAATTTTTTGCATACCTTAGAGAATGAAAAAAATAAAACACTTTCATTTGAAACACAGGGTTGTTCTTCAGTTCTGCCATACTTCAATTGTACAACTGATATGTGAATGCTTTGTGTCTACGCCAACCTGTGTTTTTTTTATATATTTTATAGAAAATGACCACACCCCACAGAAAGGCTGCTTCGTGACAACAGAAAGTGAGATCTATATCCCAGCTCATCTCATCTCTCTCCATATCACCTTATAATGAGCTCTGTTTGTTTAGGGGCAATCTGTTTGACTATCGATTTCATTATTAATTGATCAATCAATTGACTTATCTATCTATCTATCTATCTATCTATCTATCTATCTATCTATCTATCTATCTATCTATCTATCTATCTATCTATCTATCTTTCTATCTTTCTGTCTGTCTTATCTATCAACCTGTTTATCAATCTTGAACAATCCCCTTTTCATGTTTATACGGATGCTTCACATAATGCTACTGGTACCCTCCCTTACAGGTTACCATCATTGTTCCCAGTTGAAATTGGCAGATTTCACGAAAAGTGCTCTCAGAGGGTACCTTAAACTTTGCAACCCTTTTGTTATCTCTCTGTTGCTTCCTGAAGCAAGTAAACCTATTACTAAGTACATCTGTGATCTAATGAATAAATATCAATAAAATAATCCTCAAATATGTTGCTTTTTGCCCTTAAAATTTTTTCTTATCCCTCATGAGGACAATTTTGGACGACCAAACTTACGGGTGATCAGACGTGCTCACTGTGGAATCTGCTAAACCCAATTCAGGAAAATGTAGTGATATGTGATTGATAAAAGACATCTTGAAAATTATTTTGGAACCATTTTTAATTGTAGGCCTATTGGTCTTCATGAAACTTGAAAAAAAATGAAAAATAGAAAATGACTGCTAATGTAACTCAATTCTGTCATAGGACACAGAGGTTACATTAGCAACTTTTACATGGGGATTTTCCGTGTTCTTGCTACTCATGCCAATTTCAAACATGAAATTCAAAAGATTTATTAAAAAACGTGTCTTATTTGCCTATATACATTGCCAAAATCATAAATGACTGGGTGTGGCAGCTGTTTTTTTTATTGCTAATGTAACTGCAATTTCGCAT
This sequence comes from Platynereis dumerilii, assembly GCA_026936325.1. Lineage (NCBI taxonomy): Eukaryota > Metazoa > Annelida > Polychaeta > Phyllodocida > Nereididae > Platynereis > Platynereis dumerilii. Next base: position 33,267,541 of record JAPTHN010000004.1, read on the forward strand.
CTGTCCACTTCATAGTGTTACATTAGCAAAATTTGTCCATGTAAATTACGTTAACGAACACATGATTAGATCTCAATTTTTTTCTGAACTGAAAGCCAGATCTCCCAGGAGCAGGCCAGGGGTGGTACCATGCTGGTGATTTCATTTATATTGCAGTAGGATCCGCATAAAAAATTCCGTCCTCCATCATTTATCATTGTTACATTAGCACAAGGCCATATTTTTAGTTACTCTGATCTACCAATCCAACAGAAAACAGTGTTTACCCATGATTTTATTTAATGGATTGACACAATAAATGATTTAGATTTCAGTTTTTTTTTGTCCTGCCAACTATCCTTAGAAAAAGCACCCTAAGAAAATCTGAGAAGCTACAAATCATTTATGTCTGGCCTTATCAGACTTGTGCTAATGTAACTTGTGGTAACTAATTTGCAGCTTTTTGTGAAATCTGCCCATTGTCTCTGGCTGTCCCGTTAAATCACACCATATATCCTCTTCCTTTCTCTGCTTAATTATCATCAATCTAATAACTATGTGTCCTTCCATTTTTCTTCTTTGTCATAGAAGATCATTGTATTGAATACAAGGAATTTATTCTGAGGCCATGAATCAGTCTTGTGTTTTGCAATTCACAGCTTAGTATAGGTTGTACAACGAATTTGAGGTGTGTAACTAGCATTTCAGGTGGTTATTTACCGAGGGCTTTAGCCCGAGGTAAATAACCCCTGAAATGTTAATTATACACCGAAAATGAGTTGTATAAGCGACTTATACTCCATATGACCTCTGAAAGATTTTTAACTGAATTTTGTGGCTTTGTTGTCATTTTTAGGTGCGTTGTTTGCAGAAAAAACAGTACAACATGCTAACTTAATCCCCAACAGTGGTATAACTAACAAATCCGTTGGTTATACCACGGCAAAAGACAATAGAAAACTGTCTTGGTGGAGTATAAAGTTCACTAAGCTCAACTACAGTAATTAATAACATGTACAGGCTTAAAACAATTGTTTGTGAGTGGATGCATATAGCAAGTATGTATGTGTTATTGATTACCATAATTTTGCTTTTGTAATTTTCAATTGCCAAACACAAGGATGATCCTTAATCGATCATAGCATGACATCATACTCTCAGTCAAGGAAGAAAAATTGAAGGATACGTAGTTATTGGATGGATAATAAGATATTCTTCTCTCCCTGACATCCAAGTCATCTAATATTATGTAGAGTAAGTACTACAAATTCGAGCAACAGAGGCTAATATAAAATGTAAATTTCCGGTGGATGTTCAAATGAATATAATTGAAAATTTACGATTCCCAATACACTCTACATGCCATTTGACATCGTTTAAATCTGGATTATGAAATTCAACTTAGGGCGGATAATCGACTCAAGTTAAGTATCCAACTGTTAGTGACCTCCCTGGACTGAATAAGCCACAGGATAGGCTTATTCACAGTTGTTCACACCTTTTCAACCAATCCTGCCACTTATTCTGTCCAGGGAGGTCACTAATAGTTGGATACTTAACTTGAGCCGGATAATCCCCAAAATATTAGTTGTCCTCTCAAAAGGTCCACTTCTTGAGGTTGGCCTATGTGTAGTGACACCTCATATTTTGTCTTTCCCATTCAGTAACACAATACTTCAATGGGCCCGTTATTTATCACTTCGACCTTGACATCCTTTTTTCACAATTCCTTTGATAACAGGTTGTCAAAATTGCTTTGTTACATTAAGCATCTAATTAAGAGGCTATTACAGAGACAAGGGTCAAATATAGGATACATTTGGAAAATAAAGAGAACTTTGTCAAAACTTAGAAAAAATAGCTCCTATTATCTGTATACATTTATATTGTAAACTTGTAAATAACAATTTTTATTATTGTATAACTACTGAAGTTTTTCAGGATAAGGGAACTTAGCTGGCTACTAAGACACTAAGGCCCCTTATGCTTGGTGGAGGTTCCTTAGAGGGATTACAGAACTGTTTTTCTCAGTTTTATATAATTTCATCGCAAAGTTTCTGTGTTTGTCATAATATTGAGATTAAATATCAATATCCTAATGTGTGAAATAAACAAAGACCAGATTGTGTGCAAGCATAGACTGTGCTTGAGCAAACCCACAATGCAATATGACAAGGTTTACATGCATTACAGCAAATATGAGCATTTAAACCTTCGTCAAAGCTTTTAAATTACGTATAAAATCAAAATTAATTGATCCATATAAGACCATAAAATACGCATTGTTAAACCCAGGCCTTCTGTTAACACCATGAATTTGGTGTAGGTATGCATCCTCCTTCTTCAAACATGTACATTAACATAAATATTGTGGAATGAATATTTCTAACATTTGTCAGTGGGGCCTGGCACATGTGCAGTTGTGTATTATTCAAATTATTACTAAAAAAGAAAAGTAGGGGAGAATTAGGTAAGTTGTGTCGTTTTTGCCTTGGGGTGATTTTCTATTAAAAAACTTACTTTGTGAAGCAATTAAAACAATGGGACACAACAATTTGGGAGATAATTGTGGACCTTCACAAAGAGTTCTAGGTTGCACATCTGAACCCTGTGTTGCTGTAAGGCCAAATGTGCTGTAAGGACCCATTTAAGGGGCCATGGCTACTAGTGTTAGTACCTAAGTAGCTCATAAGTGGGTGTTTCATGTCTTAGTAACCACCTTAGTTCCCTTATCCTGAAAAACTTCAGTGGGTGTACTGAATAAATAAATGTAATGACAATAATCATAATAAAAAGTTCTGTCTTCATTTGTCTCAAAAATGGAAATAGTAACTGACGAAAAGGCACATTTAAATGATGTAACACTTTGATTTAAAGCTGATCACTGATTTTACTGGCATACAAATGTAGATAAGATAGGCTACAGCAAGCAAAACTTCACAATTTTAGAATGGCACTCTACACATGTAACATGGTCTATGTTATTGAGTTTTATTATAAGTTACAGTATCTTTCAAGGCCCTGCGTCGCATGTCAAGTGCCCATAAAAAGAGACAAATTGCACAAATTTCCAAATTGTACAGGATGCAACTACAAAGAGAGGCAATTTTTCAGGAAATTATATCTTTATAGTGCATGAAGTGAATATCTAGATCAAAAACATACTATTCAATACATAAGTTGGTCAATGTCAACTGTAAACAATGGTTTTGGCTCCACCTGAGCAATCATTCATGCAATAGGAAGTCATTCTAACCATCACTATGGTAGCACACTGGCTTTTTAACCTATAGATAAGCCTTAGAAGCTCATGTAAGGAAGTACAGGATATGTTTGGTCCCAAGTCCCTGCCTGTCCTGAGTATACAACATCATTATAACCTTATTTATACCATTCAACACCTCTTATTTATACCATTCAACACCTCTCTCAACCAATCCCGAACCAGTATTTTGCTGCAATACATCCCATATTCTTTGTTGTCTATTTATTGCTTTATGTTTGACTATTTGAGTGTTTCATGGTATAAGCTGGTAATTCGTCATATCATATCACATGATCAGGAATATGTGTTTATCACACCTCGGGCTAATTAAAGTCCTCAGGAGATAAATCACACATTTCCCTCTCACATGGTGAATAACCTGTACTAGGACAAGAAGCCCTAATCACTGATTGCGCAAAGCCTAAAACCTATTCCTGAGGTCTAAGCGATGTTAAAAAGAGAGGATTTCAAATTGAATCACCGAAGAATAAGAAGAAGTATTAGCTTTCCTTAAAAATAAAACATGCCAACACACCACCACCCACACACGACCAACATTTCTTCAAAGTACCCAGGACACTGTCAATCTCAGTGCATTTCACATATTTCATCTGTTCCCTCACAAATACCGTGCACTGATATTTCAGTGCAAACCTATTCTAGGGAGTAATTGAGTTTTTCTTTAACTTATTGCACTCAATAGAATGCACTTTGTGTCTTTACATATTTTTAAAGCCTTTTTATACACAGTTTAGATAAGTTGATATTTTTAATTTGGGGTTAGACAAAAGAATGGCGTTGAAATTAATTTCTGTTCTCAGGTACACTGCCCACTTTTATCTGTAGCCTACACCTGATACTGTTCGTATAAATTGTGTTTGTTTTCCCACTATTTTAAAATGGCTTGATACTCGTGAACTTTAGCAGATAAATTATCATCAATATATTGCTAAATGATCCGTAATATAGTTTCTAGAAAATGTATGGAAAAACAATGCCATATGGTCTCCCAGAAGTGGCCTTTCAGTCACCATTGCTGAAAAATGCACTGCAACCAGTCAAATTTTAAACTATCTACTCAAGCTGATATCAGTACTTTCAAAAGTACAAATTTCATTGCGCTTTTCTCACGTAAGACTATTAATAATAGCAAACCGGTCTCAATTTAGAGAAAAAGGTTATTTGAATAAGAGATTTACATTTAAATGTGTATATTTGATATGATCATTGTACAGTATTAATTAGTGAGACGGCCTTCTGGAGGATAGAAAATGTTACTGATGAATAGAACCAAGTACATGCGAAGGAAAATTCACTTCATCAAAAGTTAGTTTGAGTTTCGCAATGAAAAAATTTTGGTGAAGGATAATATGAATCTTGAGCCTTGTTTTGTGCACTCGTTTAATTCTATTTTTTGGTTTTCATACATCTGCGTTTGAATCGATTTGCCTTCCAATCATCAAGCATCATGAACTTACTTTTTGAAGTGTTTTTTTAATATAGGCTATATGGCTACTTATTCGTGGGAGACCAAACATTTACATTGGAATTTAAATATGAGGATACAGACTGCCCATCCTGTGGTCGGACTACATTTTACAGAAGTGATTACAAGAGCTTAATCGAACTTTGTTCACTGAAGGTCAAAAGATGCCGTTCAGCACCTCGGTCTAATCATCTCACACTGAATATTTTCAGCACAATCCCACCTTGCTCTCTTGGCTTGCTCCACAGGTTTCTATGAACTCTTGTTCCTTCAAGCAGATCTTGTACTTTTTAGTGATAAATTAAATCTACTCTTTGTCTGATCTTACTATCAACTCTTTGCCTCCCTGAATTTGGGAATTTTGCCAAAAATTTCGGTTTCTGTATAAGATCTGACAATGTGAGAGCCTTGATTCACAATAGTAAATAGTGATAATTCATGAGCTGTATTGTTGAAAAGAGTTGTAATTAGAATATGTTTAATTCACACCGAAGTCAGTATCATTATCATCAGGGACAAAATAACATGAATGAATAACATCAAGCGGGAATTATTAAATCATTCCAATCCATGATCTTTGTGGAATTGTAGATTTTTGTCCCTTTGAAAATTGCACTTCATGAGTGATTCAAGGAGACCCCGAGTCATAATTTTGTATGCTGCTTGTTAGTGACTGACAAGTTCACTAAAGGATCACAAATCTGATTTTCACTTTTTAAAAAATCATGATGCATTTCATCTGAAGTTTGAGGGAAAATTAGAATCCAAGAGACCGAAAGTAAATTCAAAATCTAAAATGACATAAAAATTGACAGAAGTGTATACTTTTTTGCCTTTTTAAAAAGCATGATCATGCTCTTCAATTTATAAATACCTTGTCTTTTAAAATGCCATTCGAAAAAGTGAATAAGTATACTACTTAGAAAAAATACATGTTAGTTTACTGAGTGGTTGTAAAAAATTAAGTAAAAAGTTTCTGCAAACAGTCTCCCTTTACTATGAAAATGGAATTGAAATTTGCTTTTAGTGAGAATCAAGACAGTGTAAGCAACTGTCTTAAATTTGTGTCAATGTCTTTCACTTAGTCGTGTCTTCTGTTTCTGTATTACTATGGTGTGAACTGATTTGAAAGCAGTGAGGCCATCAAATAGGGGAGACCGGGGCTGGTTGTCACAGGGGCAGGTTGTCACACTTTTTCTTGCATTGAACTATGGAGTTACGCAGCTCAACCAATCATTGTTTTTTGCTTTTATAATCCACTGGAGTATTTTTGAAAAATCTTGACCCCTGGAAGAGAGTTTGGTAGACACACGGTCTATTAAAAATTTTCGGTCACAAAAAGCAAATTTTTACCTGCAACTTGCATGTCATTCTACTCATTAACAAATAGTTGTTGAAAAAGGTAAAGTTTATACACATACCATGTAAACAAATCTTTAAATAATGATAGGAAGAAATAGTGAAAAATATGATAAGAACAGCCTTGGTCGCCCGTTTTTTTCATTTTCATCAGTCGGGGCAGGTTGTCACAAAAAGACGGGGCAGGTTGTCACACTTTTTGGAGCTGGTTGTTACCCATTAGGACCAGTCTTTTAAACCAAAAAAACTATCACAAATATAAATTGGTGATTTATACATGCTATTTATGACTAAAGATGTATGCAGATATGGCATAGTGTCAAAGTAAATCGATTTCAAATTTATAAAGAAAATTTCTTTAAAAAATTGTGATTTTCCTCCTCCTGATCAGAATGCTTTTCTGCTTCTTGGTAAGCCTTCATTTGTAGCACCCTTGTACACAGTAGCATGTTTGATGAGGTCTGCACTGGACAAGCAGAGGATTCCTCATATGTCCAAAATAACTTGTTTTTAGTCAAAATCTGCCTTACGGAGTCCCAATTTTGGTGTCCAAGCTGATAACCAAAAGTGTGACAACCTGCCCCGAGAGTGTGACAACCTGCCCCGAAAGTGTGACAACCTGCCCCGAGTGCTGAATAAAAAAGAATGTCCCATAAGATGTCAAGATTTCGAATGATATAGATATATATTGATCAGATAGGTTTAAGTCACTCCCCTTTTAACATTCTTATAGATTTACAGTGCTCCTGCATGCCTTAAATAGAAATAGTAGCATATTTAAGTTCTACACAGTGTGACAACCTGCCCCTGTGACAACCAGCCCCGGTCTCCCCTAGCCTTTTTTAAATTAAGAAATTTGAATTTATGTAATGCTGCCCGAAGGTAGTCGGTGTCAACATAAAAACCATTTATGAATAGGTCACGTTTTCAGACACAAGACAATATAAAAATGATTCTTCTTGGAGGAAAATAGTAGCCTCTGAGCAGTGTGACTAGCAATTTTATCTGCTTAGGAAACACTCCCCCAAGCTGGAAATTAAGAAGTTGATGACGCAGTGGGAACTTTTTGCTGGTGTGCGGTCCTAACGTAAAATTGTAAATCACAGCAAACTGGTCACAAAATAGGTAAAAATAGCTTTTGTCACAAGTCATGTATGATTAGCCCAATAACACCAAAGAAAGCATACCCAGAGAATAATCAACTCTTGAGGGACAATAACCTTTATGAAATGTGTACTTCATGAGAAGTGATAGCTTTTGCGTCTGCTTCTGCCAGATACTTGATGCAGTCAACTGGTTTACTATTATATCAAGGCAACAAGTCTGCTGAGAATGTAGGGATAGACAAATAGTAGAATAAAGACAGGTTAGAGAGTGCAGTGTATTCACAGTACTTGATAGAAACAGAGTGCCACTGTAAGAAATGAACGTGTTTTTCTGGCTAAAAGAACTGTAAATTTATTGTTATTTCAGCAGTATTTTTTTAATACAAACTTTGTCTGGGAATTTACAGTTCTTTGTCAGTTACAAAATGGCTCCAAGATAAATTTACTGCAACATGTCATTTAACATTCAGTCCACCTTAATGAACAATTAGTTCAACCGTTAATTTACGGGCAACTTGTAATATGCAGACAAAACATTTGAATTGGCCAAACAATCAATACACCTGGTAAGATTAGGAACTATAAACAAGAGATTGCATGGACTTCAACCACGGAACATGTGGTGCCATCTATAACATATGCTTAACACAGCTGTTAATCAAACTTAATTTATAACTTATCTGAAGGTAAGGGAACATCCTCATTTATATTATCTTAAGATGCTGTCATTATGCAAAAGTTATAATATCTATATGTGACATTGACATTTGTGTGAGTCTTATGATGTGATCTAAAGAATGACACTATTAAAACCAAAATAACCCAAGCGCAGTCTGCATCAATAAAACATACTTCGATAAACTTGACACCTGGTTCTCTTAAAAAATATCCATCAATTTTATGGTTTGTGAGCAAATGTGTGTGAATTAATTGCTGGGTATAATTGATGGACTTACTTCCCTGCTGTCAAGCAAGAGATGAGCAAGGCCGAGCCTGGAGTCAGTGGCTCTCTCACTCTCTCAGCTGATTCCAGCTTCGGTACAGCTATGCGACAGTTAAATCACGTGCTTAGTCTGTTGTTTCACACTTGTGCAAAAGTAAGAATAACATAATTATACTATCCGTATTTTTACAGTAGATTCTACAGCTCCTTGTATTCTATACATTCAATATCTGACAGTTGATATAACTGTAAAATATAGTACTTTAAATAAACTGTTATCGTTATAGCATGGTTGGACCTGTAGGGGGTATTATGACGATGGAATGGAGGTTGGAGATATTTTATATATTTACATTATACCGTAATATGACTTTGTTGAATCCGCAAAATTACAGTTCAATGTACCAATCTGGATTTTACGGTTCATTATCCTGTTCAGGTTCATTAGTACTTTTACAGTTCTTAAACCTGGAACAAAGTTGCCAGTTAATTTAACTGTAAAATTTAACGGGAATTTTTTGCAGTGTGAGCAGTATAAGGTGGTTATATTGTATTGAATTTTGATAGTTTATTTTTAAAGCTATCGAGAGTTGAAGATTTTACAATGGATGATGGTAAATTGTTCCACTCTCTTGCTGTGTTTGGAAAAAAGGAATTCAGATGGTAGCTGGCAGTGGAGTCGGGAATCGTTATAGCATGGTTGGACCTGTAGGGGGTATTATGACGATGGAATGGAGGTTGGAGATATTTTGGTAGTTTTACGTTTACCAGACCATTTATCATTTTATAGCTGATGATGTGTCAAAGTGAAGTGGTCATCTCTTTCCCCATAACAAGTATACCAGCTGTAATTTTTTCACCCCGATTATTGATTGTCAAAAAGATCTTCTTTTGACTTGACATCAGAATTAATTTATTTCAAATAGCTCGAAATGTCATAGATATTTGACAGCTGAAGAAACTACTTACATATAACACTGTTTTCCATATTTCTGTCAAAAAATATCCCACTCTATTATGACACAAATATAGAAATGAATATACACTCAAAATATGTGAATATCTAAATAGCATTTTATAGACTTTCACTTAAACATGTCCATATAAATGGAATATTTGTTTATATATGGAGGCAAAGTGTTTTCCTTTCTCAAATAAAACTTTGAATGGAATTTTTCTTGAATTTTTTCAGTTTTCACAACTCTTTCATATTACATTGAAAGTCGTGTCTTTATATTTATTTTATGATATAAGAAATATGTTTGACCGACTGAGATTAAAATGTGGGATAGGGTTATATATATGAAGTGATATGCTGATTGAACTGAAAGGTGAATAGATTGATAGATAAAGGTAGATATGGATAGATAGATAGATAGACAGATAGACACTGAAAAAAAGGTTTGTGTAAATAAAAAACCCAGACAAAACGAATGTTAGCTGGTGTCCATCCAACATGTTATGTATATCAGACAGGCTTTTCTGTGAAATAGGCAAAGGAATTGTCAATCCTGATCAATCTTTTGTGTGATTTGATGAATGAAATGTCAAAAATATACATTTCTTTTGTCTGAATTTACACTAAAACCTTGGATGGACACCAGTTGGAATTACAGTCCACGTCATATATTTACGTGGAATCCCAAGTTCTTTTCTATGCTGTTGAACTGTGATGTCAGAGACAACTCTATTCTCTAACATTGCAATATATGTAAAATTACTGCAAGCTGTGATGTCATTTTAAACTGGGTCAGATTCCCAAGCTTCTAGCCAATGTGAATCCACCTGAACTGAGCATCACAGTTTCAACACAGTGTCAGATAAGCATTTTATTAGGGATAGCCCCTGCAACCACATCATCACAACCTGATAGGCCGACAGAAAAGTATGCATCACAGTTCGAACATTGATATATTGAACAGAAACATTACATTTGTGATCCCTATGATTTATCACAGCAATCACCTGTCTAATCCAACCGAATGGCAGCTTCCTCAGCAATTACAGTAGACAACTGTTATAATCCCCAAAGAGTTGTTTGATTAGTCTACAAACTTGCTAATGTACAACTTTAAACTTTGATGGAACATTCTATAATTAGCAAAAGGCTTGGACAATTTTTATAAACACATGGATTATGTGATTGATTTATATTTGTTCTGGCAGCCCATTGGATGACAAGCTGTGATGTTTCCCAGACCCAATTTTCACTCTGACATTGATCTGAAACTTTGAGGCTCAGTTAAGGGGGATTCATATAGGCTAGAAGCTGGAGAATCTGACCCAGTTTAAAATGACATCACAGCTTGTAGTTCTTTACGTTATATTGCAATGCAAGAGAATGGAGTCATCTCTGACTTCACAGTTCAACAGCATAGAAAAGAACTTCAGATTCAACATAAATATCATAAATATGATGAGGACTGTAATTTTTGTCCGTTTCACACAAACCTTTTCTTGTGTATCGCAGAGATACACAGATATTTTCAAAGCAATACTTTTTGACATAAATATAGATCAGACACATGTTATTCTCAGATATTCACTTAAACACTTAAGCATCTGTAGGACAGGATCTAACCAGTCTCAAACATATGACAAGGTTTCTGGAGGTGCTCGGACTTGGCTGTTTCTGCCTGTCAAAAATGAACTTGCAGTGATCACCAATATTTTGCATTTCTCAAACACATGAAACCTAGTCCTATCCCATAGTATAGTGCTTTGGGGTTATCTCATATATTAAATTTAAAAATCGAGATAATTTAAACCCCCGTAAATGGTAACACATTTCTTTTTCCTTTCCTTAAAATAAACCGAACATGTTATTCTCAGATATTCACAACAAAAACTTAGCATCTGTAGGACATGATCTAACCAGTCTCAAACATATATTATAACACATAACTTACCAGACTTGCATGTAACAAATTTGTTTTAAAAAGTTTTCTAAAGTACCTTAAAGGAAGTCAACCTAACAAAAACTGTTTCATGTAGAAAATTGCTTTCTTTATGTAGACAAAAATCATAGAATAGACAAATAATTATATCCAATTATCCAGTACATTTCACGAGCTTGTAAGTTTGAAGACACCAACATTTTGACCTGTGCTCTTACTCACGAAGGAGAGATATGTAGGTAACTAGTATGTTATATATAATATACACAATAATATAAATAAAAAGAGTATGATATATTATCTTGAAGACTAGGTAGTCGGTATGGAGACATACAGGTTTTTTCCATTATATTATTTTGTCAAATATAACATCATGTTATGTAGACATTCTTGGTTAAGCCTTGAAGATTAAAGATAAGAAAGGGGGAGGGGGTGTATAATTAGGCCTACACATTCTTAAATATATGAAAGAAATGTTTAGGTCAGACTTAAGGCCGCACATAATTGATCTTTAGCTTCGCGGATTGCTCTCAAGGCCCTTTTTCTAGGGTCGGTCGGTAGGACAATAAAAAAAAAAGGTGAAAAAATAAAAATTTATAATGTCAAAAAAAGAAACTTTTTTTTTTTTCCCTTTTTTTTTAATCCATCGGCAGTAAATCTATTGTGTCGGCGGGTCCGCGAAGCTAAGAATCAATTATGTGTGGCCTAATGGATTATGAGACATGCATACCATAAAAAATATATTTCCCAAAATGTTTTACCCATTTGATTTGGAGACCACAGTACTAGTGATGCACACTGGACCGCCTTGGACCGGTCCGGTCCGTGGTCCAACCCTGGACCACCAATATACGGGACCACCTACAAAAAACCGGTCCAGTGTTGGACCGGACTGGTCAAGTGCCGGTCCGGACCGGTCCAGTGATTTTTCATGTCATGAAGAGTGTCGCATGAATTTTGTCATATCTAAAAATGAAATTTACGTCATGCAGCTTGTTTTCACCCTCATTTTATCATAATTTTTGAAATGCCGATGGACCGCTTCTGGACCGGTCCAGCAACAAAATCGGAACACCTCATCCTGGACCAGACCAGGACCGGACCACTTTTGTAAATACCGGACCACCCTCTAAAAGGTGGTCCGGTCTGCATCACTACACAGTACCATCTGCGAGTAATCTTAAAATTGGGTCAAACTATGCAACTCAACTAAACTGCTTGTGGAAGCAACACTCTTAACGTAAAAGGTTCTTGAAGGTATATATAAAGCACCCACAGCTGAAAAAAGATTATCTTTTTAAGGGTTAAATTGAATTGAAAAGTTGCAATACTTGGTGGGAAGGCCTTATTATAGGACCCTATGCTCTCAATTGAGAGAAAGAGGTTCCATTGTGGGAGATCAGTGCAGATGGATTATCTAAGTGTTGTTTTTGTTTGCTGTTGAAACTTTAATCTTTTGGGGTTCCTTATCTGTACCAGCTTATAGAATCCTTGAAGGTTCCATTCAGAACCTTTTTGCTAAAGGTATGTATAAGGCCCTGGATCCGAACTAAGACAGGTAGGTAGGTATGCTCTACATGTATTTCATTTGATAAATACCAATATTATAGATCTTTTGTATTTAGGAAGAGTAATTTACTTCATATACAGGTCTATATATATACTTCAACAAATATTAATTACAAATTTTACAAGAGGTTTGTATGGAATTGATCTAAAACAACACAAAAATTCACGCAGCAATATTACACAATATTGATATGGCTGGCATCCAATAAAATCAAATCATTTCAAATGCCTTTTGGCAGCAAAATTGCACTAATTGATAGATCTGGTATTCTATTTACTCAAGCTAATATGACATGGTGACAGCAATATCATGTCAATATTGTCTTTTTTTGCAAATTATATACATTTGTAATCTCTTGTACATATTATTGTCTTTCATTATTTTGAGACAAATAGCCATACCAACAGTGAATAGATGGAGGAAAAGTTTGATCACATATGGTTTTTAACTATTTAGCACAATTTTTACTTATTTTGTAAAATTTAGCTTAATGATATTGTGTTTTGAATAGGCTTAGAAGTTGATATGGATTCATATCCTGTGTTTATGCACTGATTAGGCCTAATAACAGGCAATGAACATGGCAGCGAGGCGAGGAGCACTCTGGTCAAAAGATGAAACAGCCATCTTACATCGGTTTCCTGGATCGAGAATCAAACCCAGATCCCAGAAGTTAGCAGTCCAACGTACTACCACTTAGTTAAGCTCCTTGTCTTGCATTTTGAACAAAAAGAAATCTCTGGACAGCATTGTTACAAGTTAGTTACCTAAGATATTTGTATTTCAAACTTGGACCAATATTCAATGACAAATATTCACTTCACTTAAACACAATTAAATGATCACTCTCTGTGTGAATAACCATAATTGACATTATCAAAATTAATGCTGTCTGTATGAGTACTAGTATGCAAAATGTCTTTGTGTTGAGTTTACTACATTGTCATTGACATAACCTTAAATTCGAGAATTAAAAAAATGGCTAAAATATACGACATCTGCACCGATAGCCTATGTATCGCCATTAATATTTCAGTGGCAACTCAGACATAATTGAATGTATCATTAACAATACTCAGTATATGGCACATTAGTATCACAGCCTGAATAGTCTTCCCTGATTGTGAGGCACCTCTAATTAAATGAATAGACATCATTTCAAGTTCTTTGAGCAAACAAAAATATGGCTACCTGTCTTGCCTCAGTAAAATTATATACAGATTCCATGTAACAGGTCATCATTTCGACACGACCAAAAAAACTATACATTATGGAAGAAATGATACAATGTCATTATTTCACACAGCATGGTTAGATTGTCGAACCGGTTATTCGATTTGTATGAATCAAAATTATCAGTATTTTAACACGAAATATTCCTACCTTAGAGACGAAACAGTCCAGAATGTGGAAAATTGAGCAGGCAGCATTCACACTTGGCTGCTCTTGGTGGTAGCTGCTCTTGTAAATGCTTCAGTGAACAGCACCCTGCTCTGTTAAAGATAAAGAAAAAGAGAAAAATTGCATCTTCTGTTGGTGGTAGACTATAGGTGGGGTAACTGGGGGCAACATGGTACAAATACCGACAAATAAGTCCTCAACCAGTTGTCATGAAATTCACAATAAATAGTAGATTGATATTATTATTAGATTGTCTCCTGTGAACTCACTTCTGCAATTCTTGTAACATTCATTTTCAAGGTTTATCTTGCTGGTTAATAGTTGCTCTTGTAAATGCTTCAGTGAACAGCACCCTGCTCTGTTAAAGATAAAGAAAAAGAGAAAAATTGCATCTTCTGTTGGTGGTAGACTATAGGTGGGGTAACTGGGGGCAACATGGTTCGAGTGGGTCCCTATACTGGTTGTCTTCAAGATTTTACATTCATTTAGGCTAAGTATTCGATTGACATTATAATTTTAGCTTGTCTCTTCTAACTTCAACATTTCTTGTAACACTAATTTTCAAGGTTGCACTTGATTGTACTGGCTTATTCAAATGCTTCAGTGAACAGCACCCTTCTCTATTAAAGATAAAGAGAAAAATTGCTTCTTCTATCGGTGTTAGACTATAGGACACGTACATTTGGGCAATATGGTACAAATACCGACAAATAAGTCCCTCAACTATAGTTGTCATGAAGATTTCGCATTAAATAGTAGATTGACTTCAAAGTGTTAGATTGTCTCTTCCGTGCTAACTTCTGCAATTCTTGTGACATTATTTTTCATGGTTGATCTTGATGGTAGCTGCTCTTGTAAATGCTTCAGTGAACAGCACCCTGCTCTGTTAAAGATAAAGAAAAAGAGAAAAATTGCATCTTCTGTTGGTGGTAGACTATAGGTGGGGTATATCGGGGCAATATGGTACAAATACCGTCAAATAAGTCCCTCAACTATAGTTGTCATGAAGATTTCGCATTAAATAGTAGATTGACTTCAAAGTGTTAGATTGTCTCTTCCGTGCTAACTTCTGCAATTCTTGTGACATTAATTTTCAAGGTTGCTCTTGATGGTAGCTGCTCTTGTAAATGCTTCAGTGAACAGCACCCTGCTCTGTTAAAGATAAAGAAAAAGAGAAAAATTGCATCTTCTGTTGGTGGTAGACTATAGGTGGGGTATATCGGGGCAATATGGTACAAATACCGTCAAATAAGTCCCTCAACTACAGTTGTCATGAAGATTTCGCATTAAATAGTAGATTGACTTCAAAGTGTTAGATTGTCTCTTCCGTGCTAACTTCTGCAATTCTTGTGACATTAATTTTCATGGTTGATCTTGATGGTAGCTGCTCTTGTAAATGCTTCAGTGAACAGCACCCTGCTCTGTTAAAGATAAAGAAAAAGAGAAAAATTGCATCTTCTGTTGGTGGTAGACTATAGGTGGGGTATATCGGGGCAATATGGTACAAATACCGTCAAATAAGTCCCTCAACTATAGTTGTCATGAAGATTTCGCATTAAATAGTAGATTGACTTCAAAGTGTTAGATTGTCTCTTCCGTGCTAACTTCTGCAATTCTTGTGACATTAATTTTCAAGGTTGATCTTGATGGTAGCTGCTCTTGTAAATGCTTCAGTGAACAGCACCCTGCTCTGTTAAAGATAAAGAAAAAGAGAAAAATTGCATCTTCTGTTGGTGGTAGACTATAGGTGGGGTAACTGGGGGCAACATGGTAAAAAATACTGTCAAATAAGTCCCTCAACTATAGTTGTCATGAAGATTTCGCATTAAATAGTAGATTGACTTCAAAGTGTTAGATTGTCTCTTCCGTGCTAACTTCTGCAATTCTTGTGACATGGTGGTAGTTGCTCTTGTAAATGCTTCAGTGAACAGCACCCTGCTCTACTAAAGATAAAGAAAAAGAGAAAAATTGCATCTTCTGTTGGTGGTAGACTATACAATGTAGGTGGGGTATATCGGGGCAATATGGTACAAATACTGTCAAATAAGTCCCTCAACTATAGTTGTCATGAAGATTTCGCATTAAATAGTAGATTGACTTTAAAGTGTTAGATTGTCTCTTCCGTGCTAACTTCTGCAATTCTTGTGACATTAATTTTCAAGGTTGCTCTTGGTGGTAGTTGCTCTTGTAAATGCTTCAGTGAACAGCACCCTGCTCTGTTAAAGATAAAGAAAAAGAGAAAAATTGCATCTTCTGTTGGTGGTAGACTATAGGTGGGGTATATCGGGGCAATATGGTACAAATACCGACAAATAAGTCCCTCAACTATAGTTGTCATGAAGATTTCGCATTAAATAGTAGATTGACTTTAAAGTGTTAGATTGTCTCTTCCGTGCTAACTTCTGCAATTCTTGTGACATTAATTTTCAAGGTTGCTCTTGGTGGTAGTTGCTCTTGTAAATGCTTCAGTGAACAGCACCCTGCTCTATTAAAGATAAAGAAAAAGAGAAAAATTGCATCTTCTGTTGGTGGTAGACTATAGGTGGGGTAACTGGGGGCAACATGGTTCGAGTAGGTCTCTAAACTAGTCGTCTTCAAGATTTTAAATTCATTTAGGCTAAATATTCGATTGACATTATAATTTTAGCTTGTCTCTTCTAACTTCAACATTTCTTGTAACACTAATTTTCAAGGTTGCACTTGATTGTACTGGCTTATTCAAATGCTTCAGTGAACAGCACCCTTCTCTATTAAAGATAAAGAGAAAAATTGCGTCTTCTATCGGTGTTAGACTATAGGACACGTACATTTGGGCAATATGGTACAAATACCCTCAAGTAAGTCCCTGACCTATAGTTCTCATGAAGATCTCACATTAAATAGTAGATTGAAAATTATATTAAGATCGTCTCTTCAGAGCCAAGTTTGGAATTTCTTGCGACATTAATTTTCTAGGTTGCCTTTTGTGGTAATTGCTCTTGTAAATGCTTCAGTGAACAGTACCCTGCTCTATTAAAGATAAAGAAACAGAGAAAAGTTGCATCTTCTGTTGGTGGTAGTCTATAGGTGGGGTAACCGGGGCAACATTGTGCAAGTAGGTCCCTATAAACTATAGTTGTTTTGTTGATATGACTATTGTAATGATCATAAGGTTTTGAATTGTCTCTTCAGACCAAACTTCTGATTTTCTGGTTACGCTTGAAATGTTTAAGGTTACTTTCGGTGGTAGCAGCTCCTCCAAATGTTTCTATTGGTGTTAAGACTATATTTGGGTTTACTGGGGCAATATATGGTACATGTAGATCCCTAAACTATAGTTGTCTGCATGGATTTGACATTCATCTAAGAACTAGATTACAATTTAGATGGTCTCCTCTAAGGTAACTTCAACATTTCTTGTAACACTAATTTTCAAGGTTGCACTTGATGGTACTTGCTTATTCAAATGCTTCAGTGAACAGCACCCTTCTCTATTAAAGATAAAGAGAAAAATTGTGTCTTCTATTGGTGTTAGACTATAGGTGGGGTAAATGGGGGTAATGTGGTACATGTAGGTCCCTATACCAGTTTTCTTGAAGATTCGACTACAGCGTTGATCATAGGCTATTGGATTTTCTCTTCAGACCTAACTTCTGATTTCTTGTGGCATTAATATTCTAGGTTGCTTTTGGTGGTAGTTGATCTTGTAAATGATTCAGTGAACAGCACCCTGCTCTATTAAAGATAGAATAGATAATCAGAATAGAATGTGCAATCAGTTTAAGTGGCAGTCAAATTTTGTAACATTTTTCACTGATGCATTCGAAGTGCCAATACTCCACAGAAGAGGCATTTTCTTATTGAAAGTGCTGCACAGTGAGCCAGAACAAACTTTGGGGTTTACAAAATGCCCCAGCATAAAGACAGGCACTGTTACGTAGCTGAAGATGAGACGAACAGGCAGATGTAAAAAACAAAAACATATGTTGGAAACTTTTTGAGATATTGATTTTTTTCACTTTCTGATTTATCACACCCCATTTTTGACATCACAAGTCATGTGGAAAGTCTGTTAAATGAGCACTGCTTTTTCAAAACCAGTTTCATGACAGAAAATATCATTCAAAAGGTATAGTAATGCTCTTTTTTTTTAGTTGCATTTAATGCCAAAAAGGTTTGACAAACTCATGCATGCATAATTTCCAAATAAAGTATATTTGTCATAAGAATTGCAAAAATTTGCATGCTCTAACGATTCCCCGGGCTTTAGCAGGTAGTATTATGAAACATTTGTGCGTACATATTTGACAGAGCTTTTGTAATTATTCTTATCCAGTCAATTAGGGAGGGTAAGGAGAAAACCCCTCACTTCATTGTAATTTAACAACAACAAAAACAATGTTAGTTGAATAATCTAACATTAATTGACCTGCATTATACTGTTTGGCTCCAATCCCATTGAATAATACTATGTTTTGAGTAGAAGAAGGTCCATGGTCTTCTCTCTTTAGCTACAACTCAGTATAGGAATAAAATAACAAATTGATACACCATAGCATTATGAATAGCTAATACACTGTATATTAAATGTCTATTTGAGGTTCAACCCTGTGCATTGCCTGACATCCAATTTATTCACCCTATTTGATAATTCTGTGATTTTATTCATAAAATGAATGTGAAACGAAATGATTAAAACAAGGATACAAAAGTTCGTAAAACCAATTGTGCACCTCTTTTTTGTTTTAAGTTCCAAACTGAGAAAGGCAAGCACATAGGCAGACATTTATGTATTTATAACCATGCATTTCATGAAGAATATCCAGAATAGTCGTACCTTTTTATAACTCTAATTTTCAATTTTATTAAACAACAACTATTATATAATTTGTTTTTGTGTCAATAATCAAGAAATTGTGGTATTTCCTTCGTGAAGATTAAGGTAAAGACAGCAATAATTCTCTAGTGCTTGTGACACAATTCTTATAAATACACAAAATGAAGTTTATCACACACAACATCAATATGGGACTTTTCCCAATAATGATAACATTCTGTATTTAAAATATCATCTAAAACACACAAAAATATTGTTTTGAAGTTTGCTCATGTGAATTTGTAATTTGTTAGATGGAACATCACCCAAACAAAGGAATGTGACAAATAAAAAATTCTGAACGGTCCCTAAGAAGTGAAAAATATATCATGGAAGAATGAATCCTCGATTTCCAACAAATATGACGTTTATTTAGGTCAATATACCTCAAATATTAGCTGAAATTTAAGAGTGAGAAACAACTCGAATGCGCATTGTTTACATCCATGCGATGCCATTTTGGCCTTTCTGGTCTTGTGATAGGCTGAGATCTCGCCCATGACGAGAAAGCTATATGACCAGTGTGGACGGGTCTTTCAAAATGGCGGACGAGAGCGACGAAAATTTGCATTTCAGTGATTTGGTAGAAATTTTTTAATAATTTGGTGTTCCGCGTAGGGCTATAAGACGCATTCCTTCTGTAGGTAAAAATACTGTGTATCAAAAGTGCGACTTATACGCGAGTATAAATGGTATAATATTGTGTAACAGAGAACTTCAGATAGAAAATGTTCTACTTTTATTGGATTGTACTGCAATGAATGATTTCATCAAAATCATTTGTACAACTTATAAATGCACTAAGTTAGACCACCTTATAACATAGCGGATCACAATCATGCAAATCAGAAGGAAACGACAACGATTTTCACACACTGAAGTTCAAATTACTGGATAACCTTGGTACAAAGCTCAGGTTAAGATTTATCAGTAAAGGTGAATAATAGTTGATAGTTACATGGAGTGTGGTAGGATTTTGATGACATTCAATTCTAATGTGGGTGATTTAGACGCTTGATAATTTGGGAATTTACAAAAAGGAAAGGAAGAGAGGAAGGAAGGAAGGAAGGAAGGAAGGAAGGAAGCATGACAAGGATGGGATTGGAGAAGGATGGATGGAAGAAATGAAAGAAGGGAGAACGGAAGGAAATAAGGAAGAAAGAAAGAAAGAAAGAAAGAAAGGAAGGAAGGAAGGGAGGAATTGGAAAAGAAGGAAAAATAAAGAAGGACAAAATTTAAAATAAAAGAAGCACATTTTTAAATATATATTTTTTTAAATCGAAGGAAAGAAGTATCAAAGGAGAATATAACATTTTCATTGGACTGGCAGGACGATATAGCCCACTAAGGTGCTGCAGAGGCGTAAAACACACAAACAAAATTGGACTGGAAGGAGAGAAAGAGATGGGAAAATTAATATTGAGAAAATATGATATTAGCTTCTAAATATGCTTTCAAGCACACTAAATTTGAATATTCTTACACTGAACCCATGTAGGAAAGCACTCCTGCATGCTAGATTTAGCAAGGGAAATTCGGGCGGCAGGGGTGTGTTTCCCTGGCTACATAAGTGAAGGACTTGTGAAAGCATAGATTCACTGGTATGAACAAGAAACTAAAATGGGCAGCATTATCCATCCCAGCTATTCCTGTGACATGTTGCTTTACATAAGCCCTGGTTTTTCATTACTTAAGTTCATGGGGGCCAGAGTTTCAGGCACCAGAGGAGAAAAGGCTTTGGATGACCGAAATTACTTTCACGGAACTTTGTTTGGTGGACTACGAGGATCATTTATTTCAATGGGTCAGGTCTATGAATTAATGCTTTTGGTGAGCTTTGAAGTATTTTTAAAAGCTAATTTTATATTTGTTGTATCAAATATGGTCAAACTCATTGATGCAAGTGATATAGAGAGGTCTCTCACGGCCAAAATATATCGGCTTTCTTGATTTCAGTATTACCTGCCCGACCAGCTGAACTTTCGGTTTCCATGGCAACCACAGAATGACTTAGAAATGTCCAAATTGTCCAAAATTTTGGGAATCCATTCCAAATATGCTGAATTTTACGAGTGAAAAATTCATAGTTCCAGATTGAAAATAAGTGTCCACATAAAAAAAAGCCTCGAACTTTCTGAACGCCCCTCGTACTTAGCACAGATTTTGACCTATACCTAACTCCAAGTACAGCAAAGAAAATTGGCAGCCATTGTTATCCCACATACTCAAACTATATCTGCCTTTATGACCCAATATGTTTTTCAATAATCGGATGAGAATTCATGCTTCCACAAGCAGTTTGGTGGAGGATGTTTAGCAATGGATCAGTGGCAAAATATTACCCGTTTCACTAACTTACAGGCAGTACTGTAAGGAAGGAAGACAGAATTTGTCAAACAAACGACAGACAAATTGTTATCATTGAGGCTATGAAGATTTCCAAAGTCTAAATATGGGCCCCCTGGTGTATAAAATAGAATTTTGCCAAAATACTTTGACCCTTACAAATATCTGGGTGTCATCATGGACAGTCGCCTTTCCTGGACTGATCACATTGGTTCTATCTGCAAAAAACTCAATCCACGATTGTACTGCTTGAGGAAAATGAACAAGTTTCAGGTCTATATACAGACATCGTGAACATATTCTATGACTCTGTAATTTCCAGTGTCTGGAAGTAAGCCATAACCTGTTGGGGAGGCAATATTAAGGCTGGAGATAGGAGGAGAATAACATCATTTATCCGACCACCAAGGCCAATGCTTGATTCTGATTGGTCAAGAACTGTGGGTAATACCCACTGGGTATTATCAGTTACACCCTGCTCGTTTCGAGGGTACGGGAATATACACCACGAAGGACTCCATACACCACGAAGTCATAATGGCTCAAACAATGGCATTGTGACGTCATGACTATTGTTGCTACAAGGATGACGTCATAACAATCCTATGGTTGCAATTGTGACATCATTGTTTATCTCATACACCCTGTCTGATGACGACAGACAGGGTGTACGGTGTCATACACCGCGGCTCTCAGCCAATCAGAATCAAGGATTCACACTGGACTGAGGATAAATAGCCTGTATCTGTCAGGCTGCTTGACCTGTACAGATATTTTCTGTATCCTACTAATAGTATCAAACAAGCCAGTCAAGTAATTGGTATCAAACTTGTTTCCTTTCGGGAGTCAGAGAGTAGACTGACAGCCAAAAAACTTGAAAGAATCATTAGAGACAGTAGTTATCCACTATTTGAAATTTTCATGAAGTCAAGAAGTCGACGAAGTGGTCGCATGCTTTGCCCACCAGCAAATACAAACCGACACAAATCAAGCTTCGTGGTCAGGGCCATGAGACTCTTTAATGATAAACAACACCATTGAGATAAGATATTGAACTCTTGTGAATGCAAAGTTATCCCATGGGGATTTAATAAAGTTGACTTGACTTGACTTGACCTTGGATTTCAGTGATCACAGAGTCCCTAGCTCTCATCGTCCCAATTGCGCCTTTTTCAAATAAAATCTAAAAAAATATCATAAAAATCCAGCAACTTTTCCAGACATTCCATGGCCTACAACGTATCAGCAATCCAGCAATTTGCAAATCATTCATGCAAATCAGTCCATCACCAGCTCCACTGTGACAGCTCCGCAAATGACAAGGGAAAGACCTGCTCAAATCACAAGGAATTAACGCACGCGCATGCATACCTATAATACCCTATAAGACAATACAAGCGTATGCAATTCGAATTTGGAGATTGCAGAAGTAGGATCATTTTGCAAATAACATACAGATATGGTGCAAATGCAATAGTTGATCTTGTACATCTCACTTATTTTGATAATGTTGTGGCATGCAAATCATTTTTTCCTTTATAGTATTTGCATATTTTGAAGAAATACATAACTAGTGGGAGCCTATTCCAAAATCACATGACAAATTCTAATTAACATACATCAACAGGAGTGATCACAAGCTGTTATACATTGTTTGTTACTATTTGTGCTTTTAGCAGACATAAGATAGAAGTAGATAAGAATCTACAACTAAAAGAACCAACAACACCCAACAATAACTGTGAATTTTGAGAAACTGTTTTTCATAATCAACTGTCAAATTGGATGGAATCTGACAAATAGGCCTATATCAAATACACATGTCTTGGGCATTTCTTCGATTTGTCATATGCTGGTATGTACAGTAGTCAACTTTCGAAGTGGATCAGAATTTTTCATATATATATATTAACACAAAAAATATGAGTAAATAATATCAGTGCAGTATGTTGGTTTGATGTCTTGGCAATGATTTGGCCGACAAAACTTCATGCTTCACAAATTATTTACCCTTCAAAACTATGACTGTTTGTCACAAGGTGCAAAATGGTCTGTAACACTAATAAGCAATGGCTACCTTAATTGAAAACAGGTTATCATTTCTTTTGTAACTGTGCAATAAACCAGGCATTGTTTTGTTAACTCAATTGAGCTCAACTTTTTATTTGACGTTCCACATTCACTGTTTTCAAAAATCTGTGGCTTTTCCAATGGATATGAACAATTTCACCCAAGCGGGGGAGCCACCGGCTGGGGCATACTTCATCAAAGACTGGAGAAAATTTGTTTTTCAATCATATTTAGTCAACTAAGTTGGCACCGCGACCCTATCTATTTAGTGGACAATTGAGGACTTCTTTTTTTAACATTTTCACAGTTTAGGTTCCTTCGGTCCAATTCAACATTGTTTGAGTGACCAAGGCTCTGAAATCACCATTCTTTTTTGGTACTACAGTGTATTCACTAGTGTGTGACAAGTCGGTTTGCACCTTGCTTCAAACAATCGTGTCTGGTGACCATCAAAGTCACTGAAGCCTAACAATCTCGTTCAAGCACATTACTAAGATATCAAAGTTAACAATTCATGTAAAACTATGCAGCAACAACAACTGATGTCAGAATCGCTACGAAGTAAATTCTTGATCCACTTCGAAAGTTATAGTCCTTGTCATACTTACGTAGAATCTCAAGTTTTTTTTCTATGCTGTTGAACTGTGATGTCAGAGATGACTCTATTCTAGCATTGCAATATATGTAAATGAACTGTGGTGATGTCATTTCAAACTGGGTCAGATTCCCCAGCTTCTAGCCAATGTTGATCCTCCTGAACTGAGCGTCACAGTTTCAACACAGTGTCAGAGTAAGAGTTTTATCAGGGATAGCCCCTACAACTACGTCATCACAGATTGATAGCCAATGGGCTGACAGTAAACTACGCATCACAGTTCAACCATTGATATATTGAAGGAAGCATTACATTTGTGATCCCAATGATTTATCACAGCAATCACCAGTCTAATCCTATCAAATGGCAGCTTTATGAGCATTCACAGTAGACAACTGTTATAATCGCCACAGAGTTGTTTGATTAATCTACAAACTTGCTAACTTACAACTTTAAACTTTGATGGAAGTTGGTATAAACAGAAGACTTTGACAATTTGTTTGTAAACACATGGCTTATGTTATGTATATTTGTTCTGGCTGCCCATTGGCTGAGAGGCTGTGATGTCAAACTTGCATGGGTTTTCCCAGACCCAGTTTTCACTCTGACACTGAGTTGAAACTGTGATGCTCAGTTTGGTGGATTCGCATTGGTTAGAAGCTGGGGAATCTGACCCAGTTTGAAATGACATCACAGCTTGTAGTTAATTTACATATATTGCAATGCTAGAATGGAGCCATCTCTGACATTGATCACAGTTCAACAGCATAGAAAAAAACTTGAGATTCTATGTAAACTTGTATGACAAGGACTGTAACTACTGTAGGTGCACTGAAGCCATTTGCTAGCCCTGATACATCATGTCTCTCAATGATTAGTATGGCCGCCCATGAATTAGCGCAAATAACTACTACCTTACTCTTTCTTTGACCGAATTTATGAGAAAGGGGTCAAATCTCACAATACTGTTTTTTAAAAGTGTCTAGAACTTAACTGTGTATCAATGATGTTCAATCTATTTGTTTCTATTCCCTAGTGGCCTGAGGGGGCCACTATTTAATCTTAAGGGGGGCTTGGAGTTTTTCTGAAATAAATAATTTCTTGCTCAGTTTTGGTGAAATAGATAAATACTTTTTAGGCGGTCTTGAAATAAATAATTTCTGGAAGGATTATTTCTTAATAAGGCAATGCTTGATTTGAGAATGAATATTCAGGGACTTCGCGCTCTTGAAATAATTATGGCCACCATTATCTGAAAATCAATAATTTCCCAATGAGGAAAACTCCAAGCCCCCCTGATTATTAAATGGTCCTCCCCCTAATGGCTTCAGAACTCAAGGTGGTCTGAGCCCATGGGACGTTAGATGTATCCAGTATACTGTGCTGCGCAACTTGATGATGCTGGAGATTTCTGAGTAAATAGAGCATGTGCCAGACTCCCAGTCTTCTCATCTCA
This sequence comes from Platynereis dumerilii, assembly GCA_026936325.1. Classification (NCBI taxonomy): domain Eukaryota; kingdom Metazoa; phylum Annelida; class Polychaeta; order Phyllodocida; family Nereididae; genus Platynereis; species Platynereis dumerilii. Next base: position 33,292,869 of record JAPTHN010000004.1, read on the forward strand.
TCATCATACGGCAGTCACCAAAAATGAATGTGCAGCTCCCTCTACCAGCACAGTATATTACAAGTCATAAAGAGTAAATTAGAGTAAACAGAAATATCCTACTCTGTCAGCAAAGTTGTGAGGAGTCATACTCAGACATGCTGAATTTCATTCCAGGTGGAGCAAATGTTCCGCAAAGCCCCACCTGGTGCGCAAATAATTAAGGATGAGCAGTCAAAGGTTTCGAGACCAAAGAAAAATGCTGAACCATATTTTCGGATGCAAGGAAAAAGCGAATATATGTTATGTAAACATGTGTAATATTTATCGATGATATAAATCCTATCAATTCAACTCCTGGCTCCTGTCAGCTCTGACAAAATTTCAGTGAGGTGGAGGCAGTGATTAATCTATTAATGAGTTACAATATAAATAAATTATTGTTGAACTCATGAGACAAGAATTTCACAATGAAATGAATGGATGGCGATTAGGGTTTTATGTTCTGTATTTATGCACTTGGCAGGAGGAGAGGCAGGAGGGGGACATGACAATGTGGTGAAGGATGATTGTAGCAACTGCGAAGCTATGTCAAAGATATTGCATTTGCATGCATCTTAGGGAGCGTTCAGAATTTATGACTTGGGGGAGAGGGTGGGAGTTTTCCCCGAGGGAGTACTAACTTTTCACACATGTTCCAATGGGAGGGGGTAATAATTTTTGGCAACACTTCCAAGGGGGGTAAGAAATTTTAACCAAAAAAAAAGTTATAAAACACTCACAAACTCCCTTTATCCTCGCTTTTTGATGCGCAAAAGTACGCGAAATGGCAAAAATCTGTATGCGTGACCATGCATTTATAACAGTGTAGGCCTATATGTGTGTATTGCTTTGTATGTCTGGGGGGTACTAAAAATACTCATTAAACCTAAAGGCGAGTTATAAAAAATCCGCATCAAACTTAAGGGGGGGTATCAATTTTTAATGGGAAGTTCCAGCAAAACTCCCATCCCCCAGTTATAAATTCTGAACGGTGGCAATATTTCAATCAATTCTGTATTCGAACACAAAGCCTTCTACGTAAAGGTTATTCACCACGGGAGAGGGAATATGTGATTTATCACCCGAGGCCTTTAGGCCGAGGTGTGATAAACACATATTCCTGATCCCATGGTGAATAACCGGCTTATACCATAAGACAAAACTGAAACTTGTCATTTGTTGCTGTGGTTTTTTCACAGCTTCACTTATTATTCTCCCATGGGAGGATAACTGGACAACAAAGAATATAGGTTTTATTTCAGTGAAATACTGGCTCATGATTGGCCTACAGAGGTGTCGAATGGTATAAATATCTATATTCCCCTACATTGAAATAATATTGTGCAATGTATTTCACTTTGGATCACAGTATCTAGAAAGTTTCCAGCATTTCGCTGAGGATGGTTGTCAGTGTCTATAGAGGGGTCATTCCACAGTATAACCCAATCTTTTGTGTAACTCACGCTGTTTACGGCGAAAACATAACATAAAATTAGCATATTGCTTCTAGTGATATATCTTCACTTTCTTTTAAAGAAGTTATTATTGCAGAACAGAAATTACCCCCTTCTCCCCCCTTGCTTATTTTGTGTATCCTTGACAATATCTGAAATATACCCAAAAAGCAATGTCACGGAAAATTTTTCATTCAATTGCAACGTGTTTTTGACCATGTCAAATCAATATAAACATTTGTGGTTGATCTAAATTTCTGAAACTAACTGACTTTTGAACTTTTCTCTCTCTTCTGTCTGTTGTGGAAAACAAACTGACCTCTTCACTGGAAAACATGTCACTGGTTACCGTAAAATAAATCATGGCGGTAACAGAACTGCTACATTCTATCTTTGGTCTAATGTACCAGAAGGCTTCTTCTGATGGACAGGTTTCCCTGATAACTGTATATTTCGATATTAATACATTTATACCATTCAACACCTCTGTCAGCCAATCATGAGCCAGTATTTCACTGCAATAAAACTCATATTCTGTGTTTTCCAGCTATCCTCCCATGGGAGAATAATAAGTGAAGCTGTGAAAAAACAACAGCAACAAATGACAAGTTTCAGTTTTGTCTTATGGTATAAGCCAGTTATTCACCGCGGGATCGGCAATATGTGTTTATCACAGCTCGGGCTAATGCCCTCGCTGGATAAATCACATATTGCCTCTCCCTAGGTGAATAACCTATACTTCTAGCCTGCAGGGTGCTCTACGGTGAGCTGAGTATTCTTATTCAGTGTCACTGGTGTCACCCTCAAAATTGGTCTATAATTCTAGAATTTGCAAAAAAGTGGATTAAACATTGGGTATTTCCTGTTGGCAGAAAGCAACCTGTGGCAACACCTGTTCAAATTATTGCATCACTGTGGGAGTACTTGGTTTTTCAGTGCAAATGTCACTGGTGTTACTAAAAAATGGAAATGCCAATGGCTAGTCACTACTAGTGGTAAATCCAGTGACAATTGGTGCCAGAAAATGCAACGAAATTCTCATTTCAATGGGAGATATTTAAAACAAATACGAATTTGGTCACCGGTGTTTCTTTACTTGTTATGTGGTACCAATGACAGCCTTGTCTTAGTTACTGTGATAGACCCAGAAGTCAAAAATATTCTTTTTTAATGATTGATCTTATCAACATTTTATTTACTGACGATGATAATGCAAATATTTTCAGTGCATGGCAGTTGACCAGGGTCAAATCATGACTTGTCCTCTGGACCTGGCCAGTGGAACATAACAGCAAAACAGCTGGAATGCTGACAGAGCATGCTTGTTGAAATCAGCTCGTGCAGAAATAGCCTGCAAAGCACGTTACAATAGATTTGATTAATACATTTATTTGTCCAAGAAAACAAGACTGGCTTGGCGAGTGGCTTTAGAAAAAGGAAAGAAGAATAAAAATTCATAGAAGTGGGAGTCTGTGCCTGTCACTTATATTAGTGCTCTTTGCAGATTGGTGGTCTACTTGAAAAAAAATAGTTTTCTTTTCAATTTGCTAACTGGCTTTGCCGCATCATTGATAGTTTTCTGTTTGCCTCCTAATAACCTCATCTGATGATCCTTAGGTCACTTAATAACTTAGTTTATCGACACCTATGCATCTAGATATGATAAGCACTGAATCAACCGATTAACCATAACAGACACAGACGAAACATTTTTAAGCAAGTGACATCACTAGACCAAGTTGAAAGTTAATTTTTAAACTCTTTGGAGTACTTTGGACCACAAATCTGCAAACAGCTATAAGGAAGCGGAAGTTCATTGAGTAATGTAAATTTGTCCAAAAAACAACAACAAACAGATAAGTATCTGAGATATCCCAAATCTATGAGTAAAAAGCTAAATCTAATTGCCTGATGTATGCCAGATAAATACCAAAATTGCAAAATAGAAACTAGAAGTACTAAATATAGTATTTTACAATCAGTCGTAACAGTGGAATCTGAAGACTCAATGAAATAACTCTGACCTATCTTTGGAGAAGATTCCACAGCAAGCCTCCAGAGAAATTTGATGCCTAGCAGTCGACTTCCAGCCTCATTATTTCTTCATCTGGGGCTCTGCTCATATATCTGCTAAATAATTGTATTAAATGAACATCAGGACTGTGGCAAAGGATCTGTGTCTTGAACTTAATTCTTTAATTTCCATTAATTTTATGGTCATACTAATTCATATATCAAGAATTGAGTCAACCATTCATTCATTCATTCATTCATTCATTCATTCAGTCATTCAATCATTCATTCATTCATTCATTCATTCTTCAACAGACTTGCTTACTCCTGTTTTCTTACAAGCAGTCAATTTAGTTTTATCTAGTAAGTTTATTGTCATGTTTTCATTCATAAATCCATTCACTGACATCTTGGTTTTGAAACAAGAAGCTTTATTTTGTAAGGTTTATCAGTTACATAAATTTGGTCCTTTTACCAGAATTTTCTCTCTTGGCAACAAAAGAACTAGTGCCTGGACACTGGAACAGCTGACTATGTTAGAGGCTGTCTGATTGGTCAGAAGTTTTTACACAGCTGGCCAATCAGAGACCATGACACTGACTCTGAGACTCCTGGATCTGGTTGGCTGAATTTAATATCTTGCTGGACCGGTTTGGAACAAATCTGAAACTAGTTGAAACTTATATATAGTGACAAGCTTGGCCTGTCGACTTTCAAGATGTGCTATTGTATCTTTAGACTAGATCGTAGATCTTATAGAACCATCTAGAAAGATGTCCTTCCAAAGGAAATATAAAGGAAATATAAAACAATCTAAAAATTATAAGAAATGAAATAAAGTTCATGATTTATGGCTCCTAACCACCTTTTGTGTGAAAGCAGTCCATTTTTGTCAACATATTTCTTATTTGTGATTATTTTTTGTCAATCATTTTTTCAATGTTTTCATTCATCTCCTGGCCACCAACAGGCACTAGTAGAACAGCCAAAAAAAATCTGACAAGAATTTTCTAAAATCTTTTTAAAAAGTAACATTATCCTACATCATGGCACCAAATGTCTTTTTTCAGCTTAAGATTGTAACTAATAAAACACAAAGAAGAAGAAAGAGACATTATGTGGGTGTTAACAGCTATTTTTAGACCTGACTCAATTTCAAATAAAAGATACATTGATAGATTAATTGCTTAAAAATTATAAATAATGGTGAAATGATTATGAAAATTGAGCTTTATGATCAAGATGATTGTGGTTCTAGTTAATTAAAACAATAAAAATTTACAGTAAGTTTTGTAGGGTCGTCCAACTAGTGGCCATACCCCGTTGGTCCTGAGTTTGAATCTTGAATATTTTGTCAATCACAATGCTTGAATGAATAGGTGAGTGGAAAGATGAGTCCTTAACATTTATACAGACCCATGGTAAGGACGTTTTACTTGCCCAGCACAAATGATTACAAGGTTTAAGATGGGCTAATCTAATGTCTCAACCAGTCAGCACCAGAACTCTGCAAAAGAAGGTGATTAGATCTTTACATGCTGTATTTATTTAATTTAGTAAGCTAACTACACTGTAAAATTAAGAATTTTTAGTCAGCCTAAATGATAGAGTGACACGGTTGCACAATTCCTTTGAGCTAACATAGCTTGTCGTTTCTAGTTATGATAATCTGTCCGTTGTCATAACTTAATGCAACAAGCTGTGTCAAAAGAATTGTGCAACCATCTCACTCAATCTTTTGTGAACTCAAAATTCCAATTCAACGGTGTAGGACAAGAATGGGACTCCGCAATAAAGCTTGACTGAACTACCATTCAGCTTAGGTCAAGGTGACCGAGGCAGAGCTTGAATCAATCAACTTGCATAGCTATAATATAATAAATTACAGTCTGTCACTTTGATATACAAAAAAATGAGGACCAGTTCACTGTAAAAAATGCACTTTGTGACTCATGATAGCCGACAAAGTGTCATCTTCTCTACTTTCAACATGGGAAACATACAGGCTGTTTGATTAGTCATGATCAAGAGAAGGCCATTATTTTGACTTGTCATAACTGATTTTAAAGAAGAAATCAGATGCATAATCCTTTCGTTTGGCTGTCACCAACAAGCGGGATACTTCTCCATAAATCATATTAACATTGATTTAGTGAGTGTAAGTATTATATTAGGTATGATCATGACAAATCATCAGGACGATGATTCAGTAAGTGCCATTGTCACAGTGCAACAGTCCACTCTTTTTCTATATCAAATTGACAGACTTTAATCATTATAACACACCCAATGAAAAGTTTTTGAACATATCAGAAACTACATCCAAAACTGATAAAAATTGCACTTAATAATAAGGTTATCTGTCATTTCCTACTTCACCTAACTTTATGTGGACCTCTGGGCCTTAAATTAATTGCCATTTTAAGGCAAAATCTACAAATACCTTAATTTTCCATTATTACAAGCTAATTTAATCGGTGGGTACCAATAATGAGCAAAATGGAGAAAAAGCAATCAGTCAATCATTTAATCATTCAATCAATCAATCAATCAATCAATCAATATCTATCTATCTATCTATCTATCTATCTATCTATCTATCTATCTATCTATCTATCTATCTATCTATCTATCTATCTATCTATCCATCAATCCATCTATCTATCTATCTATCTATCTTGATATTTATCTTGATATCTGTCTATCTACCTAAGACTATTTCCGCACTGACTAATATACATTTTATATTCTATTGTCTGCACAATTTGAACAGGTATATCAGGAAATACAAGCACAACAATGTCATGCTCTATTCTTGCAAGGTCAGTCTTTCCTTGAAATTGAGCAGCATTTGTATCTCTTTTTGTCTGTGTTGTGGTAGGAGTAAATTAATGTGGCTTCGGAAATCTGAGATTTTATTTGAAGTTACACAACAAGGGAAATTTCTTCAGAAGTTATAGGCCTAAAGCATACACTTTTTGGCTTGTGTTCTTTCCCAACAATGAATCAATAAATCAATCAATTAATCAATTAATCAATCAATATTTATCTATGTATCTATGTATGCATCTATGTATGCATTTATGTATGCATCTATGTATCTATGTATCTATGTATCTATGTATCTATATATCTATGTATCTATGTATCTATGTATCTATGTATCTATGTATCTGTGTATCTATGCATCTATGTATCTATCTGTCTATCCATCTATCTATCCATCTATCTATCTATCTATCTATCTATCTATCTATCTATCTATCTATCTATCTATCTATCTATCTATCTATCTATCTGTCTATCTATCTATCTATCTATCTATCTCCAGATCGCTTTGATTCCAGTATGCCTGAAGAAAATACTTGGCTCTCGGCATGTCACAAATTTAATGACCGATGTGCGAAATGCCGTGTGATGATCTATAAATTTAAATTAAATCTATACATATAGAATATATGTAATTATATATAGCTGCACATAGCAGAAAAGTGTATATTTGGAAGTAAAATATTTATTTTGACACCTTAAGAGGGAGGGAATGCAAAGGGGGGGGGGGTTACATCTGAATATTGTTATTGACATTAGCATTACCAAGTTAGTTCAAGATCCATACTTTTGTAGAATATATATTTCAATTGATGGAATAGCGATTTTTGTTCTTTAATGTAATGAAGGAAGGACAGGGGTTGAATGTGAACTTATTCAATACAGGTATATGTTATATGCATTTATTAAATTGAGGCCAATCTATGTACATCAACATATTAAAAATTTACAAAAAGGCTGAAGACAGTCCAAAATGCATTTGAGCAAGTAAAATAGTAGTTATGGCACTTTAATTTGAAGGAAGGGGGGGGGGGCAGACTTAAATGAGAGGGTGTGATCATTCAAGCATGGCAGGAACTGGAGTGTAACTTCAGTCCAAGAGATCCCTTGTAAAAGACTTCTGCAGAGAGGCTCATTGCACACTGAGGGACAGGTCCAACATGGCAGCAATGAGGGCAGTTGTTTTGGTGGCTGCTTTTGCAGTCATTAGAGGTTAGTGTTCATTTATATACACAAATAAATCATTAGATTTTAAGCTTGCATGCTATCATTGTGTTTGAGATATATCTTATTTTGAAAATTTGGAAAAAACATAAAAATTTACAATATTGTCTTTTTTTTTCTTGCTGTATTGCAGTCATTTGAGCTTGATTAGCTTGGTTTGTCCTTTCATACACCAATTAAGTCAAGTAGAAATTACTTGCATGCTATGCTTGTAATGAATTTATCTCATTTTGAAGAGTTTTGAACTATAGATATCTAATTGAAAACTCAGTTATCTGGGAGAGAAAATTGTTTGATTTTGCTTGGTTTTACAGTCAACAGAGGCTGGTTGATATTATCTACATAATTTGTATTAATTAAAAATTGCTTGCATGTTATATTATTTGTTGTATTGAAATTGTCAGCATTTGCATATATGTTTGAAAAAAAAAAGAAGACTTGAAATGGATATTTCAAAGCTCTCAAGTTGGTGGCTGCCTGCAGTGGTCAGTTTCCTTGGGTCATAAGAAACTTAACCATGTGTTTCTTGAGCCATTATCAGAGCATTTTTACAATGTTTCCAAATTCAAGACAAGAATTTGTCATGCATTTCTTTGTAATATTTGAAGTAGCTTGAATGAATTTTGAAATAAAAGAAAATAATTTTGTACAAATATCATGTTTAAAATGTTTGAGTAAAAATAAATCAACAAAAATACAAGTGTAACCTTTGTGAGAAATGCCCTTTCCTCACTCAAGTTTCTTTTTTGAAGTTGCTAACAGTTATTTGTAATCGCTTCTAAACTGTTAAAAGAACAGCTATGGTTTATGATAATGGAATGGAAAACCGAATCTTTAAACCAAAAACTGTGAAGAGGATTATTAGATGGATAGATATATTATGATTCAAGAAATGATTCTTTCATTTGTAAAGGTTATTCACCACGGGAGAGGGAATATGTGATTTATCACCCGAGGCCTTTAGGCCGAGGTGTGATAAACACATATTCCTGATCCCATGGTGAATAACCGGCTTATACCATGAGACAAACACTCAAACAGTCAAACATGAGAGGATAACTGGACAACAAAGAATATGGGAATTATTCCCCTGTAATACTGTAATGTGATTGGCTGACAGAGGTGTCGAATGGTATAATGTGCAAAAACGACTCCTTAAAATGACTCCTTAAAATAATTCAGGTGTCAAATTTAGAGTATTTGGTCAGTCAAACACTCATCCATTCAGTCTTTCTTGACCAGTCACTCATCCAAATGACCAGTCAACCTGAGAGAGAGAGAGCAATCAGCCAGTAAAACTGGTCAGTCAACTTTTCAGAACTGGTATTTTTGTGACAAAAAACTGCCAACCACAAAGTATTGTTTTGACATACTTGAGCACCTCCTTGAGTTTTGAACTACCTAGCATTTTTTACATGGAAAATATCTGGAAATTATTCTGTAAATTATTTGGCTCACACTGTAAGAGGTCACTTCTAAAATGCCAGAAACATTGGGAAAAAAGTCTAGATATTCTGTCCAAATTTGGCCTTAAATTCAGCATGTAGAAACTAATCTCATGCCCTTAACTTGACAGTTAGCCCTGTCATTACCATCGTACATTAGACTAACACAATAAAGTATTCAGCAGTTAAAGCATTTTAACTAATTAAGGTGCATAAGTCCAGGCCACAGATCTGAACCCACTGGACCTTGACAGCACGACTAGACAATGGTCACTCAAACTTCAAAGCAAAAAAGCATAGGTACAATATAACTGTTAGTCAGTGTTAGTGTTATGCAGTCTACAGCATTAAGTGAATTTGCCATAGGCACAATCTTAAGGGCTAATGTCAGCAGTAAAGATATGGAACACATTAAAAAAAGTGCAAAGTTTTTATGATTCTATGAAAAGGCAAGGTTGAATTGAAAAACAGGTCTGAACAACTTTGGCACATTTCAAGAATTCAGGTTTTGCTACTTTGAATTTGAATTTGACAAGGCTTGTGCCATGCAGAGCTTGTCTGTTCAACTGTATATGCTCCACTTTTAAGGATAGGTATAGATAAGGTCCACTGGAGAGCTGTGTACCAGGGGTGTTTCAGGGTGAACTGATTCGAAAGCCCTTTCAAAATCTATAGCAGAAATTAGTAGATTCATGTAGATAGTCAATTTAGTTTTACAAATTCAGTTATTGATCAATTTTGCGCACCATAATGGTTCTGTGAGGCCATTTCCCTATACAAGTGTTTCACTCAGGCTTACCAGAGTCAAAAGCTCTGTTGAAGCTTTTCAGGATAAGGGAACTAAGGCGGCTACTAAGAATGTCCCCTTAAATGCTCATGTTTTGATTTCTGTAATACATTACATAATAATCACACTGCAGGTTTGCTCAATCAAAACATATGTTTGGACACATATTCAATAAGATTATAAAAAAAAGTCGCATAAAATGATTCAATAACCCTCTCTTAGTGACCTCCACTAAGCCTTAATGGACATAAGTTCTTAGTAACCAGCTAAGTTCCCTTATCCCGAAAAACTTCACTAAAATCCAAAGTTGACTGTCTTGTCACTTCTTCAGATTACAACTGGTGAAATATTGAAGATTACCAACAGCACCAAGACAATCCTTGTAAGGTCATTTACCCATAGTCCTATATACTTGCCACTATGTTATACTTGATGAATCATGCAGTCAGTTTGGCTATATCCCTATATACTTGCCATGTTGTCAACATTAGTTAGTGAATGAGTTATATACTGCTTACCAGTGACTTCACATGTTTCCCAATGACAAATTGTCAGCTAATTTCAATGTAAAAGGTAGGAACATGTAGTGATGTCACTGATGTCCTCAAAAGTTGAATGTAATTGCTCGTGCTTCCCTGCACAATCATAATATAATGGGTATATAGGTTTGAGGTGAGGGTCAGTACCCATGCATATGTAGCAGATAAACAGGTCAATTGCTACTTAGAGTCAGCCATTGAAACGATTTATAGGATTTTTGTATGGATGATTAAGTTAGATGGCAGAGAAATCTGCTCTTAGAACCTGACTTTTGGTGGATGATAGCCAACTTAAGGAACACCATTAAATGCCATGCTATGCCAGCAAACCCATTGAGATCTTTGTAACCTGTTGGCACAAGTCATGAAAATATTAGGTTTTCTTATTTACAGTATTAATATGCTTTGTGAAGGTTTACTATATGTACACAAGTAATTGAGCTGGTATTATATAGTGAATATCTAAGTTGATCTCGAGGCTCCAGTTATGATATTGGAGCAATGACAGAACTTGGTATCCAGTTAGTATTATCATGGTTTTATGTTGCTCCCTGCATTATCAGACTGCCCTTTCTGTGGTCTTGATGTGGTCTTGGCATTGTCTTTACAGGGTCTTGACTCTTGACATGGTCTTGATGAGGTCTTTATGTTGTCTTGACATTATTTTGACATGACCTTTACATTGTCTTGACATGGTCTAATTGGACTTTATATGGTCTCAACATGGTCTTGACTTGGTAATCTTGACTTGGTCTTGATATCGTCTTGATATGGTGTTGACTTAGCTCGATATGGTGCAAAATGCACTTATATCTATTGGTCAAAGCAGGGGGAAATCTTATAACAAGGTCTAGGAACAAAGCACCATGTATATTAGTACATTTATTGGAAATACCAAAATTAGCAATACAATGAACATATTCTGCTATTTATATACTTATCAAATTACCATGGTCCAGTTATTCGAAAGCTGACCCATAAACATATATTGCACTCACAAGTAGCAAATATAGCACAATTATGAAAATTATGCAGTTTCGGCATGACTGATTACCTATGGAACATGTGGCATGCAGATTGAGTGCATGCCATGCATGTACGGCCATGCACTCAATGCAGCTTTCTTTGTTAAAGACTGTTTGTAAACCAGTTTAGCTTTCGTCACAAAATTCGCCAAATTAGGTGCAAAAATAAATATTCTAATTTTGAGGTAATTTCCAGATTGTATGAACATCTACAGCATTATTTATTTCAGTAGATCTGTAAATGGCGCCCTTCAACTGGAAATCAGTTCAAACCGTCTTCCCCAGCTTTTCTGGTGACTGCCACAAAAGCCTACGAATTGCTTACAGAATTCCACTGACATGTTCCTTGTGAGGTCATATTCCTATTAGTTTCATGTCATTCTCAATGACTCATAAGCTATTTGTGAGGTCATATTCTATACTTTCATCACTGTTGAAACAAGTCATCTGCTGAGTAACAGCACTCATAAATGAGGTCATATCACAAGTTCCTCGATGACAAATTGACAGTTCATTTCAATGCAATGGACATGGCCTGTTGTGAGGTCATTGATTGCCACAAACAGCTGAATGTAAGTACTCTTCATTCGTCGACTGTAACTTTGCATTTGCCTTTGGAACTCCAAAATCTGACACTTTTTACTATCATCAAAACAACAAAATGTCCCATTGGTTTGGTGCTGGTCCATTGGTCTTCAGTCTCAGAGTGATTGCTATAGCAGAGGAAATGTGTGATTTATCACTTGAGGGCTTTAGCCCGAAGTGTGATAAACACATATTCCTGATCCATTGGTGAATAACCGGCTTATACCATGAGACAAACACTCAAACACTAGACAATAAGTGGACAACAAAAAATATGGGATTTATCCCAGTGAAATACAGGCTTGTGATTGGTGTTGAATGCTTGTGGTACAGCGTGCATACTGGTCCAGAGGGCGCTCAAGTGTTCATGCCATTTTGCAAAAAATTGAGAAACATGGTTTCAGGTTGCAGTTTCATAAGTCCTGCAGAAACTGAAAATTGAAAACAATTTTTAAAAAGTTTGTACCATCTGATCAAGGCTTGGATGGTATACCAGACCTGTCTGATAAAGTTAAGCTTGCATCAATCCAGTCTTTTGGTGGGTTCCGACATGTACTTGATCTGACTATTATCATCGAAGTATCTGAAATTGTCACTGTAGAATATAGCAAATTACCAGCAACACTGATTTTGTTGTTGTTCTTTACATATACTTCAATTTTTTTCCATGAAAGGTATCTTATCACTCTTCTTTGAGATTTATCGTTGAACCATGTCCCTTTTTTTATTCAGTCTTTAACACTTCACTTAATATAAATCTTTTAATATTATTTTAGAATTCAAAGTATTTTGAATTTTTTTCATATTATTTACATTTCTTGAAAGGAAGATCCAACTAATGCAAAAGTTTCTATCAAATGCTTCAGTGTAAATGCCTTAAGTAAAGGTCTAGTGACTGTCTAGACTGGCACCATTTTTGGATTTTTTTCCTGCAATTCGAGGTAGCGCAAACATTCAAAGACCAGTCAAACCACGTTAATGAAAAAAGTTGTTGCCATGCATCTAAAAGAAAAATTCTAAACTTGTTTTTCAAATCTGTTTTTAATTCGAAGTGAGTCGTGTGATACAAAATTCACGTGTCTGATAAGGTTTTTTTAGGTTGGTCACGTTCCAAGTAAAATTTATTGTTGTTCATGGTAGATCCGGGGTTGGCCCAGTGGTAGAGTGTTTGGTTTGTTTATACTATGGTCAGGGTTCCAGATTCAGTTGCTTGCTTGCTCTGTGCCTTACCAGTCAGGTAAATCAACCTCAATTCAATTCATTGTTACCCTGTAAAATTTTAAATTTTGAGTCACCTCAAATGATTGAGTGAAATGGTTGCACAATTTGTTTAAGCTAACATAGCTTGTTGTCTTGAGTTATGATAATTTTTCCGTTGCCTTAACTTCAAAACAACAAGCTATGTTAGCTCAAAGGAATTGTGCAACCATCTCACTCAATCATGTAAGCTGTATCAAAATTCAAATTTTACAGTGTAGTGTGCACCAAATAAAGAATACATGTATGGCACGTATGCTCTATTCATTCAGAGATGCCCAGAGTATTTTCTTAAAGGGGTCCTTTTATTGAATAATAATATGCTATACAACCCACCTCTATTTAATGTCGCATGCCCTCATACCAAATTGATTTCCTGAGGCGGGATTTGAAGACAATGTCATGACTTCAGAGCCAATGGTTCCACAAACAGGCACTCCTTATAAACATTGAAACCATTATCAAGAAAGATTGGATAGATAGAAAGATAGATAAACAGGCATATAGACAGGCAGACACGATAGAGAGATAGATGGATGGATAGACCTTGTTATAGGTGGAAGTTGATGTCCTTACAGATAGTTTGATGACTTGTCATTTTTTTTATAAACCAGCGACAATGACTTTGACAGTGGCAATGAAGGGTACCAATGGTAAAAGATGAAGCATCTGTGTAAACATTGAAGCCAGGATCAATGAAGACTGGATATATAGAAAGAAAGAAAGGAAGGAAGAAAGAAGAAAGAAAGAAAGAAAGGCAGACAGACAGATAGATAGACAGATAGATAGATAGATAGATAGATAGATAGATAGATAGATAGATAGATAGATAGATAGATAGATAGATAGATAGATAGATTTATGTTTGGAAACTGAAGTTTGAGAAATTTTTGTTGTGTAAGATGGGGTAAAAGCTCAAAATGTTTAATTTGACATGGGTCAAATACTTATTTCCTGCATTGTATATGGTATAGTCAGGCTATTCTACTTGTCTTTTGGTTTTAATCAGTCTAGAACCCCATATTTTACTGCCCTTTGTCTGCAAATGCCTGCAGAGTATTAACTGCAGTTCCTTCCTGCACAGACCCATACACTTTACTCCTGTCTCTACTGTCTGCACATGCTATAAATTGTCTTTGTCCTCCCAAAAATCACTCAATCGGAACTGGCAATGACAAAATGCCTGAGCCTCTAACCTCAGTCAACCCTGCAGTAAAGTGTCACCTGTGCATTTACTGTCCTTCTCAAACCTGTTTTACTGCATTTACTGTATTTACTGCATTTAGGCTTGATTTACTGCTGGAAACATTAGAGTTTTTGTGTTAAGAGGAACAGTGCAACTCACTGTCTTAAGCATAGAGTAGCCTGGGGTAACATGGTCATGGTTGATGTACATAATGTATGGCAGGTGGCATTGTTTGGAGATTTGTGGTTATACATTATTCATTCTGTATACATGAACTGTGAATGTATGAGAATTAGAATTTCAATTTTTAGGTGAGGAAAAAGTAGTATTTTGTGGGTGGTTGATGAGAGTTAGAATTAAAAAGGGACATGTATTGATTTCAGTGAGATCTTCAAATCATCAAATTTATGTAACGGTATATTTCTTGTCTTCCAGGTTAGGGTTAGTTTATGAGTGTTGAAAACCAACTCCATGGTACTGGACTGGGTGTTGACAATCAGCTCCATTGAAGGTCTGCTCTCTAAATATCCCTAACATGGGATAAGATCTTTTAATTCATGTTGAGAGCAATTGCCCTCTTTTCCATCTCTCCCATGAGAGAAGCCAGAACTGCTGAAGGGGAAGTATTTACCACATTTATCTGTCCAGCCACAAATGCTTTGGGTTCCATCCACTCATGAGTCACATACATTAAGATATACACTCCTGCTCATAAATATGAAATATTTTTTAGGAAAAAAAGTGTCAAATAAAATAAAGTTTCAGAGTATGAATGTAAGCAAGGTCCATTGCAAAGGTCAAGTCATCTTCCCTGATCACTTTTTAAAAGCTCCAATTACTTTTTTTGCAAGAAGTTAAAATTTTCGGATTAATGCACCTCACCAAAAAAAACCCCCTGAATTTCCGTGTTTCGTACTGCTGTAAATTTTCCAGGGTTTAACACTGAAGCATTCGTTTCAAATGACAGCATGTTCTTCCCTTTAGCGGTTATTGGAAGTAATTACCATTGAATTAGACTATCACGTGCTCCAACAGAAGTTGCTAAAGTTGTCAATTCCAATGGAGATAGTTGAAATATTCCATATTTATGAGCAACGGTGTACAATCATTGGTTTTCTCCATGAGGAACCCGAGACTTCTTACTTGCATGAAAGGGATGGTATGGCTTAATGCAGGACCTCCTCTACTGCCTGTGGACTGAGGAAGAGATTTGCACAGGGGGGATATAAAGGAAATAATAAGACTTTTCTGTGGTCAAGGATAGGTATAGGCATTGAATATGATTGGTATAGTGTGGTACCTTTTGGCACTATAGACTGCACTGAAAGTTATATGTAGGTGTTTTCTGTGGTGAATAAATTTGATTGTAGGATATTGTGAAGGAACAAATTTTGTTTTGAGGAAATAAACAGAATTGTTTAAGAATTTGTCACTACCTGTAATGTAAAATTTGAATTTTGATCCAACTTGTAATAAATGATTGAATGAGATGGTTGCACAATTCCTTGGAGCTAACATTGCTTGTTGTTTTAAGTTATGACAACGGACAGATTATCTTAACTTAAAACAACAAGCTATATATGTTAGCTCAAAGTAATTTTATTGTGCAATCATGTCACTCAATATTTTAAGCTGAGTCAAAATTTCAAATTTTACTGTGTGGCAGTCATGGTATTGACAACTGAAACATATACCAAGGCAAGAAGGCAGAATAACTTTAAATAAGAAGATATCGTCAGATCATCTGATGAGATGTGCATGAACTGGGGTCCTTACCAATGAGCTCCTAAAAACAATTAAACTGCAAACACATTTCTTTCATGCCTTTCAGAACTGGCCCTATCAAAACTAAATCTTTTATCTATCATTTGGAGACAATTAGGATATTCTCAACTTACTTTTGTATTCCTTTAATGGGATTTGTATACATGTATGCTTTCACATCAGTCTCCTCATAAGCATTTCATGTTCATTGGTTTATATACAAGAAACATTTTTACATATTCCACCATGTTTTCTACTCTTTCTAACTCTTAAGTTATTCGAAGCAATATTTAAAGTAGTTTTCAGTCATAGTTGAGATCCTTCACATACAATCTTCTTTCAAACCAAGACAGGTGTGCAAAAATTTGCATGTGCCATTTCAAAAACTTTTGACATGAGAAAAACAGGTTTTAGTCGTGATTGTGCCATTGGGAGAAATTTGTTAGGTATTTAAATAGAAAAATGTGGAAAGATATATTTGAAATAAAGATATACAGGATTTGAAGAATAGTGATCTAAGAATATGTGGGGGTTAGTGTCATTGATTACTGCAGATAGGTTGACAATAGCTCTGGGCCCCTGTGAGTCCCAGGGAAAGGTTGACAATGTTTTGTACAGGAAAAACAAACCAACAGCAAACTGAAAGTTGATAAAAATAACCCCTACAAGATTAGATTATGGGAAATTATGAATGGATAGATTATAGTTAAGATAGAAAGATAAATAAACGGATAGATTGATTTGATAAATTGATAATTATCATATAGATAGATAGCTTGAGAGATGGAGAGATAGATTGATGTAAATATAGATTGCTTGATTGACAGATGGATATAAGGATATGAGATCTATAAGCATTCAAAAATTCATGTTGGTGCCACAAGTAGACACATTATCTAAAGGAAAAGGAAACTTGTAAATTCTGATGGTTTTTTTAAATATCTGACATAGAGCTTTTGTATAAGCTCTAGATTTATGTCTTGAGACGAGTTCCAAGTCATATTATGACAGAATAATTGCAAAAGTTTTCTTTGAATGAGTATCATATTGCCACTTAGAATATAGATAAAGTGATCGTAAACATTTAAAATCTTATGAATTTGAAATGTATACCAGTGCCACTACTATATTATAGCACATAAGTTAGAACATTTCTTTTTCATTCAAGTAAATATCTTTTGATGTACAAGGTATAAAATGTAGTGTTACATTTGTCTTCAAACATGCATGTTTTTGATATCTCTCAGAACGACAAAACATATGTATTTTAAGAACTTTTGAAGTCACATAGTAACTGGTTTTCTACTCATAGTTTAGCAGAATAAAAAAAAATACTACATAGTAAACGATTTAGGATATGTTCAAAAGAAAGTTGGCAGGAGAAGTCTTAGTATGTTTATTTGTATTATAAAGTAGTGGAGAAGTATTTGTGTCTCTCCCAAGTTAAGTATGAAAGAAATATATATCGTGCAATTTTGAATTACCAACATAAAAATGGAATCAAACAAAGTACTAAGGTATTTTAAAGATAAATAATGTCTTTGGTAGTGAATTTAATTGAGACACATTGAAGGTTGAGCAGAAGAAAAATATTAGAAAATTTCATTCGATGCACTTAAAGTAGCAACGGTGAAGAATCAAAACTGGTAGTCCGATGAGAGACATGGCAGGGATAGGGTCTTATGTCCTCGTTTCTAAAGTCTCAAGTCTGATAATAAAGAAACATTCATCAATAAAGATGCAAAAAAAAACCCTACAACTGATGACATACATATGCAAGTTCCAGAATACCCCAGAGAACTTCTTGTAACTTTCCAAGTTTGCATATAAACTGCTAGGCTAAAGGTTTTGAAAGTTTGAAGTAAATCAGTGCAGAATTTTGTAAGATTGTTTCAAATTTGAGATTTGCAAAGTTGAATGAGGCTGCATGTATTGAGAAGAATAGGCGCGGTGTCCAAATGTTAATGATTTCAAATTGTCAACACACATGTCTCTACTAAAACTGCATTGCAAAATATTGTCAAATTGGGATAATTATCCATGCATACTTATGACACAACTTCATTGCGAAAGAAGTGACAAACAAAATGTCGAATCACCAACATGGCCCAAAATTCCTCGCAAAACCCACAAACTGCCGTAAATCCTGATCCTGCCGTTTCGTAATGTTTCTCAATGAGATTATGGAGACCTTACTATTGGATATTAAATTAAAAAGCAGTGCATGTTTCTATGGTCATACCTTCCTCGGAACTTAAATACTTAAGCTTTATGGATAGGTGTGAACCTTTTAAGTATGAGCAGTTTATAAGAAGTGAAAGAGAAGAAAGATTAATGTAACACTTAAAAAATTTATGATTATTTCACCAAAATTAAATTTCAAGTGACCAAAAGAAATTAAGGAACAAGAACACAATGCAGTGCTGTAGACTGTGAAAAGAATAAAGAAAGCCAATTCAGAAGTCATAAAATGCACTTTTTTTCTTAAGGCGGTAAACAAAAATGTCACCTTAAGCATGTCCAATTCATGTTTTTTGAACTTCACTTAAATGTCAACATATCACCTTTGAAACCCCTCTGTCATGTGACCTTCACCCCACTCCTTATTTGGTAGTCACTCACCGTGAAAGTTGCCCTAGATAAAGAGAAACTTACGAAATTGTCTCTTTTAACACAAAAATTTACCCCAGATACAGAATGTTTACTCCAGATATCAAACTTCCAGTAGTTTCCTTCTATTGTGTTGTCAATGGAAACCCCCAAACACAGGCCATAAAGTCTTATAAATGTTCATGGTTTGTGAATTTGCATAAACCTGAATTTAGATGATCAACTTGTTAAACATCTTGTAAGCCTCTTGTGTTTTTTTTCTTATCACAAACTGATATTTTGAAGCTGACTTAAATGCTTATTTTATCAATCAAACTGGGCAAGACAAATCACTCCTATAATAATATGTCACCACATTCCTAATGCAAAATAAATACGGTATAGGCCTTTTGTCAAGAATCATTGCATATCTCAGTGGCTGATACTACCTGGGAAATATTATAAGTGTTTGCTGAGAATGCTTTTTGAGCAAATTCATTTTTAGAATTTTTCTTTTCTTTTTTGTGCTCTCCAAATCAAGGGGCCTTTCTGTAATATCGTATTTTATTGTTCTTTGAAGAAAAAGCCTACTTTTACACACTAATGAACTTCCGAATGACACTACTACTCCACTTAAGACATTGTGTTAATATATCTATTAGATGTATCTCATATCATGGAGAAATTACAGAAATCTCTTAATTCTTAACATTGTAAATCCATGTTAAATTTTCAATACAAGATGTTTAAATGGAAAGTGGATCCTTAAGCTGACTTGAGGCTACCCACATATAAGTAAATACAAATAGACTAAACCAATATTATTCAAGTCCAAAATACACCAAGGGTCAAGAGAATATTCAATTGCTACTACAATGGGAAGAGTAGAGGTTTTGGCACTGTGGTAATTTCGGAATCAGAAGTTTTGGCATGCCAGCAAGTTTAGTTCGGCACATAGGAAGTACATAGATACATATAGACTTACATGTAGATAGATAGAAATAAGTATATAGATAGACAGATAAGGAAAACTAAATATATTAAAAGGTAGATAGACGGATAGATAGCCATGGCTGTGGTTAGTGTGGTTATAAGAGGTACCCATGGCATAAGTTGAAGCATCCGCTTAAACATTGGAAACCACAATCAAGATAGATATACTGTAAGAAAGACAGTTGATTTAGATATAGAGATAGATCGATTGTTAGATAGATAGATAGATAGACAGATAGACATATAGATATATTGACTATAGATTCTCAAGGACCTTCTTGGATTTATATCAACAAATGAATGAATTATGTCTTGTATTTCAATTAGGTGAGGTGCACTGCACTACACTTTTGACAGATGATGACACATATACATCTATGTAATTTGTCTTATTTAGATTGGAAATTGAATCTTGATCCCAGACATAGAGCACTTCACGAGAATGCCTCTATGCATATATAAAAATCCTATTGACACAAACCACTAGAAAGGCATTTGTTTCAAGGCTATTCTTGCCTTCAAGTATGAAGAGAAAATTTGGACAGCCAGCTGCTTAGATTGCTGCAGAACAAGTTGAAAACTCAAACAGAACAACATTTTTCTCTAAATACTGCAAATAAGCTTTTAACAAAACATAGCTACTTGAATTCAAGTTCTGCAAGCGTAGTTTATATGTTATAAAAAGTAGACCAAATACTGACTGAATCAAACTTTATCTGGGCATAAAATGACAGTTTCTATCATGTGCAAAACAGGAAATTTCTAGAATCCCCCCATAGAAATTTTCAAAGACATTCTAAATTCGAAGTGACCTGCACTTCAGGCCACAGAAATGGTTCACTGGTTTGGAATACAATCTTTGGAACTTGTGTAAAACAGGTTTTGAAGCTGATATAGTGTCCTAAACCTGTCTCTATATGTGTAGCTTTGGAATAGTCCATCTGTCTGGCTGTTCAGTATGTAAAAGTGGGAAATATTAACCTTTTGCTCAGCATACAGGCTGATGTTTCAGTAATAGCTGCTATGAAATGTTCTTTTATAAAAGCAGCAACAAAGAAAGCAATATCAATGAGAATGTGGTATGAAATATGAACAGTGATTTGCTTCTGAATTCAGTGGCTAAAGTGCTAAAGACATGGCCATTTTATACCCCATTCAATATCAATTCCACATCCATTTCATCAGAGCAATAGGTACCATGCCACTATTGTAAATATAGTTACCTAATGTGTAAACTTGTGAATATGATAAAACATGTATGTCAGTTTTCTAAGTAATATTTGAGGTAATTTAAGGAGTTTTAAGGAAATAATGCTTGACTGAATTCTAAGTTGAGGGCACTTAAATAGTTGACAAGTCTTGGTTCAGTTTCTGGATACCATTACTTTGATTTTAGTAGCAAAGTCCCCTTAGTATTTGAAGACTAGCCATTGTAAAACCAATAGAAAAGCACAAATTTCAAAAGTTCAATAATATCAATGGAAAATTTTAAATATGGTGGGCCCGTTATTTTTAGAGTCATGCTTGGGTTGCTTTCAACATTTCTTTGAATAAATTGTTGATAAGTTTTCTAACTGCAGCTGTTGGGTGCCCCAGTGTAACATATTGCAGTGTATTGCTCCACATTGAAACATATTGCAATGATAGACTACCATATTGCAAAACATGTCACGTTGGCATATTAAGCATCTTTGTCTGTGACATGCTTTCGACTCCAAAATAAGAGTCATAAGAAAATTTATAACCATCCAACAATTTCATGGTTCAGAGATAGCCTAGAAAATAGGGAACATCATAATTGCCATTGAAGCTTTTACATTTATTCTAAAATATGTTTGTAGCTCTTCTGCAATTTTTTTTTGTGTAGACAAAGGATCTTTAAATTGCTAGGTCTGAGGTTTGATTCCAAATTTGAGAAAAACAAAACAAAGAGAAAATATATTTAGTACACCCAGTTTGTAAACACTATAAACCCTAAACACTTTGGCAATGTCGTTAAAATACAAATGATTATGACGATGGTGAGATCTGAAGGCTGTAGAATGGCAAGGATCTTCTGGCAAATGATCTTCCGATCCCATTATAACCACTACAGATGACTTAATCGTTCTATAGAACATATGAGAGGGTGGCCATTCAATAATCAGGGGCGGACTTGGAGTTTTTCTCAGCAGGAAAATATTCATTTTGTGGTAACGGCGGCTGCAATTATTTATTTCAAGCGCGCGAAGTCCCTAACTGTTATTATGCAGCTATCGTCTGATTCAGTGGACAAACCAGTATAATAATATATCAGTGTTGGTTCATATTCTACTGTAAATTATATATAAAACAGTAGAAATGGAAGATGTGATGCTTGTCATAGATTCTTGACTGATTTACTATTTTTGTTTTCCAGGTCAAATGATGGGAATGGACAGCATGGACATGCCTATGCCTAATGAGAATGGTCAGTTGATATTTTTTCTTCTAAAATCTAAATTTTCTAACAGTTTTTTCTTGACAACATATGGTGCCAACTCTTTTGAGGGTGTCACAGACAACAGCTGGTATATTTATTTCTGAAAATGATCTAATAGGGGTAATCTAATTCCATAATAGAAACACCATTTCAGCGCTTTCATTAGGTAAAAGGCAAAAAGGATTATTCTCTAAACAAAACTTACTCCTGAGCCATTGTATCTTATGAACTGTTACATCCATGTCAATGGTATTAGCCTACTCAAAGTATTCCACTTTTCTTGTGGAAATTCAAATTTCAACGAAACTTTTTTCTGTGACATACTCAGTCTGGCAATGTTTGTTTATCATTTTTCATAAGCAACCAATATATATTGTTTTTTTTTTAAATCAATACAAATTTCTTTGTTAAAACTGTTACAGGTGTTTACAACATCATGGAGTGCGAAGGCAAAGACATGATGCTCAAATGTCCCGACGCAACTGAAATCAGAATTCTCGATGGGTTCTTCGGAAGAGACAATGACAGAGAATGTCAGGTGAGAGGGTGGCACTATAATTGGATTGTTTATTTTTTAACTGACATCTCATCCATCAATTCTGGATTATGAAATTGAATTTAGTGTATCATATTATGACCCCTTTAGATCAGGACATAACTGATGAAAATATACATTTTTATTCTGACTAAGAATCCTCATATTCGGTCCCTGCACTTTGGCAAATCCAGATGTTGAGTCTGCTGTTGACTGATAGAACTGCATGTTTGATCCCTCAAACCCATCCTCTAATAAGTAATAACCGTGACTGCTCAGGATCTACATTTGGTCTTTATAACAGATAAAAACCAATTTTAGGTCTCAGCTCCATTACCCACAGTTTCTACCTAAAAATCACTAAATTTTTATACTGCTATCAGTACGCTGTACTACTGTAACTGATCGGGAGTTCATAAATGATATTGAAACTGTATTGAATTAGAACTCATAATCTCACTAGGCCTACCATTTTCCCTCCTATGTAGGTCGTTGGCCGAACCCACGAGAACACCGGCTGCGTCGTCGAAAAAGACCGCGTCTTGGAGAAACTGAGAATGGGCTGTGAAGGAAAAATGATGTGTCGCGTTCCCGCAACTATCGAGACCTTCACTTCACCTTGCTTGACTACCGTCTCCAAGTACGCTAGGGCCTCTTATACCTGTGTCCGTAAGTGAATATTATTCGTATTAATTACTACTAGTATGTGTCCGCATGTGAATGTTATTTCTATATATGACTAGAAGTATAGAGTATTGTGTCTGCAATGCTCTAGGCTTTAAAAAGACAGTTTTAAATAGCTGCACAATTTTTGTGCCCAAACAGTTAGCTATAAGGATGTAAAGCAAACAATTTGAACTGTCAACAAACTAGTCTAGGACGGTTTTACCTGTGACATTAATGAAGTCTACATTATCTGTCTTGTTTGTTTATTATCGTTTTCATAGCTATGTGTTTTTTTGAAAACTTCGTTTTGCAGTTAAACCGTGACATCATTGGGTATCTGTCAATGTGATTGGCCTAATCTTCAATCTGTGACATATCAGATCTGAGTTTGACATCACAGTTAATGACAAAGAAATATAAAACTGTCAGGCAATGTTACTATTTCTGTACAACCACAACAAACAACGCATGTCTAAACTGAGTGTTGCCCCTCATTGTTTTCCAAAAAAATGTATTGCTGTTTTTCACAAGAAACCAGTCATCACAATTTCAAACATACATCATCCATGTAACACTGCACTTTGTCAGTTTCCTGAAATCTGTGCTTGTAATAAACGAAATTATTTACTAAATCTGTGACATCACAGTTTTCGAATGAAGAAAATTGCAAACTTGAAAAACATGTAGCTATGAAAACGATAATAAAGTTTATCTGATGTTTTAAGTAATAGTCCAAATCTATTGGAAAGGTTTATGTTATCAGAGAATCCAATTTTCTTAAGTAGTGTCCAGTGGTAAATAAGATCCCTTATTTAGATCTATCTCTTATCAAAGGCTGTGTCATGATGTTGAATATAACCAATATGAACATCTTGGTATCTTATTAAGTTAGCTGTATGAAACACTGTTAAATAGTATCTACACTCTAAAAAATATCGGGACAAAATTGGTTTTTTAGATTCAAAATGAATTTTTAAAAAACCAAATTTCATTGCATTGAAATTTGGTTCTTTTAAAAACCATTTTGAATCTAAAAAACCAATTTTGTCTGAAATTTTTTAGAGTTGTTGCTATATAAAACCTTATTGAATAGTATTTGTTACTTTATTATTTAAGCTGTCCTCCACAAGGCGGAAGTGTGCACCATCAACGAAGAGAGCCATGTGCAGCTGTGTTGCCCTGACGACCGCATCGTCATGGTCCAGAATGTGTTCTTCGGTCGGGATGACACCCACTCCATGTGCCGCAGAGAGTACAGGAGTGCAAGAAGTAAGAAAAGAGGAACAATTAATCCAAGATTACTTAAAGAATATTTGAAGCACTATTGCAGTCTGGATTTACATAATCCTTTTCAGTACACTACTTTTATTAATCTATACCTTTTCTTTAAGTGAGATTTTGAGTCAACTTTGAAGTCATGAAAAACTATGACCATGTCAATTTCTCTGCAGGATTCACTTTTTCATCAAATAACATTTTATCATAATCGGTCGAGGTTTCAGGAAAATTTAGAAATTTATGAGGTGACCATATGTTAACTGAAAAGCAAAAACAAAAAATTGAAAAATTTCCTGATTTTCATTTTCAGACAGAACTGACTGCCGCGGCAACAGAACTCTTGGAATGATCCAAGAACTTTGCGACGGACACACTTCTTGCGATATTGACATCAGTATGTTGGGAGAACCATGTGGAGACAACAACTACAAGTACCTGGGACTCAACTACACTTGCCAGGGTAAGTTCACTAAGTTGTATTGCTTTTTAACGACATAAGTGTTCTCTTTCAATTATTGACATTGTCAATCTTTCTGCCCTACAAAAGTAAAGTACAGAAGTTCACTTACTGCACTTTACCTTTGTACCTCCTTTTAGTGAATGTAGAAATCGAAAATTGTAAAAAATTCTAAAGTAACCAGTTTTTTAGTTAGCACTCATCATTTTTGTAATAAAGTTTGGAATTTTTTGATTCCCTTCTCAGCTGTAGGGGCTACTACATAAATACATTGGTAAAGTACAGCTAGTCAGTTTCTGTACTTTACCTTTGTAGGGCTTGCCGTGTCCTCCTCCGGTCCTAATTAGCCTACCAAGTGCATAAATACAGGATGTAAAGCCCCATTCATCCATCCATCAATCACCTTTGTGGGGCAACTTTCCTTATTATTCATCTTACCTATGACAATGCTTTTGTCTTGCTTTTCTTTTTACTGCCTTTACTCAAGTACATTATAATCTTTCAGAATGCAAGAATGATTATGGAAATGATGCTCTCTGCGACACCTGGGCCAACCAAGGATTCTGCTACTCCAACGCTGCCTTCATGTACTCCAGGTGCAGAAAGTCTTGCCTTGGCTGCGGACAAGAAATGCCACGTAAGTTACTTTTTATAATGGTAGTAACGCTTGCATTCTAATTGGACATTGGGACAGTCTGCTTTCTACTAAATCAGGAATTTGGCCAGAAAAGAAGGAGAGTTCTGAAGCTTTATGTAAAATTCTGAATTTCAAGGCAATGATCAAAATCGACTACTTTAGAGACTGTGGTATTTCAACAATAGTACTGATTGTTTTTAAAATCACAATCAGAGGCATTGCTTTTGCAATACTTATTCATCATCCTTAAGTCTATAACCAACCAAACACCCTTTTTTGCTGAGACTCCAAAGAGGAGGGTGTGGGTCATCACATGGACTGTGATGGACATCAGTAGTGCAATAATTTACCTTCTTTTCTGGGTTGGTAAATATGGGTCGTGCAACCGTAATCAGTGATCCACCCTTATCGAAACTCCTAAAAAAGTGAAATAAGTAGTAGACGCACACTGTGAAAGTTTAATGATTCAATTTCGGTCGTTGCAACACCTTGTTACGCTTTTTGTGTCTGATTTTTAACTGCTTCTTGCAAGAATACTCCTCTATGATTGGTCAATAGCGAGGAAATATGATTGTAAATGCCGATAAAAAAACTTGAAAAAAAAATTAGGAACATTTTTGATGCCAGCCATTATTACCATGACCAATATTGGTAACAGATACTGGCATTATCGCCCATTACTTTTCTAACAGGTAACAAATACTAGCACTATCGCCCATTACTTTTCTCAGTGACACATACTTTTTTTTATTCTTTCAGCTGAGAACAGCACCACCGGCAACTGTGTCAACGTCCTCGATGATGTCCAATGCGAGAACTGGGCCGCCATCGGAGAGTGCAACAACAACCCATCATTCATGGTCTCCCACTGCAGAAAGACTTGCATGGCTTGCGACCTCAAAACTGGTAAGACTCAAAAAATTATCTAATTGTCTAGCTTAATCTTATACATATATATGAAATTTGATTCCTTCAGAAATGAAAACAGAATAATTTAATAGTTTTTAGGCTTACTGCAATTTCAATAAGTATGAGTTGCTTGGACCACTTGCTACGTGGTTACTAAGTGTCCTCTAATTGGCTGATGATGATTCAAGGGCCAATCAGAAGAAGTTTAAATGCTACATGGCAATTGGCATTTGCAACTCATACTTATTGAAATTGCAGTAATGCTCTGAGAAACCCTTGTTTAAACCTGTTTTGTTTACAAATGTAGCATTGCAGGGCTCTACTTAAGTTATTTTCGGGAAAAGATTAAATGCATCGGGACCAGTATTTCCAAAGTGGTCCTGGACTGGTCCAGCATTATCCCAGTCCAAGGCCTGACTGCTGACTTATCTAGTCCAAGGCGATCCAATCTGCTTCACGAATAATTAAAAAAGTTTTGTAATATACTATCTTTTATTTTATGTTATAGATTGTATCGACAGAAACACCAACTGCCCACAATGGGCTCTAGATGGCGACTGCACCACCAACGCTGCCTACATGTTGCCAATGTGCAGGAAGTCTTGTTACCAATGCGAGGGCATCGTGGCTTGCAGGGACAGGGAAGACTATGTTAATGATGTAAGTATTGTTTTGTGTTTGGTGAAGTCTGAATAAGCTAAAATGAAAAAGCAAACAAAAGGTAAACTTCAATTAGAAACAATAAAGAGCTTTATTGAAGTTTAAAAGTTATGTGATATTGATAACATAAAAAGAGTTAATTTTTGTCAAGATGTTACTGAGAATTTGAAAGTTGTTGATATGAAGTGTCACTGTGAAATGATATGCAATACATGTATGCATCATCAATGTCATGTGAACTGCTCCTGAAAGTTGTTTTTGTGTGCTAGGTTCCCATAAATTTCTCACATGTAAGCAATGACATACTAATATCCTTAAAAGGCAAATATATTCATAATGTCATTTATGTTGTATAAAATTTCTATCTTGCAGTGTCCAACATGGGCTGAAGAGGGAGAATGCAACAACAACCCCGGATTCATGATTCCATACTGCACCAAGTCTTGTACCGGATGCCAACAGTCTCCCAGTAAGGTTTTACAAAATCAAAGATGTAACACTATAGTTTGTTTTCCAGCGGTAGGCAGTAGCTTGGCACATGGTTGGTAACTTTGTGCACAACGAAATGAAATTTATGAGTTCTGTGTTGACCCCTTACCATACAAATCAATTCCTAAAATCTTGTGAACAGCCTATCTATCTATCTATCTATCTATCTATCTATTCATCTATTTATCCAATTATATATCCACCTAGTAGGTATTGCTGAATACAGTGTAACTTTTAAATATTCACAAAAAACTTATGGATGTAGTTTGCCAAATAAGATTGAACTTTTTGGCCTTAGACATGAAAAACTATTATTGTGCACTCTGAGACATACAAGCTCTGCTCCTTAAATCATTTAACCACAATTTCAGAATGTACCAACAAGCACAAGAATGAATTCGACTGCTTGAGATGGGCCAACACCGATGGACAGTGCACAGAGAACGCCGTGTGGATGCACCAGAACTGCTGGGCCGATTGCGTTGGATGTCTGCGTGAACCAGGTAAGATTCATAGTTGATTGCAATTGGAGTGTTATGATGTTATGCCAAGTGCAATTGAAGTGTACTGATAACTGTGTCACTTTATGATTGGCGCAATGGCGCAATGGCGCAATGGCGCAATGGCGCAATGGCGCAATGGCGCAATGGCGCAATGGCGCAATGGCGCAATGGCGCAATGGCGCAATGGCGCAATGGCGCAATGGCGCATGTATCAGCAATAAGTTTTGCCTGCCCTAACGTTTTGGCAAGATGTTTACTTGGCAGGGAATTTACTTGGCAGGAAGTTTACTTGGCATTTAATAGATTTAAAGTTATCCTCAATTTTGTAAAAAAAAAGGAGTGAAAGTGATAAATAAACACAATTTTGACATCAAAATAATCTATCCGGTAACATGATGCTGAGCAATACCTGCTGCCCCTGAGGCCTTACACTGCATTTTAGACATTTGAAACTTTAACTGATTTTATTATTATTTTAATATCTTAATGCGTTGACATTTTTGTGAACTCAATTGTATCGATTTTTAAAATGTCTTCTCCCTTTTTTTCAGTGTGCACAAACTACTGGGGAAATGACGCTGAGTGCGACTGGTGGTGGTACACCGGACGTGCTTTCACTGAGCCAGAATTCATGATGTTCAACTGCTTGAAATCTGTGACCAAGTGCCGACCCAAGGATTATGTTGAAATGCCAAGTAAGTTGAAAATGATCTGCTGGATACAGATAGGAAGTTTTTTTAGAATAATAGAAGACAACTGCTTAGCATTGGAACAAGGTAAACAACTGAACTTTTTGGAATGAAGCAAGGGACTCTAAAATTCCAACTAAGGACTTCTTATAAGCGGCCTTAGACGAATGATGTAAATTTTAGTAAAAAATGTTGTATAGCTATAACCTCTGTCAATATATTATGTCATTTATGATAATAAAATTTCATTTTCAGTCGGTCTGTCTGTCCTTTGTTAAATAATCACATTCTAATTTTACAATTCAGTGTGCAGAAACCATGCCGGCAATGACACCAGGTGCAACACTTTCGCAGCTGAGGGCGAATGCTTGAACAACCCCATCTGGATGATCAAGAACTGCTACAAGGCCTGCACCAAATGCGACATGGCACCCAAAGCCAGTGAGTTCTTATTCTCTTTAGGCTAGACATAATTGATCTTTAGCTTCTCGGATCTTCTCGAGGCACTTTTTATAGGGTAGGTCGGTAGGACGAAGAAAAAAAAGGTGAAATCTCAATTTTTTGTAATGTCAATTTGATGAAAATTGTGGGTATGCTCAATTTTTTTTTTCCGTAGGCAGAAAATCTGTTGGGTCGGTCGATCCTAGAAGCTAAATATCAAAAAAGTCTGGCCTTACTACTGCCAATTTCATAATTGTAGAAATGCAGCCTGTGTCTTTTTGTTTTTTCAAGGACATGCATTACATAGGGAAAGGGCATAAAAAACATATGACATCGTTCTGCCATTTGGAAAAAAATTCACAATCAGGCTCAGTGTCTATGCTATAAAATTGGCTGTAAGCTCAAGAGCTTGTGAGTTCTCATAATAGTACATCGTGCCTTTGTGTTGTCTTGGCATCAATTGAAACATCTACAATATATTATTATATAAAACATGAATGAAGTAAATAAACAAATAAATAAATTCAAGAGAATATATTCGCATACACAAATTATACATGTCACGAAGGATTTTACGGGCATATTTGTTTGTGTTAAAGTTATGGTTATGTTTTTGATACAACATAGTTTTTATTTTTTAAATCTTTCTTTCTCAAGTGCGTGTCGGAGGATGCATGAGAGCCGGAGCTGCCTACAGTGCCGAATACGCAACCAACGTCATCCTTCCTTACGAGTTCATGCGCCAGGGAGCCCTCGTCCAATTCTCTGGAGTGTTTGTCAACAAGGAGAGAATTAGAATTGGAGTAAGTACAATTTACACTGGTATGAATGTCTAGAACGTAGTCTCCTGGCACTTAAACCATGACTTGGTTTGAAAGACTTTAAAGATAACTGATGACTTTGAACTGTCACTTTTGGTAATATTGGTTGTGTGTAAAGATCAAAATCCACTGAAGTTACTCTGCTAATGCTGAAGGAACATTATGCATTGTAAAAGATGCAGATTTGACCGCCAGATTTGATCAGTAGATTTGACCAGCAGATTTGATCAGTAGATTTGACCAGCAGATTTGATCAGTAGATTTGATCAGCAGATTTGATCAGTAGATTTGATCATCAGGTTTGATCAGCAGATTTGACCAGCAGATTTGATCAGCAGATTTGATCAGCTCCCCCACTTTCTGGCTGAGAACTGGAAATTAAATAGTTTGGCGTCCCTGCAACATATATACACAAAACAAATTAAATTCGACCGGGACCATAAAATTACATCTTGCCCAATAACCATATTCTAATTCTCCTTTGTAATTTCAGGTCTGGCGAAAGAGCGGAAGTTCATGGGTTGAGATCTTCGGCCAATCTTTCAACCCCAAGGGAAACAACACTCAGGAAGTGGTGAGTTTAAATCTTGGAGTTATAATGTTATAAAATATGTTCCAGTAGACTAAGAAATGTTTCATTATGTTAACCATACTATGAAAATGTCCCTTTAATATATCATCATTGTAAAATTTGATCCAAAAGTGAGCTGCATGGGGTTCACTGATCAGACTTCACCCAATAATTCCATATGAAATTTAGACAAATATAAGCCATGTCTGGCGAGTAAACCACATGAAGCTTGTGGTGAAAACTGGCCTTGAATGTTTGAATCAGGGAAGTTTCAAAATGGCCACCATTTGTTATTACTCTCTGCACATGCGCAATAGGTCTGAGCATGCTCACTAAGAACTCGGTCACTCCTAGGCATGCTCAGTGCCAATTAGGTCAGAGCAGATTTTCCATTGCATTTCTATAGTGTGTTCATTGATATTGAAAATTTTGAGATTAGAGAGTGTTTGACTTCCTATATTTTTACTTTTCCTATTTAATTTTTGAAATTTGGTATCACATGCTACAATAATTATTAGTATTCAATTGTAGCAAGACAAATAGAGTTGTCACCCTTTAATCCTTTTAGCTGAAACAGCAGTGAGCAAGTACATG
Source organism: Platynereis dumerilii (assembly GCA_026936325.1). Taxonomy (NCBI): domain Eukaryota; kingdom Metazoa; phylum Annelida; class Polychaeta; order Phyllodocida; family Nereididae; genus Platynereis; species Platynereis dumerilii. The sequence continues at coordinate 33,324,291 of JAPTHN010000004.1, forward strand.
TATTACTGCACTGTTAAAAAATAATTGTCAATTTACAGATATTTCGGGAAATTTTTTTTCCAGAGGTGTCAGTAAGGTTACAGAAATTCATTTGTATGTATCCTTATAATTTCTGTAATAACACAGGCAGTGTTTGTAGTACTTTTGTGTAGGATTACAGATGGCATCAGTCATAAATTAGTGATTTGTGAAAGGTGTCACAAATATAGAAACTGAGTTTGACAGTATCATGTTTGTTCCAGTAAGCATGAAAACAAGTTTCAATCTACTTGTAAAATAAGTTGTATAGGCTCTATATTAGACTTTCAGGGCAAAGCAGTGAATGATTTCAAGAAAATCCATTGAGGCATGAAAAAAAAAATCAGCAAGGTGATTTGTTTTTGAAACACAAAAACTTAATAAGAATCTATCCAAACAAAAGAATTAAATCTATTAAAGGAAAATAAAAGATTGAACAATTTTTAAACAACCTTGATAAAGTTAAGGGGGGGGGAGGTTTGATTCCTTTTCTGGTTGAATCACTAAGTCATGTAAGGGAGACCGGAGCAAATTGACCCCTTCTAAAAAGAATGGGTCTTCCAAATGAGCTCAAATGGTCCCCTGTATGGGGCAAAACGGTCCCCTCCACAGGCCAAATTTTTTTTTGGGGGGATAGGGGAGTGACATTTGCCCAAATTTCAAGTTCCGGATTTAATACTATTATAAATGAGTGCTTGAACACCATTGAATTTCAAAAATGTTTGTCTCATCATTGGCCCAGATTGTTCCGCATTTTTGCCCCATATCTTAGTTCTTCTCAAATCATAGGGGGGGGGGGGGCTCCCCCCCCCCTTTGGGGGGACTGCTCTTCCAGTATTTTTGGATCTTTCTTTGACTGCATTTGCATAATATGATGTTGCCATGTGTGCCCTTTAAGGCCATTTTTAAGTGTTCATAGTGATGAATGGATTTTTGTTTATAACAATATCTATAACCCTTGACAGACTTTCATGTGAGGAAGGGACTGTAACCACTCAGTCAACCAAGTTTGCAACCATTTAATCAGGCCATTGGAACTTAAGCTACCGACTTTGAGTTCTGATAAATCGGTTTATATATCAAGCAAAAATTCATGATAGAACTGAAAAAATATGTCTTATCGGCACAAGTTTTCAAATTCTCATCAAACTATACCTTTTAAATAGTAGGCAGAGTTTTCGCCATGAGTACCGTGAGATAGTTTATTTACTAATGCCAAAATGTCTAATATATGTCAAATCTGAAGAAGAGCCTCGAGTTCAGCTGTCAGCCTACTTTTTCTAGTATTGACATCAGTCTTGCCATTCATCAGATCCAGTTTGATGATAATTGGAATTCACATGTTCAAGAATCAGGAAGCGAAACTTCTGACAGTGCTGATGTGTATACACAGCCTTTGCTGATACTCACATGCTTTGTAGTATTAAAATAAAATCAAATCATAGTTCAGAAAGACTCACATTTTTATACCTTTATTACATATATTCTTCAAAAATGTCACACAAAAATATTGTTTGAGTTCATTGGAAGAGAGGTCCTACAATGGACCATGAATTCCTGATATTTATACAGTTTCTATTCTCATATTCCATATTTTTAAATACTCCGATAAAAAAACCCTGAAATGCAACTGTACACATTCACTCTGAATAATCAAACAATGTACAAATCATCAATTGCACATTATTATATTTCATTTGAGAATCAACATTGTCATATCATTTGTCAGTTTCTATTTTTTTGTGATCATGCCATAATGGGTCTTGGGAGGTGGCTCAGTCAGTGGTGTACTGGGTCCCGGGTTTGACTCCCATTCTGGCTGGGTAATGTAAATCTCTGTTGGCCAGCAGTTGCAATGATCCTTTGCCTTATTCCTGTGTCCTGTTCCGAGTGCATAAATACCGAACATAAAGCTTGAATCATCCATCATCCACGGTAAATCTGACGTTACTCTGAAAAGAGAAATTGCCAAGTATAACGCATATTCTACACTACTTAATGGTCTATAAAATTAGTTGCACATTAAATCTTTGTTTTCTCATCAACCAACCTAATCGCTTGAAATGGGCCTGTATTGCATGTGTACGAATTCACACTTATAAAGCAATAATTTCAGTAGTCCACCAGAACTAATAATAACTATACAGACTCAAAGTACTTAAAGAATTAACAAGTAAATTTCTTTCTTTGCTCAATTACTCCTTCTATTTTTCATAGAACATACATGTATCAATCACAAAGTCTGAATGCAGGTTTCTCCATGTTTATACATGTATGAGCAAACTTAAGTAAATACCAAATTTGCAATTACTCATAGAAGATAACAAGAAGCCGAGGATTCAAATCCTGGGTTGAGCGCTATTTACATAGTTTCCATTGTTGGTAAGAATTGTAAAGTTGGCATGTGTTTATTGTGGAGTGGTTTACTGCTTAACCAAAGCACTGCAACCAGTGTCAACCCTTGTCTGCTAATGCAAAATCAATCAATGTGTGCATCTTAGTATTTGCGCTGTACAAGTGCAGGTTTGACTCATACTTGCAGCCTGGCAGGATTCACTATGAATTTGTGGCTGCTATCCTGGCAACCTTCTTTATTTCAGTGATGGCCATCTTGGCAGCCATCTTGGAATTTTTCATGATCCACACTCTCAAACAATCCCCATTAAAAAAAATTCCAAGTGAAATACTAAGATCACAGTGGACAGTTCAGCAATAACTGGCATCTTTTCATTGCCATTTTGGGAGCTATCTTTTGGAAACTATCGATGTTCTTGACCTGTACCCTGAAGCAAGTCTATGTATGGCAGAGTTCATAATGAATGATCAAACCAAGAATGGTGGCCATTTTGTAGAAGAGATCTGGGATGTCCTCAAATATTATTGAACCAACGAATCGAGCGATTCTCTTTATCAAATTTCAAAGCTCTAAGTGAAATACATTGGGCGAATAAAGAATGGTGGAATTTTGATAGCCATCTTGAATTTCTCAAAATATTCCCAATACACAACCACAAACAAATCTATAAACCAATACTAAGCTCACAGGAAACATCAAAATGTGGCAATTTGATGCCTAAAAAGTATAAAAGATGAGAAAACACATTGCATAGATGGCCACCACTGTGTATAACTTTTCCTGAAGTGGAGTAATTGTCAAGTTATCCTGTCAAGTTTCAATTGAACAAAGTGAAATTGTGGGCTGAAGGAAAGCCCAAGGCTAATATGGGCACAGTGATTGGTGACCATTTATTCACACCAATCACTTGTTTAATGTTTCTTGGATAAGGCTATTATAATACTTGAAACTTATCAAACATTGATATCATAACTATACAAAACAAAAATTCCAAATTATAATTTTCTTAGGTTGGAGGAATAACACGCAATTTCTTTTTAATCTTGGTTATTTAACACGTAAATCATAACCACAGCAAAACATATGTGAGAAATTTTAAAAAACTTATATCCTACTAAATAAGTAGACTACCACATCATGCCAATCCTAGATCAAATCTAACAACACAAAATATCAGATTTGTCTCCTTATCAATATTGTGCGAATTGAGAAACATTAATGTCTGTCGTCAGCACTTCAAACTTTCAACAACAGATTTAATTTTTCAATGAAGCAGTATTATATTTACCAGCTTTTGTGATGTTTTTTAGTAATATGGGCACAGGGTGTCGAGCTTGAACAAACTTTGGGGTTAAAAAAATTGACCAAGAAAACGATTAGCGCAATGATGTAGAGGAAGGTCAGACGAACATTTTGATGTATCAAACGAAAAAATCTGTTGGGAATTTTTTGAGATATTTGAGTTTTAGATTTTTTACTTATCACACCCTATTCTTAGCATGTAATCTCCATGAAAAAGTGATCAAAACTGTCCATTTTTCCTGTTAGGTAATATCTAAGATAAAAGTCATTATTCAGAAGTAAAAATATGCAGTCATTGTCTCTGCAGAAAGTATGTACCACTTCATCCAGGCTGACAGGGTGTGATAAACCTATAGCAGGTAACATTTCTGGCTAAAGGCCTGAGAAAATGTATGCAATACCAGGTTGTTTTAGTTACATAATTCTGGTAAATAATTTTAGCAAATTTGGTCTCATCATCTCATTGTAACAGGCTTTGTTGAATTTTTTGTCCATTTTATCACAAATTTTGCCACCGTGAAACAAGCATTTCATAACAATGTAAAACAATAGACAAAGTTGAGTAAATTATCAGACAATGCATGCATAGAATGTTGATAAGTATCTGCTTCACTATAAAGTTGAATCCCCTGATATTCCATGAAAGTCTTTGCAATTGGACAAAAAGACAAAAATAAGATTAAAAGCTATAAATAAACAGTAATATTCATGCTTAATGTATTTTGAGTACTGAAAATGGATGTTGGGTGTTTAATGTTGATGTAGAATATCTGGCATCCAAAATTAACCAATCTTTAATTGTATAGAACAACAAAAATAGCATAAATTCAGTAAATTATGTGAAAATGTAGTTAATACAATCATGTACAACTATTGCACAGTAAGACTGCAATGTCAAAGTATTTTACTCCACCCTTAACTAAATGCTTCCAAACATTCTGTCTATGCGTTTTCTGATGATTCACTCAACATTGGCTACACTTTACATGATTGCAAAAGTACTTGTTTCACAGTGTTGAAATTTCTTTAAAAACACATAAAAACCTCAATAATACACCAAAGAGTTCAAAAGTGAGGTAGATTATACTACAATTATTCACCAGAATGATGAAGCTGAGGACAAGCTGGAAAATAAATATATTTTCTCAATTTTCTGAGAAATGTTTACTGTTATAGGTTTATCACACTCTGTCAATCTGAATGCAGTGTTATGCACTTGCTCTTGTGAAAATGACTGCATTTTTTTACTTTTGAATAATGATTTTTATCTTAGATATTACCTAACAGGAAAAATGGGCTGTTTTGATCATTTTTAGATGGAGATTCCAGGATAACAATAGGGTGCGATAAATAAAAAGCTTAAAACTCAAATATCTCAAAAAATTCCCAACAGATTTTTTCGTTTGATACATCAAAATGTTCGTCTGACCTTCCTTTACATCACTGCGCTAATCGTTTTCTTGGTCAATTTTTTTAACCCCAAAGTTTGTTCAAGCTCGCTGTGCTACTTTGCTGTTTTTTTTTTTTTTCATTTCGTTCCAACATTAGGTATGAGTAGCACAACTTACCCCAGTCTCCCTTTTGTTCATTGACCACATACATTGTATAAATCTTTTATATCATTTTTCAAAGTTTCATTTTAAGCACCTGCACCTACAAATTTGCACTTGCATGATACTACAAAACCTACATTTGCCTTTTCTCCCTTAAAATTAACAAAAATACATCTTACCTTTCTCTGTTCTCAGCTGTTTAGATTGGCAAATACAAATGAGTCCCCTTCAAAACTGATTTGATGTTCCTCTTAGTGTTTCTGTTCAGTGGTGCAAATGAAAACTGTGAGGGAAATTATCTAATTGTGATAAAGCAACACCTTGGTGACAATGCATGAGGAATATCAGACATGTCTGTGCATATTCTTAAAAGACAGTACTTTTACAGTTTACAGTTGATTACAGAGGTGTTCTGTTGGCAAGGTGCCAACAGAGAGGCGTCTGTAAGCATTACCCAAGTTACAGTATTGAAACAGATTTTTCTGTAGCCTAACAGAATTTTCTGTACCTCTACGCAAAATTTTTAACAGTGTGGTATGCCGAAGTAATATTTTTACAAAGTGGATGTTATAAGGGGGGGGGGGGGTGGTTTCATTTGCCTTTAGGAATAAAGGACAATTCGCTTCATCTGACCTGTTTGAAAAACATTTCAAGTTATCAAAGTTAATGTAGACCTGTGAAGTGTGTGCATTTTTCTGTTTTGATAATGTGAAATTATCTAACGATCAATATTATTTTCACTCCGCAGATCCCAGTCAGAGGATGCGTCAATGTCATGCCAGGTGACCGAATTGGTTTCACCAAGACCAGCTACGGCGACTACCCCTTCGCCCACGGAATGAGCAAGATGGCCCCTGAAATGAGCAAGGTTTACGTACGACCAACAACATCCGGAAACTTTGTTGGAGTTCCCGTCAGGGGATCCTTCGCTGTTGATGCCGTTGTGAAATCAACTCGCTGTTAAACGATGACATAAGCTTGTGAACATGTAACATCTCGATCAGTTGTACAAGCATAAAAAACACATCAAAATTTTTCGACTTCACTATGATTTCAACATATATGACTTTATATGACTTCAACATCATATTCATGTCCATTGTGACATCATAATTGTACAGTGTGTCAATAAATCATTGTTACGATGTCATGTCAATTGTGATGTCACTCTCGTGGTTATGATGTCACACTGGCGATTGTGATGTCACACTGGTTCAATCTGATTGGATGAACGATTGTTATATTTGAGAATGAATGAAGATTCCAAATGTCCTTAATGTCCTTTCAATCTATACACTAGTTAGAACTTGAAAAGGTCATAATAAATGTTATAGATTTATCTATTGTGCTACCTGCAAATTCTTTTTAAAGATGTATTACAGTGTGAAAGATTTGAGTTATTATAATCAACCATATCAGAGGTAGAGGGGGTGAGTAATCACAACTCCTTGGAGTTTCAAACTCTCCTCCTGACAGCAATAACTGAAATATATACTATACCTGTTTTTGCTATGATATTCATGCAATTGTATCCTAAACTGTTGATGTCAAAATAAACATATATCTATATATCAGAGGCTTTAGTAAGATTGTAAAAATGTTGATCAACAATAGATATGTATAGAAAATTGATACATTTCTAAAATTCTGTCTCATAAACCTGAACTATCACTATTTCATTGTATGTGTGTGTGACATCAGAAATTAGTAAAAATCATTTTATACGCCGGTCGTATGTAACCTCATAAGGACAATCTGGTGCTTATAACATTGCGACATCTAAATTTCTGTTTACGGCAATTCACTCGCTGACAGACAGCTACAATAAAATGAGATCAAAATTTGTAAATTGTTGTTTTTGTTGTTTTTATTGGTGGTACTTACCCCTCCTGAAGGAATATGAAGAGAGTCTAGTTTATCACTGACAAGGAAAATATTGTAGGTAGGATGCATAAGTACCATTTTGATCTCTGGAGCACATCATTTGGTGTTGTAATTTTATTTGTTGAATTCAATTCAGTTTATTGACCACAGATATATATATAAATACAAGGAAACACCTTCATATGCAAGATGTGGGTTGGCTGACATCCTCTTTGAAGACCTTTGGATGTATGTGCCATTACCAAAATTTGATCAAAACATTAATACATATATATAAGATTATATGAGCTGACAACAATTAAATAATTAAAATATCAAGTAAATGAGCAAATTATGACACAAATATTTACATTTAACAGAAATGCTTTTATAGATACATCAAATTTACCTGTGTACAGGAAACAAGGGTGATGATAAGGGTTTTAATGACCATGTGCACTTTTTGGGCAGTTCATGAATCAATGCTCACTTGGCCTGTTCAGAAACTGAACTGATAAGTCCCCATACAAGAATGCCACCTGGTGATAATAGTCTAACAAAATGGCCAGGCAAACGGAACTCATCATCTTTTCAGAAAACCTTCATAGTAAATTTTGCAGACTCTGTAACATCCCCAGGTAATATCCAGAGTCGTTAGTAGGGTCTAAATCTGCCATCTACTTAAATAAAGTTGTAGGGCCAGTGGCACAGCTCACCTTCGTTGTCCAACACCTTCAACACCCCTGGCAAACCTCACCCCGTATATTATACAGATTTCCTCTTTTCCAAACATACCTTTTTGATGAATCCACATCCCAATTGATTCCTCACCCCCTTCACTACTCGATTCACTTTTATTTGCATTATTTCCTTTTCTGCAGACTCCATTCCTTCGTCAGCTCACTTCCGTTTCGTCTGCTTTGTTGTGATCCATGAGCATCCAGCGTTTCATGTACCTACATGCAGTGATCTCTATCTACACTCTCTAAGAGTTCACTGCCTACATGTATTTCATTCATGGCAGCCTAGCTGTAGGTTTCTTTTCTTCTATGATACTGGCCTGAGTTATTATTGACTGATTGCCATCTCATGTGCCATTGTGTAATAATTTAATGCCACTTTTGGCCTAATCATGTGTCACTTCGTCAAGTGCAATTTATGTTCACACCTAACAATACACAATTACACACACATTTCAATCACAGAATTACCAATTCAATCATCCCTATCAACTTCACTATCTTTTCATACATTAAATATTGCACTTCACATGAATGATGAATCTGTTCATACTTATGTCAATGAATAGATAGATGTATAATAAAAACAGTAGGCACAATGATGATGCAATTTAAAGAAGCCTGGCATCTGGAATGTCAGCTCTTATAATGTCAAGAAAACGGACATTCTTATGGCATCTTTATAATATTCTGTGACTCTGAGGATATCTTCAGATCTGATACACTGTCTGCATTCCAAACTAACAATGAATGTATTTAGATAGATCTATAGGTAGATAGATTTTAGAAAAAGTATATCTACCAGTCGTGTTCATTCTCATTGGCCTACTAACTATGGAAGGCCATACTATATGTAATGAAATTGCCCTAAAGCCAGTGGCCATTTAATAATCGGGGGGGGGGGGGCTTCCAGTTTTCCTCAGCGGGAAATTATCTATTTCACAGTAACAACGGCCATAATTATTTATTTCAAGCATGTGCAATTGCTAAATATTCCTTCCCAAACCAAGCAACACCTTATGAAGAAATACCCCCTCCAGAAATTATTTCTTTAAGACTGCCCATAAATAATTAATTTATTTCACCAAAACTGAGCAAGAAATTATTTATTTAAAAAGAAATCCAAGCCCCCCCCCCCTTAACATTAAATGGTGGCCCCTAACAGCATACATGTCCATTTCTTCTTCCAGTCTCACACAGTTTTGTCACACAACACTTTCATTCTGGCGACTCCAACAAAACTTTGTGACTGCCATTTCCCCTTACATATATCCTTTAACACGGGTAAATTCTAGTGTATATTATAGTTATCCAGAGTGGCTGGTAAGGTCAAAATCTGCCATTTGTAATATAGTTTTTTGCCTGTCAGACCTTCCTGTTCTGGATTCAAAGGTTGAAATTCATTACGCTCAAATTCCAGTTTTCTATGTGAGGGGATTCTATTAGAACTTGCTTTCATTGCAAGCAATGCCATCTGTACATAAATTTGGAACTAGGCCTACATATTTAGAACCACCTGCTATGAGGGACTAGACCCCACGATTCTTTGTAGAATGTAAAGTAGGCTGTGAGTCAACTAGTGATGCGGACCAGACCGGACCACCCGCCACCAGTCCAGACCCGCCTGGTCCAGAGGTGAGGTGGTCCGGTCCAAGGGAGAGGTGGTCCGGTATGCCGGTACATATAGGTTTCGATTTATGTGCAATTTTTGCCTAAAATCCCCAGAAAAGTTCGAAAAATGAAGGTTTGAAAAATTAATTTCTAAGTTTTTTTGGCATTTTTACAAATTTTCCCTGTACCGGTACGTACCGGTACAGACAACCTCTGGACCGGTTTTTTTTCGCAAATGGGGGCGGTTGGGTACTAAAGAGGTGGTGGTACTGGGCCGTACCGGTACAAAGTGGTCCGGTCTGCATCACCAGCCTTGACGCATCGAACTGCGCCACAGCCACGGAAACCAAGCTCTACAAAAAGTGTATCTGGGGTAATTTGAGGAAATCAGGTCCACTCCTTACCTCACTAGATCACACAGGGGTGCTCCTGGTCTCAAAGGAGGAATCTACACTGTTGCTCATAAATATGGAATACTTCAACATTCTCCATTGAAATTAATAACTTTAGCAACTTCTGCTGGAGCACATGATGGTCAGATTCAATGTTACCTACTTCCAATGACCGCTAGGGAAGACCATGCTCTCGTGAAAAATGCATTCTGAAGCTTTCACCCCAGGAAAAGTTACAACAGCACGAAATATGTAAATTCAGGGGGTTTTTTAGGTTGAGGTGCATTCAACCGAAAATTAAAAATTCTTGCAAAAAATGTAGTTAAGGCTTTCAAAGAGTGATTAGAATAGAGGACTTGACCTTTACAATGGACCTTGCTTACATTCACACTCTGAAATTTACTTTTGTTTGACACAGTTTTTCCAAAACAGTATTCATTATTATGAGCAAGAGTGTACTATAGATAGATCTACACAAACAAGAAAAAAAAAGCGCCTTTATGCACTTGCCATGATGTAAACAGGATAACAATAAAAAAGCCGCATTGATCATTAATGGTGAAAGACCAAAGATAAAAGACTTTTGAAAAGGAAAGGTTATTTTGATTATTGGTCATGCATGCTGAATGAATGACATTGGCCTTGTACCCATTGTACTTAGGTATTTTTCTCAGAACGTTTTCATAGGATTTTTTTAATTTTTTGCTGGGAAACAATACAAAGTAATGATGGGAATACTACATCTTGCATCATAATTGAAAGATGGAGTTAATCAATTGTCCAGCAATGACAAATGTGACCACAGGAAGACCATAATATATTTTTAAAATGCACTGAAAACATTTGAGCCAATCCAGACATGATAAATTTTGGGAATCAATTCTGTATAAGGAGCACCGATTATCAAACTGAACTTTAGTAAATGGTTGGTTCCTGAAACTAATAACTACACTGGATTATAGCATCTGGATTTTCATTTAGAGATAGCAATAAAATTTATCTCTGTCACAACATGTTTAACAAAACAAATCAGGTAAAGCTGAGTTGTTAATGCGCTGGGCTTCCAATCACTGGGTCCTGGATTCAATTCCAGCTCGGGCTGGGTAATTTGTACTTGTCTTGGACAGCAGTTCCAATCATCCTTTGCCTTGTTGCTGTGTCCTCCATACCAACCATCCATTCATCCATCTGTCAAACAAGTGGTGCAAACTTATGGGACTATGTTCATGGCCCAATGTTTGTCTCCACAAATTTTACACCCTGATTGTTTCATGACATACACTAATTGATACTTTCACAGGACATCTTACAGTTAACTTACATTTTACAGTCCAGTGAAAAAGAATGATTTGAAGTTAAGTAAGTTAAGTAGTTTGATAAACTAATTTCAATGTCACTTAAGGACATAATTATCTGAAATATGCACACAGCTGGTCACCATTGTCTTCCCAAGCACCTCAAAAGTTTTAAGCTATTTAATTATTCAACAGTTAACTTACATTGGACTTTTTAAATTGATTGATAATAGTGATCATTAAACAAACTAATTTACTTAAGAGATTTTTCAATTGTGTTTATTTACACTTGGCAGGTATATTGATGTTTTAAAAGTGTTGTTGGATTTCGGCATCTCCCAAAATATTTATCTTCGATATGTTTACGAGCTTTCTCTACAGTATTTCAATTAAACAAACTGAATGAAAACAATATCTTTTGATCTCCCAGAGTTGACTAATGGACCTGCATCTGCAGTAAGGCGGCATAGTGCTTAAAAGGGGAGAATGGTCTAGGGACTTTCAGACACACATACAACACAAAGCTCACTTGCTTAAAATTGGACTTTCAGTAGCAGATTGGTGATTTCAAGATATCAACATCAGTTGGATTAATATCTATCAAACCAGCCTAATGTGGAATTACATATAACTATTTTAGGAATTAAAAGTCACTTCTGGATTTTGATTAACTTAACTTCTTTGGTAAACAAATTATTAACTTGTTAATTTGGAATAACAGATTCAACTTCTTTTGAAGCTAAACAATTCACCTCTGAAATCAGATTATCAAAGTCAACTTCTTCTGATGCTAAACAGTTCACTCCTGAATTAGGATTAAGAGATCAACTTCTTCTGATGCTAAACAATTCACTCCTGAATGGAGATTAAGAGAGTCACCTTTTTCTGATGTTGAATACTTCACTCATGAATTAGGATTAAGAGATCAACTTCTGATTCTGAACAATTCACCTCTGAAATCGGATTATCATAGTCAACTTCTTCTGATGCTAAACAAGTCACCCCTAAATTTGAATAGGATAAACAGAGTCACTTCTTCTCATGGTTTATCATAATCCTGAAATATAATTGGCGGATTTAGTCTCTGCAAAGATTGTATCCTTGGAAACCTAGATATAAGGCGAAATACATTTACGGGATTAGGGCAATTCCAATTGCAACATACAGGGTCGACAAATCATAAATAAGACAGTAGATTTATTGTGACTGCTCCGATAAGAATCCACTTAATATAATACTAGCATAACATTAAATCATGTTTCTAAATGCACATTATTTATATCTATTTCTTCTGATTAACCTGATTCAGGTTACAAATTCTACAAAATATGATGGATCTCTGAAGCAACATACTACTATACCTGATGATATACCCATAGGAGTAACTGCTATTGATCTACATAACAATAGCCTTTCCTCAATAAATTCAAATGATTTCAGGACGATGCCAACATTAATACAAGTTTATTTATCAAATAATTCAATATCGTTTGTCTCAGAGGATTCTTTTTACGGTTCGCCTATAGAGTATCTTGACCTTAATGGAAATCTATTATCGACATTTCCGAACATAAAACAACTCCGAAGTTCTCTTCGTACCTTGAAATTAGATAGATGTTCCCTGACAAACCTGACCAACACAACTGTCATCTATGATAAATTGGTGTCTCTGTCAATGAACAATAACCCCATCCAAGTCCTACCTGACATTTCACTTATGAACATGACTCTGACTCACTTGTATCTCAGACATTGCGAGATCACTCAAATACCAGTGGATTACTTTGACGGTTTCATTAAGTTACACCATCTTGATTTGCGTTACAATGATATTGTTGAAGTAGTTGACTACACTTTCAAAGACCTGAAAAACTTACGATATTTGTATTTTCATTGGAATGAAAAACTTTCAGTTGTGCAAACTCACGCTCTGGATGGGCTCCTGAGAATATACTCCTTACATTTCTATGTCTGTCGCCAACTTCAGGCTTTTCCAGTCATCAAGAACTACAATGAGTTAGTGTCATTCAGTGTGTCACATAGTCGAAAAATCATTGAAGTTCCTGAAAATGTTTCTGACTATTCAGGCCTAACTGATTTGATTATACCAGCCAATGGTCTGACTGAAATTCCAAATAATCTTCTCGACAAAATGGCAAATCTAAGATCAGTTCAACTGCATTACAATTACCTTAAGTGCATCGAACATCAAACTTTGGCAGTTGCGAAGGCTTTAGATCGTATCTATCTGAGTGACAATAGATTAGAACACTTCTCTGTGTCTACATGCAACGTAAGTCATGCCCAAGTAGAACTAAAGCTTGATCTGCCAATGTTGTGGTATCTGAATTTGCGAAACAATCGACTAACCAAAATACCGGATGTTTCGTTGATGCCAAAGTTGACTCATTTGTATTTGGATCGAAACAGACTAACAACGATCCCTGTAGGGCATTTCAGGAACAACAAACTGACTGTCCTTTACTTGTACACCAATCAGCTTACGGTCATGCCAGATCTCACAGGAGCGTCAATGACCTTGGTCAACCTTCACCTGTACAACAATAAGATTACCTCGATTCCCGAAGGCTACTTCAACGACTTTCCACAACTCGATGTCTTATATCTTCATAACAACTATCTCTCATCATTCTCTGCAATAAGTGCGCTCGGAAGTCCGCTGAGGGTACTGTATCTCTCGAACAACCAAATAACTTCAATCAACAGCACTGACTTTAAAAATCTGACGGGTCTACAAAGGCTCTACTTACACAACAACCAAATCCATACATTTGACGTACAGGTGTTTGAAAACCTTGAATCACTCGTGACACTTAATCTTGATGGTAATGCTCTGACGTCACTCGACAGTCCTTATAAATGGTGTTCGAACATAACCTGTCGTGATCTTCATGTCACTCTGAAGACAAATCCTATCGTGTGTGACTCCAACCTTTGCTGGGCTAAGAGATATCCTTCCTTGATCACGATCACAGTTGACGAATGTCTGGGAGAACCTTGGAGCAACATAACGCTTGGAAATCTAGCTTGCGGAGGTATACAATAAGGGCAGACATAATTGGTTTTTAGATTCTTGGTTTTTCTTGAAACACTTTTTCTGAAGTTGGTTGGTTGGACAAAAAAAGCTGTAATCAAAAGTTTGGGTAATGTCAATTAAATACTTTTTTTGCTTCGGAAGCAGAAAATATATTGTGTCCATTGATCGGAGAAGCTAAATAATAAATTTATCATATCTACCATATTTGCTAGTAAATATTTTATAAAGACCTGTAAATGTGTATTTGGAACAAAATAGCAAGGTAAGCTGGGTGGAAAATGAGTATCATATATGGTACAAATGTATTTTTAGTATGCCAGCAAAATATAGTATGTGAAAGAAGGACTAAAAGACTTGACGTACAATTGAACATTTCCTTCTTTTTTTCCAGATGTCTTTGAAATGAAAGCGATGTCTTGGACTAGCAGTTCAGTTGGATTTCAACCCTACCCTCCGTCAAGAAGCAAAGAGATCCTGTTCACAAATCTGCCGTCCTACAAATATTGCGCTTTTTGGTGCATGGAGAAAGATTGCTCCAGCTTCAAGCACACTCCTTTCAACAAACATTCTGAGCTTGGAGAATGCATCATCTACTTTCAATAAGGCATAATGACAAATGACAATCTTGAGAAAGACTGCTCCAGCTTCAAAGTTCAAGTTCAAAAACACCCCTTTTAGCACATCATCTACTTTCAGTGAGGCATAATCACGATAAAAGACAATCTTGTGAAGGACCATTCCAGCTTCAAACACACTCCTTTCAACAGACACTCTCAGCCTGGAGAATGCATCATCTACTTTCAATGATGCATAATGACAAACGACAATCTTGAGAAAGATTGCTCGAGCTTCGAAGTTCATGTTCAAACACACCCCTTTTAGCAGACATTTTGAGTTTGGGGAGCATATCATCTACTTTCAGTGAGGCATAATCATGATAAAAGACAATCTTGTGAAGGACCATTCCAGCTTCAAACACATTAATTTCAACAGACACTCAGACCTTGGAGAATGCATCATCTACTTTCAATGATGCATAATGGCAAATGACAATCTTGAGAAAGATTGCTCGAGCTTCCAAGTTCATGTTCAAACACACCCCTTTTAGCAAACATTCTGAGTTTGGGGAGCACATCATCTACTTTCAGTGAGGCATAATCATGATAAAAGACAATCTTGTGGAGGACTGTTTCTGCTTCAAACACTCTCCTAGTAACAGACCCTCTGAGCTTGGAGAGTACATAATCTACTTACATTGAGGCATACCAGCAGGATACGATAATCCTGTTAAAAAAATAACATAGTAATCATTCAGCACAGCCTACTGCACAATCACTTTGTTGGTACGTTTAATGAAGCAAGGACAAAAACAATGAAGTGTGATCAAAATTAATAAAAGCTCAAACAGTGTACGCATGCATTGGTACAGCTTGCAATATTAAAGGAGTCTGGTGGAAAATGTAACTATTGCTCCCTGCAAGATTGTAAATATTGTCAATCAATTGTTACTTTATGCCTTGACACCTGCGATGACATGTACAGTGTATACATTATTAATAGACAAATATTGACTGTGCGGTTTGACAAGAAGGATTCCAATAATATAATATCTGTTTGAATCACCAATGCTGTCCCGATGTACACTTCTATCTTGCAGCAATATTTTGATGGCATTGTGACAATATCGTAACAACATCACAAGCTAGTGTAAATTACATAAAATTGTTTGGTAGAAAATGAATTTGTCACAACAACTGCCAAATGTCAAGATATGAAGTCAGCATGCTACTTTGTGGCAATTTTGTCGCAACATCGTGAAGAAATGTTGTATTCTCATTGTGTTTTCATGCGTTCTCATTGTGTTCTCATTTTGTTCTCATTTTGGCAACACAATATCTGCCATACATTTTTACGTGACAACATGATATCTATCGTACATTTTTACTTTACAACATGATATCTACCATACATTTTTATGCACTAACATGATATCTAGTACCATACATTTTTAAATGTCAACATGATATGTACCATACATTTTTACTTTACAACATGATATCTACCATACATTTTTATGCACTAACATGATATCTAGTACCATACATTTTTAAATGTCAACATGATATGTACCATACATTTTTACTTTACAACATGATATCTACCTTACATTTTTACGTGACAACATGATATCTACCATACATTTTTACGTGACAACATGACATCCACCATACATTTTTACGTGACAACATGATATCTACCATCCATTTTTATGTGACAACATGATATCTACCATACATTTTTACGTGACAACACAATATCTACCAAACATTTTTACGTGACAACATGGTATCTACCTTACATTTTTAGCTGACAACATGACATCTACCTTACATTTTTACGTGACAACATGATATCTACCTTACATTTTTAGCTGACAACATGATGTCTACCATCCATTTTTATGTGACAACATGATATCCACCATACATTTTTACGTGACAACATGATATCTACCATTCATTTTTAGCTGACAACATGATATCTACCATCCAGATGAGCCCTCAACCAATTAGCAATGTTACTTTTACGTGGGGCGTCCCTTATTGATTATCAGTAGGGAAAATCTAAAGATATAAGACTTGGGAATAGCAAAGTAACTCATGATCAATTCATCATTGACTAGGAATATTAAATGAAAGACATAGATGTTTATGTACATTTTGTTTGGGTTTTAAGTCACTTGACAACAGAGAGATAGATATAGGTAAGTCAGGCAGAGGTCTGCACGGTGCCTCATTTGCCAACCTCAACCGCACTGCACCGCACTGCCCCACTCTGCACCGCAAAGTTCAGAACTGCAACTGCACCGCACTGCAGATACTTTGAATCGCATTAAGTTTCATTAAGGCGCCAGGGGATATCTAGAAATGACTCAAGGGGCCCATAACATGCAGCAAATATGCAGTCAACTGTGCATTTCCTATCTTTCTCACATGTGTTAGTTTTGGGCCTTGGGCATGCATGGCCCAATGTCCCCTTTATAAATATATAACTGGGTATAATACGATTCAAAAGCCATTTATTGATGGAATCAAGTTATCTTGAGAAAAATGGCGACCAACTCTGCCCACCAGACATTGTAAATTGTGTTGAATTGGTAGATTTTAAAAATCTTGATGTATTTTTGTGGATTTTAAGATGTACCCAGCAAATGTTAAACATCAAAATAACCATTCTAAAATGTTAGTAATCATTTTTTAAACATTTATAAAATATTTAATCAATGTTTTTTTTAGATATTTTAAAAGTGCATGCTTGTTTGGCACTGCAGCACTATTGATACATTATGATATATTAGGCTCATTTCCATTTGTTATGCAAAAAGAGAGGGCCAGTTCACTGTGAAAAATGCACTTTATGAACCATGATAGCCGATGAAGTGTCACCTTCTCTGCATTCCGCATGGGAAACATAGAGGCAGTTTAATTAGCTATGGCCATGAGAAGGCCATTTTATTTGTCATAACTGATTTCAGAGTAAATAAAATAACAGATGTATAATCCTTTCACTTGCCTGTCACCAACAAGCGGGAAAAGCTTTGTCAAATCAAATTAACATAGAAAGTATTGGGTATGATCATAACAAATCATCAATATGATGACCCACATAGTGCAACAGTCCACTCTTCTTCCATATGAACTTTACGCACAGTCTGGAAATCAGATAACAGTAAGATTCCAATCACTGATAAAGTTGTAATGATCAAAGGAGAGCCAGTCTGTTCAGTGAGAGCCATTGTTTTGATCTGAGGAACTGCTCGGAGCTTCTCTTGGTTGTTTGAATCGATATTCATTATTATCGTTATCCCAAGTGTCCCCAATTGAACAGGTACTTATCTCATTTATAAATAGTTATTAATATAGACCTTTTATTGTTTTGTCATGGAAAGAATTTGATCCGTACCACAGTACTACCACTCAAGACAGAGTGACCTATATTTGTAAAAGACAAGGAACCAAGATAAGATATAGCACTACAGTCAACAGCAAAAGAAAAGCACACTTGATTCTGTCATACAATTTTGCAAAAAAAATAAAAAATTATATTGCATTCTTCCTGAGATCAACTAGGCTAGTGTCTTATTTAATGACAACAATTTTCGAATTTTCCTACAAAATTAAAAAATAAATTTGAAGTGCTCATTTTTCAGCCTTTATGATCATCTGTTTGGGCATTGTTTAAAATGGCGCCATTATTTTTGGCATAACTTGTTGGTAGTCCCATATTTTACTGCAAAAACTGAAATGGGATAAGGTCTAGTTCAAAAATAATGAAGCCAAAGTGTGACATGACCATCAAAGTTTTAAAATGTTTATATCTACCAAATGACCACATAATATTGTAACAAGCATGTCTAAGTTCTAGACACTATATTTACCATTTTGCTGTTGTTCGTGGAAATAACTGATAAAAGCCGAATATTACCAAATTTTATTTATTCTAATTTCCATGGCTGTGAAAGAAAAGTAGACCAAATGGTAACTTATCTTCAAATTAAATCGTATTTTTTTTGTTGGATGACAAAACTCATATATACACTTAAGTGCCCATGGTTTTTTATAAGGAAAAAAGTATTTTTCGAAATTTTGTTGCAATATTAAAGAAAAAACTTACATATTTTCTCCCCAGATGTACATATTTTCCTCTAAAATGATTTCACCTATCCTGTGTTATGCGTCTGTATGTGGGCTTCAAATTGGTACCAAATAAGTGCCACCAAAGTGAATACGAACAGAGCAAAGGACGATAGAAGCGTGTTTTTTAGCCTATTTTTCCAGACAAAAAGCCAATTTTGGGTAATGGCATGACACAAAAGTAAAAAAAGTGTTCTGGTTTTAACCCAAATCGATCTTATATGCATTATCAGTAATAACTGGATGAAGCATAACAGTAATTACAAAATTAAAGTGAAATTTGTGTTGGTTATTGCATTTTTCAACAAATTGGCCCCAAATTTTGAGGAAAGCTTCAAAAAGAGCAAAATTTTTGATAATTAAACATTGAAACATACTCCAACTACTGAAATATTGTGTTGAGTATTAGTACTAGTAATACTAGAATGATTGCTTTACTCCTTACAAGAAAACCATGAAAATATGATCAATATTTTCCATAGCGTTACGCTTGCGACAAAGCCCCATTTAAGAAATCTTTGTATTTTACCACCAGAAACCAGCCGCGGACCTGGATTACTTGATTGTTTCTTAAAACTACACAGATTTTGCAATATTACAAGCCAAACCAGATTTAAAATGGAGCTTTTATTACTCTGTGGCACTACAAAGTATTTCGAGCGTTACGCTTGCGACGGATTACCCTGCTATTCATCGGAATTTTTTTGTGAAATAAATTTTCTACAACCACATGAAGCTCCAAAATGGGTAGGAAATATAAGACTAGGTCTCAGAGGCCAAAAGATTCAACTGACACATGTCAAAGGGACACTACAGCATCCCAGATAAGTAATTGTCAAATTGCCTAAATTTTTGGAAGTCAACCTTTGAGTACAAATAGCTCAATAATGTCAACACAGGCAAATAAAAGTACTTGATTTGATGGATTGATGAAGCCTGAGGATGTAGAGATTCCAAAAAGTGTTGAAAAATTGTCTTAGAATACGTACAAATTTGTAAAACTGAAAGAATTCAAGTGGTCAAAAATGTTATGTCCATGCTTGTTTTTCAATTTAAGTGGACTCTATCTCAATAACTATGAGCCAGAATGTCGTGAAATTTTCAGGAAATTTGCACAAGAATACACATGTACTTAGAGCAATGGTGTGCCATAAAGTTGTCACATACAGCCATTCTCATATTTTGAGACCCCTACAGAAAATATGCTACGTGGCTTCATTATGTTTGAACTAGGCCATAAGCAAGTGTAAAGGTACACAGGAAATGACCACAGCTGAATGAGTTTTGGCAATGAGGCACTAGTTGATCTGAGGAAAAATACCATAAATAATTTGTTCTGTAAAAGAATTTTTTTTTTGCAAAAATCATAAGCCAAAATCAAGTGTTGCGTTTCTTTTGGCACGTTTTGCTGTTGAGTGCATAATGCCAATGTTAGACTGAATATAAAAAAAATTAAAAGGTAAAGAGAATGCTAAAAAAAGTTTCATGCATCTTGACAAGTCTGCAGCTGCAGAAACAGGAGCATGTGTCAGGGTGCCAGGAATTGGCTATAAAATCGAAATAAAGTTGGTTAATTAAAGGGTTCCTTCAACTTGTGATGTCACATTTTGCCTTTCTGGTGTTTAAATAACAATATTATAATATTTTTTCAAATATTGAAGCTGTATAAAAAAATATTACGTATTTTATCGTTTCAGACATGCGACTCCCAACAAAAAAAGTCAAACGACTGCTGATGAATGCGTCATTGTTGATATGCATCGTTTCGCTACTGTCTCTGGTGCGTCACAACATGACTCCATCACAAGTTGCCACCGAAGGAAAAGGAGAAGTCTATAAAAACAGGCTAAAGGAGGCGGCCGATGAAAATAACGTTGTCATCCTTGCTATGATAGATCACGGCTTCATTGACGTCGCCATTAATTTCTGGGAGATCTCAATTACTCCTTTCGCAATACAGAATATGTTGTTCGTATCGTTGTCTAAGAAAGCTTGCCAGACGTTAGTATTGTTGAATATACCTTGCCACGTTTATGAGGATTTCACGGGCGGGGAAGAAGACAGCTCCTTTAGGAGTCCTATCTTTTTGCGCAAAATGAACACCAGGACGCAGTTCCTCCTGGACGCCCTCTCTTGGAATTTTACGGTACTAAACACAGACACTGACGTCATATTCTTAAAGAACCCTCTAGGATATTTCAAATGCGCTGACTGTCACCTTGAGATCCTGGAAGACGGAAAGCCAGATCTGCTTAATGCAGGATTTGTCT
The DNA here is from genome assembly GCA_026936325.1 of Platynereis dumerilii. NCBI lineage: Eukaryota > Metazoa > Annelida > Polychaeta > Phyllodocida > Nereididae > Platynereis > Platynereis dumerilii. Next base: position 33,345,443 of record JAPTHN010000004.1, read on the forward strand.
TTCTTCGACCGACTGCAATAACAGGTATATGAATTGTTTCGTATTATACATAGTTTTCCAAACAACCAAGATTAATTGACTTGCATCATTGATATTGTTTCCTTTATCTTCTGTAAAATAATACAGTAGCGGACGAAAGTTTACGCCACGTCAATTTTTTGCAATATAAGGGAAAACACATTTTCATCCTTTTAATGGAGTATGAATATACTTGACACCCAGTCATACTGCAAAATGCTGTTTTTGCCTGGGTTTTGTCTAAGAGATGCCTATTTGAAGCATCAGAAAACAATGACCGGAGTGTTTACATTGACCTGAGCATGTGTCCTGATGAAATCAAACAACTTTTGTTTGTTCGCTTTACTTATGATAAAGCTACAGCCACTTTTACGATGGATGGATGGATGATTGGGGCTTTACGTCCTGTATTTATGCACTTGGTAGGCTAATTAGGACAGGAGGAGGACTAGGCAATGAGGTGAATGATGATTGAAACAGCCATCCAACATAGGCCCAGGTGACCCGGCAAGAGCTGGATTCGAACCCTGGACCCATCGATTGGCAGTCCAGCACGCTACCACTAAACCAAACCTCCCCCCGCCACTTTTATGAAAGGCATAAAACTGGTCAATTCATTAACATTGCGTTTCAGTACACTTTCCAGAGTGGTGTTTGTAATTTTGTCTGTACTGTGGGAAAAGAACAAAAGTTTGTTGATTTTATCAGGACACATACTCAGGTGAATGAAAACTCTCCTTTTACTGTTTTATGATGCTTTAAATAGGACAAAACCCAGGCAAAAACCCCACTTTTGCAGTGTGACTGGGTGTCAAGTGTATTCATGCTCAATTATAGAAGGATGAAAATGTGTCAGGTACATATTTACCTATTTGTTTTTAGTTTACCTTTTATTTATTAATAATTTTGGCTTATTGGATCACCATTATTACCTCCTAAATTGAAATTTTAAAAAACTATTAAAAAAATTTGTTTTTCCCTGTTTCATGACTAATTACCTTCAAATCACATGAAACAGGATCAAATAACTTGTCAAAAATAACATTGAATAATTTAGCCACCTTTCCGCTAATTCAAATGCCATTAAAGGCCTTTGTGGACGTAAGCAAGCATCAGACCGTAAGTTTAGACCCCCCGAAAATTTTGTTTATCACACATATTCAAGGAAGTGATAAAAATAGATCAAATTTCTCTATTGTAGAACTTCCCAGACACATAAGCAAGAAAATCCATGCAGAAATTTTTCAGCTAAGCACCTATTTTCCCTTACATTGCAAAAAACAAAAAAATTGACGAGGCCTAAACTTTCTTCTGTTACTGTACCTCAAACTTAAGACTCATTTATTTTCAATAGAGAAAAAGGAAGTAAGGAAACTTATTGAAACGTCACGCAGAGGAGACTCTTCTAAAGCTAAACCATAGACGTACGGCGAACGGATTTTTTGGGAGGGCGAGTGATGTTTGCCCGAAGTTCATAATCCAAATTCCATGCATTTTGTCATAAAATGCCATGGGAACAATTGATTTTCAACAATGTATGTAAGTTTGATAACTAGCCCAAAATTTTAGCCTGCTTGCCCGAATTTCCACTGTTTTCCAAACTTTTGGGGGGGGGGGGCGATCGCCCCCCCCCCTGCCCCCTCCCCATGGGCATATCGACATTGCAACGACGTCACACTTTTCGTCAAATGACATAGAATTGTATGGTTGAAATTATGTTGTTACAACGTAGCAACGTCAAAGATATCATGTTAGCATGCAATGTTGTGGCGACGTTTTACAACATTGTGAGGCAATGTCAAGAGTCCGATGTTAGCTTGCGACGCTGTGGCAATGTTGTAAAAAAATCCAAACGTTGTGTTCACGTCGGGTTGACATAGTCTCTACCATACAAATCTACGTGACCAACAGACCAGCCCTCCACCAATTAGCGACATCGGGGTTTACGTCGTGTGCCCACTGGGCTGTCCGATACGCCTATGAGCTAAACATCAGCTTTCTTCTGAGAGTGACCCCTTTAATCACGCTATGACGCTATCTCCCATAAAATCAAAAAAAAAAGTTTTAAATCTGCAAATAAAAGTGTATTTTATTACTGTGTGTTTTATGACATTTTACTTTCTTCCAAGTATCTTTGGATTGTCCATTAAATCATAAAAAATAGATGTTTGTGCATTATGATAACACAAAACTAGACTAGTGTTGTAATTTTCACTGATATTCGGCAGGTCATATCTGCTGATAACAGTCTCGAGAAGTTTTTCTTATCCCTCAACACATAAACACATACCGTAAAATGTAATGGTGGGCAGCAAAATGACTCCTGAGACCACTTGGACAACAAACCATAAATGATCAATTGACCAAGACACGTCTCGGTTCCCTTACAGTCTGTCACTTTGATATACACTCCTGCTCATAAACATGGAATACTTTTTTGGAAAGGTAAATTTCAAAGTGTGAATGTAAGCAAGGTCCATTATAAAGGTCAAGTCAATTTAATTTTTGGTTGAATGCACCTCACCTTAAAATAAACCCCTGAATTTCCATATTTTGTGCTGCTGTAACTTTTCCTAGGGTTAACACAACAGCATGCGTTTTGAACAACAGCATGTTCTTCAATTTAGCAGTCAGTTATCAATTTCAATGGAGAATGTTGAAGTTTACCGTGAAAAATGCACTTTGTGACTCATGATAGCTGATGAAGCGTCATCTTCTCTATTTCCTACAGTGGAAACATAGAGGCTGTTTGATTAGTCATGATCAAGAGAAGGCCATTTGACTTGTGATAACAGATTTTAGAGCGTAAATCAGATGCTTGATCCTTTCGTTCAGCTGTCACCAACAAGTGGGATTAGTCTCCTTAAAGTGTTCCACTTTGATATAGACACAATGAGGATCAGTTCACTGTGAAAAATACATTTCTTGACTAATGATAGCTGATGAAGTGTCATCTTCTCCACTTCAACATGGGAAACATAGAGGCTGTTTGATTAGTCATGATCAATAGAAGGCCATTTGACTTGTCAAAACTGATTTCAGAGTGAAAATCAGATGCATAATCCTTTCGTTTGGCTGTCACCAACAAGCGGGATTAGTCTTCTTAAATCAAATTAACATTGAAAGTATTGGGTATGATCATGACAAATCATCAGCATGATGACACACCAAGTGCCATTTTCACAGTGCAACAGTCCACTCTTTTTCTTTATCAAAGTGGAAGGCTGTAAATCAAATTAACATTGAAAGTATTTGGTATGATCATGACAAATCATCAGTATGATGACACACTACAGTTTGTCTCATCCAACATGTGAACTGGTGTTTGGCCAGATTTCTCAGCCTCTACAAGTCTGACAGCAGAAATACACTGACGGATAGATTAGCCATTTTGTAATTTGTTTATCACATTTTCGCCATGTTTTAGTTTCGTTTTTTGTCAGATTTTCGGCTGTTTCTGATGTCGGCAGTCCCAACCCACATGTTTACATTCTTGACGCAACTACAACAATGGCCTAAATTGCCGTGTTTTCACAGAAATGCACTGCAGCACCACTCCCGAGTTAGTTCTACACTCTAAAAAATGTCGGGACAAAATTGGTTTTTTAGATTCAAAATTTCAATGCAAAACCAACATGGATTTTTAGAAAAAAAAACATTTTGAATCTAAAAAACCAATTTTGTCTGAAATTTTTTAGAGTGTAGTAAATCTAACTATTTGCATTGCTCTATGTTAATGCATTGGATTTCCACAGCTTGTAGAAAAAGTACCTAATTCAAGTTTGCATGCAAGATGAGGCATACTGTAAGTGTCATTTTCACAGTGCAGCAGTCCACACACTAAAAAATTTCAGACAAAATTGGTTTTTTAGATTCAAAATGGTTTTTTGAAAAACCAAATTTCAATGCAAAAAACCAACATGGATTTTTTTAAAAATCCATGTTGGTTTTGCATTGAAATTTGGTTTTTCAGAAAACCATTTTGAATCTAAAAAACCAATTTTGTCCCAACATTTTTTTGAATATCAAAGCGTAAGTAAAAATTTGTTGTATTTTCAGCTCAAGTTTACAAAATGATGGCGGAGGTTGCTAGGGAAAACCCCGAATCAGAAGACCAAAAAGTCCTAAATGAGGTCGTCAAGGAAAAACTGAAGGGAAAGATCAAATACAAGCTTCTTGATCAGGAGAAATTTTTATGCGGCAAGAATTATTACGAAGAAGAAAAAAGATACTTCGCCGACAGTGCGAAAGATTGTAGTGAGTGTGTTGTGGTTCACAACAATTGGATCGTAAGCAAAGCAGCAAAAATCTACAGACAGAAAGAGATGCTTCAGTGGGTCTATGATGGTGATAACTACTACTCAGATCCCTTCAGGAAATATCTAATGTACGATAATTCAGAAGTTATTAATCCTACAAGAGATATCGAAGAGGATAAGGAAGCGTTAATAAACGCATTCGCAATTGGATATATTCTAAACAGGACTGTGATCTTACCGCGGTTGTTGTGCGAATCGGATCCCTGTCCGTGGAATTCTATGTTTTTTATAACGCATCTTGATGATTCTTTCGGCGGCAAATATAGAGAGAGTGTATTTTTGCAACACCCTAAAGTACCAGAAAGTATCAAAAATGGTATAAGTAAAACGTACGTCATCAAAGCAGCCAAATATTCAAATATCGGATCAAGTGGTGATTCTGTCAGAATCCCAGCTGATGAACTTAAAGGAGCTTCGTCGACAGAAATCAAGGAATGGTTCAGCAACAGTAATGAGGCAGTACTAAAGTTCCATTCACTTTATGGGGTTGTTAAAGGATTCTCAGATAACAGAGAAAAAGAAAAGTTTGATAGTTTGGCTAAATCGGCTTTCGTAGAAGCTGTCTACAGACAATATGTAACAAAGCCGCCCACAGTGAAACCTACCGTAAAAACTCTGATTCAAGGTAAAAAACATGGCAAAATCCTTAAAAATCAAAAACGAGCATTATGGAAAAATCCTAAATAAAAACAGGCATGATGATAAAATACTTCAAAGAAAACACACATTATGGAAAAATCCTTTATAAAAATGCAGATGATAGGAAAATCCTTTAAAAAAAACACGGATAATCGCAAAATCCTTCATAAAACATGTCTGATGGTAAAATCCTTCTTGAAATACTTGCATATTGGTAAAATGGACGTATAGTTGTACAGAATGCTATCAGACGGGCAGCCCAGGGGCTCTAGATCGAATGAGGTACCGCTAACGGAGCATATGGGTATCAAGGGAATAATAAGGGGCACTAGAAAACCCATTTCTGGCGCGTCGTATCGGTTGCATTTACCCCTGGCGGCCATTTTCCAAGATAGCTGCCATAAAAATAGGTGCATGCAGTTTTTGGTCTAGATCTTTAATGGCTTATCCGATTTCGACGTTTTTTGGGTCAAAATATATATGTATTTCAATATTCCCAATGCAATGAAGTCTATATTATAAGGGACCGTTCAGAATTTATGACTTGGGGGGTTGGGAGTTTTGCTGGAACTTCCCGTCAAAAATTGATACCCCCCCTTGAGTTTCATGCGGATTTTTAGTACCCCACCCTTAGGTTTTCATGCGGATTTTTAGTACCCCACCCTTAGGTTTCAGGCGTATTTTTAGTACCTCCCCCCCCTCGACATACAAAGTAATACACACATTTATGCTGTTATACACTGCCACGCGTACAGATTCGCGTCATTTCGCGGACTTTTGAGCGTGAAAAAGTCCAAATAAAATGAGTTTACGCTTGTTTTTTTAACATTTTTTCTTTGTTAAAATTTCTTAATGCCCCCCCTTGGAAGTGTTGTCAAAAATGAATACCCCCCCTTGAAACATGTGTGAAAAGTTAGTACCCCCTCGGCCAAAACTAAAGCAGTCATAAAATCTGAACGGTCCCTAATTATGGACATGTTCTAACTGTTCTTTTTAAGATAGCAATAGTTTTATTCTTATTGTAGTTCAAATGAGTACTCAGGAAATTTATTAGTGTAGCCATTGTGTGAAAATGTTGTGTATATAAGCTTTTTAAAAAAATTTTATGTTTCAACTTATGTTCCGATATATGCCAAATCTGTTTTCTGTTTTTTCATGTTCCGCACTTACCAAATTAATGTTTTATACATATTCTACAAATTATGTAACTCACATACCCCTGTCTTTTGAGTGAAAATAAATCATTTGTCACTTGTCATTTGCTGGTTGGCCACTTCATGATGGTAATGTTAACTTTAGAGTAAAAATATGCCACCTTTTGTCAATTTCACATGTTCTATAATATCAGCGAGTATGTCTGTTTTGTTGCTTTGTCACTTTCGGTGATGAAGATATTTACATTTTTGTGAGCAACCAGGTCAAGTAAAATTGTGACGTTGTGACATGATATTTCTGCAGTGTTGCATACATAAATTTGTCTTATCAGGCGTGAATAATTAAAACATATCAGATTTTTATAATTTTCAATTTATGTATATATTCAAGCATGCCATATTTAATAGTGTTAGGACAATTTGTTAATTTTAAGTAGTTTATGCTGTTTCTTTTTCCATGGTAAAATACAACAAGAACCCACGGGTTGCTAAATGGAGGTGGCGTGTTGTCTTAGTTCGAATCCTCTGAATCCAGCAGATAATTTGTCCAGCACTGTTATAATTATAACTATTCAGAGAGATACGGTTCTGAAGACATTGATAAGTAGATAGATATCAGATAGATAAATATTAGATAGCCATACATACATGTAGATCTGTATAGACAGATACAGTGCCGCCTGTAAGTAAGTGAAACGCATGATATTGTGCCATTGCATCAATGTTAAACATCCTTAACCAAAATGCCTCTGGAAGGACGAATTCTCATCTGATGAGAGGAAAACATTTTGGGTCATAAAGGCCAATATGTGAGGCATGTGGGATAAAAATAGCAGCCACTTCTCTTTGCTGTATTTGGAGTTAGGTATGGGTCAAAGTCTTTGATAAGTAAGTGAAACGCAAGCCCAATGTTAAAACATAGGGAAGGGTGGTTCACTTACTTATCAAAGACTTTTGACCCATACCTAACTCCAACAACAGCGAAGAAAATGGGCTGCTATTTTTATCCCACTTGCCTCACACATCGGCCTTTATGACCCACTTTGTTTCCCTTTCATCCGATGAGAATTCATGCCTCCACAAGCAGTTTGGCAGAGGATGTTTAGCATTGATGCAATGGCACAATGTCATGCGTTTCACTTACTTACAGGCGGCACTGTATAGATGGATCGATATCAGATAGATAGATATGGTATGCACATGTGCGGCCATTTAAGAGGAGTGGGTCCTTAGATTGATCAATGAGATGGCAGATAGAGCAAAATGTCCTCTACACGTTGCACGTTTACCCCATTTGAAAAAAAAGAAGAAGAAGAAGGCATGGTTGACCTGTGATCTGTGGAAGCCACTCACATTCTATTAGTTAAAAATAGCATCGAGAAGATACAAAATACAAATAAAATGCTCACAAATTTAGATAATCAAACACCATCATCTTTTTACTTGTGAAAAATCTATGTACAGGTATTAGCTCCAGTGCATGAGCGGAATTGCAGAGTGCCATCTGGGGAGTAGGAGTTGTCTGTTCCGCCAGTGCATCCGCTTCCTCCGTTGGCAGGAGTAGGATTGGTGCAAGTCCTCATGCGATACTGGACTCCAGTGGCACTTGAGCATGTCACGGAGCAGGCAGAGTAGGAGCCGAAAGAGGACCAGCCACCATTAACTGAAACAGACAAAATTTTAATTTGAAAGTATTTTTTTATCCTACTATGAATTCCTGGATGTTTTATGCTACTCCACCCAAACTACTGATTGCCCACAACTAAAAATTTGCAAGCGGCATTATTCACGTCTTACAACAACCATAAGTGGGTCTGGTTTCTCAAAATATTCATATTATACCGTTGCACTTAGAAGTAATTTCCGCACGAATATCAATATTCTCCAATGTTTCTTATTCCATTTCACTGTTTTATCTCAAGGTGTCGTTCTTGCATGCTATGTTTCTCAGGTCATCAAAAATTGTACATTTTTTTCAATATCAAAATTTGTCCATCATCTTTTCTCTTCCCATTTCACGGGTGTTATACTTTAATGGCAGCTACCATAACAAATACACAAAAGTTCCATTTTACGACACAAAACCATTGTTTTTTATGGCATGTACTGCTGTTTTAATGGTAACTGCTGCAAAAGCAATGCACAGCTCTGGGTTTACAGTGAACTGCTCACACAAATTATGGGAGATAATGAGAGGGATCAAGACGGAAATGAAAGTCGAATAAACAACAACACGTACCTGCAGGTTGGTTGTTGCATGCAATTGACATGGCAATTATGACACTTAGAATAAGTGCAATTGAAGTCAAGGTCTTCACCATAATTGCAGTTGATGCTAGAAATAAAAAAATCTAAAATTTATAAATACTCCAGCTCATAAATATGGAACACTTTTTTGGAAAAAAAAGTGTCAAATAAAAGTAAATTTCAGAGTGTGAATGCAAGCAAGGTCCATTGTAAAGGTCAAGTTATCTTCTCTGACCACTCTTTGAAAGCCTGGCTACATTTTTTGCAAGAATTTTTTCGTTTTTGATTGAATGCACCTCACCCTAAAAAAAAACCTGAATTTCCATATTTCGTGCTGCTGTAACTTTTCCTGGGTGTAACGCTGCAGCATGCGTTTTACACGAGAGCATGTTCTTCCCTTTAGCAGTCATTGGAAGTAGTTATGATAGAATCAGACCATCATGCACTCCAGCAGAAGTTGCTAAAGTTATCAATTTCAATGGAGATTGTTGAAGTATTCCATATTTATGAGCAACGGTGTACTTGCAATTTTTTGTGTTGGCAGAAACATGAGCATGCAGTAATCGTGATAATTAAGACAACAAAAGTAAACATTAGATGTATGTTATGCCTGAATAAATCTTGTTTTATTCAATATCTTGGTCTTTATTATTAGACCATTTGGAAGAGTATAAAATCTAATATTTGGCAAAATATTGCTCCCTCTTCGATCTGGTTCTCTGAGGCAACCTTTTGATAATAACATATTTTTTTTCTTTCGTTTTGTTCCGGTTGACATTTTAGAAAAGTATTCGGAATATTAAGACAATTTCATAGTATTGTGCTGGCTAGTGAATATTAAATAAATGTGTAAATTCATTGGAGGTTGAATAAATTTTGTTTTTATTTGATCTGATTTGCAAGTATTCCTGGCATTACAGCAAAACACTTTGATATAGAATTACAGTGAAACACTTTGATATGGACACAATGAGGATCAGATCACTGCGAAAAATGCATTTCTTGACTAATGATAACTGATGAAGTGTCATCTTCTCTACTTCAACATGGGAAACATACAGGCTGTTTGATTAGTCATGATCAAGAGTAAGCCATTTGACTTCTCAAAACAAATTTTAGAGTGAAAATCAGATGCATAATCCTTTCGTTTGGCTGTTACCAACAAGTGGGACAAGTCTCCTTCAATCAAATTAACATTGAAAGTGTTGGGTTTGATCATGACAAATCATCAGCATGATGACCCACGAAGTGCCATTTTCACAGTGCCACAGTCCACTTCAATTCTATAGATATCAAAGTGTTTCGCTGTTAAAAAAACTGAGCAATGCATGGTTCGTATCTTTTTAAATGAAATATCTGAGCAAAGATGGATAATGGATTTTTTTTATTGCTTTAGCAAGTAATGCAATCTGCACTAATAATATCATGGCTGAATTTGATGCAAAATATTAGATTTTTACAAACTTTTTACAGGTTTTTTTCATATGTGTGACTTATAATTAAAATAATCAAAATATTTTGTCTGCTGATTCTCGCCAATTCAGCAATTGAACGTTTGGCACTTCGAATCAATTTGCCTTAACTTGTATTACGTTAAAAAAAGAACTCCAGTCAAATCTATATAGTTTCTTGTTACAGCAATGTCAATTAGTAGGCCTATGAGTTACTGCAATATGACAGTTAAACGTAGCAAATGCAGCTCATCTGATTGGTTGAGGGATAGATGTCAATTGACGAATGAAATTCAATATATAGGCACACACCAAAAATAGCAGAAAACGGAAAAATATAAGAATTAAAAGCAAAAATAAAATCAGTCTTACCCGATCTTACTGCAACACAAATTTAGCAAATTTCTTCGGTGATGAGGACCAAGGGTAGAATAAGGGCAGCTCTTTGCAGTTCACCTTATATATTCCTGAGGGAGGCTCAGATACACACTGAACCTTTACAACATATATTTTTCAATTAACCCTATTTCACATTTTCTTTTTTTTTATCTGTTTGAATCACCCCGCAATTCACAATATATATCGTCTTTGTGAAAAATGTGTTATTTGATCATTACACAGGAAATCTATTTCCCTTCAGACGACACGTTTATTGTAAAATCATAAAAAAGCACCGTGATGGTATTTCTGATATATGACTGTCACCATGCAAATTATAATTAAAATCAAATATTTAATTACAGGATGATACGGGAAAATGAAAATTTATGTGTATAGTCAATCTGCAAGAGAATGTTCGAAGGTGTTGAAAAATAATGTTTACCGATGTTGTGTACATTTGTGTGTAGTAAATATTCACAGGTAATGGGACAAAATTCCATCACCTAAATTTGTAAAAATGAAATAAATTCCATCTAGAAAAAATTGAGGCTTTTTTTCCACTGAGAGAACAGACAAACACGATAGATGATGCTAATTAAAAAAATAATTAAGGCAGTTCACAGTAGTACAGTGCATGTTTGGTGACCAAACATGATCAAATCACAACCAGTAAAAAAACATTTTAGGGTTCCGTATTCCTTGAATATACACTCTAAAAAATGTCGGGACAAAATTGGTTTAAAAAAAAAATCCATGTTGGTTTTTTGCATTGAAATTTGGTTTTTCAAAAAACCATTTTGAATCTGAAAAACCAATTTTGTCTAAATTTTTGTAGAGTGTGTGAAAAATAAATGTTGATTTTCAGCTCAGAGAGACAACTTGTGGAAAAAAAACCCTCATTTTCTAGTCACCGAGGTTGTGACGCTTATGATGATACACTCCTGCTCAAAAATATGGAATAATTTTTTGGAAAAAAGGTGTCAAATAAAAGTAAATTGAAGAGCGAGAGTGTAAGCAAGGTCCATTGTAAAGGTCAAGTCATCTTCTTTAATCACTCTCTGAAAGCCTCAACTAGGGGAGAGTGGGGACCGATGGGCCGCTTGACAAATTATTGACCATGGAGGCAAATCTGCTTGAGATAAAGGATTCATACTGTGCACCCTATTAGCTGGTGTAATTCTCTTTAAAATGATATAAGATTCACATAGATCAACCTAGGAAGAAAGATGAGAAAACACATTTTCTGTCAAGAAAGATGGTGGCCCATCGGTCCCCAACCATGGGGACCGATGGGCCATCCCATGGGGTCCGATGGACCATGCTAATAACTTGCCAAAGGGTGGATAAAGCATTCAAAATTTGTTTCCAATATGTTTTTGTTGATCTATCTGACTGTATAGGACAATAAGAGATCAAAAGAATATAGATATGCTCAAATTTTACACTTTTGAAAAAAAGCTTATTTTCACAAATGTTATGAGCTTCTTTTTTGTAGTTATAGTCAATCATTTAAGATGATATTTTAGCAGTACATGAAGAGATGCATTAAAAACTATATGGGAGAATTCCAAAACGATTGGTTTATTAGTCACTAAGAAAACTTTTTTTTTAATATTTGGTCGATTTACAGAAGTTCAGCTACCACCATGATCATCAAAATGTTGTCTAATACCTCAAATTTGTTGATGATCATTAAAAAAGGAGAATATTTTAATTTTTTCTGCACCAATGAATCATTTCTGTCAATCATTTAGATTTTTAGGGGAAAAGTAAAATTTTCCAATGATACTGTACTAGTATGCCACCTGCAGGAGAAATCTTGAATCAAAACAATAAAATTCATCAATAACCCTCCATTAGCTTATATTTTGGTGAAAATTTAACTTACACTCAATATTGCATATAAAGGGATCCTTATGTTTATCATATCCCAAATACTACCTGGATTGAAAATGTGTGATTATGGATATTCTAAATTTCCACCATTTTGTGTTTGAAGCCATAACTAAGGCATGTCTATCACTGTAAATTACAGGGCATTCATTTAAGTCAAAACTTATCATTTAAAGATGCAAGCTGAAGTTCCATTGTGCTTTTTCCATAAAAGACTCTATTATCCAGCCCCATGCCAATACGCCACCTATAGAAAATCTCAAGAAATAGTGGCCCATCGGTCCCCATGTTGGGTGGCCCATCGGTCCCCGAAAGCTTCCTGAACAGTCAAACCTCCCTTTTTTGGTGAAATACGGTTCTTGTTCCTAAAATTCAATGTGTAAATTGCCACCAATGTATAGGGCAAATCATCATAGGAAATATATTGCCTTGAGTCTGCACACTTTTGAGTTATTAAACTTTTTCTGAATCAGAAAAAAAAAAAAATTTAGATGTTGAAAATTTCGTTTTGTCTCCTACACGCTTGTGCAATCACTTATTGATCAGTGGTCGATATGGTATTCATAGATGTGATAAGCAATACTAAAAATGCAAATTAGATGTTATAAAACGTTTTTGATGTGGAGTTAAGAGGATGGCCCATCGGTCCCCATGGCCCGTCGGTCCCCATGTTCCCCTACATTTTTTGCCAGAATTCAAAATTTTGGTTTGAATGTGCCCCACCTTTGTAAACCCCTGAATTTCCATATTTTACACTAATGTAACTCCTCGTGGGTTTAATGTTACAACATGCATTTTAAACGACAGTATGTTCTTCCCTTTTAGCTGTCATTTGAATTGTTGCCGCAAAGTCTTCCATGTTCACCCGTTATATTATTGACATTTTTAGACCATTTATCTTTCGAGCAATATGGCATGTCTGTATGTCTTTTTGAAATTTGTGATGTACCGACAGAGATCTATCTATCTATCTATCTATCTATCTATCTATCTATCTATCTATCTATCTATCTATCTATCTATCTAGCTTTCTATCTAGCTATCTATCTAGCTTTCTGTGTAGCTTTCTATATATCTATCAATCAATCTATCTATCTATCTATCTATCTACCTATCTGCCTATCAATCAATCTATGTGTTATCTATATCTATCTGTGTTCTCCCATCCTTCCTGCTTCAATCTATTTATCTATCATAGATGTATCTTCCTTCTGTCCTTCTTTGCTTCCTTCCTCCCTTCTCCCCCTGTCCTAATTAGCCTACCAAGTGCATAAATACAGGACGTAAAGGCCCAATCATCCATCCATCCTTCCTCCCTTCTTTTCTTCTATAGGTACTATGTAGTGTTTGAAGGAGTCACTCTGAGGTAGTGTTGCCGCTCTTGTTGCTGCTATCACTGCAGCAGAACGTTTGAAATGCATGGGAAATATCCTTTTCGCTCTCTATAATGAAATATTCGGAACTCATAATAGATTTGGGGCACTAAGAACACAGTTTGGACATATAAGGACACAGTGGCAAAATATTATGACTGTCAGTCAAGCCATAGCTGAGAAGACCCGTTACAAAGGAATTATGGAGAGGTGAATTTTATATATGTATAGATAGATAGATAGATAGATAGATAGATAGATAGATAGATAGATAGATAGATAGATAGATAGATTGTCACTCATTTCTAGTATATACAGTGCTGTGCGAAAGTCAATAAAACGGGTGATGTTTACACTGCTTAGTGAAATAAGAATTCTCATCCAATGAGATGAAAACGAAATAGGTTAATCTGGTTAAAAAGGAAGAAACTTGAGACATGTGGGATAACAATGGCTTCCTATTTCCTTTGCATTATTAGTTATTTATTGAATATGTTTAAAATGAGTAGCACTTCAGCAAAGCTGTTTTTCAAGTGGCCCATATATACAATAACAACATAAAAGCAAATTATAGAAGAATTAAACAATAAAATAATAGAGAAGAAATGTATAAAAACGAATTAAAAACAGATTTAAAAGTAAAATTACAATAAGAAGTACCTTTTTAAATGCATTGACACTTGGATTATGCATGTTTATCTTTGATAAATGCATTGGTTGACAGATGCTTCAAGAAACTATAACTGAATCAAACAGACTACTTATTCTCAAAGGAAAATAATTTATTAGGGGGCGACCATTCGATATCGAAAGGGGGGGGGGTTGGAGTTCTTTTAAATATTAATAATTTCTTGCTTAGTTTCTGTGAAATAACTATTTCTTGCTCAGTTCTAGTGAAATAGCTTATTTCTAGCTCAGTTTTAGTGAAATAAATAAATTCTTTAGGGGCCGTCTTGAATTAAATCATTTCCGGTGGAGGACATTTCTCGACAAGGTTTCACTTGATTTTCGTATGAATATTTGGGGCGCTCTTGAAATAAACAATCACTACTGCCGTTATTGTAAAATAAAGATTTTTCCACCGTGGAAAACTGCAAGCCCCCAATAATAATTAAATGGTCGCCCGTTACAATGACTGACAACTAATTAAAAAAAATTCATCTGAAATTTAGATTACAAGTGTCTTGTGAAAAACAATAACACAATTTGTTTGGAAAACATTGAGAATGTTGAGACTCTTCTGGTGAGGTGCAACGCTCGGCTTAGACAGAAGTTGTTTGTTGTGGTTGTACACAAAAAAAAACATTGCCTGGCAGTTTTACATTCCTTTGTCAAAAACTGTGATGTCAAACTCTAAACTGAGTGTCACAGGAATCACATTCACCGATACTCTCTGATGTCACAGTTTAACTGAAGAACGAGGTTTTCAGAAAAACACACAGCTATGAAAACGATAATAAATTAATAACACCATCCACACTGGAATATTATCGTGTCAAATTCTCTGTAGAGGTTGGTTTTATTATTAATGAAATTTTGACTGCTAAAAATTACCTACTCATGATTGTTACCAACTTAGCTTCTTTGTGATGTCACAAATACCATCCTTTATTCATGAAAAAAAAACAACAATTTCCATCCCCCCCCCCCCTTGAGATTAACTGGTCGTACCCTCCCCAAATCTAATCAGTGAACTATATCATCCTGTTCATGCAGCCTCTTTTCTGCTAGCTGACACACTTTTCATTTCAAACCTAGATGGTACAGGCTGTTCATCTGCAGGTTGCTCTGCTTCCATGGCCACTTTCTGCCTGATTCAGGTCCAGTGGGGTATGGTGAGTCATCTGATTTTGATTGATTAATTTGATTAAAGGTGGTAAGTCCGCCGATTCTATGTAAAATTCAACTTGTAGTTATAGATCATAAATTGGCAGATTTTTATACTATAAACTTCCAATCAACAGAATTGCGTGTTTTCCATAATTAAGTGAGTTTAATTGATTGTAAAGCCTTAAATTACTTAAGGAGAGCCCTGCATTGCTCAAAATGTAAACAAAACATTGCTTTTTCACGGCATGAAAAACTATTTGTTTACATTTTTCCAGGAAATAAACTTCATACATTTCCATTAGAGTAGCAATTAGGGCAATTTTTCAACTGGAATGTGTTTAATATGACTTATATCTGTCCATAGACAGTCTATCAAATATGCGGACTTACTAACTTTAATGTTTCAAACACGATGTCAACAGGTTCTTCACGTTTGCTTTATACAATACTATACATCTAATATGGGTACAATATTGATATTGCATCCGGAGCTAAATAAGTAGCTATGTTAAATGTAGATGCATGCCAGCAAGAGGTAAAATTAAATCAGCAAATGTGAATTTTGATGGGAAAAAGGGAGAGACATAGGAATTTGACAAGTAACTGTTGGTTTATACTTTTAACAAAAACATTAATTAAAATAGATAATATCTGGCTGTATGTTAGAAGGAGAGGCTGATTGACCTACTTTATCATCCTTCCAAAAAGTATGTAGAATTGAAAAATCTTGCAAAATCGGTATGTGACCTTACACTATTGGGGCATCATGATTGGCAGTGCTGTGGAGTGTGATGTAGTGTTGGCATAATGATGTTGTGTAGAGAATAGCCATATATGGTATGTGACATAGTATGAAAGTCTTATCAAGCATAACTGAGCAAAAGAAGATTACAAGCTGTATAACACAATAAACAACTGTAGTTCATAAACTGTTTAATCTGAATGTTGATTACTGTTTGCTGTCAGTGGCACAGCTAGGGTGTCTCAAGTCGGGAATACACAGTTGCACATCATTTGTTGGATGGATTCACCCTTCTGACAAAGGGAGGGAGGATCTACTCTAGCTGTGATCACTATATTAGGATATTCACCATACTTATGCCTGCCCTACAGGCCATTGCTAGATATGCCCCTGATAGCTACAACTTGTTGTGTTTCATTTTACACCCATAAGTGGCATAACATGAAGTCATATGCTGGTATACTACCTCACAGATTTGATATGACATACTGTGCAGGGTGAGCCATGATTGGCCGAACAACCTGTGACCTCATGTGGAAACCTGGTTTCCAATGCTAACCTATGGGAACTGCCATATGATGTCACACTTTCACATTACAGGAAAAAATCACTTTCTACGTACTTTTTGGAAGGATAATAATATACTTTAAAAAGCATTATTCAATGTCTGTAAGTAGAGAAATCAAGGGAAAATGCTATTTTTTTGTTGAAAAATGTATCCATTTGCGTAGAGTAAATCGCAGTGTATGGAAAGCAAAGACAGATACTTCTTGAACGTACATTTCTTATAAGCGTTTAATGTTTATTTCTGCTAAAATGATACTTACGGAGTTGTCCGATATATAATACCAGGGGCGCAAAGCCGCCAACATCAAATTCTCAAGACTCCATTTTAGAATTAAAAGCTACTAAAGTAATTTTTCCCTGCTGCTACCTCGGTGTGGAATGGGCTACCGCCAACCAGCCACAGTGACATCATGGAGGCTTTCAGGGCATAACTGTCCTGCATAGACCTCGCAATTTGAAATAGACAAGTGGTTGCTTGTCTTGTTTTTTATCTTGCTTTTTCTAGTTGGATCTCTTGTAAATGCAATTGTTTTTAATCCTATTTTAGCCTTCCTTTCAGCTACAAGCGTACAAGTCATGACGATATTCAGCATTGAATCCTGTGGCTCCACCCATGCAGATACAGATGCACCAACTCCCATTTTCCTTATGGAATTTCCACTGCTTTGCAGCAGTTCACATGTGTGAGGAGCACCATTCTTAAAACCTTTGTCAGCATCCAGCAAATAGTTTTCAAGGTAATTTACTAAACACAATGCATTTTAACTGATGTAAACAATCTGTCAGACCACTCATATTTTGTGACAATTTTGTTTGTTGTGCTTCTCAGGCATGTTTCCGGTGACAGTATTATATCGTATAGATGAATATAGCCAGATAAAAATGTAGTTGTTCACCAGATATTCACTGCTGTAATATTGAGTCTTATCATTTTTTAATAGTTAGCTGAATGTTTGTAGACTAGTGGGTCATGGGCTTCATGGCGCTATAAAACTATTATTTGGCCATGAATCCCATAATTTGAGATAGAGAACGTGAATGGGTCGGTAAGCATGAAATTTATTACAAGACTTCTTCGTCTTAAGTGACATAGTGTAGAGCCACCTCCTTATAAATGGATACAGACAGACAAGAAATTTATTCACAACAAAGAGACAATATATATAGGCCTACAATAATGTATAATACATTTTTACAGAAAAAAAGAACATAGCATGCAGTAGTATTATTTGTCTCTTCATTATGTGGAGACTCCTCTAAGACAAAAGAGCCGCTATCGAGAGGCCACCCCAGAATAAAGCCCATCTGAAGAACTTGAATATCCGGATACAATAACTTTTTTAATTTGCATAGTTAGGCATGACGTTTTCTTTTAATTTCTTGTAATTTGAATTACATTTATTTTAATTTTAATTTCACATGATTTAACATGGGTGCTTCACACCATCAGCAGTGGCGGATGCAGGGGGGGGCCTAGGGGGCACGGGCCCCCCCTAGACCACTGAGATTAACAATAGTATTTTGAAGAAAATACGCTGCGACGCGGGCCCGCGAAAGCCGAAACACGCCCGGGCCCCCCCTAGATGACCCTGTCTGGATCTGCCACTGCATCATTTTAGTCATAAATTATTTCAGAAACAAACATGGAGCCCCCTGAAAAAGGAGATGAGCCTCCAGGCAAAGCCAGGCAAGTTTTGTTAAAATTTTTGTAAAATTTGATGCTGAAACAAAGCATCTAACTCTGACATGAGACAGAAAATCCTGTATGGGAAATTTTGAATAAATTGCAGTTCTAAATAATATCATTTATCACCCCTTATTCTTGTCTTGATATTTCCTTACAAGGAGTGCTCGGAATTGCAATTTCTCTATAATTTCTTAAGAGAATACATTTTTCTGTCTCATACATTAAAATATATCAAATTTTTGTCTAACCCTTCTCTTTGTCACTGTGCTTACCAATCTTTTAGACAATTTTTCTTTAAAACCAACGTTTCTCCGGGCACATTATGTCCAGTACAAATTTTAAATGTAGCTCAACTTGATTGTCTTTAGCTAATAATTACTGTCTCTAGATGTAGATATCCATACAGCTGGCCACCCGTATCCATAGCTATAAATCCGTATCCATAACTATAAATTACTCTCAACATCCCTTTCTTGACGCCAAAGGCCCCTCTACCAACAAACAACTGCACTAACACTCCATGGATGCACAAGTTGTTTTTTTGTTGTATTATGACTTGCAAAATGATTATAATATTTATAATAATTTCAACCTGACACCGATTAGCATACGGGTAATTGACAACATGAATACATTGAATCTACAGTGCCGCCTGTAAGTAAGTGAAACGCATGACATTGTGCCATTGCATTAATGCTAAACATCCTCAGCCAAACTGCTTGTGGAGGAATGAATTCTCATCGGATGAAAGGGAAACAAAGTGGGTCATAAAGGCCGATGTGTGAGGCAAGTGGGATAAAAATAGCAGCCCATTTTCTTCGCTGTAGTCGGAGTTAGGTATGGGTCAAAGTCTTTGATAATTCAAAATTTACAGTGTACATGTATTTGATGAACGCCATTTTTATTGATTGGAAATTTCTTCCTGCAGGTATAAAAGAATTGAAGAGCGTTTCCTGCACTTCGATCTGTATAACATAGAGCAGAAGACCAAGGAGGTTTTGGAAATCTTGGAGGAAGGAGAAATTGTTTACCCCACCCATAGACGTTCCATTATGGAGAGGCTCCTTTATGGAACAAACCACTTTTATCAGGAGCCTGCTTTTGGACTGTTGGTAAAAGTACGTTGATTCTGGTTAAACCATGAAGATCTCATTAACCTAGTGGATGACGACAGTGGCATATTTATTTTGGGGCCGTCAGACTCAAAATTTGTTAATAAACCACAAGGTTTTATATTTTGCTATAGGGTATTTTAAGGACGTGGTTTTTTAAACGACCACATCAAGAGGGTAGTAAAAAAAAACAAGCCAAAAAACCCCAGATAGATTTTTGTGTAACCTTTTTCTTTAAGTGTGAAGCATGTTTTTCAGAAATTGTATTCAAGCTACCAAAGAAGTGCTCTACCAAGGAACAAAGACCTTTTTGACATAATATGGGAGCAGTTTAATGATATCCAGTTGACGAATGGGACAGAGGCTAGAAAATGCATTGACAAACTCCAGGTATACTATCAGTTACACCCTGCTCGTTTCGAGGGTACGGGAATATACACCACGAAGGAATCCATACACCACGAAGCCGAAGGCTGAGTGGTGTATGGAGGCCTGAGTGGTGTATATTCCCGTACCCTCGAAAAACGAGCAGGGTGTAACGGTTTTATCCTCAGACTTCTTGTTTTATTGATGCCCATAGATTTTCTTGCAAAATGAGTCTGAAATGTCTTTCATTAACAAAGCAAAGACATTGTGACGTCACCACCAGTTCTGTCACCAGGATGATGTCACAATGGCTCAAACAATGGCATTGTGACATCATGACTATTATTGCTACAAGGATGACGTCATAACAATCCTATGGTTGCAATTGTGACATCATTGTTTATCTCATACACCCTGTCTGGTGACGACAGACAGGGTGTACGGTGTCATACACCGCGGCTCTCAGCCAATCAGAATCAAGGATTCACACTGGACTGAGGATAAATTGAATTACACACATTGTACTTTGACTTCAGTGTACATAGTTAAATTGAACGAAACATGACAAAAATCAAAATAAAATAATGTAATAATATAACAATTTGCATTATAATTAGTCCTACTATTTTTTTTTGTAGAAGCATTGCCCTTGTTGTCTGTACTCCCGAATTATTATAACTTTTTCAATTTATGAATTTAAGTATTTGGCAAAATATGTCAATTGGGCATCTGCCCCTTGATGTTATATGTTTTCTTTTTATTGTACGTATGTATATATATGAATTTTGTATACGTCGAGAAAAAAATTGAATTGAATTGAAATCTAATTAATTTCCCTTTTTCAGATTTTCCTTCCTTTGGATGCTGCTTTCAGCACAAGGTAAGTAACTGTTTTATCATATAATGGGTCATGACGCAAGTCTCTGGTTGGCATAGGCGTACGGGACATGCTATTTTAATTAGGGGGGCGAGCGGCATTTGCCCGAATTTCGAGATTTAAATTTAATGCAATTTCAAATGAAATATCCTAGAAATCACTAATTTTAAATAGTTTTTACCTAATCATCTGCCCAAATTTTTTAGCCTTTTTGCCCGAATCTTACTGTTTCGGCCCCCCCCTGCCCCCCCCCTCCCATACACCTATGCTGGTTGGTCACTTTCAAAATTGTTAAAAGGCTGAATATAGAATCAGGCAAGCCAGGAAATAGGGGGCCTCTAGAGAACATTTCACCTTCCTCCGCTGTTCTCAGATGTGCAGAATCAAGTTACTCTGTATGCCCTCAATACCTGGCTTGCAGTAAAATCTCAATTACAGTCTGATACTATGATAATTATGCAAAATGAGTGGACTGTCGCACTGTGAAAATGGCCCTTGGTGAATCGTCATACTGATGATTTGTCAAGATCATAACCAATACTTCCAATGTTAATTTGATTTAAGGAGACTAGTTACACTCGTTAGTGACAGACAAATGAAATGATTATACACCTGACAGACGGAGACAGACAGACAATATTCGTTTATTCAGACCATAATAGAAAAACAATTAAAAAACAACCAATTAATTATCAACGGTCTTTGGAGACATGTATTAAGGCAAGAGCCGCTATCATGCAGGCCACCAAGGAGCAAAAAATATTTTTACAAATTTAGACATATATGCATTGGCTAAATAAACAATTTTAACTGTCAGTAAGGAATAAACAGTGAAGGATTTATTGATCGCTATATACAGTAATAGACATTCATTAATGAAATAAAGTACAGCACAGATGGATCATGACATAGTTAATTGATCTTTAGGCCTACTCTTAAAATCAGTTATGACGAATCAAATGGCCCTCTCTTGTTCAAGCCAAAAAAAAGTAGACACTTCTTTAAGTGGTCATAAGATAATCAATTTTTGCCACAGGACTTTGATTTATGGCTCATTTTGTTGGTAATCATCACCACATTGCGTTTGAAAGGCAAAAACGACAGACATACCTGCATAGCCTTGCTACTTTAACAAAGTATGAGTTGTCCCTGATTTTTGCTGTGCCGAGTTGAAGAGGATGCATAAATAAGGCTGTTGAAAATGTCAATATGAGTGTTCGGAGATATAAAATACTGATTGAAATTTGTTAACTGGTATGCAAAGAAGCTTGACATAGGAAACTGTGGTCCTGAAAACACCGGAACCCCTTAGAATAATGTCAAATGGTCATTCAGGGCGTAATATGCCAGGTCTAGGAGAGATAATTTCACATTAGCAGGATATATTTGAAAAGTAAAGCCAGAAAGTGTCTTATAATAAAGCATGGAGGTCTAACATATGCCTCGTTCCTTAAGAATGAATTGCTTTATGTCTAACTGTGAAATTGTGGCGCATGAAATGGAGATGTGAGGACTTGATTGGTCATTATGTGCCACCAATCTCTCCATGTGTAGATAATCACAGACAATGCTTTAATCCAAGTATTGTCAAGATACTGCCAGAAAATGTATAGTTGACATACTACAAAAACAAACAAAAAGTTGTTTCAGGACCATGTGCATCATATTAACGGAATTTGGGCAATTACTACCCAGGTGGTTGACAGAAAGCCATATATTTCATTATACGTAAAGGAGCTGATAAAATATATAGTGAACCTGGATGAATAATACATCAAATCACAGCTGCAGGTGAACAAACTATGTTCTGAACATAAATATACATTCTGGCCAGATTAAACCCATGCACAGTATCTCAAAAGTGGTCAGTCAAAATGTTAGTTAAATTCGATCAGAAGTAATCTTTTCTTGCCAAGCCTTGATTACCTGCAATATGACTAAATCACAATGGCAAATATAGAAGGCATTACCTTTAAGACATTTAAGCTTTTAGCTGACTTTGAAAAAAAAAATTATGCAAGAAACAGACAAAAACTTCAAAGGACATCGATTTCAAGGATATAGGTTATATTAAGGGTCACTGTTAGGTCAATTTTGCAACTAGGACAAAATAACTTTAGCAATGTTTTTTCAAGATGGAGGTACATCTCTGTGCATAATTCCATGAAGATTGTGTACTTTTGAGTGGCAGTGTGTAATTGCTAAAGTTCATTTATAGAAGTGTCTACCTTTTTTGGCTCACCCTGTACTTTGAGTGACTTTCATTCAGTGATGGAAATGAAAAATTTTCGTCTGGCTGGTGTGGCAGGCAACTGCGCCATTCCAAATCTTTAAAATGCAAACATTTCCTGACCCTATAGCATAATTTGGGCTAATAGTACCTTGAGGACTGAGGAAGCTAACAGGAAATATAATTTTTTTGGCATGATGTTTTTTTTCTTTCAGGTTTTTGTTCAAATTTCTTCAATGCTGTTACGAAAACAATAGAACTGTTCATTTTGTGGAAGTGATGACATTTCTCTCCCAAGAAGGAGCCAACCTTTTTCAACCTATTGGAGGGACATATTGTTTCACTTTACTTCTAGAAAGGTTTGGTCCCCACCTGAACGACACATTAATGCCCTCATTAAAATCCTTTTTTGGTGGAGATATATTCAAGAAATGGCAAGTCTCAAAGACAGACAAAAGCCTGTTGAATGAAGTAATCTCGTATGTCCCAAAAAATATTTACGGAGGAGATTCCATTCATACTTCCTCTGTTAAGGAGTTCATTGTTAGAAGTTGCCTTAAAATGATCAAGATGAATTCTGCCCTTTGTGATCATGTTGATTTGGAAGGAAAAACGCCACTTCACAAGCTCATGGAAACACTTTTGATTACTGGATTGTGGAAAAGAATACCGGACTTTGATACAGGAACTGACAGTCTTTGGAATCTCATGTATCAGCTTGTCACTGAGACGAATGTGAACATCAGGGACGAATATCAAGCGACTCCTTACAGTTGGATACTATATTGGCAGGCATCAGTGGAATTCCTTGACCTACCGAATACGAACTTAACAAGGGAAATTGAAGATTTAAAGAAACATTTCCAGGAAAAAGGAGCAAGTGAGGTGGATGCCCTTGAAGGTCTGGATTCACTTTGGTCAGTGGTGATTAATTACAGCTCTTGCACTTGCTCTGTAGAAATTACTTTTTTTCTCAGTGAGGACCTCAGGGGCGTATCTAGAAATGGCCTGAGGGGTGGGGGCATTACGTACATGGGGTGAATACGCGCCCCCGCCCTAAATACGCCACTGGTGGACATATGATGTCATAGCTAGAGACTCCATTGCCAAGCACTCGAACATTGTGCAAATTTGCTGCAAACTATGATGTCATAGTTCAAACTGACCAGTATCAATCCTTGAAGACAACTTCATCATATAGCCTTGCCATGTTGTTTGTGTGGTGATACATAAGGTGTCCCTTGTTATCCTTCATCTTGATGACCATGCACAATGCACATTCATGCAGGTCTACACAGGATATGTAACATCATATATATATACCAAGAGATAACATTGTGGCTATTTTCTTTGACTTGAGTTATGAAGTGGTGAAAGATCATTCTTCATGTGAGATATTTTGGCATTTTGCTTGTGAACCAGTTAAGAACATGAGTATTATGTAGGTTCTATGTTAGATAATTATGCCACTGGATCGTCAGCTATGATGCCACAGCTACTTCAGCTATTACATCATGTAGCTATTATGGTGTAGTGCCACATTCCATTGGCTCACAAGCTATGATGGATCAGCTGGTTGGAGCAATGACATCATAGCTTGCACCACCTGGCATATATGTTCCAATGGTAATCAAATCTACCTGTGACATCACAGGTCCACTTTGAGAAAAAAATTGGTTTCTTTTAGTGTTTTTCAAGCATAAAATGGAGGGTGGAGATTGAATGATTATCTCATATTGTCTGTGCTTTTTAATTTTGCCAGAGTTATATATAAATAATTTTTTTTTCAAAATGATCCAAGAGATGCATGATGAATTGTTGGTCTTGCATGGCCATGGTAAGAGGCTAACCAGATGATACCTGGAGTTGGCTTACAGATTTTAACCTAAGAAAAACAAAACCAGCACATTACACTGAAAAAGAGTGGTTCAGCAAAAAATTACAAATACATCATGAGTTTATGATAGACATAATTATTCCTTTAGCTATAATGACAATCATTCTTGATGATCATGGAGAACATTTTATAACAACTCTAATAAGCCTATAACATTTTCAGCCGGCAAATGAAGATCGAGGGGAAAATCCACCATTTGACAAAATCCAACATTGAGTTGGAGAAAGAAGAAATATTGCAAATCTTACATGAAGGACAAATGTATGAATCCTGCCTGGGACCTTCGATTTTTGAGAAGCTTGTTGAAAAAACGGATGATTTATATGAGGAACTATCTTTCGGAGAATTGATAAAGGTATGTTCTCTTTTATTTAAAAAGGCCTCTTATTTACTTTTCTTAGCCTTTTCCTTAATTTTTTCCATGCTATCAATTTTCGTGAATTGTTACTGTGATTTATGCTGTTTGCAATAAATGAAAACTTGAGAGTTCAGTCATAACTTTAGACTAAGACTTAAGATGGCCTCTACAGTTTTCATTCTCTCAACAAAGAAAGTGTCAGTAACGTTAGTTATTTATTTAATATACAGGGCCTTTCATCTAAGAGGTGCCTTTTTGCCCCGACATATTCTATATGACAATTAGGGTTGGGACGATATTGGTTTTTTGATATCATTACATCGATTGATTGTGATACCGCGGAAACACACTCTAAAAAATTTCAGACAAAATTGGTTTTTTAGATTCAAAATGGTTTTTTGAAAAACTAAATTTCAATGCAAAACCAACATGCATTTTTAAAAAAAATCCATGTTGGTTTTTTGCATTGAAATTTAGTTTTTCAAAAAAACATTTTGAATCTAAAAAACCAATTTTGTCTGAAATTTTTTAGAGTGCATGATATATTGTATCGGAGTTAATCAGCTATTTAATGTCATGAACATCTCAAATCGACGCAATATGTGAAATTCTAAATTTCACGCTACCACCGTCCTCCATTTTTTAAACAGACGCTTCCACCGAGAATCTCATGCTGCCCGAGAAAGAAGTGTCATGGCACAGGAGGGACGAAAAAAATGTGGATTCAAGTTGATTTCTTGCAATTTCTTCTTATTTAATTATATACCAGTAAATAACGGTATGAAGCAACACCGTTCATACCGTGATAACTGTTGCACCTGATGGTACGATATTTGCACAAAAAATATCGTGGTACAGTATGATTACCGGTTATCGTCCCAACCCTAATGACAATTATTAAATTTTAATTTCTCAATTTTTTTCCAGGTATTACGTTCAAGTTGTCTAGATATTGCTATTTTGCTCGAAGACGACCTGTTTGATATCATTTGGCAGCCATTTGGGAATCTCAAGATAGAGAATGGGTCGAAAGCAGAAGAATGTATTGCGAAAGTCAAGGTATACTGAACAGTCAATTCTTACATTTTCGTCTTTACAGTATGTGAAGTGGTCTGTATGATTATAGATATAAATTTGTTTTCACATTCCAGGTTTTCGTTCCTTTGGATGATAGTTTCAGCACGAGGTAATTTATTTAATGTTAGCCTCAAAAATTGCGGTTGAAATTTAAATTTTGTTTGTTTTGAAATCAGTCAACCCATGTTTAGTAAATACGTCATGTTTCATGATGCTTGACCCAAGAAGTTTGTACTATAACATTTTACAATATATATACAAGCTAATTTTACATTTTGACATAATTTAAGAACCTTTTTTTACTAAGAAATCCTTGGGCCCTTTGTCATAGTGCAGCAAATCAAGTGTAAACAAAGTAAATAAAACATTTGACATGCAAAATGACAACCCTAAGTAATGCTTGCCAGTGGTTACAATAGTCCTAAAGATGTTCCATCTGGAATTTCATGTCTATCCCCTAGAATATAAGATTTTAATTGACCAAAGTCATCTCCGATTGCTGGTAGCATTTCACATCTATCACAAACTTGTTTTACAAAAAGCGATGGTGCTTATGATTGGTTTTCCCTGGGCTCCGAATAGGAAGGGATGGCCAAAATTTTCTGTGAAATTCACAAGTGGGCACGGTAACATCACACTGACCTACCCTCATTGGATAAAAATAAAGACACTTCAGACTGCCCTTCCACCGGGAACAATGGAAAAATTGATTTTATTTTATTCGATGGCCCGAGTACACGGTATAGGTACATGCATTGCATGCTGTTTTTACTGCTCTCATCATGTTATTGTTTGTTGCAGGTTTTTGCACAAATTTCTTCGGTGCTGTTCTGAAAGTGAAAGGAACATTCATTTCGTGGAAGTGCTGACATTTCTGATCAGAGAAGGAGGCAAACCTTTTGAACATCTTGAAGGAAAAGTTTTTTTCACTTCATTTGTGGAAGATTTTTGTCCCCATCTCAAAGATGCATTGATGCCTTCTTTAACCATTTTTCTGCATGAAGTATTCACAAAATGGAAAGCCTCAGAGGCAGACGAGGGCATAGTGAATGACATAATCAAGTCTGTCCCAATCAGCATTTTCAAAAGGGACTCCGCTTATTCTTCCTTTCTTAAGGAAATCATTGTGCACTATTGTCTTACAATGATTGAAATGGATCCTGGTCTTTGTGATCATGTTGATAGCAAAGGAAGAACTCCACTCCACAACCTAATGGAAAAACTTCTGATTGTTGGTTGGTTCAGGAGTATACCGGACTCCGATGCTGGAACTGATGGTCTTCTCATGAAACAACTTATCACTACGGTGAACGTAAACACTAAAGACGAAAACGACGTGACTCCATACAGTTGGATTCTCTGGTGCCTGGAATCAGTGAAATTCCACAATCTACTGGATGAGCAGAAATTAAAAAGGAACATAGAGGATATCAAGAAACTCTGCGAGGCAAAAGGAGCAAGTGTGAAGGATGCCAAGCATGGCCTGAACGCTCTTCGGTAAACCTGCAAGCTTAATGAAAATTTTTAATGTCAAAATTGTGTGTCTTTGTTGATGGGCTATGATGCAATTTTTGATGCTTTTTTACTAAAACTAACTTTTTCCGGGTCGCCCGAACTAAATATTCAAATAATTCTCAGCCACTAAAAAAGGTTCATAATGTCATTTATAAATGAATCTATAATGTCTGAGGAAAAAATCTTTGCAATTCCTCACATTGATTCAACAATTTTCAGACTTTGAAATTCTGATACCATGAAAATCCAAATTATTCCAGCATTTTGATCGTGAGTGTAGAATTATTGAAATGTTGTCATATATGTAAATATGTTTACAGGAAAAGAGAAATGGATGCATTCCTGGAGATATTGATAAAGTTCTACGAACACATGGATAACCAGCTGATGAGATGGAGTGGAAGGAGAAGTGGAGAGATAATTGCTGAGTTGAAGAAGGATGTGGATAATAAAGTGGAAAGGATAAGAGAACTGAAGAAGTATGGTTGTGAAGAATACATCACACAGTTTACAGGGAAAAAGGGATTCACCGACTTTGCCATAAAGCACGTGGAGATACGAAATGACGCGATTCTAGATATCTCGGGAAGCATATTGCAAGTCATGATTACTGAAGGCAATGCTCAGAAGATTTATCATGTTCTGCTGGAGTATAAAAGACACAACGAGGATCGTAACTGGAAAGTGAACTATAAAGCTCTGTTCAGTGTGTTCAAATGGTGTCTTGAGAAAGGAGCACACTCTACAATCAATGAAATATATGAAATATCCTTGCTGATTGTGGAAGAGTGCAAAACACACGACTCCCTACTGGCCACTGTTGATATGGTGGGACAGCTAATCAGCGTCTACAGAAAGCAAGGCAACACAGAGCCCATTGATATATACTTGAATCCATTGCAAGACCAATGGAATGTGGCAGAGGATGTGAAAACAGCTGCTGGTGCAGTCATCAGAGCAGCTTATGGCAGTAAAAGGAATTGCATGGAATCGAATAGTGTGATCAACAATCTTCTCTTCATAGGGGCAGATAATGGTGACGATGACATAAGAAGATGCTTTGAGCAAGGAGATGCGCTTTTGCAGAGTGACGCGAGAGACTCGCCTGTGTCTAAATGGGTTGAAGAAAAGAATTACCATCTTGACGAGTTTTCACAAAAGGCAAAAAAGGAGGAGAAAGAGCTGAGAAGAACAATGATGAAGCGAAATGACAATTGGCTTAAAAGGAGTGTGCTGCACTTGGCTGCCATCTTTTGTCATGATGAGCAAGTTTTGAACCGTATCCCGAAAGAACTAGTTGAACGACAAACAGACGAAAGGGACCTCCATGGGTGCACTCCCCTGCACATTGCGCATCAGCATGGTAACCTGTCGGCCATTCAATTTTTGAAATCTCATAATGCAAAGTTATGTGCCGATGATTTTGGAAAATTTCCCGGATGTTCTCATGAAGGCCATGATGCGCACTATAAAAAGTACTGTTCAAGCCTTTTGGAAAGGAAGTCTTCTGTCTTTGAGAACATGAAGAAAATGCTTGCCTTGCCAGTTCAAGAATGCTTAGCAATAGAAAAGGATTTAAAGGAGCTATTTACAAGAATGGTGGGAAAAGATGGATTCTCAATAGTTATAGTGGGAAGTGTGAAGGAGAAGCTGAAGGTTGGCAGATGGGATGAGTTTGATCTGCAGATATGCACCAAGACAATACCTTATGGAAGAGAAGACCCTGACGTAGATCTGCCCTTTGCGTGTCTGAGACTTCATGAGAATCTCATCAAGCGGTTAGCTGAGGTTGACAAACAGGGCATATCATTGCAATGTATTTCCGTTGATAATCCGTGGATCTTTATATGGGAAGGAGAAGGCAGCAGTAAAGGTCTGGAGATATCGGTTGACGTTGTGCCTATCCATGTCGTAGACAGTGCATTGGAAAAACTAGACAGACAAGGGTTGATAATAGACAACGCCCCAGGTCACAAGCCTCTGAGACACTTGAAGTGGATGGTTTTGAGGAGAATACCAGCCTGGCCTGAAACCATATGTAGACACGAATGGGACATCCTGCACAACCTGCCACCTGGTTGTCGCTTGGGTGTCCTCATCTCCAAGGCTCTGTTGGAGGTAAGACGTAATTTTAAAAATGTTTGTAAAGTAAGAAAAGGAATATTATAGAAATATTTGATCGTGAGGAGTCCGATATAGAGTGTAATTGGTCGAAGAAAACTACAGTATATTGGACTAGGCTATACATGTGTGATATATTCCTGTTTCAGGCTGTAGACCAAACGAAAGAGGCCAATCTCCTGAAAAGAGGGATCAATTCATATGTTTTCAAGAACTCCCTCCTGTGTCTTCTCGCTGGAAGAACGGTAGCATATTAAATTTCATTTTTCATATATAATACATTTGGGACCGTTCAGAATTAATGACAGGTGGAGGTGGGAGTTTTGCCCGAAGGGGTAACAACTTTTTACACGTGTTTCAGGGGGGTATTAATTTTTGATTTACTTTATACATGTACTCACTTTGTACACGCTTTTTCGGACAAGATGCCTTTGACGGTAAATGGCATTCAGCTTGTTTAAATAGTCTATTTTAATCATGACAATTATGTGGACACCCGCTACTTGTAATTTTCAGCCACAGGATATTGAGGCAGAGGATGGAAATGTCATAGGAAAGAGATACGGTATCCTTCGTCAACAACTGCACTTCACGCCAAATAACCCAAAATGGATGACTGAAGAGGATGTGGAAAGATTTGCAGAGGAAGGGAGATTTTGGGCTGAGAAAATCTTTGATGTCATTCAGTTTGTTGCAAAGGAGTATGGAAAGACACTTGGTAGCTTTTTGGGAGATAAGACTACCTATCTAGGTGGTGGGCATAAAATGATTGATGTGCTAGATACCTGTGGGAGATGCTTGGAGAAGTTGAGACCGCACATCTTCTTCAGTGAAGAGAGTCTGAAGAGTCCTTCATCAGGTAATAATAATTCACTTTTAGCATCTACATTCATTAAGGAATTTGTGAAACAATGCCACATTTAACTATATTATTCAAGGTAAATAGAACCTGGCAAATGATGGATAAATACTAACTCTTTTTCAATTATTTTTTTTTGGCTGAGAAACTGTCAAATGATAAAAACAAGAAATTTTAACTAGCCCATTTCACCCATCTACATGTACGATCTGTCATGTTCTATTCTATTTTTATGCATCCTACCTTCTTACAAGGGCGTAATTTTTGCGTAAAATGTGGGGGGGGGGGACATGTGGTGATGTGGTCGGAATTTGTGTCGGATCTGAATAAAAAATTCTGCCAGGCATTTTTACATTCATGAATTCTGAACTTTTTGTATGGCATGGTAATCTACACAAGCAGAATGGTGGGGCACATGGCTGCCTACTACATTGAGGTAAAGGGCCATTACCACAACACATTTTGTTGCACGCAAAAAAAGTGGGGAGAGGGACATTTCGTATTATATCCCCCGGGGTAAAATATGTGGACGGGGGGTCGGGGGCACATCCCCCCTTCATCCACCTAATTACGCCCCTGCCTTCTTACTCTGTCTATTAATTTTTTTGTTACTGTTGCTTCTTTTATATTTTCAACAGCTAAGGAAGGTGACACTGGATTAAGGACAAGGTTGCAGGAAATCATCAAAAGGTTGAATGAAGATGCAGAGAGAGTGCCAGGTGGGCTGTTGTGGGGAAAAAGGAAAGAAGCGAAGAAGCTGAAGATTAGGATTGACGAGATCCCTCGTGATTTCACAATGTACCAAAACGAATTGACAAAGAGATTAGATGATGAAGAAAGTAGGTGCGAGGAGCTGGAAGAAGAGATTGACCAAGTCCTCCGGACGCACGATGGTCAGACACAATCGATGCTCATAAAGCAAGAGAGAAAATGTGAAGAGCTGGATGAGGAGATTGACAAATTCCTTGTGGAACTGGGGTGTGTTAATCAAAAGGAGTCTGTACTGTTTAGGACAAGGGGTGAAATTGAAGAACTGGAAGCGGAAAAGTGCCGTGATCGAAATCCGGAAGATCGATATGCATGGGCAAGAGAAGAAGAACTGACAAGGAAGAAAAGAGAATACATTGAGCTGGAGAAGAAGATTAAAGCACTCCGTCATGAAAAGAAGTGGCTCCAGAAATTGGAAGAACTGGAGATGGTAAGAACAATGTTCTGTTTATGGATAAATGATGATAAGATGCTGGTGATATATATTCTTGTTTTGTTGCGAGCCATGGTGACAACCCTCCTCGATCAGAGACTTTGGCCTGAAACTCCCGTCTGTGTATACGTTCTTGTCAGATAACATGAGTCTTGTGATAATTCGCCCTCTTCACAACCAGAGCATTGACGAAGCTGCAACAAAAATTATGGACTGGTTTCATCTACCCTCCAGATCATAATTTCATTTTATTTTTAGTCACAAAATGTTTTGAATGATAACAAACTGAGCACCGTAAGCCCTGGGGTTGGTCTAAGCTCTTTGGGATGATATTATGATGTAATTATGCCTTTCTTGAGTTTTTTAATACAAAAACATTTCTTTTACACAGAAGGTTAACAAGATAGACATTGATGATGCATTCACTGATGATGCGTCCTCTGATGATTCCATCACCAATATGGAAAAAAACTGGTTCTCCGATTTTCTGAAACATCCATCCGCCCATTCTATTCTGAGTGCTCTCAAGCACCAGTCTGTATGTTTTAATTTATTGTGTATGTGTGCTATTTTTATGAATTTTAGGCATTTTTCAAGGTTTCATTTATTTTTAAATTGATCTTATGACACAGAAAATAATTCATTACAGGCTGCAACCCAAGACGATGAAGTAGACATCACAGAATTAATAGAGGTCACTCAAGACAACACAAACGTTGACAATCAAACTGCTGAAAAGATTGACGGTCATGTGTATACGCTTCAAACGGTTACAGAAAGTACTGAAGTCCAGGACAAAGAAACGGAACAAAGGCAACATGGTGATAGGGAATGCGTAGATAGCAAAGAGCAGGAGTTAGAAATGGACCAACTGAAGAATTTAATAAATGGTGATTATGATTAACACTTTTTCAGATGCAGGAATATTCATTGGTCAGAAGCATGTAACACCATTTCCTCTTTGAAACCCACGGGATTACAGCGAAACACTTTAATATAGAATTAAAGTGGGCTGTGGCACTGTGAAAATGGCATTTCGTGACTCGTGATAGCCAATGAAGTGTCATCTTCTCTACTTTCAAAATGGGAAACATAGAGGCTGTTTGATTAGTCATGATCAAGAGAAAGCCATTTGACTTCTCATAACAAATTTTAGAGTGAAAATCCGATGCATAATCCTTTTGTTTGGCTGTCACCAACAAGTGGGATAAGTCTCCTTCAATCAAATTAACATTGAAAGTATTGGGTTTGATCATGACAAATCATCAGCATGATGACACACAAAGTTCCATTTTCGCAGTGCCGCAGACCATTTAATTCCATATCAAAGTGTTTCGCTGTAATGGACATGAAAGCTGTTACATTTTTTTGATCCATGCCAAGTTGCGTAGTTCCCTGTCTTTTATTTTTGAAAATGAGAGGTGGGGAGTGCGAGGCATGGGATTGCTTGAAAGTGTTGGGACGTGCAATTTAAAAAGTGTGAGCATCTGTGTCTGAATAAATATTGGGTTTTATTGAATGTTGATTTACGATTTACCAGACACTCACACAATTAGCATGAAACGGTTATTATAACAGAACCTTTATAAGTTGCTCATAAATGACATATATAAACAGATTCTATGAATTTATAAATATTGCTTTTATTTATTATTTTTATTATTTGCTATTTTGCTTTCATCAGGAATGCCTGATAAACAGAAAACCACTGTCATCCCAAAGTGTGAAACCAATGCGACTGAAACACTACACCTTCCTGGTTATGATCCCAATGATGTGCTCAAAGGCGGTGACTTAGACATCACAACGATGGACAAGTTCTCTCTCCTCTGTGGTTTGCCAGCACCGTCAGCCCTTCATCTTCAAGCAACGTCAATCTCTCCAACAAAAATGGCAGTCGACTCAAGTGTATCTTTTATTGCAATTCACTATGTCAGCAATCATTATGTTGTTTCCTGCCTCAGGGATGGAAGGATTGTTCTGTATGACTCTCTGTATGATGACACGCGAATTCAGCAAGTTCTACCTCAGCTTCATTGCCTATATGACATTGGCATTGATGCATCTAACATAGGATACTCAGTTCCGCAATCTCAGGGTGCGACATTAGATTGTGGTCTTTACGCTGCTGCAAATGCCACAATGTTGATTAATGGAATTGACCCTTGCATGGTGACATTGGACCAAGCGTATTTGCGTAGCCACATGGATTGGTGCCTGCGGAATGATCAAATTAGATTATTTCCATGCCATCCAACCCCACATCCTGACACACACACGGCAGACCGGGATCAAGAGTTAGAAATGACAGAGCTGACAATTTATATACAAAGGCTGCTGAATAGGCCTAAGCAGAGAAAATGAGGGCCACTCAGAGGTGGCGTGGCCTATGTGGCAGAGCGGCAGCTGCCACAGGCCCATCCACTCAGGGGGCCCAAAAATAAGAATTTCAAGAAAACAGCCAAAAAGATTTTTTGACTACAGGTTTATGATCGTGTGATGCAACACACTTAGACTGACGTCAGTTTTTTTAAAAGTACTATTCAAGTCAGCCATGATATCGCACACAGTTTTGTATTACAAAATGAAATCAAATTTTTGTTAATGAATTTTTATGCTTATTTTGAGATGTTGTCAGTCTCCGCTTTCTTCAATGGCTGCAAAACTCCAATCTTAATATGTAAATGGCACTGCCATGAAATTCGCGCAGCACTTTAAACAGTTTTTGTAGAACTTATAAGTGTTACCATAAGGCTCATGTTTATTTGATATACAATGTATGAAAGGCAGTTATGTAACTATTTCAGAAAATTAGAAAGAGAGATAGGCCTATATGGAAAGACAGAGAAAAATGTAGAATAGCAAGATAAACTAAACAAAAAATACAACAGATAAATAGAGAGATAATTAGATAGACAGATAGATAGATAGATAGATATATTGACACACAGAAAGATAGATAAATTGATAGACAGATATATATTGAATAGATAAATAAGATTGATAGATAATCAGCTAAATGGTAAAAAGGCAGACAGCACTGAAAGCTGCCAAAGTCTATGTTAGATTGTTGATATTACATAATAGTATAAATATATATAGTAATACAAAAACAATAACTTTGCATGTAGATTAACTGTTCACTGTTACATAATCATCAGTTAATAAGGATTATGTAACTTCAATTTTGTTATGTTTTCTTATTGTCTGATTGAAATTAAATGAATCACATGTTAATAATTTGATTTAGCTTGTCAACGCTAATTAACTATTCCATTAAAATTATTGGTACAGGATATATTACTAGAGAAAATTGAATTTTTAAGACGCTTTTGAAGATGAATGTTATGTTTTGTTAAATAAGAAACTAAATCATTGATAAGAAGCTGGACCTACTTGATCTAATTCCCAGCTGTGGACTGTTGATGTTGAGACCATCACTGCACAGGTTTTTTACATTCAGCGAACTTGTTCGCAGAAGGTATTGTTATCACTAGGGCAAAATGTTGTCCGTCCGCCGGGCGGGCGGGCAGCGGGCGGATAGATGGTTTCCGGGCCAGCACTCGGCCCCTATTCAATGTAGATGGATGAAATTTGGTACACATATAGCCTGTATGGTCTAGTTGTGCCTTTTGATGGTCTGATGGATAGATATTCCATACTTTTTGAAATAATGAAAAATATATAAAAATTATTTTTGTTCGTTTCCGGGCCAAGACTCAGTCACTATTGCATGTGCATGGATGAAATTTGGTACAGGTGTGGCCTATATGGTCTAGTTGTGCCTTTTGATGGTCTCATTGATAGATATTCTATACTTTTTGAACAAATAAGAAAAATCATAAAAATGCATTTTTTTTGTTTTTCGGGCTAAGACTCGGTCACTATTGCATGCACATGGATAGAATTTGGTACACATTTGCCTTTTATGGTCTAGTAGTGCCTTTTGAAAGATCTGATGGAATATATTATATATTTTTTTAAATATTTAAAAACAATAAAATTTGTTTTTTCTGGCCCAGGACTCGGTCACAATTGCATGTACAATTGCACATGGCAAAGTTTGGTACACATATGGCTTACATGGTCTAGGTGTGCCTTTGCATGGTGTGACTGATAGATATTCTATACTCTTTGTGGTAAATTGAGAAAAAATATTTGAAATACTTTTTTTCACTTCGGAGCCAAAACTTGCCCACTATTGCATACACGGCAACGAAATGTTCTACACACATCAGCAAAACAATGTAGCAGAGCCTTTTAATGTGTATTTAACACTTTTTGAGTGATTGGAAAAACTTGAGAAAAATATAACAGCATTATATTTTTTGGTTTCCAACTGACAGCTCATAACCTATACTTTGTACATGCATGAAACTGTACCATATGCGTAAATTAGCCTAATAAGACCTTTTCCTCGTTTTACAAACTCTGGCAAGCAGATAGGCAGATGGCAGGGCAGCGGGCAAATCGACATTATTGAAGGCCATGACTCGACCACTATTGCATACCAATATGCAATTTGGTAAACACATCAATTTTATGGTGTAATTCGCCCGCCGGCAATAATAAAGTCATAAGTGCAAAATCATAGTTTTGAGATAAACGCAAAAAACCATTTATGGGTTCTCCTGAATTAACCAAAGCGCAAAAGTGCAATCTCAAGGCATGAATCTTTTGCTTAATCACAATATAGAAATATGGATGTCAATATATCATAAATTTATCAATATTCATGCAGCTATGGCCAAATAATCACTTATGACCTTTTAACACCAGGTCAAAAGTATTGTACTTTAGAATTAAAAAGTCATTTATAAGTGAATTTTCACTTGCAGTTTTAGGCAATTTATTCATTGAGATTGCATTTGATTTAGATCTAGATGAATTCATGTGTGAACCAGCTTCGAAATGACATGCCTCGCAACAATGTAGCATGCTTCCTTGAGTTATGACTTTTTAACGCAAATGAAATTCTGCATTCAAACAGCAAAATGAAGCAAAAAAGTCATAAGTGCCAAAATTGTAAAAGGTCATAAGTGAAGTTTACCCCCTGTTACGGTTTCAAAAACATGATTTTATAGGTTATGGTTATCCAACTAAGTTTTATTTATTGTTTTTATAAACCTTGAAAGATTTTGATGAACAAACTGCCCCAATAAGAGGTCTAGAATAGGCCTACAGCTTATTTCATGGTTTGGCCCGTATTTCAACGATATTTTCACCAGAAACCCCGTATTTTCCAAGACCCGTTTGAATATCAGGGAAATACAGGTCCAAGGCATGACATAACCTATTTAGGGTCTCCTAGATAAAGTGTTCTTCATTGTCATTGTCATTATCCCATGTCAGCTTGATGAGCAACGCCCAGGAATCAACAGTTCATTGTTGACGCATTTTCTAGCTGACTGAACATACATAAATGTGCCGGACAGCGGAAATACAGCTCTGTGAACAAAATCTGATCATCAAGTAATGTCCAGATAAGTTTGACCTACCTGGAAGACTTTACAAAAATTTCAATAGGATGATTATTATTAACCGAGTAGTGCCCGAAAGCATCCTGGAAAAATGTTTTTTTACTTATTTTTTCAAATTTCTGCTAAAGAGTTGACAGCGCCACATGTATTCTGATGTTGTCAGTCTCATTGTAAAATTTCTGTATCTCATCCAATTAACTACATTTTATGGTGGGCACAATAGATATGACTGTTAGGTTTAGCCCTTTGCGGGAAGTTTTACAATAAAGCCCACTCAGAGTGTAGGTCAGTTCGATGGTCTGGTCTGCTTGGTAAAGGAACTCACTCGTGGTGAATATATCCCATGTTTTTTGGTATTTTCACATCTTGTATGGGCATTTAAATGCTCATATGTATGCATAATTAAGTTGAATAGTGACCTAATAATTTTGGTGAAGGACAGTTGCCAAACCAATCAGAATTCTCTGTAATTACAAACAAACAACAAAATTGATTCTGATTTGTTGCTTCAGGTCAATTCCACGGAAATGACAAAATCAGTATACCATTTTCAATGATCTTTAATATGACACAGATTGCTAAATTTTTCTCCATATTATTTGTTTGCAACGTTTATCTGGTTTGAAGTGGACAAAATATGACTTGTGAGAAAAGACTGAGAAATATGAAAATACTGCTGTATTCTCCACGTCGATGTACGTTCACAATTTTGAAAACTGATCAATTCTCTGGGCGTATGACAACGTATTTCAACATGTATCATCGTCTTTATATCATAGGCCTACCTACAACTTACACAGAACTTATACTAATGTGTTAAGCACTGTTAAACACAATTTCCCAAATAGCTACATGTGACAAGGCCTAAATTTAACATGGTGTTGCTTGATTTAGGAATGTATCATCGGCAACTTTGCATATTGGAAATAATTATATAATTACTGTTGCGGTTAACGTGAAATAAAAATTCACTGACGAGGATAACTTCAAGCCCCTCTGGAAATTAAATGGTTGCCCCCTTATAGGGTCATAATTATATCTTGTATGATATTTCTCTTTGATTTAAAAAAAAAAATGATTTAAAAAAAATATCTAGTTTTCAAAATGTTTGTACCTATAAGAAAAGGTCACAACCTAAAGACTGTGTTCCTATAAAATTGCAATATTGACACTTAGGGGGTGACCATTAGATGATCATGGGGGAGACCATTAGATGATCAGGGGGAGTGCATGGAGTTTTCCACAATGGGAAATTAATTATTTCAAGGTAACGGCAAGTCGGCAACAGTAATAATCTATTTTTGGCATGTGACATCCTCAAATGTTCATTTCTACATGTAAATCAAGCTACACCTTGTTATGTTAAAAAATGCCCCCACCAGGAATGACTTGTATATATTTCAGTTTCGCCGAGAAAGAATTATTTTTTTCACTAAAAGTTGGCAGGAAATTGTTTATTTAAAAAAACAACTCCAGAAGTATTTGTGGTGGCAAAGTATATTAATTTTATCCTCTTGGCTCTTGCAAAAGGAGATTTGCATGAGAAAACAAACTATGTGTTCAGATGAGTTTCAAAAGCTTTAATTTATCACTGTGCAGGGTGATATCTTCAAGAATATCATAATGTCATGCCCTCATTGCCCTGATATTTTGGTTTCAGACTAGCTGTGACATTCACCGCCAATGAGGTGTTAATGTAGTGAGCTCATGTTCTGCGAACATTTCAGTGTTCGAAAGAGGGGGGGTCAAGGGGGTTTTGACCCCCCAAAAGCTCCTGTGACCCCCTCAAATACATTTTTTTCAGAAGGACCCAGAGGGGGTCCTGAAACCCCCCCCCCCCAAATACTGAAGGTGTACGGAGGAACATGCTTGAAGCAGCAAGTAATGGCTAACCAGCATACAGCACCTTTTGTGATTCATATAAATCAGCAATATTGTTTTCACAATTAATTTTCTGAGACAAAACATGCTTTAAATGCACAGAATTCTTCATTTCGACCCTCTAAAAGTCTTTCAGACCCTGCAACTGAGAGACCCCCTTAAATAACAGGGTCTATTTCGAATATGATGTCACAATGTTGTGGTTGTCACTTCATTACTGTACATATAATTTGATGTAGTTCTATAAAATAATGAAATAGGCCTAATAAGGGGCCGACCAGATGATCTTTGGGGGTTATGGATATTTGGTGAAAAAAAAAGTTTGTTTCTCACTTGACACTGAAAAAAAAAGTTGGTTCAGCACATGGAAATAAAAAAAAAAGTTTGTTTCCACCTGTAGCTAGGGTACCGTAATGTTAAAATTCCGATAAAAAAGTTTGTCGCGAGTGCGCATGCGAAAAAATTGTTTGTCGCCGCGAACGAAAAAAAAAGTTTGTCCCGGGGGTAAAGTCCATAGCCCCCCCCCCCCCAACTATCGTCTGGTCGGCCCCTAAGCATATTTAGGACAGAGAATAGTGGTTCACAAAATTAAAGAACTTTGTTGCTGTGTCACCATATCCCTGTGAGCTCCTTCCATATTAACTGAGACAAGAAAACACTTGTCTCAGATATTAAGACCTGTTGTCAATGGGCTTCCTTCTTAACTGATGTTATGATTGTTATATATTTGTAGTGATTCCATTTATTTCTGGATAAAAGTCATAACCCCATCATTTATGACTATCCAGGCAAGTGAAACACTGTGATTAAGTACACTGTAAGTGGCACTTATGACTTTTTGGGTTCAGGTGAAAACACAAGGTCCAAGGGAAAAAAGTCATAAGTGGCACTTATGACTTTTTTGTGTTCAGGTGGTAATATCGGGTCACATGAAGAAAAGGTCATAAGTGGCACTTATGACTTTTTTGCTCAGATTGACTCAAATATCCCCATAATTAAAAAGTCATAAGTGGTCACTTATGACTTTACAAAACCGAAAAGTTGTCATAAGCCACTTATGACCTTTTAATTCAAATGAAAACTGACAGAAGCACAAAAGTCATAAGTGAAACTTTAAAATAACTCAGAAACTAATTACCAGATTTTTATGAAATTTTCAGGAAACATGCGTAAAACATTTGTCTTTCCAAAAATGAATCAGTGGTAAAAGGTCATAAGTGCCACTTATGACCTTATTATTGCCGGCGGGCGAATTGTAGTCTTCTAAATGTGTTATTCGCTGAAGGTTTGCTGCTGCGCAGCCTATGTTTTTAGTCTTCTCTTGCACTCAATTCACTTCGCTCAATGGCCTTTGGCCGTTTCGCTGCGTGAATATTACTCATTTTGTGTCGACTAACTAATAGTTAGCTGAAGAAAGGCGAGGTGAATTCTCCAATGATGTGTACGTATCCTGTGATGCAAAATAGGAGAAAAAAAAAAGACAAAAAATAATTGATACTTTCTAGCAACGATTTGTTCTTCAAATAAAAGGAAAAGGCACCTATGCCTCAAATTTGCCAAAAACATAAGCCTGAAAGTTATAGCTTGCCTAAATAGGCCTATTATGGATTATTGGAAATAATGAAGTTAATTTTTTGACCTCCATTTCACGCTTTGTCCCACAATAGCATGAAAACGGCCATAGATCTATGTAATAAATTGTTTATTATTTCCTCTCAATTTTGTGCCTCAGTCTTTTTTTTATTGTCAATAAAATCATTCAATCAATCAATCAATCAATTTTCACTCTGACATTGTGTTGAAACTGTGATGCTCAGTTTTGTTGGGTCCACATTGGCTAGAAGCCGGGGAATCTGACCCAGTTTAAAATGACATCACAGCTTTTAGTTATTTAACATAGTTAGTATATTGCAATGCTAGAGAATAGAGTCATCTCTGACATCACACTTAAACAACATAGAAACGATCTTTTGATTCCACGTAACTATGACAAGGACTGTAATGGAAAGTAGCAACGTTGATGAAATATATTGCATATAGTGAGTACACGAAGTACAATAACATCATATCATTTTGGGACACAGAAAAATTGCATTTGAGTCCGATGCTGAAACAAACTATTTGCAATTTCATAGACCAACATATATTTCTATTTTTCATGTGTGAGATACCACAGGTCATTGATAACATAACTTTAAATATTCATCTTGATGGAAATTATGACAAATAATAAACCCCTGCAATTATTTTAATTAATTCCTGAAATATGGCAATTCTGTCAAAAAAGATGTTATCTATCAATTGTTATCTGGAATCACTTTTTTGAAATATGCTACACATGATGTTAATATGTTACTCTCATCTAAGTTTCTAATTCGTTTAACATGACCAACAACATTTTCTATTTTATATTTACTCGGGAAAGTTCTCTGGTTGCTAGGATTTATTACGATTTAAAAGCCATGCCTAAGAAAACATATATATATATACAATGTAGGGGAGAGCTTTATTTTATTTTCGAGTTTTCCAAAATGTTGACAGCAATGAGCTAAATGAGATCAGGTCCACATTATAGATAATGACGCTATTGTCCAGTAGTTTCAGGTTCCTACCTTTTACAGGTTTGGAGAAATTTTGAGTTATGTCCATGCTCGTTAAGTGTCTCACTGTGCCCCAGTGAGACAGCAGGCGGAGCACAGTGAGACAGCAGGCGGGGCACAGTGAGACAGGGCATCTGCTGCCATAACCGCCGATCCTCAGGACCTGCATAATTGTTCTATCAATTGTTGCTAAACAGACTACTGTACTCTAATAAAAGCAGCTGGCTAGGTGATTTTTTAGGTCCTTTTTTGAGCTTGTTTCAAAACTTCTTTGACAGGACACATGCACGACTCATTTAACCTGCCGCAACTGTTACGCACTAATCAAAATTCTTTTCTAATGCTTCCCTTCGGATATGACTCACTAAAATCAGTAGTTTGTAGCAGGCATTTTGTTTTTAATGGTGAATTGTGAGCTATGCATTACATTCAGGTCATTTGGATTTGGTTTAATTTGTGATGTCTCACCATGCCCCGCTTCAAACTGTCTCACTGTGCCCCACGGGGCTCTATTTATAAAGTTTTTTAATCCTGAGGACCGGATGTATGCTTTGTGGATCATCATCTCACTAAACTAAGACAAATAATCAAGGTTTGAAACCCTGGCAGTTGATTGCATCAAACCATTTTTCTTGGGAATTATAACAAAAAGTCATTTTGCAAAATTATTTACTTTTGATGGTTGAAAACCAAAATATTGAAATTCCACTCTCGATATGCTGTGTAGGCTTTCAGGATATTGGACAGTCCCTCACTTACTTACCTTTTGTACTATACAAAAGACGGTTGATCGGTAAAAAGCACCAGTTAGACACTGCGGGCTTCGTCTCACTGTGCCTGCCGTCTCACTGTGCCCCGCTCTCCCCTATACATATGCTTGTGTAAGATGGGATAATAGAATCAGTCCCTTATTTCATGTAACTAAAGGTATGAAGCAGGGGAGCTTATTGTCTCTCTCCCTTTTCAACATTTTTATTAATGATTTATTACTTAGTCTACATAGTGCCAATACTGGTGTGAGAGTATTTGACTATAAGGTCAATGCATGTGTGTATGCAGATGACGTAACTGTTTTGAGTTCAACTGCACCAGGTCTCCAGTCCCTTATAGATATCTGTACAGCGTATGCTAAAAAATGGCAGTTCAATTTTGGAATTAAAAAAACAAAAATATGTATTGTTGGAAAAAATTTACTAAAATATCCCCCTAAATTTACCCTAAATTCTGTTGATATTAGTCTAAAATCAAATTTGGAGATACTCGGTGTCAAGTTCGACTCTGCAGGCAAGTACACCTGTCATGTAAATAACAGAATAAGTGCCAGCAGGAGAAGTATGTACAAGCTAGCTTCAGTTGGGTTTCAATACCCTGGCTTACACACTAATGTTAAAACGTATTTATGGAAAAGAGTTTGTAGCCCTACCATGTTGTATGCCATGGACTGTATTTCATTGTCTAAGTCAGATTTTGCTTTATTAAAATCAGCACAAGGTAGCATAATGAAAAATGTTATGGGCTTAAGTAAAAGACACCATCATTCACAATTACTAAATGGTCTTCGAATACCTTCAGTTGTAGATGTTATTAGTAAGAATACATATAGCTTTTATAATAGAGCTCTCAGCGTAAAATCGCCTGTACAAGAATTACAGACTATATTCCTAACACATTCTTTACTAAATGGTGAAATTATTAAGCACACATTGTTAGATAAACTTATTTCACATGATCACAATCCAATAGAGTGTCTGTATAAATATAAGAAGGTTAAATTTCAATTTCAAAACAATGGTATATCAGATTCGATTAGGTACTTATCACTGCATGACAACTATGTAAAACCCTGGGCACCAGAATATGTGCTTTTAAACTTACTAACCCAGGCATTTTAATGGTCACAATATCTTACATTTATATAAATTATCTTTTATCATTATGTTTTTAGCTCACTGCTGTTATACATGTACCTTTTTACCATGTTATCGCTGTACTGACTGTGATATATATGCTTTTCCCCATCTTTGGGGGCTCAATAAAGAAATAAAAAAAAATTAAAAATTGTATCGTGATAAATGTGTGTATGGGTGTAGTAAATAAACACGACACCATCCTTTCACCTCATCCTCGGGGGTACCTAAAAGGCCTGACCCGGCCACGGGACGGGACGTGACGGGCGGAACGAACTAATTTGCATGACAATCATACGGGACAGGTCTTGAAAAGTTTTAAATCATCACTGTGACACAACTATTGAGTTCACAGATTCGGCAGACCCCAATTTAGAAAGCTGTCCAGCCATGGGCCAATTAGGTCGTCCCGCCTGTCACGTGCCGTCCCGTACCGCTGTCACGCCTTTTAGGTTCTCCCTCATCCTCGTGTCATGTCTGGCCCATAATAATCATTTTAATGATTCTGAGCCATCATGTTCGTCCTTCATCTCGTATGACATCCTCATGTTTATTTGTTTTGTAAGCTACTATAGTAAATACACTGCAAAAAATTCCTGTTAAATTTTACAATTAAATTAACTGGCAACTTTGTTCCAGCTCTAAGAACTGTGAAAGTACTCATAAACCTGAACAGGACAATGAACCATAAAATGCAGATTGGTACATTGAACAGTAATTTTGCGGATTCAACAAAGTGATATTACAGTATAATGTTCGTATATAAACTATTTTATTTAAAGTATATTTTACGGTTATATCAACTGTCAAATGTAGAAAGTAAAGCAGGCGAGGAGCTGTAGAATCTACTGAAAAAATACAGATAGAATCTGTTATTTTTACTTTAGCATAAGTGTGAAACAACAGACTAAGCATGTGATTTAACTGTCGCATAGCTGTAGGGATCAACTGAGAGAGCCACTGACTCCAGGCTCGGCCTTGCTCATCTCTTGCTTGACAGCAGGGAGATAAGTCTGTCAATTATACTCAGCAT
This sequence comes from Platynereis dumerilii, assembly GCA_026936325.1. Taxonomy (NCBI): domain Eukaryota; kingdom Metazoa; phylum Annelida; class Polychaeta; order Phyllodocida; family Nereididae; genus Platynereis; species Platynereis dumerilii. Next base: position 33,390,258 of record JAPTHN010000004.1, read on the forward strand.
TTAATTTGCACATGTTTGCACACAAATCGCTGCCATAAAATTGATGGATATTTTCCTGGAGAAGCAGGTACCAAGTTTGCAGAAGTATGTTCTATTTATGCAGACTGCGCTTGGGTTATGTTGGTTTTACTGGTGTCATTCTTTAGAACACATCATAAGATTCACGCAAATGTCAATGTCACAAATAGATATTACAACTTTTGCATAATGACAGCATCTTTAAGATCATATGAATGAGGATGTTCCCTTACCTTCAGATAAGATATAAATTAAGTTTGATTAACAGCTGTGTAAACCATATATGTTATAGATGGCACCACGTGTACCTTGGTTGAAGTCCCATATAATCTCTTGTTTATAGAATCTTACAGGTGTATTGATTGTTTGGCCAATTCAACTGTTTTGTCTGCATATTACAAGTTGCCAGTAAATTAACGGTTGAAGTAATTGTTCATCAACGTGAACTGAATGTTAAATGACATGTTGCAGTAAATTTATCTTGGAGCCAGCTTTGTAACTGACAAAGAACTGTAAATTCCCAGACAAAGTCTGTATAAAAAAAATACTGGTAAAATAACAATAAATTTACAGTTCTTTTAGCCACAAAATCACGCTCATTTCTTACAGTGTATGTGAAATCAATTTCCTATGTCACAAATTAGGGGTGAATTTTGTCAATTTTTGGGCATTAATATGTCTGTATAGCAATAAGTGTTAAAGATTACTTACTATCCTTCCAGAAAGTATGTAAAAAGTGTTTTTTTTGTAATTTGGAATTATGACATCAAATGGCAGCTCCCGTAGGTTAGCATTGGAAATCAAGTCTTCCATGTGAGGTCACAGGTAGTTCTGCCAATCATGGCTCAGTCTGCATAGGATGTCATATCAAACCTGTGAGGTAGTACACCAGGACATGACTTCATGTTATGTGTGTAAAAATGAAACACTGCAAGTTCTAACCAGCAGGGGTGTATCTGGAAATGGCCTGGGGTGCATAACATGCAGTGAAAATACAGTGCTCTCTGTCTACAAGTGGACTGCTCTTGCATTGCCACAGATCAGAACATATGCTGTCTTGTGTTGCCACCTAGTGACATACCACAAAAAATGTGCAATTGTGTATCGCCTTCTTGAGACACCCTAGCTGTGCCACTGACAGCAAACGGAAGCAACATTGAGATAAGGTAATTTTATGAGTATTACGAGTACCAGTTGTCTATTTCAATACAAAGCTTGTAATATTTTTAGTTTAAATTAGTTAGTTTGATAAAGACTTTCATACTAAGTCACATACATGTAGCTGTTCTGGCAAATCAGCACGTTTGGTTTGCAATGATATTTTTTTCTAGTCGTGGAAATTTGGGTATAATTACCAAAAATCCTCAAGATGGTTCTTGTGAGATAATATCCATGTGTATGCTAGCCTTTCTATATCTTCGATCATGACAAATATCCAGTTAGTGAGGTCAGATCCTACCTTGCCATCAATATCAATAAGTTGGTTTACAAAAGTGAAACAAATTTTTTTTTCAAAACATGACTATTTATTAACTTAAACAAATAACAACTATATCTACCCGTTTTGAAATGTCCTTGCATTGTGCTTACAGCTAACAATTAAAAAAAATCATGTAACATGACAAACAATCATGTAACATTACATTGTATATTGTAACAAGAAATAAGTCTAAAATATAAACAAAATCAACTGTGTGAAAATTCAGGAAACTTTAAAAACAATTGTTTAACAAGGGTTGAAGCACTTGGCCTGGGTGTTAGCTCCATCTCTCATATAAGTTGATTTCCCGGGGCATCTGCACATCATGCGACAGGTTGGAGTTGATCGATACATCACGATCTGACCAGCCGGGATGATCTTGCCTCTTGCCCAGCAGTTGTCACCTGGAAAGAAGATGAACGGGATGAAATACAGACAGATTTGATTGCTCGGGCGACCATCTAAATGGGGGATTGAAGTTATCCTCGCTGAGAAATTATCTATTATCTGGTCCCGACAATGGTAAGTATTTAATATTGAGCATGCGACATGCCGAAGTAGTCAGGGGCGGACAGGCCTATGTGGCAAAGTTGCAACTGCCACGGGCCCATCCACTCGGGGGGCCCATGCCAGATACAAAAAAATAATAAAAAATACAATTTTGGGAAACAGAGCAAAATTTTGCTCTCAGGTTTACGATTTTGCGTTGCAACTCCACTTACTGAAAAGGACAGTGCACATAGAGGCCCCTAATATTAACAATTTGCCAAATCAGGCCTGTAATATTTTTGTTTTTTAATTGGAAATAATGTCCACGGTAAGGATGTAAGGGCCCATTCACTTATTTTGCCATAGGCCCAAAATGCCGCCATTGCACCCCTGGAAATAGTCATACTTAAATCAAGCAACACCATGTTAATAATACATCTGCCAGAATTACTTGTTTCAAGACTGCCTAAAAAGTGTTTCATGAACTATTTACTTGTGTTGAGGCAGTTTTGACATCTACATACTTTGATTGCTGACACACCAGTCCACATACTGATTTAATTTCATTGCAATAGATCATGTTTAAAAAATACCAATCAAATTAACTGCAATTATTTTTTCTTTGATGAGTGTAATTCTCAATTCAAAATCAACAAAAAAAAGGTTCCAAATTACTTCTAAAAGTGTGTCGAATGATTCAAAAAATGAAATTTATTGTATTTTTATGACAACACAAGGTCATTTTTAATTGGTCAATATAATTTTATAGGTCATATATTTAAAGGCTACTTGTTTCAAAATTATGTTATATGTTGAGGCAATTACTGTAGTAAATCTATGTTAAATTTGACATGTCAGCATTTCAGCGTGTACAATTGTATATAATTCATGACTACAGGCTTTACATACAAAATCAAATGAAAATGCGAAAGTATAATGTCAACATAACAATTTTTTTTTGCTCTTTTGTTGGATACTTTTATGTCTATGTTTTTAATGAAATAAAACCATAAATCAGATAGAATAACTGAAAATGAAATCAAATATTATTGCTAAAAGACACGCAAAAAAGACTTATCATTGCTTAAAAACTTAACAGCTATAAAGCATAAATATCAATAACTGATTACTTACCATTTGGACAGACCGGACAACACTGACCATCCACCGCCACCGGATTCACACACATTGCAGTGCGGCAAGGAGAAGCTGTAAAAGCAATATAATTCACATCAGATTTCTAATAGTCCAAACAGTAACGAAGAGGGACTGATGATTGGGGCTTTACGTTCTGTATTTATGCACTTGGTAAGGTAATTAGGACAGGGCGAGGACACAGTAATGAGGCGAAGGATGATTGAAACAGCCATCCAGCATGATTTGATTTAAGGAGACTGTTGGTGACAAAAAACAAAACGAAAGAATTATGCGTCTGATTTTTAGTCTAAAATCAGTTATGACAAATTAAATGCCTTTCTCGTGATCATGAATAATCAAACAGCCTAGAGCTATGTTCCCCATGTTAATTAAATGCATGATGATGATTCTTCATAGGCTATCATGAGCAGGGGCGGACTGGCGGCATTTCGGGCCCGTGGCAAAATAAGTCAACGGGCCCCTACATCTCTACCGTTGACGCTATTTCCAATTAAAAAAGAAGAATTATACAGGTAAAATTTGGCAAATTGTTAATATTTGGTTGGGGGCCTCCATATGAGAGGAGGCTGTGCTTTTCAGTTTGTGTATTTTCGACACATAATCACGAACTTAACAGGAAAATTTTTCTCTTTTCTTAAAATTTTTATTTTTTGAGATCTTGTGGGCCCCCCTGAGTGGATGGGCCCGTGGCAGCTGCCACTTTGCCACATAGGCCAGTCCGCCCCTGATCATGAGTCACAAAGTGCATTTTTCACTGTGAAATGGTCCTCTCTTTTTTCATGTTAAGAGTGAAGTTGCAAGTTTTGATAATGATTCTTTGATTGAAGGTTCAATGTTCATGAGGTAGCATGCCAGTGCAACAAAAGTAAAAACCTGGTATTCCATTCATATAAATACAGCCAATTAACAAAATAAGAAAGCTGGCTTACCTGAAACGCATTGCACTGGACCTCCTTTCTCTGGGCACCAACAGGTTTTGCACTTTGTAGTTGGCACCTGCTCGCCAGGGTTGTACCTGAAAAGAAATTTGTAATAAAGGTGACTACGTGTATTTTTAAACATTATCATATCTGAAACAAATTCAAGAAGTCAAAAATAATTAATTTCCACTCGTAGGATTCCGTTAATTCTTCATTTGATTTAGATGAGATTTCTATTGAAGCTTTTCAGGATAAGGGAACTTAGGTGGCTACTAAGAATGTCCCCTTAAATGCATATGTTGTGATTTCTGCAATGCCTTACATAATAATCACACTGCAGGTTTGCTTAAGCGAAACATTTGTCTGCACACATATTCAATAAGATTATTTTAAAAATTGGCATAAAACGGTTCAATTACCCCCTCTTAGTGACCTCCACTAAGCCTTACAGATGATTTCATATTTGTAGACATTTCTCAAATTACAAAATATTTTGCAAAATATCTGGTCTGACATCAGAAAATCCTGCCAGGTGATTGGTCAAGTCGCCCATTGCATGTCACTATTTTTCAGCTTGCTTGAAGCAAGTGATGTTTGCTGGAAAAATGATGTCATAATTTTGACCAATAGTATACAGCAAAGGCCAACTTGGTGTTGTGGCAGTTGTTCACACGCGTCAAACCGCAATCCACATGAACTCTTTCACTTCCTCATGAACAGTTGTATTTCACACTTCTGTGTACAACTGTTGATTGTTTCAATTGATATTGAATCAGTTTCAAGCTGACTCTGAATGGCTTCACATCTATTTACACTAAATTATCATGTATTGACCAAAAACTGCGAGCATTGTCTATGACATCAGTAAGGGACTATTCAGAATTTATGACTGGGTTGAGGGGGAGATGGGAGTTTTACCTGGGCGGATACTACATGCTTCAAGTGGGACAGTACTAATTTTTACCTTTTGTCCAGAATCTACCTGCCTTACGGGCTATATAAAATTTTTGACTTGAGGGGAATTGGAGTTCTGCCCGACGGAGCACCAATTTTTCACACATGTTTCAAGGGGGCACTTCTTACTCACAACATGCTTAAGGGGGGGGGTATGAAATTTCAATAAAAAATTGGGAAATACTAAAAATTCACCTCGAATGTACGAGAGGTACAAATAAGCATGAAACCAAAGGGAATATAAATTTTTGATAGAAAGTTCCAACAAAACTCTCAACCCCCCCCCTCCAAAATTATAAATTCTGAATGGTCCCTCAGGACAGGGGCGTCAGTTTCATTTTAAAGTGGTGGGGCAAATTGGGTTGAAGCCTTCATGGAAGGGTGTCACGGAAAATGCTCAAAATTTTCCCCATGAAAACAACCATGCTTTGCCCCACCAGCCCCACCTACACTGACGCCACTGCCTCAGGACAAGATGGTGGCCTAGTGATGTGGTCAACATTCATTAGAAAATCAGTGGGAATCAGATCAAGGACCACGCGATAGGTAGCCCATTGTCCTGCTGCCTGAGCTGAGTCCCTCTCTTGAGAAAATGTTACACTTACAATTATACATTTTTATTTTCCGTATAAACAGTCATCACATGGGTCACCTGATCCAACTCATCTGAATGCACAGTGATGGACTTGCAGAATGTATGTACTGAAATGTGTGAAACACAAACTGAAAGTCTCACTTGAAACCACTAAAGTCAGTCCCTGTTAGGAGATCAATGGCTTAAAATGCCATGGTCACCCATGTAAAACGCTATGTCACTTTTCAGGAGAGAGTGGTGTCATACCATCTCTCGACCAATGAAAATTGCAAGAAAAATGATGTATTTTCTACCTCAAATGTCTACAAATATGAAATCATCTGTAATGGACGTAAGTTCTTAGTAGCCAGCTAATTTCCCTTATCCTGAAAAACTTCATTAGTGTCCCTTTAACATATGAAATCATTTAAGCTATATTTCTTTTTAAATAATAATAAAGGTAGACGATTTTCAAACTCCTCACACTGATTAAAAAACCACTTTTTTTCTTACAAAATTTATGCTGTTTTCTTACAAACAGACAGTGTAACGATCACTTCGTGACTTCCAGGTTAAATTGATATTCTAAACTCAAAAAAACAAGAAAAATAAAAGTGAAAATTGTGCACTCTATTGGTATGGGCCAATATGAACTGAATGTGTGTTTATCGATGTAATGTTCCAACTGAGGACCGGCTGATATATTCTTGATAAGCATGAACAATGTCTCTGAACAAAAAATAAGGTAAATTCCAAGTAGAGGTTTGATAGAGCAAACTAATTAAACATGCATAAGGCTCTAAAATTAAAATACAAACCACAAAAAAAAAAGGAAAATATGAAATATGTACCTTTCTCCCTCGTACTCGCAGTATCGTTTCTCAATTTGATTTTGCAAATAATCCAAATACTGTTTTTGATCAGGTTTGATACTTAGTCCATAAACTTGACAGATGCAGGTTGATATGGCAACCATTAAAACTACTCTAAGTGCCATGCTGGTGTCAGTTGTGGGTTCCTGTGTACACTGTTTGCTACCGATGAAAGTGGTATTTATATATGTTTTCACTGGCTTAATTCAGGGTTACTCCATCAGGATGAGGCCATTGAAATTATGCCATGTTCAACATTCAATAGAACAAGTTCCTGCTACAGTTATTACAGAGATATGTGTGTGACCTCATCAGAATTTATTACACTCTTGATAATAAATATATACGTAAAACATCAGATGTTGCTATTTCTCAGAAATGAACAAAGAGCAGAGTGGCACATCTTATAATTATTTCGCGATTTAAAAAATAATTTAGGAAAATTCAGGGATTATTTTGGAAAAATTTAAGGCATTTTGGAAATCCCAAGGCATTTTTGAAAATTCAAGAAATTTTGGAAAATTTAAGGAGTTTTGGAAAATATCAAAGATTGTTGTGATAACCATGAAACCATGTAGCATCTTGAAAAAATTATGATAATGACCTTATTTAGTACCAGTGACAGCTTGTTTTCCTAATTTTCCTTGGAATGGTGTCTCAAGGGGCACACTGCACATTTAATAAACGAAACATTGCTAATTGCTGGAGGGCTAGTATGTTGGCCACATAGAAAAGTATGGCAGAAATCATGTTGCTACAACGTGAACACAACATTGAGAAAACATTGCCACAACATTGCATGCTTACATCGTAATTTTGAAGTTGCTTCATAATGTTACGACAATGTCATTCTTGCTATACAATTCTACGTAATTTTCAGAAAAGTTCCAGATGTGCCCATTAGGGGCGGACCCTATAAAAACTTTGGAATTTTTATAACCCAGAACCCCACTTGAAGGAAAGTCATGACATTTGTATAAAAAAAGCCAAGTGTATGTTTAGATCTGCCTTCAACTGTATATTCCAAAATGCATTCCGAACTTCTGACCACGAGTGTATAATATTACCCATGCCATTGAGGTTTAATAAATTTTGAGTGTACGATTTTGGAAGATTAAAGTTGTCAGAAATCAATTAAATGCATGTAATTTTGATAATGTTTAATAATAATTTATCATAGTAAGGTCCGTCTGTAGGATTACAAGGCCCCATATCACTGATTTCAAAAATTCCAATCGCATTTTTAAAATAAAAGTAATGCTAATTTAAGCCTAATTATCATTATTGTAAAATGATTAATCATAAAATATGTTCGTCACACATGAAAAAAAAATTCTGTATTTCTTTCTTTTTTTTTGCAGAAAAAGCAAACAAGAATAATAATTTTTGTAAGGTTTTATTAGTAGCTTAAATTATTTTTCAAAGGAAAAAAATAATATTATATTGTTTGATTTTTTGGTCCATAGGAAAAGTTAGGACTCAATGTTGTTTATCATTGCAACAAACAAAAAATTAATATCACATATTTCTGGAAAGGTTGCTGCTTGATTGCTGTTATGTACCTTGTTTTCTCTTTTTTTTCTATTGGGGTTTACATATACTTTTATTACTGTATCACTGTAAATATTTTGATTGTAAAGAGGAAGGTCGCCCATTCCAAAGGTCTATTTTGTAATTTTTGTATTAGGATTGTTTTACTGTTGTACATACATTCAACAATTTGTATGGATAGCAAAAATAAATGTCTCTGAGGCAGGGCTTTGGAGTCGGGTAGCAAGTGAACCAACTCCGACTCCCGACTCCTGTAACCTCCCGAAAAACGACTCCGACTCTGACTTCTTGCATGGGTCAATTTGTCATCTTACTTGCCTCAGCAATTGATGAGTGCTGTGACTCTGTTAGAGACTTGTTTTGATAGCATTGAAAGTTGAAATATGACCTCAAAAACTGTGTATGAGTAACAGAGAATAATGGCCTAATAGCCTTAAAGGGGTCACCCTCAATAGAGAATTATTGTCAAACCAAAATACTGTATAATGTATCAATAATTTATCCTTCCTTGTCTTTTCTCTATTGAAAATAAATAAGTCTGAGTCTGAGTCAGAGATCCATAGGGATTTGACCTCACATGAAATGTGCCATGCAATTTTGTAAACACTTGTTATTCCTCAGCTGTAATTAACTAAAATAACTAACAATGCTAACATTGCAATTTCATGTACACTCTAAAAAATGTCGGGACAAAATTGGTTTTTTAGATTCAAAATGGTTTTTTGAAAAACCAAATTTCAATGCAAAACCAACATGGATTTTTAAAAAAAATCCATGTTGATTTTTTGCATTGAAATTTGGTTTTTCAAAAAACCATTTTGAATCTAAAAAACCAATTTTGTCTGAAATTTTTTAGAGTGTAGGCCTATTTCTCTTCCTTGTTAGACTTCCTACATTTTACATTCACTCTAAAAAAATTCAGACAAAATTGGTTTTTTAGATTCAAAATGGTTTTTTGAAAAACCAAATTTCAATGCAAAAAACCAACATGGATTTTTTTAAAAATCCATGTTGGTTTTGCATTGAAATTTGGTTTTTCAAAAAACCATTTTGAATCTAAAAAACCAATTTTGTCCCGACATTTTTTAGAGTGTTTACATGAAATGTTTTTCCAATGTAACAGTATTGTGAGTAATTTTGGATGTGACGCGACACAAATAATCCATTATTTACACATGCACATCCAGATATCCTGCAACATTGACATAAATGTGTTACGGAAGATCAAAATAAGCTTGTTTAACACATCCGTTTCTATGATAAATGACGCTGCTGAACTGGACATAGGAATTTGTTTATGACTTTCGCCTGAATTTCAATTCCTCCAATTTCATAAACTTATAGAATGACGTTGTTTAAGGATGCTGTATATTTCCTATGGGAAGTGTTGTTTTCAGGATTTGGCCAATTGCTGATGAAGGAGATTTACTTCTGTTTACAACAACTTTGAAAGGCCTAGTGGAGGAAAAATATGGAATGCTTGTTTAGGTCTTTGAATGATCATGACCTATCAAACAGCCTCTATGGTTAGGTCAAGTCATGTCAAGTTACCTCTATTGTATCGCGAATGTTATTAGTTGCCAAAGGCCTACATGCTCATTAAAAATAGTGATGACGTGGAATGTTCTACTGAGAGAAATATATAGGCCTATATGGTCCTCTTTTTTGCCCCAATAAATTTTGAAACCGCATTGTTTTTCCCCAATAAATTTTGAAACCGCATTGTTAAATCCTAAGTGTACCCCCACCAAATTTTGAGGATAGGTCCAAATTCGGGCAAGGAGGCTAAATATCCGGGCAGATGATCATATAAATATTATTGAAAATCTGTGGTTTCCAAGGGTTTTCACTTGTTCTGATTTTACAACAGAAGTAGAGTAGGTCGGGGCAAGAAGCCCGGGTTAGGTGAGAGGCCCCCCCCAGGGTTATATCTAAACTTACATTTTTGGTGCGTTTTCTTATTGATAGGTTTGAAGCTAGAACCTTTTCAGGTGATGTCACAGATTTGCAGGGCAAACAGCACCAAACCATAGTAGAAATTAAATTTGCCCTGTTTCAATTTTGGGCCAAATTTTTTCTATTCTAATTAGCTATTCTATCAAGATTTAAGGTAAAGTACACATTATTAAATGGTTCCTGAAGCAGCTTCGACTCCCCAGTGAAGGGGGCCTCATGCCCCATATCATGTGGGGCCTCTCGCCCAAAACCCACATATTTTAATTTGACCTCTATATTTTGAACTAAAATGCAAAAAACATGATCCAAATCATGTTTATCTGATGGTCATAAAGTGAAGCAATGCAGATATCCATTATACTTTTAAATATTTCCAAAGTTATTTCTGACAGCCCCTTTCAAAGAATTAGTCAAAGTTACAAAAACCATGCACATTTTTTTGTTTCCTTAATTTCTACTACAGTACAACCCAAAATAAAGTAAGAACATTTTCTGTCAGAAGTCCACTGTCTACCTATTTTGCCCAATTTCTCAGGACTCTCCACCCCAAATCTCCTTACAACTCCCTTTGCAGCTAAAAACAGGGACCAAAAGTAGGGTCTTACTGACGCTACTGACGTCAGGATGGGTACATTTATTAAGCTGTACTGACGTCAGGATAGCAATATTTTGTGTTCTTCCTGACGGTCAGTCTGGATCATAAAAATGGGTCATCCTGACGTCTACTGCCATCATATTTGTAATGGTTCCAGGGTCAGGAAGACAGTCATTTGCCAAGAATACTGACAGCAAAAAAGAGGTCTTACTGACACTGCTGACGTCAGGAGGGATTAATTTATTAAGCTGTACTGACATCAGGATAGAAATATTTTGTGTTCTTCCTGACTGGATCATAAAATTGGGTCATCCTGACCATCTTACTGACACAACTGATAATAGTTTTTTGCACCATCCTGACGTCAGAACATTTCAACTGATATCCGCAGCCATTTGGGGTCCTATTAGTAAGAGTCTCAAAATTCCCCACTTCTGACAAGCAGTCAGCAAGGATAGATTTTTTGCCTCATCCTGACGTCAGCAACAAACTAAAAATATGACCTTTCTGACGTCAGTAGTGTCAGTAAGGACCCAAAAAAGGTCCCTGTTTTTATATGCCCTTTGACTCCTTACAACAATCTTACCCCACATTAAGAACTCTATTTAGAGAGCTGTCAATGTAACTGCAATTGACAGAGGTGCAAAAAATCAAGTAAATCAAGCACACTGGGGGTGATTGAGTTCAAATTGGTGTTGTTTAGATGTGAATTTAATGTGATTTCAAAAGGTAGTTTATAGTAGGTAAAAGTAGGAAGTGATTCGGGGAGAGCCAAAAGGTGTGAAGTAGTGGCTGATTCTTCCTTCCTGCCGGGGTAATCGTACTTTATTTTGGGTTGTACTGTATGCTTTGGTGCTGTTTGCCCTCCAAATATGTGACATCACCTGAAAAGCACCTAGCTTCACTCCTATCAATAGATAAAGGCACCAAAAATGTAAGTTTGGATATAACCCTGGGGGGCCTCTCACCTAACCCGGGCTTCTTGCCCGGACTTACTCTAAGTAATTTGAAAGGGGTTGTCAGAAATAACTTTGGAAATATTTAAAAGTATAATGGATATCTGCATTGCTTCATTTTATGACCATCATATAAATATGACTTGGATCAGGTTTTTTGCATTTTAGTTCAAAATATAGAGGTCAAATTAAAATATGTGTGTTTGGGGCGAGAGGCCCCACAATGGTATTGGGCATGAGGCCCCCTTCACTGGGTCCTCGAAGCTGCTTCAGGAACCATTTAATAATGTGTACTTTACCTTAAATCTGGATAGAATAGCTAATTGAAATAGAAAAAATTTGACCAAAATTGAAAAAGGGCAAAAAATATTAAAAAATAAAAGTATGAACAGAAAAATTCAGAAATTCAGAAAAAGTAAATAGAATCCCTTAAAAGTGATAGAAGAACCCAAAGAAATAACTTTCAAGTGGATAGAGCTCGCAAAAATAAATGACATAGGATTGTAATAGGGGGGGCTTCTTGCCCGATGGGTGGGGTAAGAAGGTGATTTAAAAATATGGCTGTAACTCCTTTATTAAAATTGGTAGACATTTGTTTCACTAGTTATAAGTAGAGTCAGGGGGCTGCATGTCCCGTGCTACGCTACTGAGGATATGGTGCCGCCGACTGGATAATTCAATAAACCTCTTGAAATAGTTTGTTGCAAATAGATCTATAGAAATATTCTTAAGACAAAACACTTTTTGTTTGAATTCATACACACCTACCAAAATTAATACCTTGAATATATACAACTTTTATTATACAAGGGGTGCCAAAATTTGTGCTCTTACTGTAAAACTCAAGTCATGCAGCACCATGTCACAGCTGGGTGAATTTGGCCCAGGGAAAAAGTTCAGCCTAAAATTATTGGGGCAGTTCCTATCTATTTACTGAGGGGAAATAGGGCATAATATTGAAATATATATATTATAAAAGGGTGTTGCACAAAATGTCTTAAAAACATGTGACAGGAATTATATAAATAATGTTATATATATTCATGTCAATATTATGGAATTTGTATCTCTTAATTAGGCTGTGATACTTCTGGATATTCTTAGGTATTAGGATGGCCTGGACCATCTATATATTAACATTTACATTATGGAGCCTCATAAACAGTGAGTATATATCACATATCATATACCTATTGAATCACATTCTTCTATATTGATTTCCTTATTTGGATATTGTCCCAAATATTGTATGTAAACCTACCCACTACCCAGTGACAGATTAGATTGCATTTTCTAATACATGGTTCCAAAATTCAAGTTAAAAGTTGACATTTTCTCACTAATTACCTAAATGTGTCTCGCCATTATGAATATGACTATATTGTTAAATAGATAATAGATGTGGAGTCCCGACCATTGCTGGCCCAATCATTCTCCAATCTTCACTTTCTTACATTTATTGCTGTTTTACATTATTTTACAACTAGAATTATGCACAACTGGCAGGTATGTCAGTTATGAAAATCGAGAGGTCTATTTCACTGTGAAAATTGAAGTTAGTGACTCATGTCATGATGACAGATACAGTACGTGTCACCGTGGTCACCAAATAAGCATATTGGTCAGTCATGATCAAGAGAAGGCCATTTGATTTGTTTTTACTGATTTGTGTGAGAATCAAATGCATAATCCTTTCATTTGTCAGTCACTAATAACAGGCAGTGTTAACTCACCTTCAATCAAATTACTATAGAAAATACCATCATTTCTAAATTTACATCCGGGGAAAGCATGTCATAATAAAAATACTCTGTATGATATTGTATCCAGTGGCGTCCACAAGTTATATCTTGTAGGCCAGCTGGATTTTTAAAGAATTATAATTAGTTTATAAATGGAATGCATAAGGTACATACAGTGGGTTGAAAAAGTATACACCCCCCCTGGAGTGGTCTTCCATTTTCTGTCATATCTTTCTTCAGAAATACATCATTAATCCAATACTTCTACATGCTTATACTGACCTCTCTTGCAACCTATATCCACCATAAAATCCTGGGCGGTAAGTGATGGACGAGTAGAAAAAATTAATTCAGTGAAAATTACTGTTGCGAAAGTATACACCCCCTTTATGTAGTGAGATTGTATGCAGCTTTAAAAATTATCCAGCTTCCGGAAGTCCAAGAGAGCATTATGTGAATGATTATCTGTATTATTTAAGCAGTTAGTGCTGTTTTAAGTAATTTTTTAGAAAGTTCCTTCTTGTGTAGACTGGTCCAAAATATGTATTCCAAGTGCCGTCTTCGCCTGTCATACAAATTTGGAACCAGCTTCTCAGATAAATGAGAAAATATCAAGGAAATGAGCTGGACAGGTGTATACTTACCCTGATAGAACCTAAGAGTCCAAGACACTTTCCAGTTTGATATCTGTGATATAACTAAAAAATGAGAATGATCAAATTTTTTGATAATATTCATATTTTATCACAAATTGGGAGACAAGTAAAAATATCACTTGAACTTGATTGAGAATTGTCAAATCGCGCCTACTTTATATTCATGGCTGATAGAACCATACATGGCCAATGGCTTTATTGAAAACACAAATTTTAAGACACAAGACATCAAATGGGAGAGGGCCAAAACTAAGCATCGCCGCAGGTTCCTGTGACCATATGTATTTTAAACTTCTGTTGCAGATACTGAACCGAAACTTTTTCTAGGTTGTATCGGGGTGTGTCCCTGCCTGTCCAGCTTTTTCTTGCTTTGGGGGACTTACCAAGGAAAGAGTATCCCAACACCTTTTGTCAGGTATAAATGTCAGTTCATTCTGACACTGCTGTGGGGGATGCTGATGTGTAATCGTGGCTCAAAATATATTTGTTTCCCCATTCAACCTCTTAACTTCTCAAACCCAGCTTATCAATATCATTAGGCATCTGTTTTATTTTCATATTGAATTTTTTACAATTTTTATTTGCAGTAGGTTGATTTTGTAATATTGTCCCTCCACAGTCGGCCACAGAAGTTACAGAAATTGGGTAAAACAAACCAAAATGTTAAAAACCAATCAGAGATCAACTCTTCATATCATGATTTTACTTTTTAAGGTCGAAACAACATTATAATCACTGAAAAAACATCAACAACTTACAAGGGGTGTATATTTTCACGACACTAATCTTTGCAAATTTAACTTTTTCTACTCTTCCATGACTTACCACCCAGAATTTTATGGTGAATATAGGTTGCAAGAGATGTTAGTATGAGCATGTTAGTGGACCAGCCAAGACATGATTCTGTACTGGTAGAGGCATTTTTTGTTAATGCAAGGAAACCTTGCCAGTTAGATAGGTCATAGGTTAGAGAAAAAGATTAGGGTGGATGCCAGCGTCGCATTTGCATATTTATGTTAATTAGAGCTCATTAAGGTCAAAACAGAGAAATTTCAGGTTTTTACCAATTTTTCAATGTTAAAATAAATTCAATTGGACTTATGAAGACAAAAATGATAGCTGAAGGTCAAAATTGATATTTAAGCAACAAAAAAAGAAAATTTGTTAAGATAAAACTCTTAATTAATGCCTTAATTAAGGTTTTTAGGTCATTTCTAGGTCAAATACGTTTAACTTAGAAAGCACCCTTTTTTTAAATGTCAGACGAATATTTAGTAAAGCAAAATGACAACATGGATTCAGTTATGTGTTTTTAATTCCAAATCACAAAAAAACATTAACACAATCATAAGTGATTTACAGGTAATTTGTTAATTAAATGCATATATTATAAAACACTGTAGTGGAACAGCCAATACATCATTCTGTACTGTAAAAGGCATTTCTTGTTAATGGAAGGAATCTATGCCAGTTTGATAGGTAATAGGTTAGAGAAAAGGACTAGGGTGGATGTCACTTCCAGATTTGAATTTTAAGGTTAATTAGAGGTCGTTAAGGTCAAAACCAAGAAAATGGTGATTTTTCAGCAAAAATTGAAAATAAAATTAATCAAAATGACCTAAAGTGACTAAATAGCACAAGCTTAGGCCAGAACTATACCTCAAAGTAATGAACTTTGCTATTTTTATACTTAATTAATGCACTTCACCCTTAACGATGTATTTTAAAAGGACACATAATGATTGGCTTACTCCAAAAAGCATCCTTTTTTTCCAGTTCAAATATCCTGAGAAAATTTTCTTGCCGAATGCCTGCTTAATAAGTATGTATTGAACATCTGCCTTTTCCTAGAGTAAAGCTATCTATACCAATTAGTAAGTGCTATAATTATTAATTAATTGACTCATGAATGGCAGGTTGGGAATGAGTTATCCAGTGATCAAGAAAGGTGGAATTGAAAAAACATGAGAGAGTTTTCGCGTTTCAGAAGAGATTTTGACACTGACAGCAACATTTATTTAGCGTTTGGAGGGTTGACAGTTGTAGTAACATGAAACAAAGATGCTAAATGAAAGATGTCATTATGGGCTATCCATCCATATCCATTTTGGTGTGTTAAGAATGCCTAATATATTGATTAGGATAGGTGGGATTGAAAATACATTGGAGAATTTTGTGCTGCCGAGGAGATTTTTGACACTGAGCGCAACATTTATTTTGGAGGGTTGACAGTTGTAGTAACCAGGAACCAAGGTGCCAAATGAAGGCTTACATCAAGGGCTATTTATCCATATCCATTTTGATGGGTTAGAAAGGAGTTATGTGGTGATTAGGACAGGCGGAATTGAAAATATATGGGAGAATTTTGTGTTTCCGAGGAGATTTTTGACACTGACCATAACAATTATTTTGTTTTTAGAGGGTTGACAGTTGTAGTAACAAGGAACCAAGGTGCCAAATGAAGGCTTACATCAAGGGCTATGTATCCACATTTGTTTTGTTGGGTTAGGAATGATTTATAAGGTGATTAGGACAGGTGGAATTGAAAATACATGGAAGAATTTTGTGTTTCCGAGGAGATTTTCGACACTGACCGCAACATTTATTTAGCTTTTGGAGGGTTGACAACTGTATTAACAAGGAAACCAAGGTTCCAAATGAAAGCTTACATGAAGGGCTACTTATCCATATCCATTTTGATGGGTTAGGAATGAGTTATATGGTGATCAGGACAGGCAGAATTGAAAATACATGGGAGAGTTTTGTGTTTCCGAGGAGATTTTAACACTGACCACAACATTTATTTAGCTTTTGGAGGGTTGAAAACTGTAGTAACAAGGAAACCAATGTGCCAAATGCAAGCTTACATCAAGGGCTATTTATCCATATCCATTTTGATGGGTTAGGAATGAGTTATATGGTGATTAGGACAGAGGGAATTGAAAATACATGGGGGAATTTGGTGTTTCCGAGGAGATTTTCGACACTGACAATAACATTTATTTAGCTTTTAGAGGGTTGTACGTTGTAGTAACAAGGAAACTAAGGTGTCAAATGAAAACTGACTTCAATGGCTGTCCATCCACATATTTTTTGGTTGGTTAGGAATGAGTTATCTCGTGATTGTCATGTGATCTCAAGATTGGCCAGATGAGAACAAACTGATTTTTCCATTTTCTCAATGTGAATATTAATGATGCTGGTACGACAATAAATTTGATTTTTTAAGGATAATGATATCAAAACTAACATCAAAGAACATGTAAAATCCACTGTTGGATATCTTCCAGCTAATGTTTATCTGAAAATGTTTGATTCACATATCATGCCAATTCTAGAATACCATAGTGAAATATGGTTTTCGTTGAAGGAAATAGACAAGTTAGAGAAAATACAATTACATTTTCTTAAAAACCTACTTGGTGTTAGACTCCAAACCTCCACGGTTGCTGTATTAGCTGATACTGGTAGATTTCAATTACTATATAGACAACAAGCAGCTGCTATTAAATACTGGGAAAGATTAAAAACTGGTAACTGTGCACTCTTGCTTCGTGGGTGTCATGACATACAGACTTACCTTCTTCAAAAGAAACAACCATGTTGGTTGTCAAGAATACATGAACTATTTGGAAATCTAACTGTGAACCCTAACGACAATCCCAATGTGAATATATTGATAGCCAGACTATATGACCAGGCAAAAAGTAAAATGTTAGCGGATATTAATGACAGTAACAAAAATCCTAAACTCAGAACTTATAAACTCTTCAAAAAAGACATGCGTCTGGAGCCGTTCTTAAATATGAATCTTCCTAGATGTCTTTATCAAAGCATTGCCAGGTTTCGATTGAGCTCTCACAATCTTCACATTGAACTTGGAAGACACAAACGACCGTACATTGAGGCAGGTGAACGGCTATGCAAGAGATGCAATTCAGATCAAGTTGAAGATGAATTTCACTGTCTTATGCGCTGTGAAAAGTGGGATATGCTTAGGACGAACCTTTTTGAAGTTGCTTCTAAAAAAATTGAGAATTTCTTAATTTTTCACCCAAAAGAACAATTTCTAAGTATATTGTGTGACAAAGATTGTGAAGTAAACTTTGCACTTTCTAAATATTTAGCAACTGTCTTAAAAACGGACAACATAGTTTAAGGAGTTATGTAATAACTTCACTTAAATTTGCAACGATCATGGGCGGCAAAAGGCACCAAACATGTTTATTCATGTGGTATTTGGTGGACTAAAATTCATTTGTAAATGATATTGGGAAAAAATATTCTGAATGTTGCTTTAAATTTGTTTTGTCCCTGTTATTTTATACAAACTCTTTGTACATGGTTGCTGAATTTTTATTAAATTATGTTTCAATAATAGTTTATTACTTGCAAATTTAGATGTAGTTACTATTTCTGTTTGTATACATACAAATTATATATATATGAATTATTATATAAATTACTATTTATGTTTTGTATATAAATTATGTCTCAATAATAGTTTTTTACTTGTAAATTTAGATGTAGTTACTATTTCTGTTTTGTATATATAAATCTTCTCTTTTTACTTCATTATATTTTTTTTTTTATTTTGTATATATGACACATGTATCTTTATGATATTTCGTTGTCTAATAAAAGTTTATATATATATATACATAATATAATTCATCAGAAAAATGTGTATAACAGTGCCATTGAACAATGAATCATTAAGACTGTGAACATAGTAGTTGAACAGCCATATCATTTTCCAGGCTTTTGCAATTGTTGATCGTCTTCTTAGCTTATACGCATGGGGAACCCATATATATTAGAGTACATATAAATCTTGCAATTTTCATAAACACTATGGCAAAACATATAAGATCACATATAAATACATTGTAGTACCTAAACCAAGTAACTGATTTAATTTCAGTGATTTTTCTTCCTCGTGATACATGGACTGCTTGACGACCTTTGCTTATTGCAAAACAGTAATTATTGCCTAATTAATGATTTAAAGGGTACTGATATGGTCACAAGTGTAAATGCCCAAACCCTCTAATCCTTTTTAAGCTATTCTGTGTACCATGGCAGCATTAACACTACTGAAAGAGAAAAAACATGAATTTTCAGTAATTTTGGCTTAATGATCTTTAACGACCCCTAATTGACCTTAAAATTAAAAATTGACGCCGGCATCCACCCCTACCTTTAATCCCTTCCCCCATAGCCCACTTCTACCACAGTTGCCAAGTATTAACAAGAAATGCCGGAAAAAATTTTTCTAGAGGCTTTTTTGGACTTTGGCTGGTCCACTATGTAGAAGTATGGGAATGATGATGCATTTCTGAAGGAAGATATGACAGAAAATTGAAGACCACTCCAGGGGGGGGGGGTGTATACTTTTTCAACCCACTGTACAATCACTTACCAATAATGCAGTAAACCAGATAATTTTCAAAACAACAATGCAACAAAGGTTTTAACCAAGGTATATACCGTTGCGCATAAATATGGGATACTTCAACGTTCTCCATTGAAATTGACAACTTTAGCAACTTATGATGGTTTGATTCAAATTTAACTACTTCCAATTACCGCTAAAGGGAAGAACATGCTGTAGTTGAAAATACATGCTGCAATGTTAACACCAGGAAAGGTTACAGCAGCACAAAATATGGAAATTCAGGGGTTTTTTTCAAGTGAGGTGCATTCCACCAAAAGTTAAAAATTAGTGCAAAAATGTAATTGAGGCTTTCAAAGAGTGATTAGAGAAGATGACTTGACCTTTACAATGGACCTTGCTTACATTCACACTCTAAAATTTACATTTATTTGACACTTTTTTTCCAAAAAAAGTATTCCATATTTATGAGCAGGAGTGTATATAGTCTAGACGTAGTTGATCTTCAGCTTCTTGGATCTTCCGTTGCCATATTTTCAGGAGTCGATCGATGGGACTGAAAAAAAGTAACCTTATTTTTGATGTTGTCAATTCAATTTAAATTTAGGGTAAGAGCTGAATTCATTTTTCTGTAGTCAGAAAATATGTTGGGCTGATCCAAAAGGCAACCTGAAAAAGGCTAAAAATCTGTTTGGCTGATCCAAAAGGCTAAAGTTTAAATATGTCTAGCCTCATGAGTAAGTTCGGAGTGACAATAGGAACATCGTTCGCTGCTTCCATTTCTCTTCTCCACAAGTCTCTTGAAAATACAGATTTTATGAAACGCACTAAAAGCATTTTAAAATCATTTGGAATCAATGACAAATCAATTTTAGAGTATAAAGTTGACCTTCCTGTTGGTCCTTGCAACTTTTCTGACACTCCATAAAATGGTCTGTGGCACTTTTTGGTGTAAACATATATGTCTAACATACTATGATTCGAAGACCAAACACCATTGGTGTTTGTTTTGAAATTAATTGTCGTATGCATATTTATCATGAACTGCTCCAATTACACTTTACGATCGCAAACCAAAAATAGAATTTCATATAACTATACAATGAAATGTACATATAAGTTTATTTCGATCTTAACCAAAGGGGCACACAACATAAGGGGCCGATCAGATTTGGATAAAAAAAAAATTGTTTCCCACTTGTCAATGAAAAATAATTTGTTTGATACAGAAAAAAAGAAGTTTGTTTCAACCTGTAGCTAGGGTATAGTAATGAGGCTGCAAAATAAATTTGTCGCTCGTCCATGCAAGAAAAAAAATTTTCATTGAACCTTCGCGAACACAAAAATTAGGGTAAAATCCATAGCCCCCCCCCCAACTATCATCTGGTCAGCCTTAAACACAATGTTGCCAACAGGTGAAGAGCTCGTCTGTAAGTTACGTCAATGTGAAACTGACTCTAGGTTCTTTTACAACGTTGTCTAAATGTTGCCTCAACATTGCATGCTAACGTCATTGCTCTGACTCTGCTTCACAGCGTTTTGACGACGATCAGTGTTGTCAGTAATCCGATTACATAGTAGAGGCCTAATCGATTCCTATTACTTACAAAACCTGTCATTCTCAGATTGCAGTTACTTTTCGTTTTTGGGTTAGTTACTTTTTTAAAGATTATGTGTTGTTTGTCACAAAATAATTTCTCAATCATCAATAATCAAACTGGATTACCTTTGTTATAGTTCTGCCAGGTGGCATCCTGCTGCAGTTGTATTCAAAATGTTTGCAATCTTTTTCTAATACAGATTAAAAAAAAAAAATGTGTTATTCAATTTAATTTTGATCATAAACAAATTTCTCGAACACCTTATAGTTGTGGGTCTACATTCATGACAGTCTTGTCCAATAGATAAAAGTAACTATATAGTTGTTTCAGCGGTTGTAAATTTATATAAACTGAACCAAATAAAAAACGCAAAACTATTGCCAGGGCTTTATTTTTCTGTATATGATTCAGATAGGCTGTTTATTTTATGCATATGTATAACCAGGTGTCAAAGGACTCAGTTCCATAAAATCACTCCAGTCTGACCTTTGTTTGCACATCTGCGGCCTAGTTTATCACATTGGGGTATGGTGAGTGGAAAGGGGTATTAGGCACACCGTAGGGAAAATCTAATGATTTCATGTTAAAGCTTGAAGAAAATGATGCAAAAGGCCATACAATTCACTTCATTTACTGCCACCTGACTTGCTAAAAAAAAATTTTTTTTGAGGAGTCAGGTGAAAGTTTTCCACACACAATGTTATTCCAATGGAACAATGCCACTACGGAAACAAGTCCTCAAACAGCCCAGACAATAGCTGCAGGTGAAAAAGGCTTAGGATCTTTCAGAAGGGCTTCACACAACCTGTGTATCAGCTGCAGAGTTAAACATCAGCACTTTTTGTGCCCTCCTTTTGCTATTCTCCCTACCACACATCTTCCGCTGTAAGAAAAGCATAAAGAAAGCCCACATGGTACTGATGTTTGTCGTATGGCTGCTATTCAGGTTGTTAGAGGTCTTTTTGATAGACCCTATGCCTTTTCACTCTGTTTCATGTGTTTAGGTCATTCCTTGACCTGTTTCAATAGTTGAAGTGTTTCACTGCAATATCATTGTGTGTGACAAACTCTGACCTGACTTCTCAAACAACAGCATTTTAACAAGTTAAGTGGCACAAACTGAAGCAAATTGTGTGGCCTTTTGCATCATTTTCTTCAAGCTTTCACATGAAAACACTAGATTTGCTCTGTCGAGTGCCTAATACCCCTGTCCAATGACCATACCCCAATGTGATAAACATTGCCGCAGATGCAGATGCAATGGTCAGAATTTAACAATTTTATGGAGCTGAGTCCTTTTACACCTGATTATACATATGCATCAACTCAACAGCCCATCTTAATTATATACAGAAAAATAAAGCCCTGGAAATAGTTTTGCGTTTTTTATTTGGTTCAGTTTATATGTCTTCAACTGTATCATTGTGTTTCATATTCTTTCAGATTGTGTTTCTCAAACGACTGATCCGTCGGAGCACCCAAGCTGCTTGGAGGTCCCGAGAGCCGATGCCCTTCACTGCTTCACAGCGATTACCAGCACTCTCAATTTCTCTGATGCGATGGCCACTTGTGAGCAAACTGGCGATGAACTACCTTTACTCGCGACAAAAGAAATGAGGAAAAATGTTGTAGATCACAGCCTACCGCGCAGTAAGGTGCCGTTCTGGGTAGACCTAAGATCCCTTACTAGAGCGAATATTACGAGTAGCACGGTCCATTTTGGTGAGTGAAACTGGCTGGGTTGGTGAAAGTGTTTTACATACTGTGTTTATCCATTGACTATATATAAACTGAACAGTGTAATTCAGGTTTAGAAGTTATACAATATGATACAACCCAGCGGGCAAGCCGCATAAATACGACATCTTTCTGAAGTCAGATTTTATGTTCAAGTAACGTAACAGTAAAGATGGGTTTACAAAAAAGGGCGATGAATTATCACCTTGATTGGACATCAAAATCTGCTGTGAATGCGACGTCATATTGGAGTTATATTCAGTGGGCATCTGACTTAAGTATGACATCAGTAGAAGGTCAGTCAAAAACCTGGCTGAAGGACAACGTTTATGCGACATAATTCCTTGGCATCGTTGTGAGGTCCATTTCTGACCTCAGTCTGATGTCAGTAGAAGATCAGCCAACGAACAACATTATGCTGACATTGGCTTTTGACTTCTGTGTGTGGGGAAACAATATTAAAACTATGACTTTATATTTAAATCAAGGACAGTCACGACCCAATATTTAACCAAAATATACAACACAGGACTGATGTCAGAATGCCCGCTGGGAAAATGGTCATAATTCATAGATAAACTGTATATTTAGGCAGACTATATTGAATTTGTTGCAGATATCTGTGGAGTAGGAAAGGATGACTCAAGACCAAATCCAAAAGTGCTCAGTTTTGATTACTGTTACAAGAAGAGACGGGCAGTATGTGAGTATGCTGAGACCCTGTATGCTAATCAATGTAGAAAGTGACCAAACATGAAGGGACAAAAGTAGCCTTCATAATTACAATTGGAAAATATTGGCCAAAGCCTGTCTACAGGTGGACCGCTGTTTCATGCCACTGCTTTTTCCTGCCTTGGCAGAACATATGCTGTCATGTGTTGCCAACTAGTGGCAAGTGTGAAATTCTGCTCCAACGAGTGGTCCACATAAAGCCATTGTGGAGAACTCACAAAATTTTTTGTCTGGAAGAAACAGGGCTGTTTCTGAGTATGCTAATGGCCTTGTCTACTTCCTTAAAGCATGTGATTGGTAAGTCTTACTCTGGTTTACCTCAATGTTGAATAGAAACTTTGTGAATGTGCCATAAAATTGGAAATATTTCTTTGGAGCTCAATGCTGTAGCATACAATACTAACTTTTGTGCCAGGTGGCAGCAACATGCAGTTCTCATTTTCACCGGACTGGGCCAAAGCCATATCTATGACTCGAGCAATTTGATTGCAAGATTCATTTGGGACATTTATTATGGATTTAGGAGTTCAGTTTGTTTTCTTCAGGTGTAGGCCTGTATTAGCTGCCTTTAAGAAGGGTTAACCTTGCAAAAATGAACCACACTCTGACAAATTAGGAAAAAGGAGGTTTTATGAAATACCAAAAGGTTTTTTGCATAGAAAATCGGTTTTCCTGCTGCAGTTGTGTCAAGTGAGTATTGCACAGAACCTTATTGGATTTTTGACAAGGCCAGAAACAATTAATGGTTTTTCAGTGAGCTTTATTTTTTAGAGTGCAGGACTTAATATTAACATTAATACTATTATTGAGTGCCCAGAGCTTTGTATTGGGAGACACCGATCAGACTAGAGCGAACGTCAGAAGGAGAAAAAGACGATACCAGATGATCAGTTGTAAAACGTTTTATTCGTCATATTCGAATCTTAAATTTCCATAAATTTCCGTTCCCTAAAAACACGAAACGTGATAAATTACTAAAAGCCAACAAAGTATAAACAAAAGACTAAATAACATACACTGAAGATATATCAATAATATTAAATAATCAAATATATTTTTTTAGGTTTCTGTAATAGACAAACAAAATAATACAAGTCCAGATTCTGAATTATATCAATCCAGTCAAATAAATAAATCAATAAAGATGAACGCCATGCAAAACAACTTACAATCTCTGTGAGATGCAGTGTCACCAATATGTGCTAAGCACCAGTTTGGACCAGATTCAGTTCACATTCACATGTTCAAGTCCATATCCTATAACAAGGATAAAATTGCAAAGTTGTATTCAAAGTTTGTATTTTCAAACATAATATTTAAAGACCAGTGAATAATATTTACAGAAAATATGCATGAAATAAATAAGCTACATAAAATAGACATAACTTTACATTATCTCATCAAATAAATCAATTAAATTTGACAGGTGAATTTCAAACCAATATGGCTGCTCAAAAATGACAGATTGACATCTGAATGACAAGAAATTCACAAGAAATACACAAGTAAAATAAAATGAGCATAAACTTGCTCCATACAGAAGATAATGCACTATCACACTAAAAATGATTTTGTAATAATGAATTTAGAAGAATTAGATTATATAAAAAGCCATACTCACAGCCAATGTTACAGATAAAATCAGATAAAAGTTTTCAGGCCTCCTGAGGAGCTCATGGCATGACCTGGCAGTTTGATGAGACAGGAGGAAATGACTGGGTTCCACACAAACTTGCAGACTGGGATAAAAACTCACAAGAGGGCGAACCAATCAGTTTAGCTAATTAAGCTCCACCTTGTGTCAATCCAATTAAACAAATATTCCAGCCTGCTTTACACAGTCCTACCAAATTGCCAATACACCGGATGGATGATTGGGGATTTACATCCTGTATGTATGCCCTTGGCAGGCTAATTAGAACGACATGAGGACACAACAATAAGGCAAAACAGCCATCCTATACCAATACAGGCTTGTCCTGTAGATCTCATCTTGTTTTTTCAGGTTGCCAAAATCGAAATTTGATGTGTGTTCCAACTGAGGAGAGCCTGACCTGGTTTGAGGCAGAGTTGAAATGTTCTGGATTGAACAAAACAATGTTTGGCTCCGGACAGACTGTCACAGAAATCGAGGCGAAGTTTGACTATGTGTCTGAATGTGACAATTGTTGGGTTGGACTGAGAACAACTGTCCATAGTCAGGGATTTGTAGGTAAAGTTGGTGTTATGCACTTTAATAATTGATATAAATATAAATATATTTTGTCTTTCCTTTTATGGTTTTTTCTCATATATCGATATATTATAATATTATACAGTGTATTTCATAGCAAAATTATGATAAATTGCAGTCGACGAATGATGAGTTCAAGTGTACTACATTCAGCTGCCAGTGGGTATCTAGGCGAAGGAGACGGCCATTTTGTGGAGGGGGCTGTTGCTATTTTGCCCTGAAATTTTAACAGACTCATTTCTAATTCTTATTTTATAATTTAATTTCACAGACCAAGTGGTATCAGAGCCTGCTTACGCCCTTGTTCTCAAACCAGGACCCTGTGCTGTAGTGAACCACGAGGGAGATGGGGTAACCAAACGTTGTTCCGGAGGAGGCGAGCTGCACAACGTTGTTTGCGAAAGATGTAAGATACATTGGGCACAGGCTCATGCCTTACTTGTTTCTGGTACTGTAGAACGGGGTAAAGTTGCCAATCTGCAGGAAAGTTGGCTGGCTATTTTAACCCACTTAATGGAAGAAATGCCAACTTTTCTCGCTGACACAGGTATCTTTGGCAAATTTGCAACCTCTGTCAGTGAGGAAAGTTGACATTTCAGCCATAGCGGGGAGGGAATTTGTCAAAATCTCTAATATAAGAATTGTGCACTTGGTGACAAGTTTTTGCAATTTGGCATGGGTGTTTATATGACCAAAGGGGTTTCAAAAACCACCGCACACAAAGTGAGACCGCCCCCTGGTGGCCGGTATGCACAAAATCCAATATGGCCGCCGCAAAACACAAAAACGGGCATATCTCGGTCACTATTTGTGCTATATTGATGTGTAATACATCATTTTCCACTATTTTTATTATGGAAAATGCATTCTTGCTGTTATTTTGTGGCTCAAATGTGAATTTCAATGCCAAAATCAATGTTCATTGCAGCAGCAAGATGTAAAAAAGACGTCACTTGGTATTTTGTCCCTTTTGGAATTTTCACTTGTGCCTGACTTGAATGAATGTGAATTAATTGTACCATGTCATGACTTATTATTGGCATGGAAAGTTATGGGGATGAATAGGTGCTATAATTGTGTTATTTATGTAAGATTGAAATAAATGGATACTGTTCTGTCTGGTGCGCAAGGGGCACAAATGCTATATGTATGCATGTTTTAATGCATATCTAATAGCCCATTATGTACATCAGAGGCTTAATAATTGCTGATGTGCCCTTATTCAATAAATATGTTGCCATGTGACTGATATGCAAGTCATTCATAACTCTCAGCTCTCTTTACTCTGCTTAATGTTTAATAACAGAGATCTTGAAACTTTTCAGTGTGATCTTTAAAAGGGCAAACCAATGATATCAAATGTGATATTATTACTCATTAGAACTTCTGATAAATCACATCAATGATAATTGAGAAAATTTTGTTAATTCAAATCAATATTGATGTTCTGGATGAATCCTATATATATGACTATATAGGCACAGAGACCTCACTAGAAAACTGGAAGTTGAAGAACCATCTCTTCTCCTACTCACTGATATGAAGATGACACGATCAAACTTCAGCAAAAAATGGTTGTTGTATTTTATGTTATGAGTATGTGGGTTGATATGGTAAAGTGAGGCAGTATGGACTGCAAACCCTTGTGGAAACATTCCTACACAGTAAACCCTTGCTCTTAACCAAGCAGTGTTCCTGGCGGTGGCTGCCACATGTTCGGGTTTGTTTTCTCATAGTCAGTCAAAAAGTGAAGAATTCCATCAGTTTATAAAGCTAAGTGGGTTCTAGTCATAGAAATAAGCAGCTCAAGGTGTGCACAGAGGAAGTAATAAAGTGACGTTTCAGTACAACAGTAGGGAGACAAAAGTCAAGATGTTTGAAAATGGGCTTCCCTAATAATATTGAGATTGGTATCTAAAGACCACAGACCTTGGTGAGCTGTTGGTTTGCTCTGGCTTCAAGAACATGATTGTTTCATAAGAAAATTTGGTGTGTATACTTTGTCCTTTGTGTGGTTTCTTGAAGAAACAACACAAAGAGGACAAGGTATGCACACCAACTGACACTTACTTAGCTCCATATCCCTTGAGCACATGAACATCTTGTCCATGTCTGATTTTGCTTAAGTCAAGTGAGAAAAGCAATTTGCACTCACTTGCCAACCAATCTCTTACTAGTCTTTTATGTGATATCACCTTCTCATCAACAGCCTGTGGCAACAATCAATCAGCTGGTCTCTTCTAGAATCTTGCAGTGGTCTCTTTCCATGATTTATATTTGGAGACACAAACTATGCATTTTGGATGCCTCTCCTTCTGTGTGAAACATCCCAAATTCTAAACATCTACCCCTCTGTATAACAGGCCTTCAAAAAAGATGTGATTATTGTCTAGCAAGGAAATTCTCTCTGAGACTGTCATTGCCATTGTCTAAAGCGATGAGCATTGTGTCAAGTTTAAGAAGAGGATGGAGAGCCAAGGGATCTCTATGGGCAACAGAGAAAGAAGACAATGATTCAAAGTCTGAAGTCCTTAGAGCATTTGAGGAGTTTGGACAAGTTGCTGATTAATGATTTCTTCAGGCATGCACGACTCCATCTCAATCAATGCAAGGTAAATGTGGCTCTGGGCCTTAATCTGCAGAACACCAATTAGCACAGCCTGAGCAGATGCATTGTTATTCAGTTGGACACCCAAAAAAACCAACATCTCAAGTCCCAGACATTAGCAAGGGAGGATAAGTTCAGAAAGTCAAAGTCTTACCAGATGTTCCTCAGTTCAGAAGAACTTAATCATGGCTGAAGTTCTTGAAAGACGGCCACAAGGCACATGGAAGGCTTCGTGCAGTTTATGGGCAAAGAGCAACACAACATCCAGATTTGCACCTCTTATCAAAAATAGAAGTCAAGTTTGTTCTTTTCTGAGCACCCAGACTAGTGTCTTACATTTATATCACCCTATTAGCAGGAAGAGGTTGACACTCCTTATATTGCACTTACATCATATTACTCAACAAGGCTATTGTATAAGCCTTCTTCAGATTTTTCTGTTACTGCCAATCATCTTTTCAATAATTTTGGCCAGTTTGAATTGTTGTTTGGGTTTAGCCATGACCAAACCTTTAGATGTTTAAGTCTGAGACCTCAGTAAGTCACAGTGCTCAGATAATGTTTGGACTTCATGGCGTATTTGGAGAGGTATTCCTGAAGTCAATCTGTCACTTTTAGCATTAATCCATAAATCAACATGACTCAAACTTGATTCTCATCACATACAATGAAGAGCTGGTGCATGCATGATGGAGTTGTACTTATGAACAGCTGAGTGAGACAGAATCTCCCTGAATGATACAGGAAGGCAGGCTTTTATAAGCTGTCACTTTCTTTAACATTCAAAAGTGGCCACTATGTTGTGCGGTATTCATCGGACAACAGTCACTCAGCAACATTACTCTCCTGTACTGGATTGTATGAACACCTAACACGGGTTATCCTAAAGTGGTTAACTCGTATAACTTATCTTCTAGCCAGGTGATTGGCAAAAACTTTTGGTCATGTTGTAGTATGACTTCAGTTAATTAAAATTAGTTACCTAACTCATGTTCAGCATTGACACAATGTCACTAAAATGACTTAACAACTTTAGGTTAACCTGTGTTAAGCGTTGATACAGTTTGGTGCTGATTGTTGGGCTGGACATGCTGTCAGATCAGAATAGTGGGTCCTACACTTGATTGACCTGACAGATGTGGTACAAGCAAGTTCTCTGTCACTGCATGATGGATTTATGATAGCATTTTGGCTGTCTTGCACCTCCCAGTGTTAATGCACTGGAGGTGGTCTGAAGTCAGAAAACCACAAAGAATCTATTATCACATTATCTTGTTATTGACTTCCATCCAAAAAGAAAAGTAAGTTGCTGTGCAGCAATTATGATTTTTGCCAAGCCCTTGAGCACTAGTTACCATTTACCTGCAGCTCTAAGTAACTGGAGGTGCCATGTTAGTTCTGACAGTTCAGATAGATATGGGCCTGAGATGAATGTTCACTTCAGATGTGAAACATTCAGTGACGTATAATAGTTGCCATGTCAATAAGTTCAATAATTGCTTATTTATTTCAGGAGAGTCAACGTCTTTTATGGGAATTCAATTTCAATTAACATTGTTGCACAGTATGAAATGATCTTCAAAATGAGAGTCGTAGCAGTGAGTGAGTGAGTGAGTTTGTGTTTTACGCCCCATCAGCAGAGTTGTAGCAGTTTGCCTCATTATGAGTTCTTAAAAAGATAAGGCACCATTTAAACAAGACAGGTTATAGTTTGGACTTTGCTTTCAGCTCTGAGAAAATAATCTCCAAACTTTATTGAAATTCAAATACCTCACAAGAAATATGTTTAAGCCTTGAAGGGCAGAAAATACAAAAATCTGTCAAAAAATAACCTTGAGCTGTTCCTTAGACCCATTAAATCACGATTTACAACCAAACCAACCCCAGAAACAGATTTGGCATTATCATAAACATTGGAAATAAGGTATTGCACTTGAATTTAGAACGAATAGTGACGAAGATAAGGCATTTTTTGTTTTTCGTGGCGGCCATATTGGATTTGTGCATACCGGCCAC
Source organism: Platynereis dumerilii (assembly GCA_026936325.1). Lineage (NCBI taxonomy): Eukaryota > Metazoa > Annelida > Polychaeta > Phyllodocida > Nereididae > Platynereis > Platynereis dumerilii. The sequence continues at coordinate 33,420,501 of JAPTHN010000004.1, forward strand.
CAGGGGGGTCCCCCACTTTGTGTGCGGTGGTTTTTGAAATTGCCTTAGCCATATCAAACACCATGCCAAATTGCAAAAACTTGTCACCAAGTGCACAATTCTGACGGATTCCCTCCCCGCTACCATTAAGTGGGTTAAAATAGCCGGCCAACTTTCCCCCGGATGGCCAACTTTCCGTTTTACGGTATATTCAAAGGTTCCCCATTCTGACACCTTGTAAAGGTGACAGTAATTATTTATTTTAGGTGAACGACATCCCAAATTATTCCTTTCTAAATGATGCATCATCCTGATAAGAATTACCTCAAGACTGCCCAAAAAGAATTAATTTATTTCACCAACCTGAGAAAGAAATTATTTATTTAAAAAGCACCAACCCCCCCCCCCCTGGATATAAAATAGTCTCCCTCTATATCCCTCAATATGCTTGCAAGGAGGAGTTTGACCTGTTGAGCCTCTTACTATATCAGTATATATGTACAGATAATAATTCTTTTTTCCCTCATACAGATGTGACAAAGCATCACGACGTATTTCAGGACACAACAACTCCAAGATGTCCGCCCGAGGGTTGTGTCAAACATTTCCGTCGAGGGGGCGACATCAAACTAGCGACGGCTGTGATAATGACGGTGGGGCTACCACTCTGCATAACAATCTTTATTCTTGCTGGAATAATGCATAGGTAAGGACTGTCTCTCTCATTATAAGGGACTGGTCAGAATCGGGGGGGGGGACCTGGGGGGCACGCCATTCTCTAGGGGGGCACCCTCTATACTAATTATAAATTTTAGCAAGAGTTGGAAAGTTCATATGGGGGGCACAGGTCCAATATGGGGGGCCTGTGCCCCCCGTGCCCCCCCATATGGACGCCACTGTTTAGGGGCACTTTCGTGTCATTTCATCAAATTTCAGAAAATTTTCCAGGTCGAAAAATTCAGAATGCATTGAAATATTTACTTGAATCAAGGTTCTCACACAAATCACACAAAGTAATTCAGTGATATCTTGAATAGTTTCTCTGGAAAAAAAAATCATGAAATGATTGAGATTTTTGTCAACATTTTTAAAGATTTAACTATTCAAGATATCACTGTATTGGAATATGTGCTTTCTGGGTGAAAAGCTTGAAATCTGGTAAATTTTCAAGGCATTCTGAATCAGTTGACTCAGGTGACAAACATGCTCATGATAATTTTAAGCCTTGTTTCTCCTATGTTCTGCAGCAGCATTTTGAAATACAGAGCAATTTTCCTAAATTGCAGTCAAATGCTTTTGTAAAATCAATGAAACACCACATGTAGACAGGTTTTTGTTTTGCTTCTTGATAACTTACAGATGATTTCATATTTGTAGACATAAGGACTGAACATGAGTGTTTTTTCTGGGACATGTGTTCAATAGGGAAAAGTGACATTAAAAAAATTATGACATCACTTTTCCCCATAAGATAACATGTCCTAGATAAAAAATCACATTCAGTCCTTTAGTCTGCAAATATGAAATCATCTGTAAGACTGTATGGATCCAAATTAAAAACAAAGTCAATTTTGCTGGTTTTCGGAGTCGGAGTGAAAGCAAACTGACAAGGGTCATCAAGGTTCAGAGCTTTATTTTTAAGATATAACCAACTAGTTAGGATTGAATAAAATGGTTTGCCCATTTATAATGCAGACCTGTGATGCTTCATTTTCAGGAAAAAGAACCCCATATACAACAGGATCCAGGAGCCAAGACATAATCGTCGCGCAAGCCAAGTTTCTTACATCCCTGGGGGAGCGAACACTCAGTTTTGAAGTTTGAAAAATATTGAATTAATTATGTCGAAAGCCATACAGGATATCTATTTAATGATTATTGTCATTGACAGGTTGTTAAGTAATAAAGTGTTATGTTTATGTATAAGTCTTTTATGATGTTTTTGTTGTTTTTTCTTGGTCAGTCATCAAGCTATAGGTAACAGCATCTTCAAGTTTCTACACTATCTCCAGCAGTGGTTTTGGGCAAAAGTATAACACTGCATTAATTATCTAAGAAACTAAGGAACTGTCTTATTTATACCAATAAATGGTTTTACTATGGAGTATAGACATTAAGTTTTGGTTTTGTCAAAAATTCTGATTTGTTCTGAACTGTTTGTGTTCATGAATGGCATGAATGCATTCACAAATAAAATTTGCAAGCTGTCTACAAGTGGACCGCTGTTTCATTGCCACTGCTTTTCCAGCCTTGGCAGAACACATATATGCTGTCATGTGTTGCTACCTAGTGGCAAATCCCATTAGCTCCAGCGAGCGGTCTACATAAACTGAGTGTAAGGAACTCACAAAATTTTGCCTGGAAGAAACCAGGGCAGTTTCTGAGTATGCTGATGGCCTTGTCTACTTCCTTAGAGAATGTGATTGTCGAGTTTTACTCTGACTTACCTCGAAGTTGAATAGAAACTTTGCGAATGTGCCATGAAATTGGAACCATTTCTTTGGCGCTACAATGCTGAAGCATACAAAACTAACTTTGTGCCAGGTGGCAGCAGCATGCAGTTCTCATTTTCACCAGACTGATTTGCAAGTTGTTGTATTCTTTCTCAAATATTCGTAAATGAACAGTATTCTCATTAGTGTTCAGACACTGAACTGGTAAGTCCACATGCCAGTATGCCACCTGGTGATAATAGTCTTACAAAATCGCCAGGCAAATGGAACTCGTAATTTCTTTCAGAAAAACTTCTACAGTAAATTTCACAGACTCTGTAACATCCCAGGTAGTATCTAGTATCCAGAGTGACAGGTAATGTCATAATCGGCCATGTGTATTATATGTTTTTGCCTGTCGGGCCTTCCTGGTCTGGATTCAAAGGTTGAAATTCATTCGCTTAAATTTCAGTTTTCTATGTGTTGCAAAGTCAGATGCCCAAAAAGCATTAAAATATTGCAACCTAACAATCCATAAAGTTTTTTTTTAAAATTCACACAGCTTATTTTCAGATTTCTTGCAATTTCCCATTTTCCAAGGTTTTTGCAGAATAGAGAGAAATGTTAAAAGTGTCAGGACTAAAAATATTTAATACTTTTTCTCATACATGCTTTGATTGATTTTTATTTAAAAATTGTCTTATACAGTTGGAATGACGAATAGGCCTATTACAAAGATTAATCACATAATCATCAGAAGGAAACACTGACAACAAATTGAGTTTCTGTTTTTTTATTTTAAACTAATGTCAGAGATTCATATTCAAGCAAGCTACAATAATGACAGCTCTTGTTAGCAAACTTTAGAAGTAAAGCTTTTGTTAAAAATTAATAAATACACTTTTGTACATTCCTTTAATGAATATTAATAAGTTAGATATATATACATGCATATTCAAAAATAGGACTCTCCTAAATATAGTGAAAATGTATACAGTCAAGATTATCGCAACAAATACAATGGTTTGATCATTTCCTAAAACATAATGGAGTTTTCTTCGAGAAAATACCCCTTTGTCAAATAATATAATTGAAATTCAGATTTTTGTATGGACAATTCATCTCAGAATGTACACCTATAAGTGACCAGGTGTATTGAACACAAATGTGCTTCATATTTATAAAATACAAATTTACATACTAAGTTATGAATAGATTTACACCAACGCGACCCAAGACAAACAAGGAAAGAAAGGACTAAATAATCACTTCTAAATTGAGTTCCCATTTAGACAGCACTTTTATAAAAATATATTGCACAGAGAAATAGAATAATTATGAATTAAAAAAAAGTTAGTAAAGGAAAATCATGCAAAATATTTAAACATTTCTCTGCCTAAGACTATATCGTAAAGCAGAACTATTGAAGAAAAATAACCATTAACAATCTGCACAGAACGTTTTTGTAAATATTGAATGGCTACAGTAATTTGTGAAAATGAGAATAAATGATATCAATGAATGAATTTCAAAAAGTTTTTTTTTATTTTTATAATTTTGATTTCCTCTCCTGGACCACCTCTTTCTTCAATTCTCTTCGCAAAATTTTTCCGCTTGCTGATTTGGGAATAACATTTCTAAACATCACTCCTCCTTTTAAACTCTTGTATGGTGCTACCTTGTCTGAAAAGCAAAGAAGATAATATTATTAATTTAATAAGTTACAAATAGAAATTTTCATTTTGCTAGCGGTGGTTTTATTTTTCTGAAGGTTAGGCCGGATTTGGAGGGGGCACCTGGGGGCACGCAACTCTCAAGAGGGTAACTTGCAATACCAACTGAATATTTTTGCCAATTTAAGCCAAAATCAGAAAATTTATATGGGGAGCGCAACATAATTGGTGGCACATGCCCCCCCCCTGGTCACCCGGTAGGTATGCCACTGCAGTTATGAGTTATGACAATTGCAGCAGTCATAATGTGCCTGAGCGAAGTTGTCTCATTTGTAACTGTCGTTGGCAATGTAGCTGCTCCAAATAATCAAAAATTATAATCAAGGGTGAGCGCAACCCTTCTTGTGATTTATTTCAATACAAGAGCTAATAATCAATTACCTTTCAAAAATGCATGGACTTGCTGTGGCGACACCTTCTGGCCTGGTTTGACAACAATATAAGCCCGAGGAAGTTCTCCTGCCTTTTGGTCTGGGACTCCGATGACAGCGGCATCTGTGATCCCAGGATGTTTCAACAGGTGGCTCTCTAATTCTGCTGGCGCCACCTAGAATAAATAAGAGAAACTATCTGTGAAATGACTGATTGATAGAGTAAAGATGATAATATGGCGATCAACTTCACTGCCATCATAGACTGGCTGTGCGATCTCAGGCTGAAGCAGTACATTAGCCGGGAACAAGCCGCCAGCTTACGTATCACTGGTGCAAATTGCCAACGGGAAACGGATAACTGCACCGAAAGCGTTGAGTGTTGACAAAAAAACTTGTTGATTGTTCTCTGACAATTTTATCACAGTAAATTGTAACCCACAACAGTGTAACTTTATCGTATATAGGCGTCTTATATTTTTTCAAAGAAGTAATGTAATCAACAACAGGCCAGTTATGGTTGTTTGCAGACAGCGGCTTCTGCCTTAAGGTTCATATATTATGATAGGAATTATTTATGCCTTTGTGTATGTACATTTTGAATCAAGAACAAATACATTATGTCTGTCTGTCTATCTAGCTGTATAACTGCTTTCAGTTTCATCTTTGAAATTTGAGCATGTAATGTAGTTTAAATCATAAAGTTTCCGAACGCAAAGATGAGTTCTTTCATTTGTCGGTAGTCTTCATATAACAATTGGCTAAGCGAAACTAAAGATGTGTCATAATTTATAATTTTCCTACACTTAGTTATATTTGTGCAATTGCAGTACCAACCTGTAAGCCATTGTATTTGATGAGTTCCTTCAGCCTGTCCACAACATAGAAGTGTCCATTGTCATCATAGTAGCCAATGTCTCCTACAAAATCATAAAATTTTGGAATTAAAATAAATGGACATAGGCCTATGCATGCTGATGGGCGGTGTGTGCAATTATTATGTCATATTTTACTGTAACTTTCTATCTCCCAGAGTTTGATGGGAGTACCTTAAGGCCCGAATGGCCCCGAACTGCCCCCGAATGGCCCCGATTGGCCCCCGAATTGCCCCCGATTGGCCCCTGATAGGCTCCCGAACGGTCCCGAGCCATTCAGGCCCCAAAATTGTGATGTGAGTCAATAGGCTGGTAAATGATAGAGATGCCTAATTACTGTTATTCGTCATTTTCGAAATCAGATCAACAGGAAAAAAAAAGACTAAATATCCCACCTGAATGGAGCCACCCCTCACTGTCAATGGTCTCCTGGGTGGCCTTGGGGTTGTTCAGATATCCCTTCATTACTCCTGCTCCTTTGAAGCACAGTTCACCAGACTGATTTGGCCCTAAGCTTTGTCCTGTGCCAACATCAATAACCTGGAAGAAGATGAAGTTCATACATTAATTAATTGACTTTAATCGTATTGGCCCAGCAGTTTTGCACGAGCTACTTGACCTGTTGTTTAATCCTTGGCAATGATATACCGTAGAACGGGATAAAGTTGACAAGCCAGGGGAAAGCTGGCAAGATAGGTAAAAGTTGGCCACCTATTTTAACCCACTAAATGCCAGAAAAGCCAAATTTTCTCACTGACACTAGTTTCTTTGGGAAATTTGCCACAGGTCTGTGTCAGTCAGGATAGTTGTCATTTCTGCCATTAGTAGGTTAAAATAGGTGGCAAACTTTACCCCAGCTTGCCAACTTTACCCCGGCTTGCCAACTTTACCCCTTTTTATGGTAATAATTAAATTTCATCACTGAAATAGCATGTAAGACTGTCAGAAATTTTGACAGTGTTTAAATATCATGAAGTTACTAAATGAATTGTTTCGTTGCAGGAACAGAATTCATACATGTATAATTGAAGCTATGATAGACATGTGATTATAATACATTCTGCTATTTGACGACATCAATAATGTCATTTGATAAGACTGACCAATTGGTTGTGCTGCTAATAATGTTTATGAATTGATCTTTTCTAGACCGTGTCAACGATCTAAAAACAATTTGATCAAATAGGTTTTTTCGATTTTTAGCACAGAAGTTTGGTTAATTAGTTTTTAGAGTGTACTGACCTTCCCAGCCATATTTGGCAGTAAAACTCCTGCAGATCCGTGCTTCCATTTGCCTGGTGGGTCCAAAGTAGCTACAACGGACAGTTCTGTCATTCCGTAGCCTGAAATTAGACATCGATGGTAAGCAAAAAAGACTTTCTACACTGAAAAAAAGGTTTGCGTACAACAGAGATAATGAAAGTTAGCTGGTGTCCGTCCAAAAGATTTTATGTGAAATAGTCACGTTTGATCAATTTTTTGTATGATTTGATCAATGAAATGTCAAAAATACACATACTTTCGTCCAGTGATGGAAATGGAAATATTTTGTCGGGGGAGCTATCAACTGTCACGGCGGAGGCGCGCCATTACAAATTGGTAAAAAGAGAAAAATTCTGAAACCACGGTTTATTTTTTGCTAAAATACCCAGGAGGACTGAAGAAGTGAACATGATAATTATATTCCCACTGATGAGTGGGGGAGCTGCAGCAGCTCATAGCTCCCCCTGTTTTTTGACCCTTGAGCTCCCTTGAGCTCCCCCCCCCCAATTCCATCACTGACTTTCGTCTAAATTTACACAAAATTTTGGACGCACAACAGCTAACATGCATTTTTCCTGCTTCACTCAACTTTTTTTTTCAGTGTACGCTCATTGTGAGAAGGGTGAAAGCTCCAAGCTGGTGAGTGAGTCAATGTACAGACCTTTGTGTTATGAAAATCTGGCATTAAAGATTCCATTAAATTAACTGCCTTATTTCCTGAAATCTGGCAAATCAGAGAGCAGTTTCATGCTGGTACATTTGACCAGCAAAATCAGGCTATGTGTTACAAAGGCCCAAACAATCCATAAGCTTTCATGGTACAGTGGTCTCTGTATTAAAAGACCACCTGTTCTGCGGACATGAAGCGGTGTCTCCTCGAGGTGCGGCCTCTAGTCAGGGTGAGAAATTCACCAAAAATACTACCAAGTGCGAGTGAAGGCGGTCACATGAGCCGAGTCGGTCTTACAACAGGGGATCTTATAATGTAGGTACCACTGTATCAAGCATTTACCTTGTCTGACAGAATTGACGTTCATCTTGGTCATCAGATCTTCTGTTTGTTTTTTATCGAGCGGGGCTGCTCCGCAGATGATGGTATGAAGACTCGAGGTGTCGTAAGAGTTGACGAGGGGGTCCATGAGCAGTTTGACTGCGACCGGAGGGACGATGTGCAAGAACGTTGCCTGAAATTATTAATTGAGATTAAGTTATAGAGCTACCCAATGTACTATTATACTGTCATGTAAGCACTGTAATCTCAAGCAGCTTTAAGTAATAACCTGTCATGAATTGGATAAGACATGATATTATTATATTATTATCTATCAAACCATGCCTTCAGTCTGTCACACCTCACTTCAAGACAATAGTACATAATTTTATCTTCTGAACTCTTTAAATTCTCTGTATATATACATATTTTATTGTATTTCAATCATATTGTGTGTTTGAATCAAAGCACTATTATAGAAAAAAAAATACACAGTGTCTTATACTCTATAATGAATAAATATTATGTTATAAATAAATAAATTAAAACAAATTCTTCTGTAAATCGGTAGATAATTGGACATGTTTTGATTAATAAGAACAAGAATGCTAAAACATAAACAAGTTTCATCATTCACCTTGTACTTCTGTATGGCACCAAGAACATGCTCGAAATTGAAATTGGGGAACACGATATTTGTGACTCCCATCGTCAGAGAGTACAGAAGGAAAAGTCCAATTCCGTAACCATGGTAATACGGAAGGAAGTCAATAAACGTTTCCTCTCCGGTTTTCATATCTTTGGATTCTTGAATCCTGCAATAAAAATAATTGAACATGTCATGTATACCGTTATGTCTCCATGAAAATGATGATGAAATTAGTGGTGAGCCTTCCATCTCAAACCACACTCTAAAAAATTTCGGGACAAAACGGACTTTTAAAAAACCCAATGGTTTTTTGAAAAATCCGTATTGGTTTTTGCAAAGAATTTTTGGTTTTTCAAATAACCATTTTCCATCTAAAAAACAATGTTTGTACCGAAATTTTTTCGAGTGCAGCTAAACAATAGAATCTACAGGTAGAGATTAATCATAAGGAAAAATTGTTAGCAATTCCCATATTTGCAATATATATCAAACCAGTTAACAGAAAACAAATCAATAAGTCACCGCAGACTTCAAATTGTGTAATAGCTTGCAAATCTTAAATAAATAATCTTACAAAATTATAATAGAAAGTTATGGAAATACAAAAAGTTTGTAAAAATATTTTGACTTACACCAAAGCTTGAACGAGATGGACAAGATTGTGATGGGTCAACAGGACTCCTTTCGGAACGCCTGTCGTCCCGCTCGAAAAAGGAATTATGCACACTTGTTCTTTCGGGTTGAATTTCTTAGTTGCAACAGCTTTGTCATTGCCAAGAAGCAAGTCGTCGAAATGGATGCAGCCCGGGTGCTTGTCACCGATGAGGATGATATCCTGAATGACAAAAAGGAGAGTAAGTATTGCGTTATTTATTATTTTTTATCAAGCACAGTGGAACCTCACAATTAAGACCACCATGGGACTGGTCAAAATGGTGTTAATTTTAAGGGCCTTTAAGTGAGGTTCAACTGTATCGTGCAGGGGATAAAAAATCCTTCAAATAAAGAAAAAATCGGACATATAATGACAATCTGCAATAATTTTATCATTGGTATAATAATGCTATTGAAAAAATTCAATTGAACTTTCTCAAAAATATGCTTAGTGTTAGATGTCAAACACCCACCACTGCAATCCTTGCAGATACTGGCAGATTTCCTTTACTTGTAAGGCAACAGTCTTCCGCCCTGAAATACTTTGATAGACTAAAAAGTGAAACTTGTCCTATACTTCTTAAGAAGTGTCTAGAAATTCAAATTAAACTTCAGGAGAAAGGTGTGCCTTGTTGGCTCACAAGACTTAGCAAAATCACCGACAGGTTAAACATAGATCTTATGCAATGCAATCCGAATAAAACCATAACATGCCTGTATGACAAAGCTAAAGATAAGATGATTAGTGAAATAAATGATAACACTAAATACCCAAAACTACGAACGTACAAAACTTTTAAATCTGATACGCGCTTAGAACCATACCTTAACTTTAATCTCCCTAAATCTGTTTATACCAGTATCGCCCGTTTCAGACTAAGTTCTCACAATCTTAATATTGAAATTGGTAGACATAAACGTCCTTATATACCTGCAGAAGATCGTATTTGCGCTAAATGTAACTTAAATGTTGTAGAAGATGAATTCCATTGTTTAATGGTTTGCCCAAACTGGACCAAACCAAGAACTGAATTGCATAACGTAGCTTGTACTTCAATTAATGATTTTCTGGTATTAAGCCCAGCTGAACAGTTTCATGAAATTTTGACCTCAAAAAATGTATACCTGAATTTTGCTCTTGGCAAATTTCTTTACACAGCATTGAAAATTGAGAGTTGAGGCTATTATTATAATTTATGCGCTAGGTTGCTCCTGGTGACTGAGTGGTCAGTGGCATGTTGATGTGTTGCATGCTTGTGTTTGCTGTTGCTGTAACTATTGTATATAATTAAAATGTTTCTTTTGTACATATACATTGTATTATTGGTGCTTCCAATTTATTGATGATGTGATGTTTAATTCTATCTGTACATAAATATATATCTTCTGCTTTTTATACCATTTTGTGTGCTGTAGATACTACCGAGGTTAACTGTTTTTAATACCATTTTGTGTGCTGTAGATATTATTAAATGTGGTGCTTTATCCGTCTGACTTAATTAGCCTTAAAATGTGATTTGAGTTATTTCTGATTTATTAATTATGGTGCTTTACACAATTACAGTATTAAACAATTACAGTATGAAATGGACACTTCTATGAATTTTGTATTAATATATATAGTAATCCATGTTTTCTTTATCAATTTCATTGTACCATATAATGTATGACTGCTCCTTCCTAGTTGTAGTTAGTTACTATCCCGCTTTTGTACATACACATCTTATTTTATGTTTTTATTTACTTATATGACACATGTATCTTGATGATATTCAGATGTCAAATAAAATTCTATATATATATATGTATCAGGGACGGACGCAGGGGGGGGATGGGGGGGATGCATCCCCCCCCACCGGACCAAAATTTATATATTTTTACATGTTAATTTTATCCGTGCGCAGTCGCGTTATGTCGCGAATTATGCATTCCACGACGCGACAGCCCAATAGACCCCCCCACCGGAATTTTCTGGATCCTCCCCTGATATGTATGATTGTCAAAGACAAAATGGATATGGACATTTGCAGATAAGATAGAAGATCTTGCAGTAATCATGTTATATTAAAAAATTAAAATTACAAAATGTTTAAAAAAAATCTTCAAAATTGAACATCATTTTTATTTAATAGGCCTATCCATTTTGAAGGCTGCAAAATAAGATTAGAACAATCACAGAGTTGCCATATGTTAGGTAATGAGTCAGGTATAGGAGTCATAGGACCTCAAGTTGGCATTGGGTACATTGATTCATCAGCACACTTCAAAGTTTGACTTTCAACTAAGTACCTTAAGAATGTGACATCAATGACTACAATACAAAAAAAAATTGGCACTCCATTCTTACCTGAACGCATTCAAATTTTCTGGCCACTCCCGCCACCTTATCTAAGGCTGCGCCAACCGTGATGACAAATTTCGGTTGCGTCACTTTGATTTGATAACTGATTTCCTCTGAAAAAAAAGAGCACGATAAGTTAAAGATAAGTGTGATGTAATATATGTGTCATAATTAGGACATGAGGAATTTATAAAAAATCCGTAGAATTAAAAAATTAGGATTTAAATTCAAATCACAACAAGATGGGTGCTCCACGTATCACAAAGTTTTGACGCTTGCATGATCTGGCCTGGCGGATGAGTTTAAACAATAGTTAAGAGAGATTTGTGAAGATTACGGTTAAGGTTGAAGATTGAATTTAATAAAACAATGTGTCAGACACGTGCACTGTTTTTTCAACTGTTCCGAATTCCTGGAATGGATCGAATTGTACTTGTACCATCCCCAAAATCGATGCCAGAAACATATTTTAGATAAGGGAAAATCAATAACAAAAGTATTTGGTCTAGATTTATGGTCACTTTTCAACAATATGACACATTGGAATGCAAACAATGAGGTGAATTGAAAAAATTAGTGACATTGTCATTGTTTCAGATCACTTGGTCATTGTCATTTTTTTCGTCGACTTCAACCAGGGGCGGATTTAGGGGGGCGAAAGGGGCGACCGCCCCCCAACCCCTCAAAAAAAATATATATATTTTTTAAAAAAATTTTTTTTTTTTTTTTTTTTTAGTAGAAAAAAAAAAAATGTGGGTCTATAGTCTACTACAGTTTGTTTCACAACATACGAACCGGTGTTTGGCTTGACTGCTCAGCATCTAAAAGTCACACAGTAGAAAGACACTTACTCGTAGATTGATGAGCTATTCTGTGATTTTTTCATCCAATTTTGTGACGTTTTGGTGCCGTTTTTGTCAGATTTTTGACGACAACTGCCCATTCTAGAAATGAGACAGACTGTAACAGCACTTTCTACATTAGGCCTGTTTAGTCATTATTGTTTGATTCTGATTTGGTAGTTCAAACTTTAGATCATTACCTTGGTTCTTTTTGTCAATTATCTTACAAATTACTGTTTATTCTTCATTCTATCTCTATTTTTGCTGTACAGCATAGACATGGAATGCAGGGGACTGCAGGGGGCAGGGGTATACCCCAAAGTCAATGTTCACTCCAGTCAAGTCAGACTTGAGTCAGCTAAAGTCAAGTGTTTTTTGCATAACTTAGCCATGTTTTACCTTACAGAAATGACAAAATGCATTTCACACACTATTAGGACTTTTGTAAAGTATATATATATATTCAAAATAAAAACCCACTAAAAATTGACACATTCGAATACTACCTAATATTCTGTGTACAAAAATTCTGAAATTTCCGAAGTTATAATGTACCGTTGAAGACTATTTAACAGAAAAGTCCTATGAAATTACATTAATTCAGCTGAGGTTTACTTAGCTCAAGTGAAGTCAGAGTTTAACAACTTAGCTGACTAGTCAGTTGAAGTTCTTGCCAAGCAAGTCAGAGTTTTAACTCTGACAGACCGGTCTGGCTGTGGGAGGGCAGCTGCTTCCTAAAAATCTCCAAACATTATATTACATTTATAAATATTAAATTGAAACAAAGAGAAGAAAAGAACATTTCTGGCTGAAAACCCCATAACCGAACTAATGTCCCCCACTTTACTCCTTATGAATTAGGCTCTGGATTGGGTTTCGTGTCGCCCTGTCCCTTGGCCTTTTTGAATTCCTTGTCCCTTTGCAGTTTTTTAATTGAAATTTAAATTCCCTGTCCCTCAGCTCTGGGTTGGGTTTTGTGTCCCGGTCTCTTGGCCATTTTACTTTTGAATTCCCTGTCCCCCATAACCCCCATCAAGAGCCTCATGAATAGAGGTAGCAGTCAAAGAAAAATGAGTGATAACATGAATTTGTGCAGGGACATCATTGACGTCACTACAGGGCCTCTCTTTTACCATTCATTGATCCTGAGTAAAAGTGGCTGTCTGTCAAACTTTTTAAAAATCAGAGTTACTGCAGCATGAAGCAATCTGTAAGGCAAAATTGATGGCTTGGTATATATTACATGGATAAAAATGGATGAAACCATGTATTTTAAATCGTTTGAACCAAGCTTTGATTGGGACACTGTTTCCATGTGAAATCATCGAATATCGATCAATTGGTCAAGCTTGATTTAATTTGTCTCCAAGTAGTACCTGAAAAAGGTAAAAATGTGTAACAAAATTCTTTGTTATATTAAATAAAAATATCCCCCTTTGAGAGCTCACAATGCGTCTCAGAAAATCTAAAAACCCTGAGCTTCTCGGGGCCTTGAGCGGCCCCCAGACCCTCTGCCGCTGTGATTCGGCCCTTCGGGCCTCATGAGGTTCGCCCCCCCACCTAAAGAATCCTAGATCCGCCCCTGTCAAACATAACCAGACCTTTCAAATCTGGGGATGAAAGGTTTTAAGCAAGCTAGAAATTCTTTCTATATACTTCATCCGAATTACAGGGTGCGGCAAAAAAACTCGCACCAGCAATAGCTATGAATTTTAATTGCCATAATTTCCTTACCAATGCTTCCATTAGTATGAAATTTGGACACAATCAAGCCATGTCTATCTAAATTTACTTGCTCAAAGCATTTTTTATTTTTATGAATTACTTTTCACGTTCTAGTCCTTAAAACAGTGTATGTCAGTTTTTTCAGGCGCATCTTGTTTTTGTCAAGTATACCCAAATTGCAGCATTAAATCAAGCTTTTGAAACATTCGGGCTGCTTCAGACACCTCTCATTTGCCCATGTAAAAACATTTGAAATTTTGAGGTCTGATGAATAGGGGGGGGGGGGGTCTCTGATTTTGGACTGGAGGATAAACTCGAATACTAATGACCTCTCTAGGTCCCTCTTGGCAGAACATACTATACCTAAATTTGTTAGAATATCACATTGCAGTTGATCAAAACATAGACAGACATATTTGGTGAGTGCAGCCCTCCAAGGCAATTTGTTAGTACTCCCAAGGCTTGATTGATGAGCTGGGAGAGTGGGGGTCCTCTACATACATATCCACCCATCATGTCAAGATATTTTACTTGCCCAGCGCAGAAACTGATGCTGGAGACCAAAAATTCATTATCTCATCTAATTTGTATCCATCAGGCATTTTGCTCATGAAGATCCACTTGAAATATTTTGTATTTATCTCCCAAGTTTTGAACCCATGCAATCAAAAACCTCTAGCAAAGCGGCCTGAAATGATATTTTTCAGCAACCAAACTGCTTTATACTGTTGGCTTGTACAGTGGGTTTGTCTTGGCCAGAAAAGAACGCACTAAAACACCCCACTGTTAATTTTTTTGCCCTTATGTGGAAATTATGATGAATCTTTCTTTTATCAGTAGCAAACAATGCAAAAATGGAACACCTGACGACAGAAACTTGTCTTATTATGTCAAATATTCACTGGAGTTATTCTCTCTCTTTAAACCACCTGATGTTTTAAAATTCATGGCATTCAGAAATTATCAGTAGGCCAGCTGCAGTCACCAAAGTATTGTAGCCTCTTTTAGTTTGTGCAAGCAAGATTTTGCAGAGGCTGTGCATTATTGAGAATAGCCAGTGTGCTAACTTTAATTTTACACTAATTCAACTTCTAGGCAACTGCTAATATGTTTGGCTAGATATCCCATCACTCAAAACTTAATTTTGCAATTTTCTGTTTGATCTGCTAGAGATGTTCAAGTGGTGCAATTTTCTTTGCCGCACCCTGTAACCATGTCAGACCTTGAGAAGGATTTGATGGGTATTGTTTCTAAATCAATCATGTCTGATACCGATACTTTTCAAAATGATGCTGGTCCAGTTTCGATACCAAAAACGGTGCAAAGAGACAAAAACGCAATAACTCATGATGCCGTAATTGAAAAAGTTATTTCCTAAAACATGAGACATTAACACAATAGGGAGCCACAAGGTAAAATCTCACTAAAAACAAGACTTCAATGTTTAAGATGGTTGTTGATGAGGATCATGGTAGTGTTTAAGTAACTTTTCAGACAGAAATATTGATGGTTTCGACAAACTTGCCATGGGCCAAAAGTACCATTGTGAGGTGATTAATTTTACTGTTTTTGGTATCAGTTGGATCGGTTTTCTTTGACTGGTTTTTTAGTCGTACTGATGATTGGTATCTTTCCCCATGTGAAGGTCATACAACAGAGCCGTTGAGAAAGTGCCGGTAGCATTATACACTAAATCAGAAATATCTTAAAGAATATTAAATGGAAGTTCACTATTTAACACAGAAAAAGCATTAAAATTATTTCTATTTTGGCCTAACAGACCACTTCAAACTTTAAAAAGTAACATAGAAACATTTTTAGATAAGCGATTATGCGACAGTAGTGCAGTATGAAGTTAGGCCTAATGACAATTCACAAGGGAGGAGTTCAAAATTTATAACAACTAAAATGGTCATCAATAATGCTAATATATATTGTATTGTCCTTTTTTTGAAATATCACAGTGCTTAATTTACTGTTGATTATCACACTTCGATGTTTGAGAAAGTCAAATTTTAACACGCTCGACAGAAGACAATAGAGGTCAAAAGTGACCTTTTCCTAGAATGAAACCAAGGTTTCACTACAAGGAACAAGAATTAGTACAATCATTGAAGCATAAAAACAAATTTTTTAAAAGCATCCCACATGGACCCAATTAACCGTTTCAAACTATTTTTTAGGCAGAAGTCAAATTTTAACACATACATGTACTGCCATATCAGCATACAAACAACCTTTTTGCACATAAAGAAAGCAAGTTCATAATTAAATTTAGAACAAGCATTCAAACAGTTATTGATGCACTGCTGTCTTTTTCAGGACAACCTATTTAGTCCCAATTATTAATTACTTTAAACATACAAAAGTCAAATTTTAACACACGTGTCATAATGACTGTCTTGGCAAGAGTATTAAAATTTGACTTCAGTACACTTGAAGTTAAAGGAGTTAATGAAGGCTTTAATAAGGACAAAGTAGGATGCTCATAAAAAGACAATAGCTTTATCGATGACAGTTTGAGTTATCGCGTCCCGTGTGAACTTGCTTCCCTTTTTTAGAA
Organism: Platynereis dumerilii; assembly: GCA_026936325.1. Lineage (NCBI taxonomy): Eukaryota > Metazoa > Annelida > Polychaeta > Phyllodocida > Nereididae > Platynereis > Platynereis dumerilii. The sequence continues at coordinate 33,436,919 of JAPTHN010000004.1, forward strand.
AGGTCATTTATGCATATATGGCCGGTCTGCTTCCAACTTGTGGCAAGTGTGTTAAAATGTGACTTTTGTAACCTTAAAGCTGTAATAATTAATAAGTAGGATACCTGTTTATAAAAAAGACAATAGAACTCTTTATCGATGATCTTTTTGAATTTTTGTACCATGTGAACATGCTTCCTTTTTTTGTAAGGTCAATTATGCGTATAGGGCTTGTCGGTTACTGAGCAGACCAGTCGCATAATCATAAATTACCTTAATAAAAGAAAACAAGTTCACATGGGACAAGAAATCAAACGGTCATCGATATAGCCATTCACTTTTTCATAGGCATCCTAGTTTGTTCTAATTAACCAGTTCAAACTATAACGAAAGTTAAATATTAACACACTAGATACATAGCATACTTTCGTGTTTAAGAATGAACTTCTACCAGAAATGTCATCAATTGCACAATTAACATCGAGCAAAAATTAAGCCAGGTCTTTTTGTAGGCCTGCCAGTAATGACTTTACTTTGAAGGCAAAATGTAACACATTTAGACAAGAAGGGACAATGTAAATGACCTTTTGGTAGAAATGAAGTTCAAAATTTAACAGAGAAAAAGAAGTCAAACAGTTATCATCAAATATGTTTCTTTGTTACTTGTCTGCGGAAATTTTTAGGTGTGTCCTCATTTTGTTTCTTTGTCTGTTTTAAAAAATCCCTTGATCATTTGAATGATTAAATCTAAGTGTGAAACGTCAAGTTGTGGCTCCAGTGGTCCAGGTCAAACAGGAGAACAGAATGACAATTTACTTTGCCGAAAAAGGTTGTCTAACAATGTCAGCACAGGCCGAAGCTTAATAAGGGTATTTTCTATATTTGTCACTAGTTTATCAAAGGCACCATGCTCTTAAAGACCCATTAGCTTCATCTGGACAGAAAATAGGTCACTTGCGAAATCAACCAATCAGAAAAGTTCTCACAAAGTTTGAATTTGTAAGAGTTTCTAAGATTGGTCGAGTTCAAGAGTGACCTATATATTGTCTGTCCAGATGAAGTTAGCAAGCTCTATCAGAGCATGGTACCTTCGAATATCTTAAAAACAAGGGAGATTGGACTATAAATAAATGGACAGGCGATAAATGTAGATGTGCCATGTGTCGCGGCTGATACCACTTTGTATTATATATATCTGCCAGTATTATTATTTTATCAGTATTATTTTTAATTGTTTTTAATTGTAGTACCTTGTTATCATTCTGTGTAGGGTGCTAACTGTTTTAATCTTTGTGCTGTTGGGTAGGCTCTAATATGTGTTGTTAAAATTTATATTTTTTACTCTCGTTGCACCTGTTTTAAAACACTTGCTTAGAGTCGGATGTAAAAGCCTTAATGGGCTTGTGTTTTCTGTTAATGTAACACCGACGATAAATAAAATTTCTTTGACTTTGACTTATCAGGCATCGGCCTGTGATGTTAGTATGTTCCTGAAATCTCTCAACAAAAAACTGATTTGAAGGGTTCTAACATGCATTTTTGTCAGTGACAAAGAGGTGTCTAACTGACTTAGACATCATATGCTTTTTCCATGATTTGTTTCAATTTATAATTTTAGCAAAATAAGCAATAATCTGATTGTTTGTTTGCTGTTGTAAACAGTGTTAATCCTTAGCAGGGCGCTAACATGCACTATTGTCAGTTAGATACCGTTTTTCCAATGGTATAAGTATCTTGGTGATGTCTAAAAGAGGTTAAACCATGTTCTGTTTATAAATCATTGATAGCAACAGACAGTTACTAACTAGTACAAATGCATGATGCAAACCTGCAAGGTCAGACAGAGATAAACAATAACACTGTTATGAACTGATAAGACCTCACTGGGCCACAAACAAAAACAATCAACACCTCAAACTCTTTGTTACTGTCAACAAAAGTTTTAAAAATCTATTGATTTCAAGGTCTGACAATTCTTCATGGTACTTATAGTGATTTATAGATTAGATATCTCTTAAAAATTGGAAAAATGTTGTCTTCGATTGACATCACGGAGCCATTTTATCTTTAACTGTCACTCCGAAGAACATGATTTATTTCCAGAAGGTGTTATTCTGCTACCTTGTTTTGTTATTTACGACCAAAACATGTATGTTTACAATTACATTGTATATGTAAATGTTTACGCGTGTTCCACACAAATATGCTCTTTTTTTCACCGAGTTTAACATATTTATCATCATCACAAATAATATGTATTTTGAAGGTCATATATAAGTGTTATCACAATAGATGTGACATTAATATTTTTCAGGCTTTATTATCTAATTAGAATTGCTTGCTACTATATATCATTAACATATTTGTAAGACAAGTTGCATTCTACGTGAATGTTAAATAATTAACAAAAGTATTTTTTTTAAATCAATGGCCCAGGTCTATGGCTTTTTAGAGTTGGACTACGTGGTTCCAAAACTAGCATAAGGAACAACTTCAGTGATAAAATGGGAGTACTTCCTAGTAAGCAAAATACTTTCGACCAGGATTAACCTTAAACCTGGTCGCTACGTTTGTGAAATCTGTCCTGCAGGTCTATTTAATGTGGTAAATACCTTTAGTGTAGATTGGATTGCATGTGGTCAAAATGGCACCCAATGACGTAACAGCGTGAAGGACGATGGGATACTCGATGCAGTTTGGTGCGAAGATGAATACTCTGTCATTTACTTCCAATCCCATCCGCGAGAGGGCAGCACTGACTCTGGCGGTACTTTCGAAAAACTGTGTGTACGTGAACGATCTTCCTGTGATGCCGTCGATCTGTAGTAAACAATGTCACAACTATTATCTAATCTCGGTTTGGGAACCAAAATATTTGAAGGACCGTCATGAAATGAAGATCCCTCTCATGGGGTAAATGTGAAATATTTTGAGGTCACTCTCTCTCTCCGATCGCATCAATCAACCCTCGAACTTGGCTTAAAGGGTGGCACTTACCATATCTATCTATCTATCTATCTATCTATCCAATGATAGATGAGACATTAGGCATAATTTGTTAGACTGCATTTATTCAGATATTGAAAAGTCTGTCTTAAAGAGGTCTACTATTTTATCCTATCGGATAGCATCACACCTGGATCGAATACTTTTTCTGTAGGAGACGTTATCTCTTTTAGCAATTCATTCTTATCAATCAAGGAAGAATTATTCTTTAGAATACACAAATACTAGGGTGCATCGTCTGCCCCCTAGAAATGAAAAAATTGAAATATTCATTTGCACTTTTGCCATATTGTACCTTTGCCCGTAGAAACACATTCTGCAAAATTTCAATAAGATCCGATGTGGCTTTAGGGTGGCACTTTTGTGTCAAAGTTGAGTCCAAAATTGTCAAAAAATGATGCTTTGAAAAGTCACGGATAGAAATATCTAGCTTATGGTTGGCTGTATGATTTCAATTCATATACCATCATTCTCAGAAGAAAATTGTCTTTAATATGAATGGTAGAAAGCTATATTTCTAAAAATTTCTCATGCCTAAGTTTTTTGGAAAGCCGAAAGTTTCTGACTATTATGACAAAATGTTTGGAAAAATCAACTTAAAAGCTCAACTTCTGCGCAACTTTGACATCATCGTTAGAATAAAACATAAAGAACACTTTGCTGAAGAAAGTAGGAAATTGAACATTTTTTCTGGATAGTTATACATCAAATTCAAATGTGCAAATTTTCATAAATTACATGTAAACATGCGAAATACAACAGTTCATTGAGACACCGTTCCGCATATCCTTTTCTTCTGACTACATCATAATGCAATCAAGGTTTTATCAGACAATGTAGTAGACCATATTCCCACTATGTAGACTTCTTTGACTTCCCAAAGTCATATTAACATTCTTTTTTTGATTTATCACATTTTACCCAATAAAAAAGAAAATATCTCCACTCAATTTTGACTTCTACTGAATGGAAACCATTAATGTTGGTATTCAAATCAAAGCTCTCTTTCTAAGGATTCTAATTGTGCCATTCAAAAATCATTTCATTTAAAATTGACGATATTATTTAACACCGCGAACCGCTAAAATGTGACCTTATACTGAAATTTCAAGGCTGATGTGCCACCCTTTGGCATTAGAGTATTTTGCTAAAATTTTGCAGGGCTTCTTTTGTGATACAAGGGTACAATCATGCAAAAGTGCATGATGTTTCGAAGATATAGGGGCAGACGATGCACCCTAACGAATACACATAACCTTTGCATTGTTTTGATGCAATTGTCGAGTTTCATCTGTATCAAAATATTATTGTCTCTCGATCGACTTATCTCTTGCATCCTCAATCATCATCGTAAACATTCTTTGTTAGTGAACTTAAACTGTACCTACACTCTAAAAAATGTCGAGACAAAATTGGTTTTTTAGATTCAAAATGGTTTTTTGTAAAACCAAATTTCAATGCAAAACCAACGTGGATTTTAAAAAAAAATCCATGTTGGTTTTTAACCTTTGGCTATACCTATAGCTATAGGTTCTTGCAATCGAAAATGAATTTCCCTAATCCTATCGCTCGACGTATCTCTTTTAATCTGCCAAACATACCATCAAAATTTGACCTACCCTTTTATTTTTACCCGACAAATATGCCCGGTTATATATCGTCCATTGTAGATGCCTCTTTGTTCTATTTGCCGACTCGCTTCGTAATCTTTTTGCGGCGTCCTCCAAAAACCGATAAAAAACCATTTTATCACGGCGTCAATCAAAACACAACCGTGACGTCACAGAAAGGTTCATCACGTGACCGCGCACCAATGCCATTCTGGCGCCAACTTTCGGGCGGGCAGGATGGACTGATTACGTCTCCTTGGATTTTATGCTATTTAAGCAAAATACGACTTGGATTAATGTTTCTACGATGCAATAACGATGTCCAGTCCACGCAAATACGCTGTACCAGGTGTGTGTTTCGTTTCTGTGAATTTTGACAGTGATTTTCGAGTTCGTCTCAAGCTGTCATTTTGACCTTTTTGTTGATTTGTCAGCCCACGATCTTTCGGTGGCGATGTTATTGGTTGAATTTTGGAAAGCCCAGGCTAATTACGGCTCGATTTTCTGCTATTTAAGCAAAATACGAACGTTATCACGTGGATTATTTGTTCTACAAGTGTTCATGCACTAAACACACTGGATTTCATCACTATTTAAGCGCAAAATGCTCCGATTTGACACTCGCAAAATGAATCGGCGCACATTATCGCTCACAAAAACACGCTCGTTTTCATGAAAAGGTTGGTCTAAACTCATTTTTAATGCTTCTAATAGGTAAATTGGCATTTTCCTGATCATTTTGGTACCAGTTACGTTCATTTCCGTCAAGATTTCACCATTTTCTGCCACTTTGAAGTTGTGAAGTCAAATTGTCATTTTGAACTGTCAAAATGAAGGCATTGAAGAGCAGATCGACACTTGAACTAACTGTCATTCTTGATTGCCATTCTTGTTTGCTATTCTTTGATTGCTATTCTGGATTGCTAATTTGCTATTCTGTCATAGATGGATTTCACAACACAAGCCTCAAAACTTATGCAACATTTTTGTTGTCTAATTTGACATGTTATAATGTAGCTAAAACTAAGTAAACATGTAAAACTTGATAAAATGCAACAAAAAAGTAACTAAATGATCTATTCGACAACGGAAACAATGTTGGATAACAAAATGTATTATGTTAAAGTAAAATGACTAAGTTTTCAAGGTATTTCTACCAAAAATTAGTGCAATAGCCGTTCTTGTTTTCTAGTAAAATTTATCATCGCCGTTATGGTAAAGATACGAATAGCCGTTCTGGTTTATCGCCGTTTTGGCTGCACACCGTTTTTTATACATTCACATCAAAGCTCTTATATTCACACCAAAGCTCTGGTATTTCTGACATTTCCAAAAAAAACTGAACTAAGTTTTAATGTACAGCCAATCACAGGTCCAAGCCTCTAATAGAGTGTACTTGTCACTAATGTATTCAAAGGTACCATGCTAGCTCATGCTCTTGTTGGGATGCATCTGGACAGAAAATCTATAGATCATTTTTGATATAGCCGTTTTTACACTATCATGCAAAAGGAAAATTAGCTGTAGGCGTTTTTGACAAGGTAGCAGGACGTTTCACCGCTGGGACGTTTCACCGCCAGCAGTGGTTGGACGTTTCACCGCCGATTCATTACTGTTCCTGTTGAAAACATAGGCCTAATACACTTGCATCTGCTCAGCTGCCACCACCATTCATGTGGTTGATTACACTTGTCTTAGTTGGACTGACAATATTTCTCTAATCACTTGATTACCGCAATTGAAATACCAAGCTAATTGCCATCCAAGAGAATTAATTGCTAATGTGTTGGGGTATAAAGAATGCCAGAGACGGTTACAATTTGCAGCAACATCAACCTTCAAGTGCTATCTGTGACTGATACTTAATATCTGCATGTTTCTGCTAATTCTCGGCTTCACAAAGCTTGCACATGGCAATGATTACTTGATAAACACTGTTTTAGATTGGCGGTGAAACGTCCAACCACTGACGGCGGTGAAACGTCCCAGCGGTGAAACGTCCTATAATCTTTGACAATGCATAAAAAACTGTGGGCGTTTTTGTCCGTTGCCATTTTTGTTCGTAGGTGTTTTGACTGATCACCAATTTTGGAGTCTACCAATAGGCCTATCACTGTTGTAGAAGTGCAAAGGTGACATTTGTAGGTGTAGTCACCTCATCTTCGCAAGTTTGGTGCAGTTATTTGACAATATTAAGAAACTGGGTGAATTTACCAGATCAGATGTTTTTGCATAAACTGACTCAACCAAATAAGCAACCAGGCAAGCTCAAACAAACAATAGGTGTCTCTGGTGTACTTCAGGGTGATTAACTTTAAAATTCTGTCCCATAACATGCTGTTTATTTTTCGAAGTCAAACAAAAAATACTAAATCTTTAAAATCCATTGTTTGGTCACATGACCGTCAATTGTGACATCACCATACCAGAATAACAAAGGTGAAGCAATGAAAAATGTTGAAAACTATTCATTATTTATAATCAATAAAACATGCATATATGCATGCTTTAATGCAAAAATATTGTCCTCTGAAGTCAAAAAATTGCCAGACTGAGGTGAGTTGCGAAGCCAAGGTGAGCTCACCCAAGTACTTATCTTTCAAAAAAAAAATGACCGTTTTCTGTCCAGAAGAAGTTAGCAGGTTCATTCAAGAGTCCTGTCAACACTATGAGCAGCTGTATTTCATCAGACATTGTTATCTCTGACCTTTTACTAGGAATGCGGGCCAGTAAAATCAGAGTCCCAAAATCATGAAAAACGTTGAGCAAGTTATGGTGACGTTTTCATTAAATCTTTGTAAAATGTAATTTGGCGGGGGATTGGGGTGCGGTAGCCCCAAAAATTCACTATGGCATAACAATTATTTACACTTGTCAAATATGGTAGCCTGCTATACTGAATCTGCATGTCCATATCATTTTGTGATAAAATATCACTGTGACAGCCAGACAAAATGTTTGAATGAAGCTATCAACAGATGACAGCGATGTTATTTTGCTTTTTTTTTTCAAGTTTGGTAGCTTTTTTTAAAGTGTTTTTTCATGATCTTTATAATCAAATGAGTCTCTTTAAATCAAATACATCTCTTTAAATCAAATGCATCATGATTTCAGTGAAATCAGGGTCCTGGGTTCCTGGTCGTCCTATCGCCTGAGACTTCCAGATTTTGAGAAGGATGACCAAGATTTAATAATAATAATAATGGGCGTTTATGTGGCGCTAATTCCAGTAAACTACTCACCAGCTCACTAGCATTTACAATAAAATGACAGGCTGGGTGCCCTGCATGTGGTGAAGGACGCCCTGCATGTGGTGAAAGACGCCCAAAATCTGGCGACAAATCTGGGACCCTGCTTAAAATCATCTTTTTAACCATGATTTAAATTGCCTATCGTTTTTACTTTCTTTTCAGCAGGACAGCAGCAGAACTCGATGGTAAAGCTGGATGACGTGCATGCGAGCAACAAGTAGTTTTATAGCGCTAACTACAAGATATGTGACAGCTATTGCACATGACATTTTCATGGTATGTCAAAACAAAATTATTTGAAGGTTTTAATCTTTTAAGTAAATGAAATAAATTATTTTTAAAGTACTGTACTGATCGTTACAGACAAATGAAAATTACTTGTGTGTTATATAATATGCTCAGGTTGTGCTGCATGATAATTGTTCAATGTAACATTAACACTACTTCTGAGGGCGCTATGCTGTTTGAATGCATGGACCATTGGCCCAAGGTGATGTCCAGCAGCCCAAGTGATTCGAAGCAGCACTAGCAGCGTGATATGCAGCATGAGGAATGGCTTTCAGAATGCCCTTGTCCGAACTTGGATGGCACAAAAAATAACATGTTGATAATTAATTTTTCAGTAAAATTTCACTAGTCCGAAGCTTTAGTCAGGTGGTCAGGAGGACCGAACTGTTTGTCAAGACTAGTGAAAATTATCTAAAAATAATTTATTGCACTTTATGTGATAATTTTATTGAATTACTTGATAAACAATTCATTTTCTATCAATTGCAATTGTGCTGCCGTATAGTATAGTTCATAAAATCAGTTGAAGGCAAGTTCAAACATTTAACTAACAAACATTCATGTTTCACTGTTTCAGGTGGACAGTATAAATAACATTAATGGATCATTGAATATGCTGTCTTCAAGCATCGATTGCCCTTTGCATCTTGAAGACCAATACAAGGTAACAATTAGTGCCGAGTATCGTGAGCTTAATGTCGGTATGATAGGGGAGAGTCCCCTGGATCGGACCACCTAACTTCAGCGGCTCAGTGTGTAAAGTGTTAATGGTATGATGTTAAAATTCTGTCAGAAGGACAAAAACTGAGTTTAAATATGTTGTGCTGCAATGCTGTGGGCAAAGCTTGATAATTATGAACGCTGCATTGCTGTCAAAAAAGTCTTCAAATTTTTAAGTATCTGAGTCATATTGTAGTATCCTCGACTGGACCACCAAGTTGCCTCGATTGGACCACATTTACAACAAAAAACCTTGTTTCAAGTAATCCTAGCTTTTTTTGTGTTAAAAACTTGATACATTGGATTTTCAGATATTCTTGTTATTTTGGTGGGATTCACTCTCCCATCCCCACTTTATGGATCGCCTTCCCCCGTCCCTCCTCCTCCGGGATTCCTTTCTCCCTGTGTGATCCCCCCTCCCCCTGGATTCGGATCGCCAATCCCCCCTCGACCTGGATTTGAGTCACCCCTTGTACGCCTCCCTACACCTGTGATCGCCTCACCTCCTCCCATTCTAGACAGCTCCAGGTAAATATTCGAATTAATGCTGTTATCATATAAAGTGCAATTATCTATATAGGTTATAAATGTATATCATAGCATAAAGTTGTTTATATTTTCAAATATCATACACACAAATGTAAATAGATGCATAAAATTTTTTAATTACAAGTATAACAGAAATTTCAACTCAGTTAAGTGATTTTTTTTTTTTTTTTGCAGGCAGGACATGCCCTTTGGTAATCCACCTTCTCCGATGCCCATGGACCAAGAATTGGACTTTTGCAGTTCATCCAGGTAATTATCAGACTACACTTAATGGAATACTTGCTGAAGCCCTATATATATCAATTCATATATAATCTATTACATAAATTTCAGCTCAGTAATGAGACTTTTTTTCTCTACTTGCAGAAAGGACATGTCCTTCGATAATCCACCTACTCCGATGCCCACCAGCCCTGTAGCAGACTTCGGCAGTCCATCCAGGTAATTTATAGTGATAATATTAAAAAATAGACATTTATATAAACGCTTGTGTGAGATAGACTTATTTGTATCCACCTAGGTTTAATAAATATGTTTATATAAATGCCTTAGTGAAATAGACTTATTTGTATCCACCTAGGTTTAATAAACATGTAATTATTAAAATAAGTGGCTCTTCAGTAATTTTTTTCTTTTTTATATTTGCAGACAGGACACGTCATTCGATAGTCAACCTACTCCAATGCCCATCGACCATGAAGCAGACTTTGGCAGTCCATCCAGGTAATTATATGTCATACTGCATTTCAAAATGATTGATGGTGATAATTAAATGATATAATAAAATGATATCAAGTAACACTTGTAAATGATTAGAAATATACTTGTAATTGCACACACTATTGTCTTAACACTTGTGATACCAGTACTGTAGATGATTAGAAGTAATTGCACACATAGTAAATGGTGATACTGGTAGTTACATCATATTATTTTAATTCACTTGTTGGGTGTTGTGGGACTAGTATTGTAAATAATTGTTTTTCTACTTTTCTTTGCAGTGCCGAGATCTCCTTCGAGACTCTGCCAACGCCAATGCCTATGGATTATGATTCGGACTGGGGACATCTCCCGCCAATCGCCGACCCTTCACCGTCAGATGAAGAAGAAGACAGTATTCTACCACAACCAACAGAGCTGAGCGACACAGAAGACATCCCCTCTGACCGGCCGGCTTGGTCGACCGTTGATGGAGGTTCGCAAAAACGAAAGGAGAAACTGTTGGATGGACTTGGGTAAGTGTTAAGAATGAAAATGAAATTTTTTTTCAAGTTAATAAGTAATTCTATTTTTAATGAACTTATTTTTTCATTGCCCATATAATGAAATGTTTATGCTATATGGTAATATAATTTATCATTGTTTAATATAATTTCAATGAAGTTGGTTGGGTTAACATTTGCTTTATTGTATTTTTTTTTTTTTTCCAGCTATGTATTTTCTCGGAAAAATACAAGCGGAGACACCACGTACTGGCGATGAAGTGTTAGAAATAAGAACCTGGTTTGTCCTGCAACCGCTATTCAGAGAAAAGACATCTTTACCAGAGGGCGGAATGATCACAATCATGAAAAACTTGATGGGCTGGATCTAAAAGTGAAAGTGACTGCAAAAGCAAAGAAAGTTGCCAGAGAGAATGTAAGTGAATGATTAGAGAATAACTGAGAGATTGTGAATTTATTAATTAAAAGACAAAGTCAAGACTGATTGAATATCATTTACATTTATCAAAATTGCATTAAATATTACGCAGCAACTTATTACGTCAGTAAACAAAAGATTTTCAGAATCAAACTATGTTGTAGTGACAGTTTGCTTATTAATGACGATTAATTAAATATCACACTGTAAATTAAAATGACACAAAACTTATTCAATGATACTGGTTGAAGCTAATCAAAAAATTATTATTTCAGATTCACAGGTCAGCTGGGACCATCGTCAAGGAGCTGATTGATGACAGCAACGCCAAAGCCAATCTTCCTCCGTTGAATTGTACAACCAGGGCTGCAAACAGAGCAAGAGAGGACCTGAGACCCAAACACCCGAAAGATCTCAACTTTGTGGTAAATATGAGTGATTTTAGAATAAAACGTTTACTGAAGATAGAAAAAACACTACACTGTTAAATATTGATAATGTTACATAATGATATCGGCTATTCATTAAAATAATGACATGTTTATTTTCTTCCAGCTGAATGAATCACACCTACCTGACAACTTCCTGGTTTCGGATCTGAGAGTCGACCGCAATCGACACGTCATCCTTGCTACAGAAGAACAGCTCCGGTGTTTGGCTCAGGCCAAGACCTGGTAAGCAAATGAAAAGATTTTCATATTATATTATATATTTTCATCGTTGCTCGGGGTAAAATGTATTTAATTAAAACCATTTAAGTTTATGATTTAACAGATAAAAACAGAAGTAAAAAGTTTAGAGCTCATACCCTACTGCAATTTAACAAAAGTGGTTAAGAAATTATTGTTTCATAATAATATTTAGAGTTTCATAATATTCTTTTTATTCACAGGTATCTGGATGGAACATTCAAGGCCGCCAAAGCTCCGTTCACACAGCTGTATTCAATACACAAATTCCTAACCTGCGATGGGAAGAAGAAACAAGTTCCCTGTGTTTTCATCTTGATGTCTGGGAAACGTGCAAGGGATTACAAGTAAGTTTATCATGTTTATCATTTAATATATATATATATATGTTTTTATATATTATGTTATAGGCCTAAATTATTATTAAGAATTTACCATTACATCGTAAATTCTTATTGTTTTTGGTATTATTCTTATTATTCCGACACACTTTTTTTCTCCGATTTTCATGAAACTTGGTCACAAGGTGCCTCTAGGACTAAAACTGGGCCACACCCAAAAAACATGACCTTGACCTATTTTTCAAGGTCACAGGGCCTTTCAAACATGAAATTCCGGAAATTTAGATGGCCTATTACTCGGCAACTATTGCAGGTGGCATCATTGTACAGGTCATGTCCAAGTCAAAAGTACTAGGCTGTATTCAGGTACAAACATTTTTGAAATCACTCAAGCGGAACCGGAGCTATGAAAAAAACACTGTTTTAGGTTTTTCCCAATTTACTCAAAAACGAAAGCAGGTAGAGAAATGCTGATTACACTGAAAGATGGCCAGTATCTGGGGCTGTGTGCACGCGTAATTTTCATTTGGATATTTGCAACGGTTACGGAGCAGCGGCCATTTTGGTGAAATGAGTCCGCCGAATATGGGATGTGGGTCATCAAAACACCATGAAGGAGTCATTTTAGGTCATGTAAATGTACAACAAACTACCCTTAACATGCCCCCAAAAACCCCATACTGACCTTCAGATTTGACCTTGACCTCATTTTTCAAGGTCATTTGACCCCTCGAAGTTCAAATATGGGCAATTTTCAGAAATTCTGAAAATTATCTTTTTTTTCACATATCAGTCTCATCTTCTGGTTTCTGGAAGGCACCAGCCAGTTTGTTTCATGCTGGAAATCGGAATTCAGATATCTTTTCATGCTGATTTGTTAAAAAATCACGAATATTGCATACTGCGCCACATGTAAAAACACCCTATTTCTGCCCTGATGACAGGTAAATATTGGTCCTACACAGTTCCAACAATTAAATGACCCCCCCTTTGTCACACATTGCCAATTTGGGGAAAATATTGGTTTTGACCTAGAAAGGTATTTTCAAGGTCAAAGTCAAGGTCAAATATTAGGCGAAATTGGACATTTCAGACATTATACTTTTCTTAACAGGGAAGCAATGGAGGGATTTGTATTATCTCTTCAGAATTCGGTGCCATAATACCCTAGAGGCCCCATGCAAAATTTGAAGGCCCTCGGATTGACCTACATTACACAATTGAGGTCAAAAGGTCAAGAAATGACTGCAAAATTGACCTGCTGATTTGTCAACATTGCACATGTACCCATACTTTGACGGTCTGTATCTCCGGTTCTAATTAAGTTACAGGAAAAATAAAAACACATTTGGAAAGCCGAGATTCTCGTCTAGTATTTGTTTTCTATACATTTTAACGTATCTCTACTAATTAAAAAGATCGCCCGACCCTGAAAAATTCATGTTTTTGGCCATGATTTGGCATCTTTGCATTTTTTAAACTCAGAAATCCATCTTCAAAAAATTCAATAATATTTGGGGGTATAGTCCAAACACATTTACAGTAGTTTGTGCAATTTCAAGTCTCTCCTTTAAACCGTTTGCCTTCAGGAGCAAATTGAAGTTCAAAATTTGACATTTTTCAGGGATAGTTTTTCGATGAAATATCACAATTTTACCGTTATTTCAATGGGCTCTATCTCCGGTTCTAATAAAGCTACATGAATGACACAAGCAGTTTTGGAAAGCTCAGATTCTCCTCTTAATTTAATCTAATGTGTATTTTCCTGTAGCATTGACAGCTAAAAAGATCGGTGAACCCTTAAAAATTCATCTTTCCCACACCTTAGCAAATGACTGTAGCTCTACAGAGAGTGGAACATCAGCTTTCACTCTTATTATGCGCTCAGGGTTATCATAATCGTGCATCATGGTGGCACAGTGCATCATGGTGTCACTGTGCATCATGGTGTCACTGTGCATCACGGTGTCACTGTGCATCATGGTGGCACTGTGCATCGTGGTGGCACTGTGCATCATACTGGCACTGTGCATCATGGTGGCACTGTGCATCGTGGTGGCACTGTGCATCATGGTGGCACTGTGCATCATTGTGGCACTGTGCATCATTGTGGCATTGTGCATTGTGGTGGCACTGTGAATCATGGTGGCACTGTGCATCGTGGTGGCACTGTGCATCGTGGTGGCACTGTGCATCGTGGTGGCACTGTGCATCATGGTGGCACTGTGCATCATTGTGGCACTGTGCATCATTGTGGCACTGTGCATCATTGTGGCTCTGTACATCACTATGGTGGCACAGTTTTACCAACACTGGATTTTAAATATCATAGTTTTCTAACAAGTTCTTTTGCCTATGCTCCATAAACTGGAATCATGTGCATGGTAAATTCTTAGTCACTGACCTTGGTCAGTTACAGGGTTCTAGTTATTATTATTATTATTATGACATTTCTAAAGCGCTACTTTTCACTCTAAGCTGAATGTTCAAGTGCGCTTTACAATGTGTATATTTACATTTACATATATATATTGTGATGAAACTCGGAAATCAATTTGAACTTGATTTATTGTAGAATCCAACAACAATTCACTTCTGTATAAATCTCTTGTAAATAAAGTGATGATTCATGAAATGTCAATTTAAATGGATTTCAGTCTTTAATTTCAGCTTCAGCTTGACTCAAGTCCAGCCTCAGTTCACAGGAATGCCGAGCCTTCAGGAATGCAGAGCTCTGTTAACGTTAGGTCTTCTTATGTGGAGAGTTCATTGGGGATTCATTGGGGATTGTAGTTCTACAGTGCGTCCTGCCTTTCGGTACTTCCCAGGATGACGGTTCTTTTGGGGAATCAGGAACAAAGTCTCCCAACCTCAGATTAGCTTTTCAGAGAAGATCAGTCAGCATTGGGGATCCATTGGGGTTCCATTGGGGATCACAGCTCTTGGGTTTATTTAGTTTATTGACGGCTCAGATGGAACAGGATTTGGGTTTAAGTGCTCTGTATCAATTATAGTCACTGGAATGCCGGCTTAGGTCAGATGATCACTGCAGGAGGCACTTGTCTACCCAATATTGGGGATCTCCAATATTGGGGCTGGCAACTTTTTATTGTTTCAGTTATTGAGAGCAGCAAGATTTTTACTTTATTCGGCTAGCTTGTATTTTATCGAGTCTCTTGAGTGCTGGAATTGTCGACCAGAAGCCAGTTAATTTTAGCTTCTTTAGTCTTGTGCTTGATCCCCAATATTGGGGATTGGAGGGAATTTTGATGATCAGACTTTTAGTCTTTAATCTTGGTTCAGGAACTCAGATCAGCTATTCTGTCTATATTCAGCCATTCACAGGATCAATTTCCCCAATATTGTGGGTGCTGATTTTGGAGGTCTGATCTCTTCGACTGCCGAAATCAGACTGAACTGGATTCTGCCATTCGCTCCTATTTATTACGTTCGGCGGGTCACGTGACGTCACGTGACCCGATTTGACCCAGAAAATCCAACATGGCGGCCCGGAGCTGCAATTTCCATTTTGCGGGAACAATTTTGGCAACTTCCGACTGGACTAGGCTTGCAACTAGTTTATTATGGATGTAATTTGGTCATCAAGTAAGTGTTTAACCATTTTAGATGGGAATAGTGTATGCGCTTGACTGTCATGGCTGCCGAACGACGTCTGAAGGCGCCGGCGCCGCTGCTTGTCAAATTGTCTGGAAATGTGACTTTCTTGGGGTATTGCGTTATAGAGAACCCGGCCGAATCCTGGCGAACCGTGGCGAACCCGGCCGAAAATATAGTATTAAACTATAAAAATAGTATTGCAAAAGGTTCCAATATCTTCATACACACTTGTCACAAGTTTTCCTGTTCCTTTCTGCCAAAAAAGTGGACTTAAAAGGCCTTTAAATGGTCGGGTTCGTGCGTTGCATCTTGTTTACGCTAGAACCTGGATTCACTCACTGGTGACCTGCCTGTACAGTGGGCTCCCAGTGGCCCCACTGGGTTGATTTGTTACTTGGGGAGCAGTCGGTTATTAGCTTGATGGGTTTTTTGGCTGTGTATATATATGACCAGTTCTCAGTTAAATGGTAAACCCAGGTATTTTGATGCAGTCTTTTACTTTTTTTTAGAAATTTTAAGTTATAAATTGAGGCTAAAGCATCTTTTTGAGCAAGTTGATCAAATAGTCTGTTCAGTAGTTTTTGTGCAGACTGCAGTTTAGGCCTTTAATAATGAATTACTTTTTAAATAAAGTTCTGGTCAAGTCTAATTTATCAGTATGATCAGTTTTACTAGGCTGGCAAATTAATAGACATTAACATAGATCACAATGTACATCACAATATAGACCTGTTAGTTTGACTTCTGTTGTGTGTAAAATCTTAGAACGTATTATCAGATCTCAATTGTTGGACTACTTGTTAAGAAATGATATCATACCAAAATCACAACATGGATTTATGCCTAAAAAATCAACAGTTACTAATCTTTTGGAATGTTTGAATGATTGGTCAAGTAACTTTGATAAGAAATTGTCTACTAATGTCATATATTTAGACTATTCTAAATGTTTTGACAAAGTATGTCATAATAAGCTCATGTACAAATTAGAAAGATATGGGATATCAGGTTGTGCTTTGCAATGGTTAAAGAACTTTTTAACTGGAAGACTTCAACAAGTAAAAATTAATGATGCAATCTCACATACAACTGATGTTAAATCAGGAGTCCCTCAAGGGACTGTGTTAGGTCCTGTTTTATTTTTGTGTTACTCGTCAGATTTGCCTAATGTTGTCAAACATAGTACTATTAGTATGTATGCTGATGATACAAAACTGTATAAGTCTATTCAGAATGTAAATGATTGCATATTATTACAAGAAGATTTAGATAATGTTGCTAAATGGGCCGACATTTGGCAGATGGATTTAAATCCAGACAAAACAAAAGTATTGACTATTGGTATTAACAAAGTGAACTTTAATTTTTTATTGAATAATGAAATTATTGAAACTGTCAACAATATTAATGATATTGGAGTTACTATCCAGTCAAATTTGAAATTTACACTCCATTGTATAAACATTACTAGGAAAGCGTATTTTGTTCTTCATAAACTTTTTTCAATTTTTAAGAATCACAATTACAAGTTTTATCTCAAAATGTATATATGTTATGTCAGACCACTTTTAGAATATTCTAGTCAGGCTTGGTCACCAATATTACAATGTAATAAAGACAAAGTAGAACGTGTGCAAAGGTATTTCACCCGACGTATATTGAACTATGAAAATGTTTCGTATGAAGAAAGATTACATTTTTTTAACTTAGATTCATTGGAAATTCGAAGAAAAAATTCTGATTTAATATTGTTTTACAAAGTTATTAATTGTCATACAAATCTCAATATAAATGATAAGGAAGAAGTTTATAAATTTGTACATAGAAGTAGAGGTCATAATAAACAGCTGTATGTGTTTTATAGCCGTACTGATAAAAGAAAATATTTTTGGAGCAATCGAATTGTAAATAAATGGAATAATTTAGATGAAAGAACTATTAATTCAGTGTCAATCAAGAATTTTATAACTAATTTGAAAATGCTTAATTCTGCCAGTTAGTGGGAGTTACGTTGTAATTTTTTACTTAAACTCCCATTGTTTTTGTATTGTTCATATGTTGTTATTTTGAATAAATAAATCAAATCAAAATCAAATAGATTGAAATTAAATTCCTAACAATCAATCCTCAGTTGGACTTCTGTTTACCTTCTTCTTCTTCTTCTGTAGTTATTTTCCGCCTCTTGTTCAGACGAACCTCCATTTCGAATAATATAAAATCATTATAAAATCCTTTGGAGTGATAAAAGTTGCAGTTAAAAACAGTATTGTAATAATCCGTTCGGATAATTGGCTACAACTAAGATACAGGCTACGGCTACGGCTAGGCTAAAAACTAATATAGAATAAAATAAAAACTGTACAAGTGACTGACGAATTTTATTCTTAATTGTGACGTTTCCGGGCTTATGAAGGGAGTACAGGATCTCTCCACGGCATGGTCACTCCTGGGCTGCTCGGGCTACCCGGGTGTGATTCAAGCCGCGAAGAGTCTGTATTTATTCCACAACGGCAGTTCCTTGAAGACGGTAGTCCCGTTCTCTTACAAGGTTGAGGCATATTAGATTACAAATTTTATTGATGTGGCTTCTTTCCCTCAGGGGAATTTTTACAACATTCAGTCCAGTTCCGCGAGTGCCTATGTAACAGTCCCCATTCAGGATCGCTGAGCATAATTCCTCGACCTCCATTGGTGGTCTCCTTCCCGCTTCCTTATAGCAATCTTTCAATCTTATAATGCTCCTCCTTCTGCACTCTTCCAGGGCTTGACATTTAACTAATACGTGAACTATATCTTCTTCTTCCTTGCCACAGATGTTACATGTTGCGTTGAATCTAATTGTGGAGAATTCTGCCTTCTTCTTTTCTGTCATGAAGCGTCCGCTGAGCATTCTAGCTCTGCAAGTGGCTGCCTCCACCATTCTTGGTTCGCCCTTGCAAGGGTCCCATAGTCCATGGGAGGTGAGTCCATTGCTTGTGATGAACCAGCTGAGTGTACTCCTCTCACTTGCATCGCTGATGAGCTTAGCTTCCCAGTGGTTTCTTATGGTAGTTTTGACGAGTTGCTTCCATTCTAGTTTAGCTTTTGGTGACGTGAGATTTTTATAGACGTCTATGGAATATGTGTCACCGATCATACTGACCAGCGCAAACCAGCTGTGCCTGTTTGTCATACCAATGGCCAATTGCCTCTCAGCCAATCGATAAAATTTATGATTCCTTGGCAGTCGACAGATATTTCCGTACAATGCAAGGACTTTCTGGTGTAGTTGTCCCTCCAGGGGGATGACGCCACTCAGGAGATGGATGAATTCGATTGCAGTGCTTTGAGGAAGGCCTTGTATCTGACGTAGCATTTTTCTATATGTTAGACTCAATGAATTAAGATCTATTTTTCTTAGCACTGTTGCTTCTAGACCATGAAGCAGCTTAGGTGTAACGTAGCATTGGATTATCTTAATTGCTGCAGGCGGGTCGAGTCCATTAACTCCACGGAGCCCTGTCTTCAGCAGGGAATAAGCCATGCGCCTGGCCTTTTGGATATTGAATGTCACATCCACCCTCCCGCTACCACCATTCCACTTGAGTCCAAGGTGGACAAATGAATCGTCAATTGTTACTGTAGTACTGCCGATTTTCCAACCCCGATTCTTCAGTGGTTCGGTTTTCTTCTTAGGAGTAACCAAGTCCGTGACGATTGTCTTCTTGGGATGCAGACTATATTTGTGGTTATTCGCGTAGTCTGTGGCGCAGTTCAAGAGTGCCTGAACTTGCTCTTGTTGGAACGTGGTTGACAACATCGAACGCTTTCCTTGCGTCTAGAGACGCAACATACAGGGGCTGTTTCTTGTCTTTTGCCTCCGCAGCAGTCTCTGTTATTAGCAGGCTTGCCATGGACGGGGATCGTTGCGGCGTAAAACCCACTTGAAGATCTGAGATGTCCTCCTGAATGGCATCCTGAAGTTCATCGTTCATGCAGATTATCTCCAGAACTTTTAACAGTATTGGTGCCACTGTAATCCCTCTGTAGTTGTCCATGTCTCGTTTGTCCTTGCCAGGCTTCGGGATCATAAGTTTATATGAAGATTTCAAAGAGGGAGGGATCTTTCCTTCTCTTAGTATTGCATTTAAAGTTGAGCTAAGTGCATCTTTAGCGGTCTCTGGCAGTGCCAGGATATGCTCCGCCCGGAGATTGTGAAGGTCCGCCGCCTTCCTCTTCTTTAGCTTTCTCAGAGCATCATCCAGTTTGCTCCTATTTATTGAGATGGGTCGAGCTCTCCTACTTGCCAGTTGCCTCATACATGATAGCACCATCTCTTCTTCTTCATTTGTCTCTGTGTGTGCTAGATTTTCACAGTCCTAACCATTGTATAAGTGCACAATGGCAAATTGGATAATTACCTGGCTGTTGGCACCTAAACTCTTTCTGTAACAGCTTGATACAACATCAAAACAAGGCAATTGGTCTTGAATTTATTGGACCAAATTAAAAACTTTCAATTTCATGATTGGTTTTGTTTTATTATTTTATTTAACCGAAGATAGTCATTCCAATCACAGTATAATCCTCAAAAGATTTGCTGAAAAAGAAATAAAAGTCAATCATTCAACTTAAAGAGTTATGATATGAAATGTTGACCTCAAAATTATAGTTGTAATATATTCCAAGAATAATGAAGAATTGCAGGAATATCTTAAGTCAGAAGAATTTTTAATGTATCATAAAGGAATGCCAGTCCTTTTGTAGTGAATTGAATTTCGATTGCCATTCAGATACCACAGAGATCAGAATTAGACCCCAGTCCACCCCTGATACTGACTCAGCCTACTTCAGGTATTTTCATTTTAAGTATTTTCACAGAATTGGCCTATTTCATGCAGGTTTAAGTATTGTGAAACTATAAATCTTTTTCTATGAGTTTTTTTGTATAGAGTTTAAATAGTTAATTTGGTTATCAACTTTTTTTTAAATAAAAAATTCTTGCTAATTGCTGGTAAAATAATCAAACTTCTCATGAATTTCATTTCACAACATATCAACTAATCAAGATTTTTTAATATAGGCCTTTTTTTTCATTTCTCTGACCAGACACTTGACAGCCAATTTCCATCAATTTCTCACAATCTTAGCAATTAATTTTACATGATTGATTCAGACTAATTAAAAAAAAAAGACTTTAATCAAAATAATTAGAATAGAGTTGGTGCACCTTTTCATTCTACAGGATAGACCTATTGCAGTTGTATCAAATGGCTTCTTTTGTTATCACTGACCAGGCACACAATTGCCACTGGACCCAAAACAATGGTTGGTTAAACAGAAGTCCTGCCACCCTTGAAATATATTGCATTATAAATTGTCATCTTCATAAGTTAAAAATTTAAAATCAAAGTTGCTATTAGATATGATAAATGATATTGACTTTTTTTTATTTTGCAGGATCAAGTTATGATTTGGACGACAATTGTTGATTAAATAAAATAATAAAACTAAATTGATTGTACTGTTGTATCAAGTTGTGGCTTCTCTTAATTGTTATTACAAAGACTGCCAAAAAGGTAATTGCCATTGAACCCCAATTATACCAATTACAATGGTTAGGTAAACATAAGTATACTTCCTGATTGTTCTAAGCAATTAAGTGAACAAAAGACCAATCTCTTCAGAGCCTACACTGTCTTCGATTGATTAATAGAAATGATTGATGTCAATGATTAAGAAAATTAATTTTTTGGACTTGCCAATATTTTCTGCCAATTCTTAAGATATATAATATTATGGGCATGCACAGAGCTGCCACCCTTTTGTGGAAATCCATGTCACACTTTTTCCAGGGCCTATAATCTACCCTTGCATGAATGAAATTTCTGTATTTAAGTTTAATAACTTTGATAGTCTGCTTAATTGCCTTACATTTGTTTCAAGATGAAAGTTAAGCATAATCCAATGTTACTTTTTATTCGGGGCATAAGAATAATGCTGCTGTTGCTATCCTGGCCAGCGTGTAACAGTGACATTGTCATTGAACTAGAATAAGTTTGACTTTCCATTCATTTTGGAAAATAACTGCAAATTTATTTTTTTTAGCAGCTAGGGGTTTTCGGCATTTCTGGGGTTTTTGCAGTTATTTTCCTGGCTAACTGCAGTAAACCACCTTGAATACAATGAAATAAGCTGGAATTAAACCTATTGTAAAATTGCAGTTTGCGGACAGCAAGTGCCTGTTCTACCCACAAACTACTAGCTGCTCCCTCAGTAGAGTAGACCCAGTGGAGCCTGTGTGTCTCAGCTGCAGCACAGGTACACTGAGAGGGGTTCTCACCGCGTACACTTGTTGAAATTTAGTTATAACGTAAGTAGAGCTCTAATATAGCAACAACGTAAACAAATATTGTTTAATTGTATCAAAATGTGATAGATGCTTACATACAAAACGCAAAAAAGAACTAAAACTTTATTTATTT
This sequence comes from Platynereis dumerilii, assembly GCA_026936325.1. Classification (NCBI taxonomy): domain Eukaryota; kingdom Metazoa; phylum Annelida; class Polychaeta; order Phyllodocida; family Nereididae; genus Platynereis; species Platynereis dumerilii. Next base: position 33,459,075 of record JAPTHN010000004.1, read on the forward strand.
TATTATTTTGGGCCGGGTTCGCTCCGGTTCGCCCAGATTCGCCCGGGTTCGGTATAACGTAATACCGACTTTCTTGTTCATTTGCGTATGGACGAAAATGACTCCGTCGGCTTATTTTAAAGCAATGTACTGCTTCGGGAGTTGATTAACATTAAAGACGACAATGTGAGAGTTATTTGAGTCTTTGAATGAGTTCTCTAAGTGCATTTGGGGCTGAGAAATTCGCTGAAGAAGTTTTGGTATTTTTAGTGTTTATTTCACTGCAAGCGCTAGCTGTCAGATCGTCGTGACAATGCCAGTTGTCACAATATACATGTACAGTTTTACAATGAAGTGTCCTGGACATTTATTCTTCATCACACCAGGTGGCAGCATCTTTCATGTGTTCTCTTGGAGTCTTGTTTCCTTGGATCCAGGCAGCCAGGCATCCAGTCACTCCAGGTGGAGTCTGGCTGGGGTAACTGCTACAATACACCAGACAGGAGGGGGACTCCTGCCTCCACAGTGGCCACCCTCCCCGGCACAGCCACAACCAACTCACTACAATTTAGTTCCAGGCCTGGGATTCGAACCGATGTCCTCTCAGGCCAGTGGATTCAAAATCAACTGCTATAACATTAGGCCACCGAGGAACTAATAAATTGATGATCTTACCTTTTCAAAAATTGAAATAATCAAACAAATCCTGAACCTCTTAGCAAAAACCTTGAAAAGAATGAACCAACCCCTTAAAGATACAAACTTGCTGTGAAATTGACAATAACAAGATACTTACTTGCTGTGAAATTAACAATACAATGTCAGCACTCAATAACAAAATTCATTCTATTTTCAGAGAAGTATTCCGGACCGTTCGTGACGCCCTCCTTCAAAGAAAGCTGCAGATACGCTTACAGACGGCAGTGATGGACTTTGAGTCTGCCGTATGGAAAGCCATCCGTAGTGTCTTTGCTCACGCTAAGACATGCGGATGTGCTTTCCATTGGGGACAGGCCGTAGAGAAACACGTAAGTATTTTGAATTTAATCTAAAAGACAAAAATGATTACCAGTATGCTTAATAATAAATCACCACTAAAGATTCCATAAATAGATAAAGAAAATATTACAAGGAATCTGTTGAAAATGTAATTTTAAACCTTAAATTGTGATCACTTGTGTTGTAATTTTTTATAATTTGGTTTTTGCTATTTTGCAGGTGGTCGCTCTCGGCCTTAAGAAAAAACGCAAGGAAGACCCAGGCACGAAGGATGTAATTCGAAGATTGTTGGCCCTACAGTACCTGCCTTCGAAGCACATCGAGCTTGTATTCCGAAGAATCAAAGAGCAAACCAAGGTCACCCAGGCTTTCGCCCAGCTTTTCGATTACATCGAGGACACCTGGGTGACCAGTCGGACATTCCCACCCGGCGACTGGTCCTGCTTCGCCAGGACCATTAGGACCAACAATGACGTCGAGGGGTGGCACACGTTGCTCAATAAACGATGCCGAGGTAATTATAATAATTAATATTTTTATTATGACATATGGCTAAGAATCTGAAGGTGAGACTGAGAAAGCGGACAACTCTCGTTTTCTTCGTCGCTCGACAAGGTGTAACTACACTTCTATCTGGCCTATCTTAGTAATATAAACAGCACCTGAATCAGCAGAACATTGCCTTTGTGCAAAATAAGAACTATTGCATTATCAAAATAAAATATTTGCCAGAGATGAGCTGAGAAGTGGTGTAACGCCCCTGTTTTTGCCGACAAACTACCCTTCATTGTACAGCAAAATTTTGGAGCTTTTGAGCAAAAAAGTACCAAGTTTGGAGCTCCAAAACTTGGTGTCATTTGAAAGAGTAATATCTAAATATTCTATGTCTGCTTGCGGTTTTCTTTGGTCCCCATAGTTTTTCCAAAATTCATGCCAGAAAGTAGCCTCTAAAAGCGTTACACAATTTGACAAAAAAATCAATATATTCAATGCCCACTAACTGAATGAAGCAACATGAATTTTCTGACTAAGTTCCTTCTTTTGACTTAAGCTCACCTATCTCTTTCATTTTCTTTAAAACATTTTGACCTATATATGGTTCTCTTTTTCAAAAGCGAGATAAGGTGTAGAGTTGTCCGCAAGCATTACACTAGAGTTACATTTTTTAAAAGGCTATATATCAGAAACAGGTTGATTGATCCACAAACCATTTAGTAGAGTGATTGGTGCTACACCTGAGATTGGATAAAACATCTGAAATAGAATGAGATATCTATGGAAGGCAAATTACAGTGATTTGCATGCATATATATTTAATTAATATAAAAAAGAGTCAGTATGTTATCATCTGGTATCATTTAATTTAAGAGTCATATACTTGGGACCAGAAAGGATTTCATGGTTCTTCTCTGGGATTTTAGAAAATTGTTTGTGCCAAATAAAATTTATTTGATTGAAAAAAGAACCAGTATGATGTCAAATGATATACGTGTAGAGTGCAGACAAACCAGAGCTTGTACTGACATCGAAAACTACAATTTTTTTTAACTGAGCACTACAAATAATGTTTAAAAAAATCCTGAATGAGGATTACTTTTGCCACTGAGATCATGGTTATAATTTATTTATTATTTTCGTCTTACAGGGAACTGGAATTGTACAGCTTGAAGTTGAACGTTCATGCTCGTCAGAGGTCATTGAAACTCTTATGAATCTTCATCACACTTAAAGACATTCAATGGATCAATCAGTGAGTATATACAGAACTTATGCCGCTGATTGATATTTTGAAGCTACTGAATTCAGGAATGATTCCTATTTCTGTTGAGGCCTTGGGTTTGACATCTTTCAGCTTGTTCATTCTGATTTCTGAAGAACGTTTTTCTCAAACACAGAACAACAGTACAAAGTTATCAAATGTAAAACCGACACTATGTTTTTGACAACTTTCTTTAGCTGTTCGGTATGTTGTGGGAGTCGATAAGATAAGACATAGGCTTAACAGTTTTTTGCTTGATTTCAGACCAGGAGAATTTTCATTAAGTGAACTCCTGCAGTCATTCATTCAGATTTATTTCAATCAACAGTTGTGCATGAATAACACTTGTACATACAGATGATGTAAGAGTTCTTGATGCAGTAATTAAGCTAATTTCTAATGCTCAAAATTGCTTGTGGGTCATTCCTTTATTGTAACATTCAGTAAGGTATCTCTATTTTGTTCATCCCCATGGACCACTTCGATTCAGTACAAGATGCTCCCATGTTGCATGTAATTGAGGGCTGGCAAATTACACTAATATTAGATAAATGAAATGCAATGAAAAGATAAGTAAATAAAAGGAGCCCCCTTTATTTCTCCAAAATAAACATTTCATTCAATTTTATGTCCCATCATGAATTTAGGTTTCTTCATTAATCTTGCATCCTTGACCATGTGTTAGATTTTTCTGCATGGCCTGAGAACCTAATCACCTTTTATAGGCCTGTTGTGAATTCTGTGTTTTCTTGGGTTAGCAGACAGGTTTTGTCCAATTTCAAATTTACAATGTTTTCTTGATACATCACTGCTGTAATTAAACAAAATGTTCTTATTATAATTTCAGACAGAAGAAAACGGATCTGAATGAAATTTAAAATGAGGCACAACTTTGAGGTAAAATAGCAGTTTAAAGGCATACTACTATTTTGATGTCATGGTCTTAGGCCACACATAATTGATACTTAGCTTCGCGGACCCGCCGACACAATAGCTTTTCCGCCGATGGAAAAAAAAAGTTTTGAATAACTTTATAAAAAATGTTTTTCTTACCTTTTTTTTGGTCCTACCGACCGACCCTAGAAAAAGTGCCTTGAGAAGATCTGAGAAGCTAAAGATCAATTATGTGTGGCCTTATGGATGATGAAAATGGCCATTCTTAACATTTTCTAAGAAATTATCTAAATATGTATTGTCGTATTGTGTTTATAACTTTTAATAAAGGCAACCATCACATTGCAGCCTTGGCTCTGCGGCTTGTAATATATTCATAATTTTAAGACTGAAAAATAATGAATATAATATTTATAACTCCCTAAATTTTCTCTCAGTGATATACTTAAAATTCTTCATTGAAGGTTTGTAGAATATGAAAGACTTGGAGCTGTCTGTAATTCTTAACTCAATAGTTTAATTTGTTTTCACCAAATAATCAGATAGTCATGCAATATACCTAAAACTTTAAAAACTTTAATGAGATAATAAAATTTATAATGACTCGGGTAAACGGATTGTGACTTGAAAAATTATAAACTATTTCAATGTATTTCTTTCAATTTTCAGGACAGGAGCCAAGGGTTAATCAGTCTCATCCTCAAATGTATGGTTCTAGGATGTGGTTTCAACAACTATAATGGGACATCTCCCAGTTCATTGTGAATTATGGTAAGGAAATAAGTGCAATGTATATTGTTCACATGATATTGTATTTTCCGAGGGGAAACTGAATTTAATGATTGCCCAAAATTTCCTACAAGGAATTACAACAGATTCGCCACGTTTTTTTGTCATAAGAGTCAAGGATGGTAATTCCGTCCACTTTTGGCTAAAACTGTATTTCTAGGACAATGGGAATATATTCAGAAATTGAATTTAGTCTATTGGAAGGAACACATTCCGAACTATCATTAGCAGCCAAGAAAGTGAAATATTCAAATAATTCTTTCCAAAACCATGGCAACACATATTGAAGGTTAGGTCATCTAAATAACACGTTGATTTGGCTTATATTCGTAAAAAAATTACATGGTGTGGATAAATAAAAGAAATCTAATTTAATCTAATCAGTCCAGTGTGCTGCTAAATCCGTCCAGCAAGGATGCTAAATCCGTCCACAGGGCATAATTCAGCCCATACCTATCATATTTTGTCATTTCTTTCAGTTTTGCAATTTATTAACTTTAACAAACTTTCGTGTTGATTTTAGAGTAATGGGACAATGACAGAACGAGAAATACAACAATTAAAAAGTATAGATCAATTAGAGTGCAAGAATTTCAATTGACAGCCTCAATTACATTTAAAGTACCCTTTTAACCCAAACAAAGTGGCATAGTTGCTTCAATCGACTTTCTGTAATCTTTTGTATGCCGTTTATGAATATTAAAAGTCATAAAAGCACTCTAAAATATATTTGATGTAGGTGGACAGATTTGCAACCCTCAATCAGGCCAGTTCTGAAATAATGATGGTAATTCCGTCCACCTTTGTTTCCATTGTATTTCCTTTAAAAATTTCACAATGGGGAAATTTAACAAATCCTACAAAAAATAATTAAATTTAACATCATGTTCAATAATTTTTCAATACTGGTTGACAGGAATAGGCCTTCAAGGTTATGGCCACCAAGTCTTAAAATGTCTGTGATGATGTAAAAGGATTTGATTGTTTTTATTCCACCTTGTTAGAATAGGCTGGAAGTATTGTTTAAATACCTGTAAAAACAATAAAAACAGCAAAACTTATTTACAAACGACTCTCTCTTAATTTTAAAACCCAAACAACTGTAATATGTATATATATACACACAAAGAAGGGGGTGGACGGATTTACCCTCCTGGACGGATTTACCAGCCTTGACTCTAGTGAGTCACAATAGCCCATACTGGCAGTGCATTTTTTAACATAGTAACTGGGAGACCAAATGGTCTCCCAATGGACAGAATTGGTATCCCAGTAATTGCTAAATTGGTGTCACTGGGAGACCAACTTTTTTTCCAGGGACTTTATTAAGGAGGCAGTTTTTATAAGATTCAGGCACTTCACCATTGGGGGTGATACTCACCCGACTCGGATATTGTTGTTAACATTTTTTCCCTTCTGATTACTAAAAAGTGGGAAAAATGCATTTTTAGACCTCCATGCCTTTTAGGTAATTTTTGAGGGCCCTTTGAAATATCGGGCCAAAATTTGAATTGTGTCGAAGTCCAGATTTCAAATTCCATTATCTCAGTATCTGCTTGATGTACCTCAGTTATATTTTAACAGCAAAATATATTGACCCAACAGCAACAAGCACTCATGAGGGTTGACTGATGAGATAGAGAGTGGGAGTACTCAACATGCTACACATTTACCCCATTTACTTGCCCAGCACAGACACTGAAACACCGGGGCCACCAATTAACATTTTTCTGGTGAAGGTGGATTGAATTTTTCGGGTTCCCCATGCCATCCTCCATGCTGTCAGTGGTGGTAAGACCCAGTAGCCCTGAAGACTGATGGGTTCAAACCTGGGTCAGTCAATTTGGGATATTGTCAGTTTACTCTCAAGTCTCAATATTGTTATGTCTTGCAGAATTGTTCAATGTCAATTGGTTGACTATAAGCCTATATTATATAGTATATAAATGGTAAATGTTAAATATTACAATCAAAATCCAAGGTGGGTGTCATTCATAGGAGATGTCAAATCATTGTCTCTTTCGATCATTTTCAAAAAGGGTAAGAAGACTCCTGCTGTATCTACCATCTCATCGATCAACCTGTGATCACCTGCTCCTTTAAATTGCTGCACTGGTAAATACCATATCTATCTAGATCTATCTATCTATCTGTTGATAAATCTGTCTATCTATCTGTTGATAAATCTGAAAATACCTGTCTGAATAGTTAGGGCAGTGCAGGACAAATGATCTGTTGGATTCAGGGGATGTGAAACCACCTCCATTTTGAACCCCTGGGTTCTTGTATGCATAAAAATCATGATTTGAATATCTCCTTGATTTTACTGTGTCCAGTGAATTCGATAGGCCTTAGGTTGCTCATTCTATGGATGTTGTGTCATAAAGTTTTATTTTTCTAATAGGCCTATTTCAAAAATCTTTTTCAGATATGCCATTGGGGTGACACGGAGACGTCTGTACACAACTCAGAAGGGCTGATGAGGCACATGTTACTGTCACACACCAATCCTGTTTACACTTAAATTACACATCAATTTACATGGCTCAATGGTAAATTATTGTAATTAATGTGATGCATAATATAATTAATCAATAAAGTTTGTATAACACTTTTGAAAAATGTTAATGTAAATAATGTAAATATATGTAGAAGTTGTTCTTTTATATGCCACTCTGAGTATGTGAAGCTTTTGAGAAAAAAAAATTAGTGGTTAATGTCTGTGACTTCATTAAAATGCTTAACCTGAACTTCAGGCTGAAGCATGTGAAATTCATCAAATGTTGGTCTGAGGAAGGTTGCTTTTTTTTCATTTTTGTGAGGATATGAAAATGTTTAGCAACAATAGCATGTGAATTTCATCCAATCGTGTGTATCAAAATAGAAGAGGCTTATATAAGTCAATTATATAAATTGGAAAAGGTCTGAAATATGTCCTCTGAATTTCATTCAGCGATTTTGATTCAGTGTGTTCGATTTGGCCATTCTGTGGAACTATCTGTTGCTGCTCTGCTCTGGTTCTGAGTCCCCATCTTTTGACAAACTGTTTATAATTGTGCATAACCTAATTAAACAAAAATGTCAACCTCTAACATTTGGCATGTGAATTTCATTGAAGTGGGGCAGAATAGCATAACGTCCAAATATCTTGACTGAAGTTTTAATTACCTAAGCCAAAGATTTCACCGGCCAAGATCCTGGTGTGTAAAAGCATTGAAGTTCTATAATATTTTTTCTCGTGGCTTGCAGTTGTGTCTGGGTGTATTGGCACCATAGAAATACATAGAAAGGACATGAGGCTCTGGCAGATGAAGCAACCAAATCCACTATCTTGGAACTGCCCTGTATCCTGACACAATGGTACTATGACGTCATCAATAACAGTGATGTCACTTATAACAATGGTATGACGTCACATCATAATTAGTCTATTGTGACGTCATGTCTCAGGGCAGTTCCAATATGGCGGATTTGGTGACCTCATCTTGAGGTGGCTTCATACAGCCTCATGTCCATTCTATGTATTTCTATGATTGGCACTCCTGAGAGATGATTCAGTTTCAAATTTGGTTTCTTTTCATAGTCTTGTTATTGGTTTTATTATTGTCAAAACCAAAATGCCAACCTCAGATAGCTTTGGATTTTCGAAAATTTTGGTTTGAATATTGAAGTTGTCAAGGTTTTGTCAAGGTTGCTGGGCAATGATGGATCCATAATTTAACCGTTTTTCCATGCAACATATTGAAGAAACAAGTTTGGTCACAATTGACCTGGTGTCTGCCACTTTCTTTCTCGGGTATACATGGGATTATGTGCAAGGCTGGGTTTGTTTAAGAAAATGTCCGAGCTGGCATGTGACTCTCATCAAAGCTGAAGTGGTAGATTTGAGGTTATCTTTTGCAAGTTGGCATGACACTTCCCCATTTTTCAATGAATTTTGAATTGTTCGAATTTCTTGATTCACGTTTTAAATGTATAGCTGTATTACTTCTGGATGGTAATGGCACTTGATGTGAAGGCCTATGGTTGAAAGCTATAATGGATAGCAACTTGCCTCTATATGGTTGAGTGGAACTAGTGTGATCAACCAGGGGCGATTTCTATGCCTGGGAATTCTTTATTGAAATAGCCCCACTACTGTGCTGTGGCATTATCATATTATTTAACTGTAAAGAAAAGTATGTTAATGAGATTTAGTACAAGTTCATCTGCAAATTACAATGCAAATTACAATGATTATATATTTCAAGCTACGATGTATATATTCTTATATTGGAGTTGATTTAGGAATTGGCACTCAAATTCGAGAGCTTGTGTTTGTTAGGGTTTCATTTGATCCCTGGTTGTCAGATTAAAAGGATATGTTATCACTCAATTTATTACTTAGAATTTCTGTTCACCTCACTCTGCATGTAAATTAGATATTGTTGAAGTTTATAAGGTTTAAAGTGAAATGATACAATTGCTTTTTCCTTTTATTCATGATCAAGTTGGTTGGAATGTGGGCGTGTCATAAGGACTACACAGTTAAGGGGAGTTGTAGGGAGAGAAGGGCACTTTTCTGTAATTTTTGGAATATTGGCCCATGTTTGGTATCAAAAGATAGGTTTTGGCCCAATTGGATAATTTCAGACTATTTTGCATTTTTGCCATAATGATTGCCATAGCAACAATTTTATACGCCGGAAAAGTACCGATTTTCACTGTTGAAAGAATGTGAAATTTCTGAAATTACATTTGTGAATTAATAAAAGATTGGAAGTGTATTATTGCCAATGTTGACGTTTTCTTTTTGAAGTTGCCTTGTCGAATATTGTGTGGGTACACATAAGATATATTTTTGGAGGGGCATTCAAAACACTTAAATTTTTCGAACACAGAATGTTCATTATTTAAAATTTCGTACGAAATCATCAGCCAGAATCTAAAACTGAAGATGGCGAATTGTTGACACAATAAAGCTGTTTTATTTCAAAATTCAAATACAATTACTGCACCTTTTCTTATCAACAAGGTTCTGAAAAAACAGACCTTTCTGTGTGTATGTGTGTATCTTTGGTTTTAATTATAGACTGATATTATTTAAAAACATTAAATTAATGTCTTTTGAGGTCTGTTAATTCCCCAGCCATAGTTTTACATGCTTTGCATATCTTTTATTTTTGTGAGGATATGAAAATGTTTACCAACAATAGCATGTGAATTTCATCCAATCTTGGGTGTCAGAATCGAATGGGCTTATATAAAGTCAATTTATAAATTGGAAAAGGTCTGAAATATGTCATTCAGCGATTTTGATTCAGTGTGTTTGATTTGGCCATTCTGTGGAGCCCTATCTCTTGCATCTCTGGTTCTGAGTCCCATCTTTTGACAAACGGTTTATAATTGTGCATAACCTAATTAAATGAAAATGTCAACCTCTATCATTTGGCATGTGAATTTCATTGAAGTGGCGCAGAAAAGCATAACGTCCAAATATCTTGACTGAAGTTTTAATTACCTATGGTAAAATTTCACTGGCGAAGATCCTCGTGTGAAAACGCATGGAAGTCTTTATAATATATTTTCTCATGGCTTGTAGTTGTTTCTGGGTGTATTGGCACTCCTGAGAGATGATTCTGTTTCAAATTTGGTTTTTTTTAATAATCTTAAGTTGTTATTGGTTTATTATTGTCAAAACCAAAATGCCAACCTCAGATGGCTTTGAATTTTCGATAATTTTGATTTGAATATTAAAGTTGTTTATCAAGGCTCGCTGGGCAATGATGAATGTAACATATAGAAGAAATAAATTGCTGGCAATTGACCTATGAATTTTTTAGACATGTTTTTGTCGGTGACATGAAGTTTTCAGCTTATGGTGGAGGCGATCCCGTGATTTGCCGATGGTTTTGCTATCGAATATTTCCTATATTGTGTTATTAAAATAGGTGAAAACCTCCTATATTTTATGGAAAAAAATGAGTATATTCCTATAATATTTTGTGCGATGTTCGGTGGGCACCCTGCAAATAGCATTACTACACCTTTTATAATCAACAAGGTTCTGAAACCACAGACTTGTACATTACAATCAATTTTTCTGGTTAAAACAAATTTGGGCTCCAGAACCACAATATAGATCCCTGCCCTTGTGTTCCATCCTCAGTGTACCAAGCACCTTTCTGTGTGTATGTGTGCATCTTTGGTTTTAATTACAGACTGATATTATTTTAAAACATTGAATTAATGTCTTATGATGTCTGTTAATTCCCCAGCCAAAGGTTTACATGCTTTTGCATGGTATTTTTTGCATTGAAATTTGGTTTTTCAAAAAACCATTTTGAATCTAAAAAACCAATTTTGTCTGAAATTTTTTAGAGTGTAACATTACAACAAGTCAAACTTTGTTATGCACTCAATCTCATAATATCTCATCAGAAGGAATCATCAATTTTTTTCCTTGAAGGAGTTCCATTGCTCTTACTATTATCTTTTGATTTTCATCAATATTTTATGTTTACAAATATTGTGCAACTGTGCAAAAATAACTGTGAAAAAATGTTTCCTTATCAGCAATCGACTCAACTTAGGCTTCACAGTCTGATTACTATTATATTTTTCCTTGGAATATGTAAAGCTGTATATATTGCATGGGTATGAAATTCAACAGGGTGAGAATTAAATGTGAATTTCCAGGCGATTTCAAACTTTCCCACGAATGATCGCGAATGGAGTGACTCCTTCAAAGTAAAAAATGTGGACCTGTTTTCAAAACTTTCTAGATAGATTTAGAAATTTCCAGGCAATGACATACCCAAATTCTGTAGTTTTTCCATGTTAAACTGTAAAATTATTGTAAATAGAAAAATACTTACAAAGGCTTGTCGGTCTCCATATTGAAGAGCCTTCGCTTTGACGAATTCTGGAAGAGAAATATTCTGCACCTCGAAATCAGGGAATGGACTTGTTACCACCATTTTGAAGAGAGAAATGCAAAGTTCAGTGAGCGTGAAGAAAAAAAGATGTTGTTCTGGTTGTTAAAAATATTATGCTTGTCCCTGGTGAATGCTGCAATTCTTGGAGCGTGTAGAGTTGTTTTATATTTTTTTGAAGGTCGACACAGTATATTCTCAAGGTTGTAAAAAGTGGCAACAGTTGGCAACCAATTGAAGGGAAGTTCACTTGTCGTCAAGTTATGGTTCTGCGAGTATATTTAGAAGGTCTTCTGCAAATAATAATATCAAGTCTTCTTAAAATCTCTTCAATTTCGACAAAGTATAAGAAATTAAAGCTAGAATGTCCAAACAGAATATTAGCGTCATATTAAACCTACAATGTATTCTAATTGCCTAATTTACTTAACTATCATAATAAACTCAATATATGAAGACGAATTATTTGAAAAACAAGTACTTTTTCATGCAATGGAAAACCCTTGACAAATCAGCGCAATGCAGGTCTCTCCTTAAGTAATCTTAAGTTCAACATAATCTATTAAATGTTAAGTAATTATAGAAAACATGCAATTCCGTTGCTTGGAAGTGTATGCTATACTTAAAATCTATCAGTTTATGATCTATAACTGCAAGTTGAATTTTACAAAGAATCGGCTGACTTACTAGCTTTAAGCGTCGTCGTGTCACTCAAGTCTTTATGCAGACTTTCGTTCAATGCCAGATGAAGAGTTTCAACTGTTGTTCTTGTGATATTCTTTTTGTTCTGAAGACAATGCCTTCCTTGTTGGTATTTATACAAATTTTGAACGGTACACAAATCAACAAACAAACACTCGAAAGACCACTCAACAGATAAGACAACAATGTCGAGAAGTAAACAAGTCATCGATCAAGTACCGTTATATTTTTTGATAGTCTGCGATGAGTACTTCTTAGAAAAATGTTAAAGAAGCGTCACAAGAGAGTTGGTAGGAAGTTTTTTCTCTTATCAAATTGATTTTTTTTTCAGAAGCAACATTCGCTCAATTATCAGTACTGCTAGATAACATATACTGTTTGCATATTTTTGTATGTGAATGAACAAAAAAATTCAAGGACCTGTACACTTTATGTAACTTTATTTCTCATACATTGTACATAGTCACATGACTCAACTGAAATACGTACTGCCTGCAAGTCTGCCTTTGTCTTTAGAAAGTGCTGTGCATTTTGGAGTTAGAAAATATAACGACATACATAAAACACGGGCCAATAAAACCTTCAGGTCAATTATTATTGTATGAATGACCTCCAAAGAGTATGCTGCAAATGTTACACATTATCATATTAGGGCGACCACTTCATTTCCAGGGGGGGCTTGGAGTTTATATTTAAAAAAACAACTCCAAGCCCCTTGATATTAAAGGGTCTCCGCATACGTGCCCCCGGGCCGGGCACATTGGGACAGTTGTGATCATGTCACATTTTGCTGGCTGGCTGTAAAAGAGTAGGTGAAGTCTAACTCTTATGCCTTGGATTTAAGCTCAATAGTAATAGTACTCGTGACATTCATGCAAACTTCGGAGTTGCTCAGCGTATTCAGCACGATTGAGTAAAATGAGTAGATATAAAAAGCGTCCCAATGTGCCCCAGCTTCCCCAACACAAATGCCCCAGTTGTGTATCTGTTCGTAATAATTGGTTTACAATTTTGTCCTCATGCCAAATGTTGAAAAACATATATATATCACAGTCCAGCACAAGAGTAAGTGAAATGATACTAGGCCTATGGATCTCTTTCTTTTTTACCTTCAGCGAACGAAGTTCGAAGAAGGTATTGTAATCACTTGGGTAAAAATGTTGTCCGTCCGCCGGGCGGGCGGGCGGGCGGGTGGGCGGGCGGTCGGGCGGCGGGCGGATAGGTCGTTTCCGGGCCAGCACTCGGCCTCTATTGAGTGTACATGGATGAAATTTGGTACACATATAGCCTGTATGGTCTAGTTGTGCCTTTTGATGGTCTAATTGATAGATATTCAATACCTTTTGAAATAATTGAGAAAATATAAAAATTATTTTTGTTCGTTTCCGGGCCAAATCTCAGTCACTATTGCATGTGCACTAATGAAATTTGGTACAGATGTGGCCTATATGGTCTAGTTGTGCCTTTTGATGGTCTCATTGATGGATATTCTATACTTTTTGCAAAAATTTGGAAAATAGAAAAAAATGTATTTTTTTAGTCTTTTGGGCTGAGACTCGGTCACTATTGCATGTAAATGGATACGGTTTGGTACACACATGGCCTATAAGGTCTAGTTTTGCCCTTTGAAAGGTCTGGTGGAAAATATTAAATGCTATTTGAAATATTGAAAAAAGAGAAAAAAATAAATTTTTTGTTTCTGGCCCAAGACTTGGTCACTATTGCATGTACAAGGATAAAGTTTGGTACACATATGACTTATGTGGTTTAGTTGTGCCCTTTCATGGTCTGACTGATACATATTCTATACTTTTTGTAATATTGAGAAAAAATATTAAAAATACTTATTTTCTTATAGGAGCCAAAATGTGCCCACTATTGCATATACAGCAATGCCATTTCCTACACGTATCACCTATAAAATGTAGCAGTGCTTTTTGACTTGTATTTAACACTTTTTGAATGATCGGAAAAAATTGGTGCATGCATAAAACCGTACCATAATATAAGTAAATTAGTATAATAAGGCCTTTCCCTGCTTTTACAAACCCTGGCAAGCACACAGGTAGATCGCAGGGCAGCAGGCAAATAACAGATAATAGAATGCCATTACTCGACCACTGTTGCATACCTATATATACGGAATTTGGTAAACACACCAATTTTATGATGTAATTGTAATCTTCTAAATGTGTTATTCGCTGAAGGTTTGCTGCTGCGCAGCCTATGTTTTATATATTTTTTTAGTTGGGTCTTTTTTAATTTTGTTTGTTTATACAGCGACAGAAGTTTTTATGAGAAATTGTGTAGTGAAAAATAATAAATGGAATCATGTTGGCTTTGAATATACAGGCCTACATGTTCACATCCACAACTAACACGAGCTGCCCTGGACCAGAGCCTCTGACCTATATACTATACATTTCAATTTAAAAAAGTCCTCGCAGATGTATTCAAATCAATTAATCACAAGTAAAAACAGTGCTAATGTGCCGAAATCATGAATCAAATTAAAGAAAGAAACCAATCAGCAATCAATTTGTCTGTCTATCTGACAGGGCATCAAACTTGAAACTAAAAATAATGTTTAGTACAAAGAAACTAAAAATAATGTTTAGTACGACTTGAAAAGAAGGGCGAGTGAGTGCGCATGCGCATCAATGCTGCGAGTGTCGTATGACGCCGCTCGCCAAAACTAGCTCCGTTCATGGCTTTCACAAATGCGTTGCGCTGTGCTGAAACGCTGTTGTATATATACCAATATGTACTATAGAGACTGTCGTTGGATAGCTCCAGCATCTTACATTCTTTTGTAGTTCTTTTTTTCGAACTGTTGCATAACAGTCGCATTTTACATACACTCTTAACAAAAAAGTTTTATATGGAACCTTTAAAGGTTCTATAATCTGGTATAGCTAAGTAACCTTAAAAGGTTCCTTAGTTAACTTTTTAAAAAGTTCCAACAGTAAACAAAAACAACACTTATAGATAATCCAGCTGCACTGAACTCCCACAATGGAACCCCTTTCTTTTCAGTTGGGAGCAAAGGGTCCTGTCATAGGGCCTTCTCACCGAGTATTGAACCTTTTCAATTAAGTTGGACCCTTAAAATACTTTAGAACCTTTTTTGGCTGTAGGTTCTTCATATATACCATCAAGAACATTCTGCGTTTAGAGTGCAGATACTGAATAAGAAATAACCCTTACTCTCAGTCTCTCTGTATCAAATTACCAACATATCAAGGACAACTGAAGGAGAAATAATTTGAGAGGAACTTTTAGAATAGATATCCTTTCCACGTGTTCTATGTTGGGATATTGGTTCAACGACTCCTTCACGATTCGAGACTTTTGCGGTGCCACAAAAAACATCTTCGCATCTTGAATTGCCAGGAATAGAACCATATCAGACAGTTACATAAAATAGTCGACCTTCCATGTCCTTCTTGTACATTGCTATTTAAGACAACAGTACGATTTGTTTGTTGTTGTACTATTTTCCAAAAAAAGCGACTCGGAGACGTTTATTTAAATCCTGGTTTTATCTCATCGCGCTATGGTATGCAAATATGGTGATCACTTGATTACTAGAAATAAAGTCCTTAAACAGTTTTTCATGTCCTAGGTGAGCTTTTTATGCTCGAGGATTTGGCAAGGACTGTCTCAAGCATTTTTAGGACAGTCTTATGCAATTTGACCCTGTCTGACACAAAGAACCCTTGGGCAAATTCAATGGCCAGGCTGGTATATGTAGTAGGAAACCTCAATGGTATGATACAGGCATTCTTCTTTCATTTATTCATGCAATATCAGTGATGTTAACTTATAGCCAATTCTGTGAGACAACTTTAACATAGTCTTCAATAGCAAATCATTGGAATAGTGTTGGACTTGTGTTTCACTTACTTATCAAAGACTTCAACCCATACCTAGCTCCAAGTATGGTAAAAGAAAGTAGCGACCATTGTTATCCCATATTCCTCAAATAACGGCCTTTTCGAAAAACCGGATAATGGGAACCTAGCGTCTGAGTAAAAAAAAAAAATAATAAATAAATATCGGCCTTTATGACCAAATACTTTTTCCTCTCATCAGATGAGAATTCATGCTTCTACAACCAGTTTGGTCAAGGATGTTTAGCATTGCGGCGATGGCAAAATATCACCC
This sequence comes from Platynereis dumerilii, assembly GCA_026936325.1. NCBI lineage: Eukaryota > Metazoa > Annelida > Polychaeta > Phyllodocida > Nereididae > Platynereis > Platynereis dumerilii. The sequence continues at coordinate 33,475,278 of JAPTHN010000004.1, forward strand.
GTTTCACTAACTTACTAGCGACACTGTACTGTCTAGTGCAACTGTATTCATAGGCATATTTCCCAGGGGGTCAGGGGGGCTGCAGCCCCCCCCCCCTGGCATCAGGGCAAATGGCATATATCAGGGCATATCCTGACCAATCAGGGCAGATCCACTGCCCTGGTCACATTCGCGCCATGTTAAAATTTCAGGGCAAAATAGTCATAGAGACAGGCGCCCCGTACGCCTCTGACTGTATTTCTGGCTTTTGGGGTCAGGAATGGATCCACAAACAGTAAACATGAAATGTACTAAATGTATTATTGAATGAAGTAAATGAAATTATACACCAAATTAAATTTGAGATTAAAAGTCTCCTGAGAAGTTTTAGAAATTATCGGTTTTAAAGGAAATTATCAGAGTGGAGCTTAAAATAGGTGAAGTTCTTTTGAAAAAGTATACTAACTGTGCGTGATGTGTAGCTTGTTAAAAATCATGGTTATACGACAAGGTTCAAGCTTTGAGTCACAAATTTGGGACATTTGACTGAAAAAAATCCTGAAGGCTCATTTTTCATTCTTTGAACAAGGTTTGAAGCTTACCTTATAGCAAAAATTGTCTACTTTCCGATAATGGCGAGATCTCATCCCTTTGTTGCGTTTTTGGGCAAAATATGTCCCCAAAACAGGAAAAAATGCACATTTTAGGGTGACAAAATTTTTCACAGTGTCACAGGTAAGGGGCTATTAGGGGTGACCGGGGCTGGTTGTCACAGGGGCAGGTTGTCACACTTTTTATTGCACTAAACTATGGAGTCACACAGCTCAACCAATCATTGTTTATTGCTTTTATAACCCACTGGAGTCTTTTTGAAAAATGTTGATCCCTGGAAGGGAGTTTGTTAAGCGCACGGTCTGTTAAAAACTTCCTGTCACAAAAAGTAATTTTTTACCTTCAACTTCCATCCAATGCTAGTCTTTACTAAATAGTTGTTTAAACAGGTACAGTTAATACACTTACCATAAAAACATTTCTTTAAATCATCATTAGAACAAACAGTGAATATTTTGATAACAACGGCCTTGGTCACCCGTTTTTGGAATTTTCATCAATCGGGGCAGGTTGTCACAAAAAGGCGGGGCAGGTTGTCACACTTTTTGGAGCTGGTTGTTACCTATTAGGACCAGGCTTTTAAACCAAAACAACCAACACAAATATAAATTTGTGCTTTATACATGCTATTAATGACTGAAGATGTATGCAGATATTGCATTGTATTTAAATAAATCTATACCAAATCTATATGTAAAATTTTCAAAAAAAAATCGTAAAAATCCTTCTCCAGATCAGAATGCTTTCCTGCTGATTGGTAAGCCTTCATTTGTGGCACCCTTGTACACAGTAGCATGTTTGTTAAGGTCTTCACTGGGCAAGTAAAAGATTCCTCATATGTCCAAAATAACTTTTCTTGGTCAAGATCTGCCCTACAGATTTCCACTTCCTGCATGCGAGCTCATAACCTAAAGTGTGACAACCTGCCCCGAGAGTGTGACAACCTGCCCCGAAAATGTGACAACCTGCCCCGAATTCTGAATTTAAAAAAATGTCCAATAGGACATCAAGATTTCGAATGATATAGGTATATATTCTCCACTCGGATTGTGTCAGCCAATCACAAGCGAGTATTCTTGGATAATATCCTTGCTGTATTAGGCAGAGAAAAAGTTATATTGGACAGTGAAAAGTTATATTGGACAGTGAGAAGTTATATTGTGCAGTGAGGAGTTTTATTGACATGTTGTAGGTCCGTGAGGGAGGAAACACTTTCTGCTGCGCCCTGCTGCAGCAACAGCAAGAAAAAAAATTGTGTTTTTCAATTTTAGTAAAAAATTAATAGCACGCCAATGGGAAGACACAGGAAAACACAAATGATGTCAAAAGTTGCGTATTGATCAGAAAAACAACATTAAGCAAATGTAACATTGCTTACATAGGTTATGGGACCATGGTATGACATTGAGTGACAAAAAATGCACTTTTTCACCCGTTTTTTGCGTAAGTGCCTATTTTTAAATAAAAAGATTGTGCTATAAATTTGAAATAAAAAATATCAATTTTAAAGAAGTTTCTTGGTTATAGAATACAGAATCAGAATATGTAAATTTTATATTTTTGTGGCTACCCATTGCTGATATAGGACGAGATAAATTTTGAAGAGAATTCTGCAGTTAAACAAAAAGAATCACAAACTGGCTTTCCAGCACAGTCAAAGCGTTTAAACCTATTGCTGTAAAAGTGGGTTCATGTATGGAGAATATAACAAATATTAGATGGTAAGTCGTCCAATATAGAGTATAATTGGACTCAGAAAAACTATATTGGACTCGGCGCAAGCGCCTCGTCCAATATAGCTTTTCTTCATCCAATTATACTCTATATTGGACTCCTCACCATCAAATATTTATATAATATTCACCAGATAGGTTTAAGTCACTCCCCTTTTGCCATTCATACAGAATGGCAGTGCTCCTGCATGCTTCATATAGAAATAGTAGCATGTTCAAGTTTTACACACTGTGACAACCTGCCCCTGTGACAACCAGCCCCGGTCTCCCCTACTTGGAAAGTTACACTTTTAAATAATTTATTTCATTTTGACATAATTCCCTGTATTGCTTTCTTCTAATGATATGTAAATTTGAGATATTTCAGCAAAACATACAGTCACACTAACAGGATATTCTACTAAACGTCAAGTGACAATTTTTTCTAGAATTTTGTAGATTGAGGTACAGCTGCTGACTTTGATAGCACACCAATGACACCATGTTGTCAATTTTTGCAATAGAAATGTTTATGACACATCAATATCTACAGAATATGAAATAGAATATGATAGTACCAAGAATTGGGTCCCTGCTAATATTTATTGAATCTCAATAATGCATTTTCTAACTTATGTCTGCTAAATTTTCAAAAGCTGAAAAAAATACATGGCATCGCAAAAAAAAAACTCAGTTTCTTGTAATTTTTGTTGGAATGTCACCAAAATCGAACTCGATATGCCCAGATGAATTGGCTACAACAAGTTTATCTTTAGAAAGTTCAATATGAGGCCAGACTCCAGAGGATAGCTTGAGTAAAAAAAAAAAAATAGGAATTTTGCCATATATATGCAAGGGCAATATAACGTATGCAAGATTGACCTAAAATATGTTTGTAAGTCATGACAATTACTTTTGACAGTGACTGGTCATTATTACAGCCTGATCTTTCCTCCATTCTATATTTCAGAGTCGCTGTCTTGGTCAGCCATGCCAAAAATCACTTTTTTTATGCAAACACCTATGTCGGCCCTCAGTGCTCATGTTATTGTATATTGTAATAATATGGCAGAATATTTATTTAAATGTTTGCCTTACAAATTATGCCAAAATATGGCCATCTGAATATAAAATATGGGTATTTGAATATTTAGTTCAAAATCTATTAAATTGACAAACTTTTATTTGAGGTCCTGTGGTTATTTGGAGAGGAAAGTGTCATGGAAATACGTATCTCAAAGCCCTAGCTTGTTGCTTGTCAAACATTGGTGGAATTATTGGCCAGGAACTTTTCCATGCTACGCCGGGTGTAAGACAAGGTGCAAGTACTTGAAGGGATGCTCGACCTGGTCAGAATCCGGTAGGAAAAGAACGAAGAGGTTGCCGTGAGAATTGCCAGACATGCCAAGAAGGAGATCAGTGAGTACATCAGGCGCTCTGGTGACTTGGGAGATTACGAGGAGAAGAAATTAGATGCTCAGAAATTACTTGCGGATGTCATCGAACACTGAATATTCAGTTTTTTCTCCATCTGATGTCATGATGTAGCGGACAGCGATATTGTCCATGAGAAGTATATGGGTGGATTTGAGCCATCCATCAGATTAAAGAGTTTACGGCACCAACAGCATAATCCGGAAGACAGGTAGATAGGGGGCATCCGGTACTTAAGTTGTGCACCAAATGTTGGTGTGAAATGAAGAACTGGGCAAAGAAGGCAAAGCCACCCATATAAGGGTCAAAATTTGGTAAAGCTGAAATTCTTGTCTCCGGTGTCTTAGAGCAATTCACACCGACATGAAGGCAATTACAAGGTTCATTGTGGTCATTTCTTTTAGAGCGACATATCAACCAAAAATTTGGCCCAGGAAATGTGTGGCAGATAACTTTTATCCTTTCCAAAAAATGAATGAAAGTGCCCTACCCCCCTGAAAAATGGCCTGTCTCCACTAGATTTTCCTTGACAAATAAGTTCAAATAATTTTCCTTGCTACCTTAATCCACTTCATTTGTACCTCAAATTGGACCTTGACCAACACCATTTAAATTCCATCATATTTTGTCATTAACGTCACTGCTAATTTTGGGGGTGTTTATTGCTTGATTTTAAGTCTCAAAACTTAAAGTGTTGCATATAGGATCTTTTTTCGCAGGAATCATTTGGTATGAGTACAATTTAGTTACTAAACAGAGTTTGGTGTTTTGAGACATGACACAAATGATCTATCTGAACAAACAGGTAAAATACAAGGTTTTCTCGGAATAAATAAAGCGGAACAACTTACCCCGTCATGCGACACAACTTACCCAGGCACCAAGTTGTGCCTCTGGAGTCACTGGACCTGCTTTTTTCAAATGCCTACCATGACCTTCCCAATGGGCGGACTGCCCTGAAACTTTGGTCGATTCTGGCCAACGTATAGGCCTATTATATTTTGATGTCTGATTTTCAGATTACATGATTCAGCTTTGGTTTTTTTTTTCGAGAATCAGCCTGGCTCAAAAAATGGCACAACTTACCCCGGTCTCCCTACTATAGTGATGGAAATGGGGGGGGGGAGCTCGGGGGAGCTGAGCTCCCTTGATAAAAAAACGGGGAGCTGTACCCTGCTACAGCTCCCCGAATGAGCAGTGGTAGAATTTTAATTATCATGTTACTTTTTCCGTCCTCGTAGTATTTTTAGCCATGATTATGCTCTGGTGGAAGAATTCTTTCTCTTTTAAAAATTTTGAATGGCGAGCTGCTGCCGCACAAGCCGAGAGCTCCCCCGACGAAAATTTTCCATTCCATCACTTCCCCACTCTTTTTTCTTGTCTGTTTTGGTCGGTGCGACAATAAATATCTACCTACCTACCTACCTAGAAGGCCAACTCATTATTTTAGCGACAATAAGGAAAAACATGGGAGTGCCAGTGGGTTTTCTTCCAGTGGTGAATTTTGACAGTAAATCCTTAAGCATCAAATTTTGCTCATGAGTCCCGAAAATCTGGCTTTACGTGTATAGAATGCAGTACGATATATATATATACAGTACGTCGATCTTGACCCTTGTGATCTTATAAAATAAAACAAAATTCAATATTATAAAACTATTTTTATTGTTTAGTATCAAGGAACTTCGAGCCAGCAATCAGCGGTGGTGCAATGGTCTACAGTCAAGGAAAGACCCATAAATTAATGGTTTCAATTTTTTTAAAAATTCCTACAAAAACTCTTTTTTTATTTTTGCTGCCCAAAAGTTGTCCAAATTGCTAAAAAAAAACTAAATTCACGTACAATGTAAATCCTCTCTGATAAGTAATCTTTCGATTTTCACCTACAATATATCTCTGAACTAAAAATAGTCATCAAGATTTTACAATCAGATGTGGCGCCACTGGCATCGCGCAATGATTGGTGACGTCATGTAATTGTGTCTAGTTATATCAAATTGTGACGTCACGCTGATGACGTCACAAACTAGAGAATATTGAGATAAATATTTTGTGGAGTGTCAACATGGTCAAGATTGAAAAATAACACTTACTGAAGTGACTGTGAAGATTTGTCACAACTTCTTGCTTAGAGATGAGGGTAAGTAGAAGGTGCTAGGCCTGCAGTAACTGAACAGTAAAATTTTTGTATCTTAAATATTCACAATAGGTATCGTGATTTAGCACTCTTGTCTTGAGTCTTGACCACAAACCTACAAAAAACAATCACAAATTTACCTTGAAAAATCATGAACATCCAGTAATTATTTCACTGCATGAGTTTGTGGGTGGAGTATGGTGGCTCAAATCTCACTTGTTTGTAAATCCGAAGGCTAGAGCTGGTTCTGTGGGCCTATTGTTTAAGTCAGCAAGTTTGAAAATGTATACAAAATGTAGAAAACGTCATTTGCTTTTGCCAAATTTTCTGCCACATTTGCGCCAATTGCCCCATCTGCCAATCATGTATTAAATGTACCCGGTATGTCATTGCTAAATTTTAAAAGTGCACTTGAATGAACCACTGACACAGTCAATTTCGCATTGAATTTTCAATAATTGCGTTTCACATGCATGATTGTATTTGACATGCAGTGTTAGGAATTCCAGAAATTGGGGAACCGGGGCACATTGGGATGCTTTGCAAATCTACTACAGTTTGTCACGTCAAGCATTGAGACAGAAATTTAGTGTTGTTTGTACATTCCATAAAAATCAACACAATTAGATAGGAAGTTCTGGGAATATTAATTTGACCAGAACTAAGTCTGAGGTGGCACTGCAGTGCAATTTTGTGACATCACTGCCCATCGTGTGTCAGATTGGCAGCATCACAAATGCCAACATTTTTGCAAAATTTGACATCAATATCCACTAATTGGAAAATATCAGACAAAAACAGGACAAAAACGTCGTGAAAATGGGATATTCATATTACAACACAGCTAAGCTACACATAGGTAGGTGTATTTCTCCTGTAGGACTTCTGGTTGCTGAGATATCTGGCCAAACGTCTGTCCTCTGCTTGACGTGACAAACTATACGTACAGTTTGTCTCACAACATGTGAACTGGTGTTTGGCCTGATTGCTCAGCATCTACAAGTCACACTATAGGAATATGCATACTCGCGGATAGAAGAGCAAATTTGTACTTTATCAATATTTATCACATTTTTGTGATTTTTTTGTCAGATTTTTACGACCACTATGCGTTCTAGAAATGAGACAGACTGTAAAAGTAATTTTATTCAATGCTGAAAACACTGAGGCTCTGAGCAACTCAGAAGTTTGCATGAATATCACCAATGCTAAATTGAGCTTAAATTTAAGACACAAGAGACTGGACTGCACCTACTCTTTTGCAGCCGACAGCAAAATTTGGACAATGTTACCTAATGGACACATATTTTGTATTTCCAATTTCCCTGTATATATATATATTTTTACTACAGTTTGTCAAGTCAAGCATTGAGACAGAAATTTAGCATTGTTTGTGCAGTCCATAAAAATCACCACAATGACACAGGAAGTTCTGGGAATTGTAATTTGACTAGAACTAAGTCTGAGGTGGCACTGCAGTGCACTTTTGTGACGTCACAGCCCATTGTGTGTCAGATTGGCAGCATTGCGAAATTGGACTGCTATATCCACAAATTTCCAAATATCGGACAAAAACGGCACGAAAATGTTGTGAAAAATGGGATATTCATATTACAACAGAGCTAAGCTACACATAGGCAGGTGAATTTCTTCCGTAGGACTTCTGGTTGCTGAGATATCTGGCCAAACGTCTGTCCTCTGCTTGACGTGACAAACTATATTTATATTATTATTCACATGTTATCTTCTGCATAGACAGCCGGTGAAATTAGCCTATGGCTAGTGTTGATTTTTGCGTGTAAAACTGGCTATAAATAAAAGTATTGATAAGTATTGATATTGATTGAGCTATAAACTGGACCCAAAAAAGGGGTCCTGCAGACGTCTAGAGTGTTTGCAGTCATCACTTTTGTGACCTCTTGAGACATTTGTTGATGGAATACATTTGGCTGATCTTGACAGTCCAGCAATCATTACAGTTTTTCACGTCAAGCAGAGGACAGACGTTTTCCCAAATATCTCAGCAACCACAAGCCCCACAGAAGTAATACACATACCTATGTATAGCTTAGCTCATTTGTAATATGAATATCACATTTTCATGATGTTTTGGTGCAGTTTTTGTCCGATATTTGACAATTTATGGAAATGGGAGTCAAATTTCGCAAAATGTTGACATTTGTGATGCTGCCAATCTGACACACAATGGGTGGTGACGTCACAAAAGTGAACTGCAGTGCCACCCCAGACTTATTTCTAGTCAAGTTGGTATTAAATAGACCTCCAATCTCATTATGGTAATTTTTATGGCCTGCACAAAAGATGCTAAATTTCTGTGTCAATGCTTGACGTGACAAACTGTAATTTCTGTATTTTCCAGACGTAGTCTAATGTCATTAGTGGTTAATTTCAGAGCAATCACAAATGTCTGGAACACTCAAAATTTATTGGTATAACAGACAGTCTATGTTGTGCCACTTCAGAACCTTACAGGTCTACGTCTCTAAATAATGCAAACACGTAGCATCCAGACAAATCAATGAAAATCATAATATGCAGGCATCTCTAGACCACAGAATATTATTAATTAGTACATCTAGATTAGAGTCTGTATCACTAATTTATCTGTTGCCTACAGACGGTCTCGTTATCTAATAAAACTGGCCCTTACAGACGTCTCAGTACACCCGAAAAAGAACAGCTGTAGACAGTCAGGATATCCTATAAAATGAGCCCTTACAGACTTCTCAAAATACCCCAAACAGGCCACATATAGACCCTGTACATCAATTAAAAGCTATTTCTAAATTCTTATGTGCACTGTACCTCTGTGGTGCACTTCAGTATAGATCTGCTTTACATGAAATCCACAGAAATGTGGACAAACCAATGAAATATTAAAATATAAGTAATTGTATGGAAACCGGCGTTAAATGATGGATAAAAACCTATATTTCGGACTTGGGGCTGTTTTAATCAATTTGGAGTGTGGGATCCCCTGTTTTTGAGCCAACATTGTACATGACATCACACCAAAATCTGAACAACAGCAAAAGGGGATGGACACCTCATCTTTCATGAAGTATAAATAAAGTTATTTCTCTTCTCATGGTCACTCAGCATATCATTTTGTACAAAATGACAATATTTATCATTTTTAAATATTTTTCTCAACCGTGTCATGGAGTATAATGGAGTTATTCCCACTTCAAAAAGGGTTCTGGATGAGTTATAGTCATGTCATTCCGTCACAATAATAACCTTATTATTGTTGTCATGTATAGCATGTATAGTTTAGAGATGTATAAAAGCTAAATTCTACAATGAGACCACAGCAGAAAAATATTTTGGCTGGTTTCCTTTAAGTTTGTGGTCCATTCGTCTTCCTGGCTCCCCTGTACGGAATGACATTTTGGCTGTGACGGAATGACACAAAGTGTGATGGAATGACACCATAGCTGAAAATTATGGGCCTGCTGTGGTCCATATCTCCCATGGCCATGAGTATGAACTAATATTGCTCTAGCAAACTATTTCTGAAATGTCTGATTCGAAATTTAATGAATAAAGCTGACAGCAAACTTTATTTAAATACAACTCAATTTGTGTGACGGAATGACATATTCTTATCATATCATTCTGCCAAAACGTAAACCTTATTTTTGTTGTTCTGTGAAGTATGCAAAACTTGGGGGTGCATCAAAGATAAATTCGACAATGAGGCAAAAGTAGAAAAGTATTCTTTCTCGTTTTTTCAAATTTGTGGTCAATTAGTATGCCTAGCTACAACAAATGAGATGCCATTATGGCCGTGACGGAATGACGCAATACTAAACAGAGTAATTGAAAAACTACTGTATATGTAAAACATAATTGCTAATTCCACTAATGATGACATAAATGAAACCTCCTATGATATATTGTTTGATAATGAAATACATTTATGAGGTTGGTGGAACAGATTTGAGCAATAAACAGATAACAAAATTTCACATTTTTGACAATTGACTGAGCAGATTTGACACCAAAATTTGTTGGTCACTGCACAACATGTAATAGTAGTTAGTACATGTCTATGTATACATTGGAATCGAAATATTTGTAATTGCAATTGAATTACTTATTTGTCCCTTTGCAAATGCAAAGTTATTCCTATTAATATTTTGCTAGTCAAGCCAAAATTACCTGATAGGTCATGGCAACTGTCATTCCGTCACAGTGCCTCTGGCTGGTGTAAATCTTGATACCAACACCAAAACTGTTGAAAAGTTCACAATTTTTGAATGACAGACAAGCTCACATTATAGACTTTGTAAAATGTACAAATCTATGTGATAAAACAAGTATTGGAAGAATATGTGAAACAAATTCAAATAAAATTCATATTTTCTTTCACTGTCATTCCGTCACCGCAGCAGATACATTTAAAGCATATAGCGAGATATACAAATTTTTATATTGTTTGAATTTTAACTTTGGAATATGTTCCACTAAAGCTAATCTACAAGTATACCAAGTTTGGTGTGTGTCACAAGAATATCCGATGCAATAATATAAAATATATACAAGTTTTTAATTTGTATTATTGGTCCTGTCATTCCGTCACAAATTAGATCTGGCAACTGTCATTCCGTCACACTACCTCTGGTGGGTATATCTCATTGTTCTAACACAGAAACTATTGAAACTTCACAATTTCTGAATGAAAGACAAGCTAAGAATATTTGCTTTGAAAATTAACCAAAATGTATGGTAAAAACACATAAGATAAGCAGTAAGAATTAATTATTTGAGATGATGAAATTCTAATGTCCATTTCACTGTCATTCCGTCATGGCAGTGAATACGCATCATATATATTTTACAGCCCTTTATATGATTTCGCATTCAGGAAAAACGTTAACTATCAAGTGTGTCTCAACAAAATATGCATATTTATCGGCCCTCCTTCACATTATTTTTGTGTTTTTAAAGGAAGAAGACACTAAGAATGTTCATTTTTGTCATTCCGTCACCATGGACTTCATGTTTAGACTATATACAGAGCAAAAACACATTTTTAGCATGGACGGTCGTCGTCAAAATCCTCAAAATCGGCACCAAAACATCACAAAAACTTGATAGAAAAATTTCAAAACAGCTAATCTACCTGTGAGTATGTGTATTTCTACTGTGTGACCTGTAGATGCAGAGCAATCAGGCCAAACATCAGTTCGCATGTTGTGAGACAAACTGTAGTGCCATAGCTAACGAATGACGAGTACTTGCATAACGGAGACTGTAGTTATTTATTTCAAGCGCGCAAGTCCCGATGTTCATTCCTAAATCAAGCATTGCCTTCTTAATAAAAACCCCCTTCATTTATTTGAATTACTTCAAGACTGCCCATAAAGAATTTACTTAAATTTCACTAAAACTGTGCAAGAAATTATTTATCTAAAAAAACTCCAAGCCCCCCCCCCCCACCTGAGATTTATTTATTTTATTTTTGTATTATTTCAGAAATATTTAGGCTGGGTAACAGGATCCCAACAGATTGGGTTTTTCACCTGGCCCAGTAAAACAATAAAAACAGGTTAAAACAAAGGTTAAAAATGTATCACATTTGAAAATGAAATGGTGGCCCCCTAAAAGCTTGTCAATCTCTTATTCTTTTTCAGACGCCAAATCAAGCCAGACAAGGCAGGTTATCAACCAGAACAAGAATATCCTCAGCCACCCTCATGCTGATAGCTCTGCTCTTGAGTGCCTTTGTGATATTTGCTCTGCAGTTCCAGAGAAGGCCACTAGGGGGTCCTGCCCAATGCGCACACGCCACCTCGTGGCAGCCATCGATGTACTGCTACATCTATGAAATTGACTATGAAAGATATGAAAACATCAGCACACAATGTAGAGATTATTTCTTCTCAACCTTAGCCATAGCTCAGATAGACGTACAAGCTTCTCAGTCATTGATGAGACGAGTATTTCCATGGTATAACAGCTTGAGTACCCGCTTCAATATCACCAATGGAGACTCCTCTGCTTCCCAGGTTCTCACCAAATTAGGAATCCTCTATATGCAGGGTGGAATCTTGATGACAAGTGACATCAACTGTACCGGTGTACTGATGGCATACCACATGAACAACCAACACCCGGTAATCATGGGCGATAACGCAAGATTCGTGATATCTCCACCGCAGAGCTATTTCTTCTACCACATGATCATCCCTTTCTTGGACAAAGTGACGTACCATCAATTTGAAAGAATGTCTGCCGACGATGTCATCCGAGAGGTTACAATGACAGCTTACGAGAAGTACCCCTGTCGAAATCACGTGGCGATCGTCAACGAAAACAACGGCAACATTACGCACCGCACTGCCTTCCGCAAGAAAATCAACGAGTATTCGTTAAGCAAGTTTTTCAAGACGTACCTCCGCGCTGTGTTGATGATGCTGCTGGTTTTAGCGAATTTCTTTGTGTTCATGTGTTTGTTAAGAATACTTATATCGGACTCGGCCAAAGATGAGAAGGACCCAGAGGAACAACGCAAACTAACTGCGTCAGAAAATGCTGCGGCATTACAGAGCACGGAGGTAAAAATAGTTGAAGGAGTACAATAAACCATTAAAAAAGATGGTAAATGTTCCATGCAACTGAAATAAGATCTGTATTTCACCATCACTGTTAATGTATGTACTATGTTAATATTGGTCTGTACTATTGTCTATGTATTTGATTATTGCTCTGTACCAGGGATCCTGGATGTATTTTATTTTTAGTCCATTTCAGAGCTTATAGGTATATTTGTTGTATTTATTTCATTACCAATCTGTCTTGGACATTTTATGATAATAATGGTTGGACTAGAATCAGTGTGCATGTCATCAATGTCGATGTAAAGTGTTGTATGAAAAGACTATGTATTCTACTTAAAATCAATTTGCATCAATATAACAGTATTTATAAATCCACTTTTTGTTTAAACGTTCAATGTATGACTAAAGTACGTTCACAGCAACATTAGCGATCTCGAAAGTGACTTCAAGCCTAAGTCCTGGCTGCCCCATGGTTAGGGCATCTGAAAGTGTTCTGAGAGTTCCAGCATGTGCTGCCCCTAGTGAGAAATTTTGCAAGCTCCAGTGATCAGTCAACCAGACTGGTTTTCATCCACATAGGGCCGTTTTCACCAACATGGTATTAAGAGAAGAGCCAGGTCTTAGCTAAGACCTGGTCTGGCTAAGCCAATCAGTCAAGCAGAGCAGTATCAAGGAATATTAGCTTAGTGGAAGTTTACACATGTTGTGCGAACAGGTCAGCTGTTAAAAACACAAATTTACACAATATCTCCATTTCCCAAAGACAAAGATATGGCTACACAGAAAAGAATGAATAAAATAGATAATTGCCTACCCAGTCCAGTGGCGTAACTGGGGGTCTCAAGCGGGGGGCACCTGGGGGGGCTTGCGATTCTCTGGGGGGGGGGGGCACCTACTATACTAACTGTATTTTAGCCAGAGTCTGAAAGTTCATATGGGGGGCACCTGAGGGCACAGGTCCAATATGATGACATTCAATTCTGGTACCATCCCAATTGAAACTTTCAACACAAGTTTCATAAAAAATTTCTGGTACTATCCCAATTGAAACTTTCAACACAAGTTTCATAAAAAATTTCTGGTACCATCCCAATTGAAACTTTCAACACAAGTTTCCTAAAAAAACTTCTGGCACCATCCCAATTGAAACTTTCTACACAAGTTTCCTAAAAAAATTTCTGGTACCATCCCAATTGAAACTTTCAACACAAGTTTCACTAAGGGTGGTACCATGCAAGAATGTTTGGTAAAGAGACTCGGATCTCGGCACAAAATACACCTATAGCTCTTCCGATTTCCTCTTGGGATAGCAACCATAGTTTCCGAAAATCCGATTCGGCAGTGGCAGATCCAGGAGGAGGGGGGGGATTGGAGTTAAAAAAAAAAAAAAATTATTTCTTATTTTTGGTGGAATGAATAAATTATTTCTGGGAATCTTGAAATAAACAATTACTGGAGAGGGTTTTTCTTAACATGGTGTTTCTTGATTTACCAATAAATATTCATGGACTTTACGTGCTTGAAAATAATAATTTCCCACTGAGGAAAACTCCAAGCCCCCCCCCCCCCGATTATTGAATGGTCGCCCTCTAAAAAGTATGAATACATTCTACCTGATTTCAAGTTTTCAACACATAATAAATTCACACATAGCAGCTATTGTCGACCCATTTTGATTTATACAAAACATTCAATTTATGACCTGTTTGCAGAGCCATGGCAGGCACCTGTCCACATCATGGGGTTAGGTCATTAGGGGTCATAAGGTAAAAACTTCATGCTGAGCGAAAATAGGTGATATTGCAATGTCACTTCATAACAGCATGCAGATGGGACGGGTGACAGATACCAAGTGGGTGAAATAATGATCTGAATATTAATTTCTGGGGCGGATCCAGAAAATGTCGAATGCCCCCCCCCCCAAGGGGTTCATGAATGAAAATGTACAGATCTACACCACAGACCCAAAGGGATCCGCTACTGGATAGATGTTGTAAGTGCAGCCCTCTAAGCCCAGGTCTATGTGCTCACGAGGGTTGATTGATGAGATGGGAGAGAGAGAGAGTGAGAGCGCGGAAGTCCTCAAAATGTTGCACATTTCCCCGGTGTGAGGGATCTTTTACTTGCCCAGCATAGACACTGATACAAGCGGCCGCATAGTTTTTTAAATGTCTCTTGCGATATGATGCGAAAATCCAGCTGAGATTTTGCTCATAAAGGACGACTAAAAATTTCACGTTTCCCATTCCGAGTTCAATCCCATGTAGGCAAAGACCTCAGAACTGAGAAGCAGGCAAATACCTTAACCACTCTGCCATCCGGCTGTGAGCGAGTCATAGGCCTTTAGTGCCACACAAAATACTGTATGTTCCAAATTATTACGCAAGTTGGTTAAAAAAAAAAAAGTCAAATCACGACCAATTCACATAACAATATAACTTTGAGACTATGATGTTATCTTGCGTAAAGATGAAACAATTCCCCTTTCTGTACAAAACATAACAATAAGTCGAAAATGAGTGCTACTTTTTTCCATTGAATTAACTTTGCCGTCAATGCAAGCCCAATCTCCATCATTTTCATTTTTAATTATTGTTCATGTTTATTGGTCGAAATGGCTTCTCTTTAATATGGGAAGAGTTCTAAACCTAAGGAACCAACAGAGAGAGTTTCATAATGTGAAAAAAAAAATTTGTTTGTCTTGGAGAAGCTTTTAAATGCAAGAAGTTGGAAATTTCAATGTTATTTCAATGCAGGGGAATATTATGGATTTCTTTATTATTAAAGCAAAAATTTTTTTAATGAAGGTTCTATTTTTCATTCAACGTTAAGAGGTTAGTGTTTAGAGGATTAATAGATCATTTTGGTACTCTTAGATCACTTTTTCTTACATTTTTCATAATAACGAAAAACAGCCCTGGTATAGGCCTATGGTGCTCTGTGGCGTAACTCCTCACTGCACCACCAGAATTGGACAGAACTTACAGGATATTGTCTTCATGGAACACAAATTGTAATATGGGAAGGATTTTAGAACGTGTTTAGTTGTTTTTGAGATATCATAAAAAAACCAACTTGCGTTATAATTTGGAACCTACTGTACTAATGGTCACCATATTATATCGGAGTTGGAGTCATGGAGCCGGGGGTTTTTGGGTGGAGTTGGAGTCGGAAATACATTTGGTGGCTCCTGACTCCAAAAACGTGGTGTTCTGCATGACGAAGTTTGGTAAAATTTCCGTACAGAAACCACTTTTGGAGTTTGTTTGAGAAATAAAACTGTGTGCAAAACCTAAATAAGAAACCCTTAATAGATCATAGACTTCTTCCAAAACTCTTTCAATATAAAATCAAGAAACTCATAAATAACCAACTAACAAAAGCCCAACATTGTCAACACAGACAATATGATGATGAACAATGAAATTGTCAAATGTCAATTGTCATTTGTCGTTTTTGAACAATTGCCTGCTGTGTACACTGCCACCTGTTGAGTTCCCATGACACTAAAAGTAATAAGAAAATATAAAATTTCACAAATTGTGGGAACTGGCTGAAGTTAGTGATACATCACAGTTGGGTTACTAAGCGAAAGGGAAACACTCTTTATTTTTCCCTGGAGAAAAGATTCTTAAATTAAGGCACGGCACTGATGACAGGGACTTTCAGGCATACACAGAATGATATGTGACCTGCTCCACCAAAATGGGTTCAAAGTCGGCCTCCTATCATATTCAATTGTGAAATGACTTTGTTCTACTGCAATTGGGCTTTAAAATGATGTTTCATACGTCTTGATATCTCCATTCGATCCGAAAATATGGCACCTCAAACATTGATGATACGGAACATTCAACTTTGAGAAAATGGCATTTGAATTTCCCGCCATTGCAATAAAAGAACTAAGTAAATCAAGAAATACATCCAATTTAGATAATTGAAAATCTGTTTTTGGTTAAAATGGTCTTAAATATTCAAAGAAAAGGGCTTTTGCTAAAACATGGTGCCAACAGCTAAAAAACATCAAAATGTGACCTTTTGACACATTTTGCTGATTTCTGGAAAAAAAGGGATTGCCTACTTTGAACTCATTTTGGTGGAGCAGGTCACATATACATGTAGGTATAAGCAAATAAGTCATTTATCAGTAGCAGATCCAGAGAGTAGTTTAGGGGGGCAGGCATCGTTTCGGCATGAATTCGCGGATCTGCACGGGGGTTGTTTCGGCATTCGTGAGCCTGTTTTATATTCAAAATGTTTTTATTGTGCCTCCATGGCCTCATTGGTATTGCGCTCGCGCTTGAAACCAGAGTGGCTCTCAGGGACCAGGTTCGAATCCCGCTCCTGGCACTACACAACAGGGTGAATCTCTGCGCCTGAAATGGCTGCGAATTCCCTGTGTCATTCACCTCATGCATCATTCCTCATGTCCGCAGAGTTCGGTTAAGTCTGAATAGGGGACGTAAAACACTCAAATCATTTCATTTCATATCATATCAGTGGTCTATAAGGGGCCCCTTAGGCCCACCTAGCCCCCCCCCCCCCCGATCCGGCTCTGCCAAAAGACCTGTACACAGTGTACAGGGTAGATTAGTGGGATGATTGGATGAGTAGGGTTCTACGTCCTCAGTCGTCCTGCATTTTAACACTGTATAACGCAGACGTTCACAAGTTCACAATAGAATATTCCACGTATAGTAGGTCTGCAAAAAGAAACCAGGAAATACACGCTTAACCCCCCAACCTCCCCCCCCCCTCTTCCTCGTGACAAAGTTTTATAGGTCTATCTTGTCTTTCAAAGAATCTTAAAACACACTTTCTTTTTGACAATTTCCTTTGATTTCAAAAGAGCTCTCTTCTCCTCTGTGGCCCTCAGTCTGTTTTCAAACTACCACCCCCCTCCCCCCTGGGGTGGTCAATTTTACCCTTTTCGAATTCTGCCTTGAAGGTATAAGCAGGGCACAAGTCAAGTTATACCTAAAGAGCCCAAAGGCAATTTAGGGGTGGAGTTTTAACCCTTTTTAGGACTGGTGGGAGGGTGGAGGGCTTTTAAACTTATATCTACTCCCAGAATTCCCTCCCCTAAGTCACGTGACCCTTGTAACAATCAGCCAGGGCACGTGACCTCCTTTGTTGAGGTCATGTGACCATTGTACATTTGATTGGTAGAAGCAGCGGTGTTTTTCCTCCAACATATGATCACCACACCATAACTTATTGAGGAATAACTAAGTGCTTGAAGAGGGAACTTATCAAGTAGTCAAATGATTGATAGGGGAAAGGGCAACTATTGAGGGTAGCACCTGGCAGGGGGCTGCAACAATCTGTTCCCTACAGGAGTTGATGTGAAATAAAATAAATCAGAGTTATTAATGATGCAGGGCCATTTATATGGTCTAGACTCAAGAATATTGAAGAAATAAAATAAATTTTGTATTGAACTTTGTGCTTAAACTTCTGTTTCAGCTCATGATTGGTCTCAGATGTGGCAAGTTTCAGGAAAAGTATGAGAATTAAATTAGTTTAATAAATCTTGAGCAAATGAATTTTAATGCTTAGCCTATGCTGAAAAATAGGAGTCTTTCATACTATCGTCGAATAACAATGTATCCTTGAAATTTGCTTCATTGGCCATAAGCAATAAAATATGTCAAACATAGAGTCGATGTGCTATTTTTTTCGACTCTTACTGTCTGTTTGGGCATTGTTTTAAGTGGCACCATTATTTTTGGCATAACTTGTTTGTAATGCCATATTTTATTGCAAAAACTGATATATGGGATAAACAAGTCGTATCTAAAGGTTTACAGGGAATGGACGCCTGAATGATTTTTTGGCAATAAGACGATAGTTGATCATAGGAACAATACTATATATATTTGTCTTTTTTAAGAAACTTTTTTTGCAAAGTTATAAGCCAAAATCAATTGACAAATTTCTTCTGCTGTTGAGTTTACAAAATGAAATATAAGTTTGCCAGATTATCATTTTTGCGGGCGAGGGGTTCATTTTAACAGAATATCAACAGACTACAGTCATCTACAGTAGCAGTCAACTTGAAATACTTGATTCGTAGGCCTAATTTCATCTATAAGACAATCTTCAATGCCTTAAGGCACAGGGCATGCAGTAGCATATCACTTAATTATAGTTAATTAAGTAATTAAGATGTTAACAGACTTCAAATGGCTTTCATTTCAACTTTTACTTTCTCAATAATTGTAGGCTTTAGGCTATATTTTTCGGTTTAGATGACAATTGAAAATTTAACCATGGACTAAATTGCTGACAACCAAAAATGATGTTACTTAAAATCAGTGCCTTAAAATAAGAATTTTGCCCATAGCTAAATACAATTATTACGCTTAATTAATGTGAGCCTTTTTACTTAATAAAGTGCTTTAGACCAATACTTTAAACTTGATTACTGTAGCATGTACTATTGCATAATACAGAGAGGCTGTATGAAAAGTTTTCAACATCAAACGGAAAGACCGACATTTTTTAATCTTGAGGAACTGCCTTAAATTCCAACACCTGGAACAACAGAGAAGTTTGAGGTAAGAATGGTTGAAAGAAGGAAGGGATGAATAAAAGAAGGAAGTCCTGAATGAATGCAGGAAAGAAAGAATGAATGACAAAATTAATATGTGTCAGCAAGGAAACAAGAAATGTTGAAAAATGGGAAGGAAATCAGACAGGGAAATGAAGGAAAAGAAGGATGGAATGAAATGAAGAAGTAAAAAGTAATATAGATAGATTTGGATAGGTTAATCTTTGTAAAAAAAAAAAGTAGGCCAACATTAGTCTACTGATAGATAGATAGATAGATAGATAGATAGATAGATAGATAGATAGATAGATAGATAGATAGATAGATAGATAGATAGATAGATAGATAGATAGATAATAGATAGACAGACAGATAGATCTATATAGGCCTCCACAATGATCACACACAGTTTCAGTGTTACCTAAGTAGACAGCTGGTCAGAAGGACAACAAATATTCCCTAAGACATTCTGACCATTAACACCACCTCACTCCTAGATAGACACAGATAGACAGACAAAATTCCAATCTGGCACTTCCTGTTTTGTGACGTCGTGCGGCTCGTGCGCCCTGTCACTGTGACGTCATGGATTACGCAACTGACGCATAATGACGTCACGTCATTACGTCATGTGACGGCTGCTCCAACAAAACCCCACAACGTTTAGCTAATGTGTGTTTCAGAGCTCAATGTGTAACCATTACCTCAGTGAGTAGGTCCCATCAGTATTTCTCTGGGTCCCATTAAGGTATCTCGCTTCTGCTGGTCAGATTCGGGTCTTGCGAAGTTAAGCAATCAGTAAAACTAAAAGTTGGTGTATTTATGCCATGATCTGTTGAGAATTGAGAACGCGCATAAAAAAAGAAAATTTGACAAAACCTTCAAATTTAATATAGGATATAGGCCAAGATCAATATCTTTCTTTCTCCGATATATTCCTTCTTCATTTCCTTCATTATGTCCTATTCCTCTCTTTTTTCCTTTTGGCTTTTTCAGACGAAATTTGTCGGGGGATGGGGGGGGGTATGTGCCACCCACATTTTTGACTCATAGTAAAATTTGAAATGTCGCCCAACTTTTTTGTGTGAAGACAAATGTGTTGTGGAGATGGCCTATCTATTCCCTGTCAATTTTGGGGCTGAGGGGGGGGGGAGGTGCCCCACCCCCACCCCCCCCCCAAAATATGCCACCCCCCCCCCCCCAAATACCCCACTGTGGCTTGAATTTGCTCAGGTTGGTTACCATGCAATACAAAAGTCTGAATTCATGAATGCAAAAAAGCCTGACTGACTCCGTGTATTCTGACCGCCTCATCGTGTGCCCCACCCCTCCCCCACATTTTGCATTAAAATTACGCCCCTGGTCTTTTTCAACACTTTTCCGTTCCTGTTTCTTCATTTGTAAACCTTCTTTCCCTCCTCTTAACTAATATTAATTATCCTTTTTGATCTTCTTCCTTCCTTCCAACTCATTCCTTTTCCTCATCCATCCTTCATAAGATAATCATTCTGATTCTGCAAAATCCCAAAATCCAGGCCTTTGCCAAACGCATCTCTATTTATAATCGAAATGACGAGATCCAAGAGTTACCTCAAGTTATACTCAATGTCCTATCTTATAATTTTTCCTGTACCTTCCCTGGCCACTCAAGGCTTGGGCCTCCCCTTTTGTGGCCCACCAGACCCCTCAAAATGTTCTAATTAATTATAATAAATTTCAAGCTGATTAATATAGTAATATATGTAACTCACTGCCTAGTCATCTTAAAGATCTCACAGGTATTGACGTTTTTAAATGTAACCTAAAAAGATTTATTTTAAGCTTATTTATGTACATATATATATTTTTTATTAATTTTCAATTTATTTTTTGATTACTATTTACACATTGTTTTTACGCTATTGTTTTAAATTTGTCTTATTTTATTCTATATATAGGCCTATATATACATGTATGCTAAGGGCATCAGTGCAAAACAGCTATAGCTGACTGATATTACCCTTATAAAATATATTTGTAAATGAATAAATAAATTAATATACAATACACAAGAGGGCAGCACCTGCAAGGTATCTACACCACTTGCTCCCTTCCTTTTAGCACTGCCTAATATTTCTGGAAACTAATCCTACATGTAGCACAGGCTCATTGCTATAGTCTCCAGAAATCTGCATAGAAATGAGCCCTGTCATTAATTGGCTGTCAATCTTCTTTCATCTGCCACTAAAGTGACTTCTTCCCTGGCAGGATGCCCTGGCATAGACACAGATTGTCTGCATCCCCCCCTTCTTAATAAATTATAATAATTAGTAATATAGTATGATTTTATATAACGCCCATTCCAGATAAATCTGCTTCTCAGCTACTACTAGCCTGGAATGATTCAGTGGATGGATGATTGGGGTTTCTACTTCCTATACTTATTTGGTAGACTATTTAACCAAATGATTACATTACCTTTGTTTGCTGAAGGTAAGAAATATGTCTGTACCGAGTCTCCTAGACAAGAAATTCTCCTTTTGCCTGCCCAGGCTTCACAGCTCAAGCCATTGGTTTTTCTTACTCATAAATAATTATGCTTCATTTGCCAATATTACACAATAACCCTGTGGAAAAGTTCATTTGAATAAATCTTGAAATATCAAGTATTTTGATTAAAGACAGCAATAATAATTCAAACTGTGTGAGCTGTAACACAATCAATAAAAAAGATAATATTCTAATATGAGGTTAGATTTTACTTCTAGTGTCCAGCCCTAAAAAAAGAGGTAAAGAAAACATTGTCAAGAAATTAAACACCTTCATTCAAATTCGAATGATTTAATTCTTAGTATGACATCACCAGATCATGATTGTTGTTGGAGTGATGTCATAACACTGATTGTATTTAAATCATTGTATTGTCCTTTTGTAAAGTATTGTCACTCTATGTATTGTTAGAAGGCCGGGAAAGTATTCTTATTTGCAACAAAACTGAGAAGTTACACAAATTTGAATAAATTTTAGATTTTGAAGGGTGATTGTAAATTTAGGGAGGGGCAACAATTAGATAAACACAATTAGCTTATTCCCATTGTGCAACACAACAGCTTTTTACCCATAGCCCAAAGGGTTTTGTTCAATGGATATTCAAATTGCCAGATTTGAGAGTCCAAATTTGTTGGGTGCTAATTACTGGTGATTTCAACACTGCCAATAGTCAGAATAGTTCATATCAGTTGAACAAATGTATCTATGGCAATTTCGGTTGAGATATTGAATGGTTTGGATAGATTTTCATTTTATACAATAACTGGATAAATGGATATGTTTCTTTTAACTAAAATGAATCCAATTTATCATGGAAAACAATGGTAAGCACAAAGGTTGATTACTCGTCATCAACCTTTTGATCTTAGATACTATAAATTCCTTAAGATAGGTGGATATAGGGTGGGTTTAGTGCGTGGGCGGCCATACTGATCATTGAGAGACAAAATGTATCAGGGCTAGCAAATGGCTTCACCGCTTCAGTGCACCTATATACTAGCATATGACAAATCAAATAAATGCCCTAGACATGTGTGTTTTGATATGCTTGTCAGTTGTCACAGATTCCATCCAATTTTACAGTTGATTATGAAAAACATATTCTCAAAATTCACAGTTATTGTTGGGTGTTGTTGGTTCTATAAGTTGTAGATTCTTATCTACTTCTATCTTAATGTCTAACTGCTAAAAGCACAAATAGTAGCAAACAATGTATAACAGCTTGTGATCACTCCTGTTGATGTATGTTAATTAGAATTTGTCATGTGATTTTGGAATAGGCTCCCACTAGTTTTGCATTTCTTCAAAATATGCAAATACTACAAAGAAAAAAATGATTTGCATGCCACAACATTTTCAAAATAAGTGAGATGTACAAGGTCAATTATTGCATTTGCAACATATCTGTATGTTATTTGCAAAATGACCCTGCTTGTGATATCTCCAAATTCGAATTTCGTACGCTTGTATTGTCTTATAATATGGTATTATTGGTATGCATGCTCGTGGTTTAGTGGTAGCATGCCAGACTGCCAATCACTGGGTCCATGGTTCGAATCCAGCTCTTGCCGGGTCACCTGGGCCTATGTTGGACGGCTGTTTCAATCATCCTTTGCGTCATTACCGTGTCCTCTTCCTGTCCCAATTAGCCTATACCAAGTGCATAAATACAGGACGTAAAGCCCCAATCATGCTTCCATCCTGAAGATAAATGCATGCGCCAATGCCAATACTTTCTCAATCTTTTGCCCAATTCCTCAATGAGGGAATTTTCAAATCTTGACGATGTCAAACGCCTTGGGGGCGTCAAGAGACAAAGTAGCAGAAAACTACTGGTTACAAAATTGTCACCTCAGGCCAAAAGTCACACACCAATATATGATGTAATCTTACATAATGTTTACTCAGGCATTATACCCCCTCAAACCTCTTCAATTTACTCTTCAATTTCCTCTTCAATTTGGCTTCAGGGGATATTGAGGTGATGGTTCAATTGTGATGTATGCTGACTTTTCTGGTACTTTTACTGTCGTTGACCATGGTCACTGTGCACTAACGAGGGGGGTACCCTCGCCATCAGGGTAGCCATTACAACTCTCGATTCAAATTAATTTTCTGGGATCCTGGGCTTAATACATCATATCCAAAGCCTATTTTGGCCAAGCATGTAGTTCAAATGCTAAACTAACCCCAGGTCGGGCGTTCCATGTGTGATTAGTCACTGAATTTTCAGATTTTTCATTTGAAATATATCGTAAGGGCGAGGGTAACCAAAAAACCTCTCGAGGGTAACACCATTTTCAATTATTGTCATGGTGAGGGTACCACCAAATATCACTGTAATGGAAGTGGTTCTTTCTACTTGTTTCTGTGTGTATATCTATTTGATAGATAGATAGATAGATAGATAGATAGATAGATAGATAGATAGATAGATAGATAGATAGATAGATAGATAGATACAACATGTCATCCAGGAGATTCAGACATATTGTCTTAGTGTCAAAAACACCTAAATTCAGCAAATAGCTCTGAATGTGCCACTTTTCGGAGCTATTGTCTGTATTTAGTGATATTCAGACCTATAATCTGAATCATAACTGATATTTTGGATTATCTATAAATGTTCAGTTATGTGGACGCTCTGCTAATAAATTGGACGCACCTTTTTGTAATTAGGATGGATCATTAAGATTCTTCTAGGCTTAGCAGGCCTACACGTACATGGTTCACTATTGGGGTGATATTAGAAATTTGTCTTGGTCGTTTTTTTTTGTCCCTTGCCTGGGGAAATATTATAAAATCAGGGAAGATGTGAGAGAATTTATATAGGCCTATGCTATAAATTCAGGAAAAATACGGAAACATGAAGGAAAGTGGTATTTTGCCTCAATCATATATATATATGCAATCCTATGCCGGGGCAGACACCACTCTGCCACATTGGCCAGTCCGCCCCTGGCCCCAACCCACCATACATGTACATGTAGCCTATTGGTGTAGTTAAAAGACGGGGTGAGGGGGTACCAATATACCCGAGTAGAGCAATTGAGTGGGATTCTTTAAGAATAACAGTTCTATCTTTACACATACAGCACTGAAAATATATAGGTTTGCCAGTGGCTTAGGCATGCGTTATTTCCCTGACATTGTCACTGGATATTTTATATCTTTCCTGAGACAGTCCAGCCACTCAGGGGTGGGGGGGGGGGGGCAGACATTCGTTTACCTTATAATACTAACTACATACATATATCTAGTCTGTATCATTATTGTATTAGGCCTATAGTGAATATCAGTTGACTAATGTATAAAGGAGTGTTTCTGTGCTAAATATGTACTGAAGTAGAATTATATCAAACTAAATGCCATCAGGTCTAAAATGTTCAACAGCCTCAAATTGTATTAATTATTAGTTACTGTGTCAAAAGTTGGGTAAAATTCCAGCCTCTTAAAAGAACTTTTGTGCAACTGTAGCAAAAATTATTTTTGAAAGTTTGGTTGTGGATGGTAGTGTTCGGGAAAAGGGAATTTTGAGCAACTTTCTTCCTCTCTATCAGTGAGAGCGCCTTGATCCCCAAGGACGGATTGGTATTGATAGAATTATAAAATGTGATGCAGGGCGTGCTCAGGGCTAAAGTAATGATATTTAAAAAATGTTCTACTCCATGTATGGCAAAAGTGATACAATATGCTAGTGAGATTTTAGAGTTGTGAACTTGTGAGGTTAACAATGGTTTTTGCAATGATGGAGCTTTTATGTTTGCCTACAAACTGACTGGGTTCTTTATCTGTGGTTGACAACTGGTTGTCACACAGTCACAGTCAAGTACATTTATACAGTTCTGCCCATTTATAGATCTATTAACACAGAGCACGATCTTGTGGGTATTCACCTTTTCTTAGAGGGTCCAAACAAAAAACAGTAGTGAATTGAGCAAATCACTCCCATGAATGCTACAGAGATTTGCTCAAATCACTGAGAAATTCCTTACAATAGGCCTATATTAAAAACCAGTTTTTTCACCCTATATGAAAAGGTAAAAACTCACAAGACTATTTATGCATATCAAAGTGTGTCAAATCCATATTGCACTAACTTTCACAGTGGGGTAAAATGGGTAGGCCTATGATAAGGCTGCAGTTATCTCATTGGGAGTTAATTTATTCTAAGATTTTTTTTTATTGCAATTGTGTTCTTGATTGGAGTTTCTGATTGGTAATAACTTCAGAAGTGCAATCATGTGTCAGAACATGCTGTTATCTAGTATTACAACAAAGAGCAAATTGAATGAGGGGATTCATTGCCTTTTCCACCTAAACTGTTTGCTGTGATTGCTTTGGCAGTTTATCTAACGTTACCCTCGCCAATTGCTTTGGAGGGTACCCTCGCCAACCGGAAGTGACCCTCGCCCAAATCTTGCAGTACCCTCGCCACTTCCGGGTTGGTACCCTCGCCATTTACGTTGGTACCCTCGCCATTTTACGTTGGTACCCTCGCCATTTACGTTGGTACCCTCGCCAAAATGCTGGTACCCTCGCCTTGTCATTTTCCGTTTTTTGTGGTACCCTCACCTCGAGTGATTTCTAATTTCATAAATGCCTCACTTCATCTTGCAAGTTTGAGTTTGGAACTTGGTATTGAGTTGTTCCACAAGCCATTAAAACTACCTTCAAAATTTCAAGGCCTCACTGCACCTAAATTTTTGGCAATTTCACTTTGAAATCACGAATCGAGAGGTGTAATGGCTACCCTGATGGCGAGGGTACCCCCCTCGTTAGTGCACAGTGATGGTTGAATACTACAATGAGTGTGATGAGATTCATCAGAAGGCTACTTGAATTAATTTGATTTTGACTTATACACTCCCACAACTTTCTCAGAAAATATTAATGAGTTTTTTTTTTCAAATAAATATTTTCTAGCTCAGTTTTAGTGAAACATAAATATATTTTTTACGGCCAGTCTTGAAATAGATAATTCCTGGTGACCGTGATGAAGGTGAACTTGGTGTGGCTTGATTTTGAAAAAAATATTTGAGGACATAAATAATTAGTGTCGTCATTACCACAAAATCAATAATTTCTCATCAGAGAAAACTCCATGCCCCCAGGTTATCTAATGGTCACCCAGTAACTCATCAGGTTTACCTTGTAAGCTCACATACATGTAGAAGCTCACAAGCCATCGCTCAGGAAAGCTCGTATTGTACTTGTTTATTTTTATAGCATGTCATTTTATAGCTCATCGCCCATTTATTGTATTGTGTAGCCAACAAGGTAGCTCACAAAGTATCTTAGCTCACTAGACAGCCCACAAAGTAATATATGTAGCTCAGAAGGTAGCTCACTAAGTATCTGTAGCTCACATTGTAGCTCACTAAGTATCTTTAGCTCACAAGGTAGCTCCCTAAGTATTTGTAGCTCACAAGATAGCCAACAAAGTATTTGTAGCTCACAAGGTAGGTCACAAAGTGTCCGTCGCCAAGATGATTGATCATAAAGTATCTGTAGCTCACAAGGTAGCTCACAAAGTATCCTTAGGTAACTAGATGCAACAAAATACCTGCATGGTATTTGTATCATACAAGTATGCGATACTAAATTCCAGCCCATAGCCAGCTCACAAGCTATCCGTAAATTAGTTGCACCGCCAAATTCAAGGATAAATTTCCTGTTACTGTTTCGTCATCGCAAATCAGATGGGTGCCATAGACCTATATTTACAGTGAGTTGGAAAAAATAAAACAATCAAAAATGAAAACAAATTTGGTGTATTTCAATTTTCAAAAACATTTATTGTTGGTTGCTTTCATCACAACTGAGTTGAGCAAAATGCCTTTTTGGAATTTGTATCAATAATTGGTTTTAACAGCACCAGGTTTTTTTAAAGACTCAAATTGCCTTTGTAGACAATTTTATATGGATTTACTATTTTCAAACTGGATTTTCTAAGATATTGGCAATAACATTGGCAATGAAATTGGCAATCAAACATGGCAATTTGACATGAAATGTATAAACATAAACTACAAAAATATATACAGAAAATACTAGTAAATACTAATAACAAATATATAAACATATTCTCATTGACTAGAGAATAAAATAAACAGCATGATTGGTTTACACGTGGATTTGAATCAGAACATATATGCATAAATATATGCTAAATGGATAAATGTATATAATGCTACCTTCAAGCAGTATGCATGTTTACATAGAATTTCTGATACAAAATATAAATGACTAAAAATTTTGATTTCTTCATACCATGAAAATCCATGAAATTCTAGTGAAATGTAAGCCTACAATGCATCTCCTAATAATTCATACTTAGACTACACATTATTATGCTTGCAAAAATTAAATAATTACTGACTTAGGTTGACATAGATCTAGTTACATCTAATATTTTGAGTATTTATGACAAGAT
Source organism: Platynereis dumerilii (assembly GCA_026936325.1). Taxonomy (NCBI): domain Eukaryota; kingdom Metazoa; phylum Annelida; class Polychaeta; order Phyllodocida; family Nereididae; genus Platynereis; species Platynereis dumerilii. Next base: position 33,503,257 of record JAPTHN010000004.1, read on the forward strand.
TTGGGCATAGCTGATTTTGACATTTTGAGAAAAACTTAAAATCAAATACCTGTCATGAATGGAATAAAATTAATGTGTCAAATCATACAAGAACCAGCGGGTTACCAAACGGATTTGATTATCTCGCATTATATATCTATCTAACATATCAAGTGATTGTCTAATTGCGTAAATATTTATAAACCGCATGAACATCATTTTTAAATACATGTGCCATTCATAGATGGTATAGCAGTTTAACAGCTAAATATTCATATAATATTATATACATGACTAAATATAAATTTTGCATTCAATAGTGAATGCCTAAAAGATATAATATTTAAATATACCATAAATGCTGCCTAATTTACCTGATATATAATGGAATTCATAAGAAAATACATTTTTGGAAAGGTTTTTGGAAGACCAGTAGTTCCTGAAAGCAGTTTTTCAAGCAGATACCAGTCAATTGGCATTATGTAAGTTTCAAGTCACAACTGACTTGGCATATGTTTGCAAAATACTGTCCAAGAAAATTTGACCAGTACAAAAAAGAGCACTTCAATGTCATTTATGTAAGTTTACAATCACATCAATTGATTTTGAGTAAGTCATCACAAATGTTTTGATTTGTCCAGCAGTATATTACCAGGAAGACATGATTTGCAATACATAAAAGTAACGTTTTGTCTCAAGTGACTTAGTATAAAACGAAAGACTTCTCATTTGTAGGAGACAAAGACAGTACTGAAAGTCTTTTGTGCAAGTACCGAAAGTCCTTTGAGAAGCCACTTGAAAGTAATTCGCCATTAAAGCAAAGAAAACTGAAAGTCTTTTGTAGCTTGTAAGAAAGCGGAGTTTTCTTCTTTAGTTGCCAAAAAATATGACACTTCATCGTCTTTTGTCGGTGAAGTGTGCTCTTTTAAGCTTTTTCATTATTACTTCCAAGAATACTGAAAGTTTGTCACAAGAAGTCTTTGTGATTCAAAATCTGTAATAAAGCAAATTCATTGACAGTCAAATCAAACAAGAACCCATGGATGCCCAATTGCAAATCGGATTCTGTCTTTGTCACATGAAGTGTTCATTTTTTTTCTGTCTTTTGCAAGAGTTCACAGTATTTGTATTGAATGACTCTGCTTCGGAGAATCAGTAATGAGGTACAAGTTTCGGCCACGGCATGGCGCCACTGTAGTGCAACAACGGACTACCAGCAGGGGGCCGGTGGGCGGGGACAGGAAGGGCGGCCATGTTTGGATGATTCATCATAGCGTAACCCATGGACAGACTTCGAGCGTCGGGATGACCGAGACCTCGTTGCATGTACGGTGACTGTGACGACATATCGATTGGTGAGGTGACCTCCATCGGTTGGTGATGAGACGGTGACTCTTCTCGGCGACTCGAGACGGCGAGGGATTCGACGGAGAAAGAGCCACGGTGAGGAGAAGTCGTCGGCAGACCGACCTTGTGAGCGTTCGCGGAACTCAAACATGGCCGACAATAGCCTCCGACGAGCTGGTTGCTGGAAGCAAGGAATTGTTTACCGCATTTGTAGCACTCATCTTGGTGTTCTCCTGAAGTAAACAAGAAAATAATTATTAGAAATGATGATATATTTTTGGATTGGAAAAGACATGTATAGAGAAAGCCATGGGTTACCATATTCCAACCATAACACATCTTTTATGGATAATAACAGATTACACAAGAGGTTTAAGTTGTGCAAGAGCAGAAAATTTAACTATTTAGTTGAGAAACGTAATTTCTGTTGCATTACAAAAATATTTGTGTATTTTTTGCGCAAGCGATATCAATGTCAACTTTCATCATGCTGTCTGCGCAGCCTATATACATTGCATATATGTTTGCAAAACTGTGAAGTCAACAATGGGTACAATTATTAGATTTAGGGGACTGAATGACTGCTGCCTTATTCAGAAATTAAACTATATGACATCTAAAATGATTATTTACCTTCATGAGTCTTGAGATGAGTCTTCAAGTTGCAATGAAGAGCGAATTTTTTTCCGCAAAGATGGCATTCGTGGGGTTTATCACCGGAGTGGAGAAGAAGATGGTTCTTCAAGTTTGTCTGTTTCGAGAATCCTCGGTTGCAGATCTCACATTTGTAGGGCCAGGAGCCGTTGTGGACGTACATGTGTGACTTGAGATCTCCAGGGGTCGGGAAGGATTTACTGCATAATGTGCACTTATGGGGTTTTTCCTGAAATGATTTTTAAAAAAAGATGGCGGAATGAAATTTCTGAAGGTTAAAACGAGAACTGCAAATGTATATAGTTTGTAGTTTGGTTCAACCGCACATTCAAATCGGGAAAATCATATGTTATATTACATTTTGAGTTTGAACATTGTTGAACCCAGTCAGATTGCAAAAGTTTAAAGAAAATAGAGACTGACAAGACTAATTTTAAACAACAAATTTTGAAGAAAAGTTAGCACAGTTTCAAACTTATTTGCGGTATCGGACTATATCAAACGTATGACCAATGGATAAAAGTAAATATTTTCGTTTCTATTATGTAATTGCAAGGTCTATATTTTGCAAACAGAACTTCCTAAAAACACTTCTGGTCTGTTTCGGTTCTGACAATCGGATTTCACAGAAGGCACAATGGTAGCCTGTGAATGCAAAAGAGCCCAAATGATCCTACAAGTCATAATTCACAATTGATAAATCTTTGCAATCAAAACATAGCCGTACCTTATTATGGGTCATCCTGTGGTAGTACAAATTAGAAGATGCGGTGAATCGTTTCCCACAGATCTGGCACTGGTGTGGTTTTTCTCCGCTGTGGATTCTTCGATGGGTGTTCAAGGAAGAAGAAGTGCTGAATGCTTTGCCACAAACGTCGCAGGCATGGGGTTTTTCACCTAAAAATTGAAATAGAAAGATGGTGAGTTGCAGGGTTCAGGCTCAGTATGAAGATGTTACCTTTGAGTGCACTGGTGACTAGTAACGGTAATGCTCAATTGGGCTTGGGCTTGTTATTTTATGCCTAAATGGATCAGTTATCACTGGGAAAGACATAAAATCTTTCTAAATTCTATTAAATTTGATCAAAGGTAGGGATTATTTGTTGCAGGGAGCATCTGCCTCTGGGATGATTATCCTCATTGAGGATAACTTAGTTCAGAGCTTTCCTTATTCCATTTCTTTGTAAACACATTATTGGTTAACTTGGGAAGCCAATGGAAGTCCCAACGAGCTGTTCATCAAACAAGTTGTGTCATTGAGTATCTTCATCAAAAAGTTGCAACTTGTTTGTGATGTTTTGTTTGTGTACCGATATTCAATTTATAAGGAAGATACATACCTGTATGTGTTCTCATATGTCTCCTCAACAAACTCGGCCGATCAAATTTCTTTCCGCAAACATCGCAGGGCAGCCATGTTCTTTCTCTGTTTCTACGGACTGGTAACCGTGGCGTCGATTGAGCCTCGATTTCGTGTTTGAGATCTTTCAAGTCTTGTTGGGGAGAAGTCATTTCTGGGGTTGACATCATTGGGGACTGCATGTACTTTGGAGAAGGGAGCATCATCAGTCGGGAGTTTGCGATCGGAGGGCGGAGGTAGTGAGGAGAAGGCATGGAGGGTGTTAGACCCATGACCGGACGGGCGTCGTTGCCGAATGACATGTTACAGCTGGTTGTGCTCTGAAAATGAAAAGAACAATGGTTGATTATGATGAACGTTCATATAAGAAAGTCTTCTTGGTGTCAATTAGTACGTAAGATTGTCCCATATCGAAGCAGACTCGTCGGAACGAATCACTAATGAGTGCAGGTTGTGCTAATTATTGTGCTTAGTATTGGAATTTTGCACATAAGCTTGGTTAATTTTTTGTTAGAATGTACTCAATCTACTGGATAACACTCAGCAGGTACCAGATCTATAAATCAATCCTTTCAGTTCACTTGACGGTACAATATGTAAGCCGGATTAACTGCGATTCACACATTAAATTTTAGTAGATACATAATAATTTCAACTGAATTCGGATACACTCTTTCCACATTGCAAAAATACATATTGTATATACAACAATTCTCACCTTAGAACTGTGGTGGGAATCCTCACTGGCACAAGTTCCATCACTCTTGACTGACTTGGCATCGTCGTCCTTATCGCTTGAGGGAGAGACAATGTTCGGACTAGGAATTCGGAGGTCTGACTTAGGGGAGATGTCAATAAGATCTCTGGTTGATGATGCTGAAATGAAAGGAGTTGGATGTTAAAAAGTTGTCAACAGATGGTAAGGATAGAAAATGAGATGAGAGCAGTGGCGGATCCAGACAGGGTGGGGGGGCTCCTTTTCGGCATTCGCGGGCTCGTGTTGTTCCATAGTTTCTGCAAAATTGTATTACCATTTTCTAGGGGGGCAGGACCCCCTAGCCTGGCCCCTAGCCTGGATCCACCACTGGACAGTTTGATATGTATTCTATCTTTGTTAGCGAATTCCAGATGAAACATTCTGCATGGGGTCTCAGATAGGAGTAGTCAGGAAGAGTGAAGCAACAAATCAAGCAATTTGACACATTTCACAAAACCATCTTTACAATTTATGAAGCTTTTCAATTCCAAGTGACAAAATTTAATGTCCTAAAGTGAGACTAAAGCCATTTCTTTTAAATTTACTGATGAATTTGGACTTCAGACATCTAAATTTTACACACTTTAAACTTATTATCCATGTAACACAATATTATGCTTTAATACTACCTGTCAAATTAGTTGCTGGCATAAATAGAATTTTGATTACTTACTGGTATTACAGATATCTTCAGTATGGTTTGGCACGAGGGCAGTTTCAGAAGGGCATTCGGCTGTGACATCTTCAGCCGTTTGTGTTTCTGGTTCTTCTCGGATGTCGAAATACGCGCAAAGTTCTGTGTTTGGTTCCACATGACGAATAACCTGAAATAGAATAATAAAATCTGTTAATATCAAAATTATTAATACTTTGAAGATTTCATAGATAAATAGATTGCCTGATACATTATAAAAGATCAATCTGTATTCATATCAATCGGTATTCATATAATACATGTATAGAGAATAGGGGAATGCCAGAAGCGTTTTTCTGCATAGAAAACATTAATGAAATTCATGATTTTTCGCAAAAAGTATCCTTTACAATGTTTCAATAAATTGCTCTAAAAGGTTGGTATCATCAGCAGATCATAGGAGACACAGCTAGGTTCTGAGAATATTATCATTCCAAATAGAAGCCTCAATTATCATGATAGTGGAAACTATTGAATGATCAAAATGAGATGTCATCAGCATACCTGAAAGATTGCCTGATCCTTGATCTTAATAGCAACAACGTTGACTTCCTCAAGTCTTGAAGATGATCGTAAGAATCGGACCCAATTGCAATGTCGGACATCTTCATCTTCTACTTCGTGGATTTCATCCGTGCAACCGAAACTGAATCGTACCTGAAAGGATAAAAAGAAGAATATAGAATTGATATTGAAATTGACAAGAGTATAAATGATGCTGCCTGTGATTTTGGAATTCAGGATAGTTGCCAATTTTGCCACAAGATCTTGTAAATAATCGTATAATATATTAAGTTCAAAATCACAGGGCAGACCAAATTTCAACAGATTTTGGGAGTTTACTATAAGATATAGTACTATCATAATTATCATAATTTTAACATTTTTAGTTGTCATATACTGCAGTTAAAGGCCTATCATAATTCCTGTTAGAATTGATAGCACTTTTCAGCAACAAAAAATAAGGAGGCCTAACTATCATGGGATTGTCTATTTTGGTACAATACTTTCATCATTGTCAGATATTTTGAGTACCAATTTTGAAGAAGAGTGTCAGAAGAGTGAAATTTGACTCTTCAAGCAAAGCCATATCAAGCTCCAGTCAAGCACCAAAGTCAAATTTGACCCCCAATTTGCAACTTGACTGGCACTATGACACCACCTTTCCTTATTACAGCAACTCCTTATCAGCAGGCCAGACAAAGAAATTCTAAAAAAGAGACAAGTCTATTGTTTAGGGTGACATCTAGTGGTGAAGGGCATCATTATGGATTCCTAAGTATCAGAGATCATTATGTAGGGGTGTTCAGGAGTATTCATCATGATGTAACCCCCATTCATTGTTATGTAAGGGGATTAACCAAGGCAACAACAACTTTTTTCTGGAATTTGAATAAAAAGGGTTTTGGGGATTTCTAAAGATATTCCTGACACTGTGAGTTATATTCAGCAAAAGTGGTTATTTTCAAAACACAAATTTGAATTTTAGGGTTCAATTGTTGCACCCTAATTTATTCCAAAATTAGACTTGCAGATAGGAAGATGACAAGGTTTTTCTACCCTGAGAAATACCCTCTTCCAATAGAATTCAGAGAAGAAATACAAATATAAATTTACATCTAAATTTGTCTTTGTCAAATTTCAAACATGACAATCAGCTAAATGGCCATAAACTATTTGTACCAATCACTAATCCATGCAAATTGGATATGTTTTATATATTGTATTGTAGTGACAGGATTAAAGGGATACTTTGAATGCTTGAGTGCAATAAACCAATCTATTCTCCCCACTACTTATGGAAAACAACTCTAAATTGCTTATGAATGTAATAGTTCCATTTCTGGAGGTTATAATGTGCTTCTTTTGCAAGTATATTTTTCCTGGACCATCCACAGAGAAACAACAGAAGCAACTTTTGGTTTTAGTGAACTATCATCCTAAAAGAAATACACCGTGTTGACTAGCCATAAGTCATAAGCCTATGATACATGTACAGTGATGTACCTACTCAGACGCTTTAGCACTGTCAGTAAAACATTATCATAAATATATCCTGTAATATATTTTAAGTTTTTTAAGACAATAATATTATGCGGCTTCACCCATTAATCTATGCAGCATCTTTTTGGGCTACCATTCCAAATGAAATGGTGTATCTCATGACAAAACAGATTTTACCCTTCTGTCATTTCAAGGCATATTCTGATATATAGCATATTTCACATTGTAAAATCTTTGCCAGAGTCAACAACGAACATGACTTTAATGACAAATCACAATGTGGTATCTCACAAGCACCTTAAAAGTACACCACAAGATAAAATTAGAAGAATTCCAAAATTCCACTTCTTTGCCTTACTAGGTATCAACAAATTGCTGGGAGATCAAGATCAGATTTATGACTTTTTATCAACAGTGTGACTTTTCTAAGACATGATAAGAATGGCCTTACAATACAATAATTCACCCCTATGTTACCAGTTTGTTTGAACACCCCCAAAAATGTCATTTAAACCATATTATATGATATAGTAAGATACATGAGGGAATAAATAACACAATACAAGAGCCTTATGGGTAGAAAGTATGTAGAAGGTCATAATTTTGAAGGCACAATAGTATTTAGCAATAGTGATATTGAAGCTAAGTAATTTGAACACTGTTCCTCTAGACTCTGAGAGGGCTTTTGACACAGCGATAGCATTGAAGTTGTGTCGTCTGAACCATATAGACTTTCAGCTTGTTTTAAGAATCTCGAACATAAGAAAAACCTTAGATAACACAAGAAAAACATCCCTCAAACACCAGGAAAACATGAGATAATATATCATGAGTATCTTTTCAACTCTTTGTCATTGAACCCTGTTAAAGACCATATTGCTTTCACTAATATTGTGCAATGTTACCAACAAATTATCTGTTGATATGCTTGATGTGTATTGAAATTATTCCCTGTAATGAATATGGGTGATTTTAACTGGTCATTCCAACTATTTGGACTATATTGGTTGAAAAGCTTTTGACCACATAAAGCTTTTGTAAAGAATTACATTTTTTGTAGTATTATCTTAAGATGTTGTTATTGAGATAATGATTTTAAGAGAAACCTTAAAAATAAGTTATAATACTGAATCAAAGATTAATAATTTGTCAAAAAAACATTTTGGAGTATCTCTTGTTGATTATAACAAAGATTTGGACTCACATTTGAAAATATTTAAAAAGTAATAAATCTTTATGTAACGCTTAGGCAGATGGTGCTAAATGGGATTTATATTTATTGGTATTTAAATCTCCCTTTTTATATAAGTAGTTTTTTATACATCTCAAACTGCTTTAAAATTAAATAAATGAGAGTGATATCTATTAAGATGTTAACTTTTAGATGTATTTCATAAAGATTAATTGAATTTTTATGACCGCTGGAAAACATCATATTGTCCGAGTTCATTTCGGGAGATAACTAAATATTTTTTTAAACGTTGCTCTTTCTTCTTGTGAATAAATTTGCTAACCAGGGGGTCTATGGAAATGGTTAAGTAATTCACTACATGACTTTATTCATTATGTCTCTATTAAATTTAGGTTTACGAGTAATTTTTTCAAAGATTTTTGAAAATAATTATGCTCGAAACGTACACGAGGTATATGAAAGTGTATGAAATGCAATTAATATCATATATATTTGGAATCTTCAAGTTTATAAGTTCACTCTCTGAATGTTTTAAATACAAATTTAGACTAATTTATTGTGTGATATATTCAAAAATTATTCGTAAATTTATTCTGATGAACTTTATGGATTGTTAGAATATTTTTACAGTCAACTTCAAAACACTTTTGAGTCACTTTGTGACTTTTGCGGTGACCTTTGTGATAATTCAAGCTGTTTTGTGTCCCTGTGACATTAAAAAGTTGAGTAAATTTATTAGGGGTTTTTAAAACGTACACAAATTAAGAATACAAATTGCCACTGCACAATACCCGAATATCATACAGTGAAATCTCAACAAACAATGGCTTGCAAATACTTGTAAATCTTAGAACATATTAACTCTGTGGCACTCTGTACTGTGAATCTTATGAGAGTCATCAAAATGACTATAGTTGTCGCTAAAAGTCATGAACCTCTGTTGTCGCTAATATCTTGGTAAATTATTCACAAATTTTCATAAAGTAGTTTCAGTTATTGACATTATGTACACAGAAGCCTCGAGTAAGTGACGGGGCGCTCACAAAAAAATCCATAATGATAACGACAAGATCATGAATTACAGAGGTCAACTAAAGTACAAATCCTCATGAGTTTCCTAAAATGACTATAGTTGTCGCTAATCTTTCAGTAAATTCTTCACAAATCTCCAAACACTATCTACACTGACGCATCAAATAAGTGACTGGGCGCTCACCAAAAAATCCATAAAGATCACGACAAAATCTTGAATTACAGAAGTCACAATGGGTCACTAAAGTAATGTGATCTCCAACACAACATCCTGAGATCTTGAGGCGAGACACATACAGTAAATCACCAGCCCCTAAGTATCCGCTCGACGAAGAGGCAAAAGAAAAAGTTAGTGGATCTCAGGGCAACAGACATGGATCTCAGAATCTCCACTGACTTCAAGAACAGCCCTCAAGAGTAAAATTGTTGTAATACTGTTTTTCTTCTTCAGATATATGGATTTAACATGATTTGAGATATATTACGAGCCAAAATATACATTGCTAGGAAAATTGATTGATTTATTATTTTTCATCGATTGTCAGTTCGAGTCTCACAATAATATAGAATTTTATGGAACAAACTTGGAAAAGTCAGAATATCACATCTTAAAACTGACAAGGTTCCATAAATAAGCATGTTTAAACCCCAAAACATTGTGCAGAAAAAAAAGATGATTGAAAAATGTCTCCTGTGTAAATTGGGAAGCAACATCATCATGACAAATGACTCCAACTTCTATCATATTTTCCTTTTGTTGTTGGTACTATTGCTGTTTTCCACAGAAAATTAGTAGTAATGTCAGCTTCTACACATTCAGTGAACAACACAACATAAACAATATGATTTTCATATTCATTGTTCAGACCTTTATGAACACAGTTCATGTACCTACGCAGAGGGCCTCCCTACAACTTCTCCAAAAGATAACCCATTCTTGCATTTCCACCCTGAGCAGACAAAAACCTATAGATCTGAGAAAGACTCTTGATAGCTGAATGTTAAGTAGGGTCTGTCATCAGACAAAAGAAATCAAAGTCAAGTAACTCACAAAGTTTCTTCTTAGCTGGTTCTTTTTGTTGACTTTTTACCATATAGAACACCCACAGGACAATGTATTACAGAAGAACAGGTCTTGAAAGTTTAACACTGTCAATTTCCTCTGAATTTTTGCTTTATTTGGCTGTTTAGCCAAGATTGTTTGTTGTATTTTAAAAGTGTCTTCACTTTGTCACTTACATTTTGCTTCTTTGAAATGGTGGATGTTAAAAGTTGAAAATAATTAAAATTAGCAATTTGAGAGTCATTCAAAATTTGACTAATTTTTATTTATCTACAAAGATTATTTGTGCATTGTTGAAATGTTAGTTTAGGTCGGCAGTGACTTAGCAGTTTATCCTGAAAATAAATATATCTGTTGATGAAGATATTAAAATTTTTATCAATATGCATGGTTTAATCATAATTTGCTGCAGTGCTTAAAACTAAGGAAAAATCATTTATGAGACACAGTTTAGACTAACACCAAGTTCTTTAAAATTTGTTTTGTGAACTATGCTTGCTTTAAACAATCAATTTCAACCCTACATATTAACAATTACAAAGTGTTACATGGCACCACATAGTCTGATTTCATGCCTCTAGGTGGTGACAATATAAGTGGACATCTTTTGGACTCTAGCTGTGTTTTGACAGCGTTTCTGATGCCCCAGCATGATGTATCAACAACCTGGTCTGGCGCCCAGTGTGAGTCTAACAAATCACAACATGAAATGATCAGGTTTCACAAATACAGTGTTGTGCAAAACTACAGACCATTGAAATAAATATAATATTTGAAATAAGCATGGAGATGGTAGTTTTGAGAATTATACAAAGAAGTGGGAATGATCAAATTCCTATCTGGTTAGAGACTTCAACACATTGAAGAGTAAAATTAAAGATCAATATGAGATATAAAATAACATAAAATATCATTAGAACCTAAAATATCCATATATCTCACTTTATAAAGGTTAATGTTGATATAATTATGTAGGTATAATCAGTACCCCATAAGCAAATGATCCATTATTATTAACTTTCACTTTTCATTAAAAAAAGTGACTTTCCCTAAACATCTCAAAACTCAAAAGATGCTAACATTTACATGATGTTTATAGTATATCAATTATCATCCAAACTTCAAAGAAGCAGGTTTTAAATTATGTGTTGACATGAGGAATTTCGGCTATGCATAAACTTCTTTGTTCAACCAGCATGAGACGTTCTATTACATTAGCAGGGTTGTATTTCATATTGTTGAAGGGGTGTTCATCTTAAATATGGATACATCAAAAAGCAGATGGTCTGGATGGGTGGAAAATATTTAAATGCCTTTAAATCAGAATTGTTTTTAATTATTAATTGTTAGGAGAAAGGAGAAGGAAGGGTGAGGAGAGTGAAAGAATAAACGGAAGGAGGAAGCAAGGAAGCAAAAAGCAAATAAAATATGAAAGAAGTAAAAGTTAAAGAAATGTTCTCGAATCTAAACCATTAACTTCAATTAAATTAACAAATGTGTAAAATTAGTCTACAATGTAACTAAATATTTATTTATAATCCCTGAGTAATCAACATTACATAAATAGTCACTTTTAAACTGAAAACGAGAAATGTAGCTTATGATCTGACTTCTCCATTGTAGAAATGTGTTAATTATTTCATAAATCCAAGCTAATTCCAAAATAATTACTCATAAATTTAAGTTGTTACTTTCAAAACGTCTGATTTAAAATGTTACACTCTGTGTTAAGCAAAGTGAAATTAATTTCATGTGATAGGACTTTCTTCAAATCTTAAATAATTGTGATATTTCAATTAAGATTTTTAATGCTCAGAAAAAGTGTCTTTTTGAGGAAAACTTTCTTTCACAAAGAGCATTTAAGTTCAAATTTGAAATTTTTAGGAAACTGAAGAATTTTAATAAGAAACCACAACATAAAATAGTTACCATATGGTCACTATGTAACCAGAGACACTTGGAATATGGAAAAGTATCCTCTGTATCAATATTATTGTGACCTATCCTAAAGGGGGATTTTAATGTCAATGGAAAAATAATCCCCACCTCAGGGAGGATTTAGGAGGGATATATCTTAGGTTCAGGGCATAAGTCACTACCCTGGGTGTTTAATTTGATGGAGGTTTACCTTATGACAAAAAGTCATTGTTGAGTATGATGAGAATTTTAAACTGACATTACCCACCAGAAATGTTGTGGATAGTTAGAAATTTTGAGGAAAAGGGTGAAATCTCTCAAATATATTTCATATCAAACTGTTTCAAAATAATATAATTTTCTGCTAGGACTAATTGACAACATATATAGTTCTGTAACTTTCAATTTATATTCTGTGACAAAGTGTGATTTTTCTTGTTATTGTAAACGTTATCCTCAGTTCTTTAACTTAAGGAAAATGTGATGGTTAAGATCTCGAGAATTCAAATAAGAACAGTGTATAATTATTTTATTTTTGAAAATTTTGAAAAATATAAAAACCATCCAAACAGTTTACCAACTCAAACATATTTATTTAGTTTATGAAAACATGAATGCCCCAGCACTGAGAAGTGACGTTTTTATTTGAGAGGACATTTATCAGACTCAGCGGGGAAGTGTTTCATTTTTTGGCAAACATTTTCCCCTCTGTAAGTGAAGACACTTCACCTGTTTGCTAGCCATGGGGAGCCTCAAATGTCTTGATATTATGGCATATTTCTCACCATCAGTCACATTACAGAGTGCTTCTTCCAAAACTATATTGAGGAACAAAATGGTTATTGTGTTTTAGTCTAATTTGTTAAAAAAAAAAACCCCCAGTTGAAATCATGAAAATCAAAACATTTTTCAGTTTTTTGTGTCAATTGTTTCAGTGGATTTTAAGATTGATTTATAAGCTATTTCCTTAATAAGTACATATTTTTTGAAACTATATTGAGTTTCACTGGTCGTTTATTCCAGGTTTGCAGTTCAGTTCTTGATATAGGCCTGGTGGTAGTCTGTCTCATTGGGTATTCCGGTTGATTTTAAACCAATGAAGCTTTTTTAAAAATTCTTCTTTTTTGGAAACTATTCAGTTTCACTTGTTACTCTTATTTGTACTCAGTGAGGAAATTAGTCAAAATTACATGATGATGATGTAGAGCTTACATCACAACTAACACCAAATTACATCATCATTACATCCTAACTACTACCTTCACATCCTAACTACTGCCTCTGGTCATGGCACTGCAGTCATTATTACAATTGGCACATTGCTATTGACATCTCTAAGGCTCTTGACACAGTAATATTGACAACCCCAAAGCCCCTGACATGGTGCATCAGTGCCTAATAATAGCTGAGTCAAATGACTTGTTGGAGTCAATCACCTTTTCAAATGGGTAAGACTTTTTACCCCAGGTAGCCACCAACCAACATATTGGTGTCACCCACTAACAAAGGGCATTGTCTGGTCACATGACTCCTTTGTTTGGTCACGTGATTCCATTGTTGACATCAGCTTGTAGCCAGAGTAACAATGGATGATGACCAGTCGACCAAATGATGAGTTCACACTTTTCAATACTTTTCAATGTGGTGACTGGAAGATGGTGACATGGCCTCTAGAGAAAGGCAAAAAACATACTTTTTTTTGGAGGGCAGCACAGGTCAATATTCCATGACATATCTATCCATCTATCTATCTATCTGTCTGTCTATCTATCTATCTATCTATCTATCTATCTATCTATCTATCTATCTATCTATCTATCTATCTATCTATCTATCTATCTATCTATCTATCTATCTATCTATCTATCTATCTAGACTGTCTATGAATCCAACTCTTTTTCCAGCAGGGTGGTCTGAGAATAACAAAGTTTTCTTAACTGGGAACACTGTCTTCATTGTAAAGTTTGTCATTTTATCAGTAATTTTGGAATTTTTGAGGATTACCAAAATCCAAGCTGGAAGTGACTGGGTCTTTTTTGAAAACATCTGTTTTGGTCATGACACCTATTTATCTCAAAATAACAACCAATCCAAATTTATCCCCAGCCTGCAGGCAAAGGGAGGGGATAGGGAATTAAATGGTGAATGGGGTGTTCAATGAATACTGATTAGGATGAGTACGTGAAGTAAGGGGTGACTTTTTTTTGGGGGGGGGGGTTGGAGGGTGGTTAGGGAGTAAATATGAAGGGAGGTGGCGGCCCAGGGACGTTTGCCAATTTGGGAATTTGAAAGTAGTTTATGGTGAAATATTTTTGGGTTAAATGGTATTGACAGTCATTTTCTTCAATTCCAAATCATAAATTCTCAAATAAGGAAAAAATACCAATAATCAAGGGAGAACTATCTATTTACCCAGATATTCCATGAAAAACGTATAATTCTATAGAGTTCCAACTTATCGATCCCAATTCTATACTAACTACCCCATGTCATCATACTTGGGTCAAGCTCTGTTGCAGGAGAATGAATTGTCCTCTCCCCACACACCTCTGTCAACTTCCTAGGCCCTGAGACTTCCTGAGGACCAGTGTTCGAACCCCATGGGAGGTTAATCCGAATGTTTTGACTGATAAGAACTCTTCATTTCAAACAATTGCCTCTTGATTCAAACCCCACAATGAAGATATTATCAATAGCAAAACTTGATACCACTTCTTGGCTTAGTGTCATTTTCTACCTACAGGGGGCCTATGCAAGTTAAAACCCCTCCATGTTATGTAATGAAGGGTGAATTTGATAACCCGTAACACCTTTGGAATTATCTTTTGCATACTGAGCATTAGGATAAGTTCACATTGCCTAATGTTAGTACTAAGGCACTGTTGGTTGCCCAATATGGCAGGTTGAATTCTGAAGATATTAACTATTTGTTTACATACTTTTGCAACATACTGTACCTTTTCCTAAGGCAATGGCTCTTTTAAGAATCTAACTGCATTTAACTGGTGAGTTAAACTAAGACCTTTGTGCTATGAACTGTACAAAATATTATGGATTTCCAAAGGTCAGGATTAAGTCTTCATAGTTATAACTGCATTTATTTCACAAAATTAAAAATCGAATTTAAATTTCTGAAAGCAAGAAAACATTCCTGAAGTTCTGGCATTAAAATTTTGAAAGTTGAGAAACATTTTTCAGAGACGGTATTTCTGAATGAAAATCAGCCAATCTGACATAATTGACAGTAACCGCCAATATTTGCTCACAAACTCTCATTAATTAACCATAATTCAACATTAATGTTAGCAACTGGTTTTCATCAAAGTTGGTAATCATGAAACAAGAATTTTGGTTATTTGTTTGAACTTGTGAGGCTGGTTTGGTGTGGGAAAGAATGAAGGAAGGAAGGAAGGAAGGAAGGGAGGGAGGAAGGAAGGAAGGAAGGAAGCAAGCAAGCAAGCAAGCAAGCAAGCAAGCAAGCAAGCAAGCAAGGAAGGATTGTTTTGATGGTGGTTTGTTGAACGTTTGAGACTTTGGAACATCAAGCCACCTACAAGGTATCAACGTAAAATAAAGACTGTAGTTTCTTTATAATAAATCACTATAACTTTTAAAATCCTTTAAAATAACATCACAACAAATTGTTACTGGCTAACATAATGATGGTGTGTTATATAGTAACAGTGTTTCTTTTTGGAATTAACTTTTCATAAGGTACTGTTGTAGAAAGTCATTGGCTTGGATGAAAGGATTGTGAAAAGTAGGGATATGTTCATTATGTTTGTTGACTCTCAGGGTGTTTTGACAATGGAAGGAATGAGGCAGTTTGATACATTTGAAAATATTTTATGGGGAAGAGAGGTAGAAAATAAGGAGATTTAACTGTCACCCTGTGGAAATTATTTGAAAAAATAATTATGAAATTATGACAATTGTATTTCATTGTGTAGTATGGCATAGTCACCACTCTGGTACTTCTATTGGATAACTATATATAACCAGCTAGATACAGACATATCGTAAATTAGTAGCTAAACAGATCGATATGATTATAGGGAAGTATAGAAGGATGATATTCCAGTTTCTAGAAATCAAATAAACAAAAGTACATGATAGTATATAGCCTATTGACTTTTGAATTTTTTTTAAATCATAAATATCATGCAGAGCTCTGTGAAGCCATTTGAGGGTTAGACTATTCACTTTTTCAGTCCAGCTGTTAGCTTTGGTGAAGTAGCTACCTAATTTATTGAAGTGCTTGGGCATTATGACAATCAATGATATGATTGTCTAGAACAATATGCCATTAGCTCAAATACATATGCTTACATAATATTACATAATTTTATGTAAACAATTTACTGTTCCTGAGTGGCAGCCAATTCATTTTGATAGCATAACAATTGACTCATATTGTAAACAAAGTGGTATGGATCAGGCAGTGTGGATCAGCTGTGGATGTTGTTGCAGTATAATGATGTATAGTGCAGATCTATCTATCTATCTATCTATCTATCTATCTATCTATCTATCTATCTATCTATCTAATTATCTATCTATCTATCTAATTATCTAATTATCTATCTATCTATCTATCTATCTATCTATCTATCTATCTATCTATCTATCTATCTATCTATCTATCTATCTATCTATCTATCCAACATCACATCTTTCTTTGTGCAAAATATTGAAAGTATTTTTCAAAATGGCATCCAAGAAACAAAATTACTATTTCAAATTTCAGAAACATAACCCAGGTTCATCTGATTCAATTTAGATGGGCCTAATTTGACATAACTTGTAGCTATCTGGTAGCTGACTGTCAAAATATGTTCATCGCGAATAATCAAGTTGCCATTCATTAACCATATTTCAATCATAATGATTCCATATGGTATTCGTCAAAACTGGTAATTGCTGGTCAAGGTCTTAACAGAAGGAAAGAAGGAAAGAAGGAAAGAAGGAAAGTATGATGAAGGAAGTTGGAAAGCAATGTAGGCAGGAAGGAAGAAAGGAAGGAGAGGGCAGAAAATGTGGATTCACAGCTTGATACATAGATTGGAAGATACAGTTCTAAATCAATGCTCTATAATTTTCGTTCAAAATTTTGATGAAAAACCAAGTTGCAGCTTTAGAACTATAACTTCAGCTAACCCCCCCCCCCCTTCAATCTCCTAACATCCAGATTTGAGCAGAGCCTGTTTAATCTCTCTGGCTAATTAGAGAATGTCATATGTGGGGTCTGTGAATGTTGGTTTTCTGCCTCAACCACATCTTGAGCACAGATGATGCATCTGGTATTTGGTGATCACTTTGATGTTAGCATGTGACGTCACTTAATAGCGTCGTAACGGCCGTATTATCAGTTGATGACGTCATTAAGCAGCTCCCCCTACATCCCTGGTGTTGATACCCAGCAGATTTGGGAGCCATCTTCAGCTAAATGGTCCAACAGAGCCCTTGGATTATGATGGAAAACAAATGTTCCAGCACACATATACCCCAGTGGTGGGATTCACTACCATTCCCAGCATAGTCCCCCAGTTTTATGTCCCCTATGTCTGTTCAACAGTGATGGTATCTACTGGTATCTGAAGCCAATATGGGGGTCTGGTTGATCTGTTTGTTGTAAGCTGGTGTATCTATAGTATTCTATAGAGTTTTTGTTTTTTGGGTTTTTTTTTGGTTGAAATCTGGCCATGTATCTGGCATGGTTAACATTCTGAGTTTATGAGATGTTTTCAGAGTGATTTTCTAACACTTTGATATCTGTGGAGTTTTCAGACATTCTTTTCTTATCATATGATATTATATTCTTTCTTTTTTTTTGTCCACTCTCTTTCTTTCTGTTCTTGAATTCCAGCAACACTAACAGTGATCACTGCATATAGACAGAAAATAGGATGCCTACCTTTATGAAGATAGCCCAACAGTCCCCACTACATGTGTGGCAACTTTGAAAGGTGTTAAAACTTTACAAAAACAATTTTCCACTGATTTGAATCCTGTCAGAGTCAAGTATGCCCTCTGAGCAGGAAGAATGGGCATATATATCAGAATGTAAGTATAAGGTTCGGTTGCCTTGGTTACCCATTGTTCAGTACCATCCTATTGTGTGGTATTGTATAATTAGATTTGAATGTATCCTTTGGTACCCTTTGAATTTTAAGTGACAATTGCTATGTTGCTGGTAGAAGAAAGGCTTTCTATGTCTACACCTACATTTCTTGTGCAAATACTGTAATTTTAAATTCCAAAGGCTCCCAAAATAACAACCATGTTTTTCTTAGACTTTTCTTGACTTTAATAAGTTATGCAACTAAAAAAACTAAATTACTGAGGACCCTCCACAAAATTTCAATGACAATTAGAACCTCTCAAGTCATATAGAACAGTCCCTCACAATTGTGGTGTACCTTCTTAGCAATTATGACATCACGTGATGTCACCAAGTGAGCAAGTCAAACGAGAGAAAGTGATGACATCATAATTGTGATTGTGTGACGTATCAATTTGCAATTCCATTTTGGAACAGAGCACACAAATTAGAAGTCTTGAAATTACTTTGAATTGGTAGCTATAGACATAGTAGGTCTACAGTTGGAGTCAAATTTATTGATACATCAAAATTAAATTGGAAAGTATAAGGTGAGGAAAATGTTCAGAAATTTGGAACGCAAGAAGGGAAGAGGGGAAGAAAGGAAGGAAGGAAGGAAGGAAGGAAGAAAGGAAGGAAGGAAGGAAGGAAGGAAGGAAGGAAGGAAGGAAGGAAGGAAGGAAGGAAGGAACTTCAAGGAAGGCAGCAAGGAAGGCTGCAAGAAAGGCAGAAAGGAAGGAAGAAAAGAAAGAAAACAGAAGTTCATCAATCATATCTATGTAATACACATCCATCTTAGACCAGATATCCTTCTATTTCTATATATTGCAACTAATTAGCAAAAGTACATTGTCATGAAAGAAGTTAAGAATAAAATGTAAGAGAATAAGGCCTTGGACATATATATTCACTTCACCTTCTTATTACTTTTTAGCCGTAACTGTCCAATGCTCCAAGAAAGTCAACAATGCGTTTAACCAACCATTTCAGAAGTGCCCACTTGGAGTTTAAGTAATTGTCCAATAATTGGCTATAATTGATATAATTTACACATTACCTATAGAATCCCACTCTTAAATGTGACATCATCAAACTGTCAACTAGCTGAAGTCACACTTAAAGTGACTTTAATATGAAATCACACAATACAGAGACGGTACCTTTTTGGAGGGGGTTAAAATCTCCAACAACAATAATAACCTCACTCGAAAAGTCAAACTGTTTTACTGTCTTTTCTTGAAAGAGCAGTCAAAGGGCTAAAAATGGATCACTAAAGATTTAATTAAGAGCTATTGGGCTATTTAGGAGACAATGGCTTTAATAGTAAAGAGCCAATTTCAACCATTTTTGCCACTTTGGTTGCCAAAAAGTAGCAAGAAAGTCAATTTGGCGCCACTTGTTTCATGTTGGCAGTTAACTAACCAAATTACAGTAACCAAAATAACCAAATTGGCCTGAAGTAACGGAAATAATAAAACACATTCAATTACCAACTATTTTCTAGAAATTTTGAAACTGAAATAGAACTATACTTTTATACATGTACAACTAATAAATCATCTAAACTGAAGTGCAAAATTGTCCGCGTCCATAAATTATCAATCTAGTTTCTTATATGACCATAATTTTCATCAAATATCAATTTTAATTTCATGAATTCTTTTCTGGTTTTCTCTGGTAAAGCATATTTCCTGTCTCATGAAAAAATACTCCCATTACTAAAATAAGTAAACTTTCGCTGTGTGATCACAGAACCAACTTTCACTTTATATATATATTTATACACATAGCATCAACTCAACAGTATAGTAACTATGGCTTCTTTGAAGTTTCAAAATGTCACGACCCCTATTTTAAAGCATGTTCCCAACAATGGGGAAAACTTTGTCGGAATTTTATCAAACGCTTCTCTATGGTCTACAAAATTATTCAATTAGCTTGTGTTTAGTATGCTAAGTGTGGTGCTTATTGTTAAAATGGAATGTTACTTTACTTGATTGATGGAATTTTATGGGATTTTAGTGAATTTATGATAAATTGAAATTTTGTATTGGTATAACATTTTGATAGTACTTTCTAACATATTTTTGCTTATGAATAAGGTTATAGGTCTCAAATCAACTTTCACCAATTCACAGCCAATTGAACTGGTTCCCACTGGGGCCAGGGTTCGAATCCAGATCCAAGAAACCCATGTTCGATGTACTTTTCATCCTGTGTCAACAGTGCATCTCTACCCATTACAATTGTCATTGTTTATATCATTAATAAAGCCTTTTTAGTGCAGAAAAACAGGACATAAATCACCTTATTTTATTGCATTAAAGATTATTATGATAAGTCGAAGATTATTATGATACATGAAATAAAATAATGGAATACAATCTTCCATATTTAAATGGCATATCATAGTTTTCCAGAAAATCCAGATTTCAGGAAATTCTTGAAGATCTGCAATTTTCTTGTTAAACACTAAAGTGATAAATATGAGTTGCACACAATGAGGCGGCCATCTTTGATACCATCTTTGATATGTCACATGACATGCGAGTGAAGAGACCCCATGTGGGGGAGGGAGGAACTTATTCAATCAAACAGGCATTCCATCAAGCGGACACACCCCCACTGCATTTAATAATTCAAGAATGAAAGTAGAATTCCTTGAGAAGTTGAAATTGAATGAAAAACAGTGAAATTGGCTAATATCAACCTAATAGAGCTTAATAGCAACAAAGGAGGGTCACTTTGTAATAAAATGGAGTATCTCAAAGTACAAAGGACCAAAATGCAATAATGGTGTAAGTGAAAATCAAAATGGTTTTCACTTTTTTCAATGACAGCTGAGTGGTTTTTCGTGTCATTTCCTAACACATTGTCAAAAGGGGTACAATGTCAAACGCTCTGTGAATATCTAAAATGTTTCAGAAATATTTTGAAAACAAAGGAATTTTAATTGTGAAAGGAAAAAAATGTGGAGGGTAAGTTGGAGGAGGGGGGCTTTTAAATCACTGCAGTTCACAAAAATGCTACTTGAAATTAATAATCATTCTATGAATATGAATATGATTTGATATTACAATGAAACTATTTAGGCCTAACAATTAAGCCTGTGTAAAATAACTGCTGTCGGCAGTAGAAGAACATGATATATTTGAAATTACAGAAAATAATAGCCATTATTTCACCTATCATAAAATTGAGTTTTGACAGAAACAGTACCATCCCAAATGAAATGACACTTAAATTTATTATTCTTTCTTAAAATATCTGATACCTCCGGAATGATAACTTGATACCTTATGATAGCAATAGGTACAAATAGATAACATAGTTAGCACTAGTTAAACATATGGTAATTGGGGGAGGTACAGTGATTATAGTACCCCACTCTAGGGGGCGCTGATATGCAAATTAGTGACATTTCATGCTATTGTGACGAATCGTGTAATTTGAACAAGATGGCTGCTGATTAATCCAAGATGGCCGCCATAATGACTTACTAATGTTCAGCAATCAGCACAGATTTGATAGTTTACATAAATATACAAATAATTATGATGTACCTGGGGAATACACTGATGATAAATTAGATACACATCAGTTTGAAAATGTAACGGTTTTGTGGAGTCATATTTCAGCTTATGCAATTTGGCCTACCTGCAAAATGAGCACTATATTTTGAGGCAGTCCTATTTTCCATTTTAAATTCAAGGAAATTTAAATATATGTTTATAGTGGAAAAATAAGAATTTAAGCTTAATTTGGATAACTTGAAAAGTACAAAATATTATGATTGAAAGATTTTGAAAAAATTGTGAGGATGCCTACAACTTATACAAGTATAAATATATTTTTAAAGGAAAATGTCTGTTGAATCTAACACCTTTTCCATGAAAATATCATCACCAAGACTTTTAATTATTCAAGAAAGGACGTGTGTTAAATACGGACCAGATTTACTCTGTCAAGTTAATTCACTTTTGGCTAGAGCTCCCATCATTTTATTAGATAATGCATCATCTCAATCTATCCATCATCTTTAATAGCTTTGTTGCTGCACCTGGTCCCAAACCCAGTTGAAATTCAGATGCTACCCACCTGCTTCAAATTGATAGACTTTTAAAAGGCTCTGATTTAGTTAGAATGACAAAGTAGCCACTTCAGCTGTTACTAAAAGCAATCTGGTCTAACAGGAGGGTGTCGCAAATGATATTGGAGACAGGGCAAAAATAATTGATGTAATTTTATCATTTCTATGAAATTGTTACGTTTTTGGAAGCAACAGATTTGGAAAATTGAAATTTTTGCGTTATCAATCCTAACACAATTGGTATAAATTCATAAAAATACTGTATTTCCATTTTGTTATGTATATTTTTACATGTTTTCTGTCTACCTATCTGTATTTTCTTCCCCTATCTCTTTCCTTCCTTCTTTCCTTCCCCTCACCCCTTTCTTTCTCTGACTTTGTTCCTTCCTTACTTCATTCACAATCCTTTCATTTTCTGTCTTTCTTTCTGTCTATCTCTCCATCTTATTTCTGTCTATCTCTCCATCTTATTTCGGTCTATATTTCCTTCTTTATTCTGCCTATCTTTCCTTCTTTCTTTCTGCCTATCTTCCCCTCTTTCTTTCCAAGTTTCGCCTATCAGCTTTTAAGCCATAGGGGTTAATTACAAGTGACTGACTACCTTCTGTTAGCTGTGATGGTGTCCCAGCCCCCTCTCCCCTTGCCTCGGGGCACATATACCTGTATTTTACCCCCCCCCCCCTTTGCCCCTATAGAATCACCCTTTCTCTCACTGCCCAAACAGAAGTTACCCTGTACGCGTGTGTACTATTCAAACAGGCACGCGCCTAAAATGTTTTTCTTGTCATTAGTTTCAGAAAAGTTAGTTTTGTAACTTTTGTGATATTGTTTTGATTGAATATTTTAAAATGATAGATAAATGTTCTGATAGATCAGATCACTGAAAATTCATTGGTACTGATGCCATAACAGATCTGTAGGTATACAGACAATTTTAATATTTTGGAAATGGCTAAATCAATATATATAGACCGACCTTCTCTCGACTAACTATTAATTTGGCCTTAATACTTTCTTTGGCATTTACTTTCATGTTTAAAAATTTACTATGTAGTCCTAATCAAAATAGATATATAAGTATGTTAACCAAAGTCTAAAAAATCATCATATATGGTATTTCAAGATACATTGTTCACAACAAATTTTACATTTCACCTTTGCAAGAATACTTGATTTTCTATAAATTAGCAGCAAAAGCGTTATCAACTCCAACAGATTCCCTGGTACTATGGAGCCCAGATCAGCTCATTAGTTTTATGGCTTTTTAATGGACTTGACAGTTGTTCATTTAGATGGACTCAATTTTAAACAAAGTCACCCAAAATGATTGATTGGCCGCCATATGTTTACCTGCAAGAAAGGTGTGTTTTTCAAAAATTGTGAAAAAAAGTTAAATTTCACAGAATTTGGAAAGACATCAATTTGGGTTAATTTTCTAACTTGGGATAGTTTTAAAGTAAGTCTGAAATTTTGGTTTTAGATTAAGCTTATGAAATAAAATTCTTAATATTTGCTTAAGATAGGTCTATATAGGCTACTATAAAATGCCTCAAATTAAGATTTCATAACTGTGGAAAGATGGTGATGGTCTGTAGAAAATATTTGTCTTAAAATAATGTATGTAATTCCTTAAAAATGTAAATTAATCAACCTTTATAATACCTTGATAAATCCTTCTATTGGTCCATGCTATAGCCTTGATTACCTTCAAACTTCACCACAATTTATAACAATTCAGTAGCACTCCAATTAAGTGATGCTTGAAAAAAGTAGCACTCTATTGTTTGAGAGTGACATATGGCCTGATTACTTCTCATTACATAACTTTAGATTTTGTCATTAGTGATGGTCAGCTGATCTTCACAAGTAAAACAATTGGTTACCATGGCAACAGTACTTAATTAGTTGAATATTATATGGACAACCAACAAAGGGTATACTCCGGATCCGGACAGAATATAGACAGGATCTAGACAGGACATGGCAGGATATGGCCAGGATATTCATCTCCAAAGGATGTGTAGTTACTATTTAGATTACAGAACTCATGCATTTTTGAGAGAGGCATGGGCTTAGGAAATTGGCCATATCCTGAAGTATGGCCTGAGTATATTATACAAATTGCATATACTCAAGGATCATCTACAGGTTGAACAGATGGTATAGATTTATCCACAAGCTATGACCTATAATTGATTTCATTTTTTTAAAAGTGAGATGATAGCCTATTTGATGATTTTTTAGATATTCAATTATAACTATCTATCTATCTATGTATCTATCTATGTATCTATCTATCTATCTATCTATCTATCTATCTATCTATCTATCTATCTATCTATCTATCTATCTATCTGTCTGTCTATCTATCCATCTATAGATCTATCCATCTATCTAGATCCATCTATCTATCTCTAATCTTTCTGTTTCTTTCTGTGTGTTTTACTGCTAATATTTCTGTCTTTCTTTCCATCTGTATATCTCTGTCTATATGTTTGCTGTTTCTATTTGTCTCTTCATATTAATGTGACATTTGACATATATGCTTAGTTTATTGCTTCAACAATATCATAAATATCCCCAAATTGTGGTTTATGCTGATTGAAAATATGAATCGTTTCAATAAATCTGGGAAATTGCATAGTAATAATAGGGATGAGTAGATAAATCAAATCAGGCAGATTATGAGGGCTCGACATTACATGGAAAGTTATGTCATATAGATAGATAGATAGAGAGAGAGAGAGAGATAGATAGATAGATAGATAGATAGATAGATAGATAGATAGATAGATAGATAGATAGATAGATAGATAGATAGATAGATAGATAGATAGATAGATAGATAGATAGTTCAGCTAGTTAGCTAGTTAACTCGATAGTTAGCTAGTTAGCCAGATAGAAAGATAGATATATAGAGAGATAGATAAATATATACATATAGATAGAAAACAATAAAGATAGCTTGATAGCTAGATAGATAGAAAGACAGACAGAAAGCCTATCTGCCAACGTTTGAATAACCCCCCCCCCTCACTTCCTTCCCAACTCACTTGGGTATTTTGCAACTAGGGTAATTTAGATGGGGCAGGGGGCAGGGCGCGTGGCAGGAAGGGCTTCCGGCAAAAGTTGACGTCGGCAAGAGTCATTACCCGGAGTTATGTAACAGGGGGTACAACACCCACCCCCCTAAAATTCTAACCAATGCTAACCTTTTATACAATACTTAGGTAGGCCTATCTGTTGAGGCAAGGAGCAAAATAGGCCTATGTGTCTATTAGCTGAGAAGGGACTTGGAGATTTTGGGCAACAAGCACTGATTTGAAAGAC